>CM060904.1:473470025-474720025 GCA_030737815.1 Allium fistulosum
GGATGTTTGGAATAACCATCCTTTAAGGATCCGTTAAACTATCTACTATGTAGTAGTGTACGATAAGTAGATAATGTCTATCAGTAATATAAAGATATCAAAATAGCGTTAAGTCATGGCCCATTCCACCCTTAACACATTTTTATTCCCACAAGCATATACAAGACCGTAGTTTCCCCAAAACCGGAAGTCACCAGAGGGCAATCCATATACTCAAGGTACAAATCAAATTTGTAGTGGTCGCGCATAAATGGAATACAAGTATGACAAGGTACATGAGGCTATACCCAAGGTAGTGATACTACCGTTCGCCTGATCCGGACTGGTGAGAACGCAACGCCGCAGCGCCCGCAACACCGTGAAACAACACTCCCAAAATCAAGGGTGCACCAATCGACAACAAGTAATAGTAGTTCGAAGAAGTGTGTCCACTTGAGGTATCAATCCTCCATTGGTCCGGCACAGCTCCTGTTTTAGTCAT
The DNA here is from genome assembly GCA_030737815.1 of Allium fistulosum. NCBI lineage: Eukaryota > Viridiplantae > Streptophyta > Magnoliopsida > Asparagales > Amaryllidaceae > Allium > Allium fistulosum. Next base: position 473,470,507 of record CM060904.1, read on the forward strand.
TTCCAATTTGACACAAGTGTCAAGGTTATCCATTATCGTTCTCTTTCTTCAGTCAACACGAACACCATTCCAACCACTTCATTCTGGATCATCACTCCGTGTATAGTTATTAAAGTGGTTTTCGGTTTAGATAGAGAGTATATCCATAACCGAATTCTGGTCTCTTTAATAACTTCCGTAATTATTTCACCGATTGGTCGTTTATTTATTTCAAAACCAAATTAATTTCAATTTCAAATAGAATTCGTAAATCAACATTTCATTTGCTTTTCTAAATCAATTCCCATAATTTACGTTTCAAAACTTCCAAATTACCATTTCAAAATCTTATAATTCAATTTCAATCGTTATTTAAAACAATTCAAAATTGATTCAAGTTCGAATACAAGTTTCATTCCGAAATCATTTAAATTAATTTAATTTAACATTCTAAATCAGTTTAACTTCATTTATCGATTCCATTCAGTATTCGTTAAGTTACTCTATCATTCAAAACAATTTCTATTAAATTTCCAATTCGTTAAATCAATTCTTAAGTTCAACTTCATTAAATCAAAACTTAAAATTTTGAATTAAATTAAATTCATCAAATCGAATTCTTTAAATTTCAGGTTTTACATTAATTCCAAAATTATCACATTTCATTTCTTGTTAAAGAATTTCAATTTCACTTATTTACTTCTTAAATAATTTCCCAAAACTTAATTAATAAAGAAATTCAATTTCAATTATTTACGAAGTAAATTCACTTATTCAAAAGTCCAATTTTTCTTATTAAAGAATTTCAATTCAATTTAATCATTAAATAATTCAATCTTATTTAATTATTAAATAGTTCAAAACTCAATTATTAATTAATTTCAAAGTTTAATAATTTCAAACTCAATTATAATTTCAAACTTAATTATTAAATCATTTCAAACTTAATTCAATCATTTCTCAAATTAAACAACATTCTTTCCTCAATTACATTGTTAATATTTTATTTCATATTTATTAAATATCAACATTTTCCTTTCATAAAATTTCAAATTCCAACTTCATTTCAAAACCATTTTATTTATAATTAAATCTTCGTTTATTTTTAAATCAAATTATTGACCAATCGGATCTTATTTAATTCTCTATCCTAGGTAAAAGTTAAATTTTTGGGTATTTATCATTTCAACCCGATTCCAATTCAATTCAAAATCAAACATATCAAAGGGAACTTGCAGTGTGATAACTGGGATGGTGTCAAAGTAAATAAACAAGCAATAACAACAATCAATATCAATCCAATAATAAATTCAAATAATCCCGGAATAACCGTATTAATTCGCATTGTTATTTGTACGAATTAATATAATTATTTCTAGAATCTACACTATCATTTCATGTAGATTAAAGATTATTACATTACGGTTTTCACTTATCGTCTATTTACAATTTCATACATCATCAATTTAACAACATACATTCAGTGATTCAAAATGTAATTAAGCAAATCATACGTGTCAATGGATTTAACAGTTAAAGGGGTCATATTATACAAATGTCAGTTAATCAAATTTAACACTTAATTATCCTATATCAAGTTCAATTTCATACTATTTATCATTTAACATTAACAATTTAACGTCCAATATAAACATCAACAATCAATCAATTATCAGCCAAACTGTATTATCAACGCATAAATAATTAACAGATAATGGTGTCAGATGTCACAGGTGAACTGATACAGGTAATAGCATATATAACAGTGTAATTAACTAACAGCAGCATATTTCAATTGTCGTTTCAATTGAAATCAAATTTAATAAATAAAAGAGCGTTAATCGTGAGTGAGTGCTCACCTTTCAAGGCTAGAGATTCGCGAGAAGATGGCATAGATACGCACACTGATACGGGGTGGAAATTGAGTTACGAGTCCAAGCAAAGCAAATCGGCACGAGTACAACGATCAAAGCTGATAACAGAAATCGATTGAATACATCAGAACGAGATCGATGAAGAGATTTGGTATAGGTGATCATATAACTATATATAAAAATCATATTTTATATTCAACACATTTTAATATTAAATATATAAAATTTCAAAATCATTAGTTACACTAAAACACATATACACTATCCGGTAGCAAAAGTACACGGGTGACTATACAACATCAAAAGTGACAGACGCAATTTATAAAACCTTTGTACCTTTATAACTCTTATGTATAAAAGACCAAACAAAACAATAGAATAAACTATATATAAACTTTTATAACTTTTTATATATATACACTTACAAACTACTATATAATAATGCATACGGCAAAATATAATCTTATATATAAAACCAACCTTATACGATACACACTGCCATTATGTATATACAATTTGAAAATCAACTTACAAAACAATTATTATCATTCGAAACTTCATATAGTATTCATCCTGAAACAAGATAAAATTTATCTATATATATACTCATTTTATATACAGGAATAGATATATTACATATATAGCTGACATAATAAAGCAATGAGATTGATATATACAATACACGTAAAATACCTAAGTTAAAACCAAACACATATTATACAACCCCTACATATATTACTATAAATCCTTATATATAGCTGTATATAAACTGAAATATAACATTGACATCTTAATAACTAAGCCTGCATATATATAACATACTGTACCTAGTAAATCAACACTACTAACAAATGATATAACTTTATATAAACTTACTTACCTAAATACAATAACAACAGACTAGTACCATAAAACAGAACCCAACTTATGTACGTATATAGACAACCATATAAGATAGGCTACAGGTGACAATGCAACTTACTTTATAAACTTACTTATATAATAAAATAAGGAACGAAAATATATAAACAGATTAAACAAAAAAATGAACTCCTTCAACTAAAAGCATGCACTGGAAAGAATGCAGAATGTAAAACTTTGTATAAAATTTCACATAATATATGTAAAGCCCACGTATCTAGTCCTTCATACCTTATAATATAAATTGTAAAACTGGATTGTAAACATATATATATTAGAAAACTGTCATACATAACATACTTAAAACAATATGTATATAATATACAATTTATATAACTTTCGTAAACCAACAGATAAAATTGACATGTACACATTAGCATATATGTGGAATATATATATAGGAATTAACAGATTATATATCTCTATAGCATACGAAACCTGCCTAGATTTAGAGAAAGTAAATTTGTGAACCCATACATGACAGAAACATATATATTATTATAACTAACGTATGAGAACCTACTTGTATAACTTATAATCTGTATAAAATACTTTTTATTAACACTATTATATAAGATATACACTGACATATCAAATAAGAGAATATATAACATATATAATAAATATATATTACCTATATATACTAGAAAGATGCACACAGGCTCAGCCAACAGAAAAAAAAGAAAGCACGGCAAGAGGAGGAAGCCGACGCAGTCACGGTGGTGTTTGCGGCGAAGTGTGGTGCGAAGGGTTTGCATGGGTTGGAAAATTGGGTTTGCCGATGTTCGACTGGATGGTGGCCGATGGGAAGAGGGCTGCTAGCTTGACTTCGGATGGAGGAGCACAGACTTATCGGCAGTGGTAGTCTGGAAGATGAGCATCATGCTCGGCGAGGCGGAAGGCTAATGGTGGGTTGGACGTGGGCGTTCAAGAGGAAGGTGAACGGGCAGAGGATGGTGGAGGAGTGGGTTTGGCCTTGGTGAAGGATGGGGTGGGTGGCTTGCGGCTGCTGTGAAGGGGAGATGGAGCGTGGTTCGGCATGTGGGGTGGTGACGCTTGGCGAAGGCGAGTGGGAGGAAGGGTGCGCTTGACGGTGGCTCCGGCGTGGCGGAGAAAGGAGTGGGGTTCGGCTGGGAAGGTTTTTTTTTTTTTGCGAACTGAGGAGGCTTTGCTGTCAGTCAATGTGTGGTTGAGGAACTGCTCGGGTGGAGGATCTCGGAGGGATGATTGGCTGCACGGGGGAACGAGGTGATAAGAGCCATCGGTTTGAGGCTCGGTGGAGAGGAAGTGGTTAGTGTTTTGTGGGGAAAGAAGGAATGAGTTCAGCAGTATACGAATAGCAAAAGTGAAGATAAGCTTGTCCTTGAAAAATGAAGAGGCAGGAACAAAAATCAATGAACCCAAAATAAATATCACAATAAAGAATAGTCGTAGTCAATAAAATCAACTTAGGGAATAATAAAAGCAAAAGGCTGTTGGGTTTCGAACTGGTGGGTAGGTGGAAACAAAAGGTCACGAACGGATACGTACCGATACGAGGCGATTATCGATTCGATAACGAACAGGACTTCAAAATATCAAATTGAATATTCCGCAAAGATCAGCGTGATGATACGATCAAAACGGTATAAAGAAATCAGTGGTACGACCTTCCGATAAAAATCGATATCGGTACCAGAATACTGCTATTTTGCAGAAAATAAGAACGACGGAGCCAAAGATGTCCGAATTTGGAAAAACGACAAACTGAAATCTTGCTCAGAAGATGGTTTAGAATTTTCTATGTAAAATATTTAGCTTTCGGAAACATTTATTTTCAACGCTTTTTAACTGATTAAATTGAAGTGAATTTACGCGCGAAATAAACTTTCATATTTTCGGACGAAAATTTACCAGTTGCTATGTTTAATTAGACGTATTCCAAATATCAAATTTATATTTCAAAATTTTATCGTTTAAAATCTCACAAAATTTTAACTAATTACGCTATTTAAAACAGTTGAAATTTACGGGTCGTTACACTCTCCCCCACTCAAAACTTTTCGTCCCCGAAAAGGAACGAGGTAGGAGAATAGAAACAACCAGAAAGAAAACAGATTTGAAATACAAAATAACAATTAATTTAAACCATATAAATTTAAATTTAAATTAATTGATATTCAATAATTGATTTAATCCATTTGATTTCACCAAAATTAATCTCAACTATTTCTAAATTCATTATCTTATTATTCAATTATCTCAAATTTACAATTTTTTTAAAACCATAAATTTTGAATAGTCTTTTATTATAATCATATTTCTTCAACAATTTAAATTCTTCTTTATTCCAAATTACTGTTAAATTTATTCTACTTAATATATCTACTCATATATATTTAACCCATATAAATTAATTTAAACCATATAAGTTTCGATTTAAATTAATATATATTTACTAATTGCTTTCAAATTTAAGGTATTTTAATAAGTTGATCAAATTTCAATTTATTAATTCTTTCAAAACAATTTATTAATTCTTTCAAACAAATTTATTTCGTTATTAACTGAGTTTATTTATTATCCTATCTAACTCTATTAACATCTTTATAATCAAAATTTAGTGTATAACATTTATTATAAACACTCAAATTTTATTTATAAATTCAATTTATCTTATATATTATCTAATTACATACTCAACTTCTGAATGATTTAGGTAAGTTGTATTAGAATACAGTTGAACAATATACAAATAAAATTTTCCCAATTCAATTATTCAAGTTTAAATATTTATTCCAAATTTTGGTTTTATTTATAATTAAAATCATCCTTTAACAAAATTTAAGAATTAGATTTCCGATTAACTTTAAACAATTTTTAGATATATATAATATATTTATATCAAATCAAATTAAATTTTAAAATAAGATACCTATATATATGTAAATCAAAATATACTGAAGAAATTCAAATCAAAATATTTTCAAAACAAACCGTAGCAAAGCTACAGAATGGTTTCTCCACTTCGAAACTCGAAAATGAATGTCGATGATGCGGCCGCCATCACCGAAATTATTTTCCAGCGACAAAGAGAAGAGCACTGATTTCAACATTTAAAATTTCTATGAAACGATTTCTATTCGAAAATACTTTCAATAATATATACTTTAAAATTTTAAAACCCAAAGTTCAAAATCACCGGAATTAATAAGTTCTCAAATTTCTGAATTAAATTCATTTCAAATTCCAAATCAATTTATAAACCATAATTATAAATTTATTTAGAACAATAAATGATAATCAAATATTATCATTTAAAACAAACAATTTAATTAACCTATTAAATTCCAGAAAATTTTACTTATATTTTCACAATATAATCAAACAATTTATTTCATTTTCCAAATTTGAAACAATATTGTGTCAGTTTGCTCTGCTTAAGTGTTTTGGAAATCCTATCGATAGCGTTGATCAGACGAATCGATCGAAAACCCAAATCAACATCAACAACTCAAACAACACAATATAAAATATTTAAAAATTAATTTACAAATACACTTCCTCGCTTAACGATTCAATAATGGATTTCAAAGCAAGGATAGAGATTCAAATTTTTGAGAGACTCAAATCAAAGAGAATTTTGATTAGAAAATAAGTTTGAAATAGAGGATACGATAATTCAATTACCACAATCAGGAGGTGAATGAGTTATTTAATTCACGGGCAACCTTAACCGGGTCGTCCGTAACTTCAAGAATAAGATCGATGCTGAATTCCGAGGTAAATCAACACTCGATCTCAAGAGATGGAATTCAGGTATAGCAGGAGATAGATAGCATCGTAAACCGAGGATACAGAAATCCCTCGTAAATCGATGCCTATTATAAAGGAGTTTTGCTCCTTTACGAATCATTCGAAGATTGGCGGGACCACCGATCTATTATAGATATCATTCAAAATGGAGTTATGGAGTGCTCCAGAATTGAAAGAAGACGAATAGTGAAGGACACAAATGAATTTCGGAACCGAGGAGAACGTTCCGAAATTCAAAGGAATCGAGTCAAAAGGAAGAGATTGGAACTCAGATGAGAGTGATTCTGTAAATACATTTACCCTATATGTTAAGTTTTCCTAGAGCTACCAAAGCTCTGATACCAACTGTAACGACCCGCCATTTTGGACCATTCGCATCCATTATAAGTGTATAGGTAGACACTCATGCCGGAGTTGAATTGCTCAAAATACCGCGTTGTTAATTTAAATTTGGCAAAACTGAACATATACAGTAAATAAATAATCACAGAACACAGACACAGAGTAATAATTTGCAGCGGAATTAAAAGAGATAGTAGTTCATGAAGCTACTATATGAATATATAAAATACATCAGAATTTACAACAGAAGAGTAATACGATACATCAGAGTTAAACCAGATACAACGGAAGTGTAACACGATACATCAGATATAAATCAGAATACATCACTGGAATCATCGAATACTGAAAGCAGAATAGATGGCTGGATCTTCAAGCAAAGCTCCAACTCCAAAGGTGAGTCTCGAAAGCTGAACCACTCAGTCTGACCCGAGCGTAAAGCAAAACACAAAACACTCGAGTCAGGATTAACATTCTTATATTAATAAATCCAACTCAAGTGAAATAGCAATTGAAATACAAGTAACTCAAAGGATGTTTGGAATAACCATCCTTTAAGGATCCGTTAAACTATCTACTATGTAGTAGTGTACGATAAGTAGATAATGTCTATCAGTAATATAAAGATATCAAAATAGCGTTAAGTCATGGCCCATTCCACCCTTAACACATTTTTATTCCCACAAGCATATACAAGACCGTAGTTTCCCCAAAACCGGAAGTCACCAGAGGGCAATCCATATACTCAAGGTACAAATCAAATTCGTAGTGGTCGCGCATAAATGGAATACAAGTATGACAAGGTACATGAGGCTATACCCAAGGTAGTGATACTACCGTTCGCCTGATCCGGACTGGTGAGAACGCAACGCCGCAGCGCCCGCAACACCGTGAAACAACACTCCCAAAATCAAGGGTGCACCAATCGACAACAAGTAATAGTAGTTCGAAGAAGTGTGTCCACTTGAGGTATCAATCCTCCATTGGTCCGGCACAGCTCCTGTTTTAGTCATTTCCAATTTGACACAAGTGTCAAGGTTATCCATTATCGTTCTCTTTCTTCAGTCAACACGAACACCATTCCAACCACTTCATTCTGGATCATCACTCCGCGTATAGTTATTAAAGTGGTTTTCGATTTAGATAGAGAGTATATCCATAACCGAATTCTGGTCTCTTTAATAACTTCCGTAATTATTTCACCGATTGGTCGTTTATTTATTTCAAAACCAAATTAATTTCAATTTCAAATAGAATTCGTAAATCAACATTTCATTTGCTTTTCTAAATCAATTCCCATAATTTACGTTTCAAAACTTCCAAATTACCATTTCAAAATCTTATAATTCAATTTCAATCGTTATTTAAAACAATTCAAAATTGATTCAAGTTCGAATACAAGTTTCATTCCGAAATCATTTAAATTAATTTAATTTAACATTCTAAATCAGTTTAACTTCATTTATCGATTCCATTCAGTATTCGTTAAGTTACTCTATCATTCAAAACAATTTCTATTAAATTTCCAATTCGTTAAATCAATTCTTAAGTTCAACTTCATTAAATCAAAACTTAAAATTTTGAATTAAATTAAATTCATCAAATCGAATTCTTTAAATTTCAGGTTTTACATTAATTCCAAAATTATCACATTTCATTTCTTGTTAAAGAATTTCAATTTCACTTATTTACTTCTTAAATAATTTCCCAAAACTTAATTAATAAAGAAATTCAATTTCAATTATTTACGAAGTAAATTCACTTATTCAAAAGTCCAATTTTTCTTATTAAAGAATTTCAATTCAATTTAATCATTAAATAATTCAATCTTATTTAATTATTAAATAGTTCAAAACTCAATTATTAATTAATTTCAAAGTTTAATAATTTCAAACTCAATTATAATTTCAAACTTAATTATTAAATCATTTCAAACTTAATTCAATCATTTCTCAAATTAAACAACATTCTTTCCTCAATTACATTGTTAATATTTTATTTCATATTTATTAAATATCAACATTTTCCTTTCATAAAATTTCAAATTCCAACTTCATTTCAAAACCATTTTATTTATAATTAAATCTTCGTTTATTTTTAAATCAAATTATTGACCAATCGGATCTTATTTAATTCTCTATCCTAGGTAAAAGTTAAATTTTTGGGTATTTATCATTTCAACCCGATTCCAATTCAATTCAAAATCAAACATATCAAAGGGAACTTGCAGTGTGATAACTGGGATGGTGTCAAAGTAAATAAACAAGCAATAACAACAATCAATATCAATCCAATAATAAATTCAAATAATCCCGGAATAACCGTATTAATTCGCATTGTTATTTGTACGAATTAATATAATTATTTCTAGAATCTACACTATCATTTCATGTAGATTAAAGATTATTACATTACGGTTTTCACTTATCGTCTATTTACAATTTCATACATCATCAATTTAACAACATACATTCAGTGATTCAAAATGTAATTAAGCAAATCATATGTGTCAATGGATTTAACAGTTAAAGGGGTCATATTATACAAATGTCAGTTAATCAAATTTAACACTTAATTATCCTATATCAAGTTCAATTTCATACTATTTATCATTTAACATTAACAATTTAACGTCCAATATAAACATCAACAATCAATCAATTATCAGCCAAACTGTATTATCAACGCATAAATAATTAACAGATAATGGTGTCAGATGTCACAGGTGAACTGATACAGGTAATAGCATATATAACAGTGTAATTAACTAACAGCAGCATATTTCAATTGTCGTTTCAATTGAAATCAAATTTAATAAATAAAAGAGCGTTAATCGTGAGTGAGTGCTCACCTTTCAAGGCTAGAGATTCGCGAGAAGATGGCATAGATACGCACACTGATACGGGGTGGAAATTGAGTTACGAGTCCAAGCAAAGCAAATCGGCACGAGTACAACGATCAAAGCTGATAACAGAAATCGATTGAATACATCAGAACGAGATCGATGAAGAGATTTGGTATAGGTGATCATATAACTATATATAAAAATCATATTTTATATTCAACACATTTTAATATTAAATATATAAAATTTCAAAATCATTAGTTACACTAAAACACATATACACTATCCGGTAGCAAAAGTACACGGGTGACTATACAGCATCAAAAGTGACAGACGCAATTTATAAAACCTTTGTACCTTTATAACTCTTATGTATAAAAGACCAAACAAAACAATAGAATAAACTATATATAAACTTTTATAACTTTTTATATATATACACTTACAAACTACTATATAATAATGCATACGGCAAAATATAATCTTATATATAAAACCAACCTTATACGATACACACTGCCATTATGTATATACAATTTGAAAATCAACTTACAAAACAATTATTATCATTCGAAACTTCATATAGTATTCATCTCGAAACAAGATAAAATTTATCTATATATATACTCATTTTATATACAGGAATAGATATATTACATATATAGCTGACATAATAAAGCAATGAGATTGATATATACAATACACGTAAAATACCTAAGTTAAAACCAAACACATATTATACAACCCCTACATATATTACTATAAATCCTTATATATAGCTGTATATAAACTGAAATATAACATTGACATCTTAATAACTAAGTCTGCATATATATAACATACTGTACCTAGTAAATCAACACTACTAACAAATGATATAACTTTATATAAACTTACTTACCTAAATACAATAACAACAGACTAGTACCATAAAACAGAACCCAACTTATGTACGTATATAGACAACCATATAAGATAGGCTACAGGTGACAATGCAACTTACTTTATAAACTTACTTATATAATAAAATAAGGAACGAAAATATATAAACAGATTAAACAAAAAAATGAACTCCTTCAACTAAAAGCATGCACTGGAAAGAATGCAGAATGTAAAACTTTGTATAAAATTTCACATAATATATGTAAAGCCCATGTATCTAGTCCTTCATACCTTATAATATAAATTGTAAAACTGGATTGTAAACATATATATATTAGAAAACTGTCATACATAACATACTTAAAACAATATGTATATAATATACAATTTATATAACTTTCGTAAACCAACAGATAAAATTGACATGTACACATTAGCATATATGTGGAATATATATATAGGAATTAACAGATTATATATCTCTATAGCATACGAAACCTGCCTAGATTTAGAGAAAGTAAATTTGTGAACCCATACATGACAGAAACATATATATTATTATAACTAACATATGAGAACCTACTTGTATAACTTATAATCTGTATAAAATACTTTTTATTAACACTATTATATAAGATATACACTGACATATCAAATAAGAGAATATATAACATATATAATAAATATATATTACCTATATATACTAGAAAGATGCACACAGGCTCAGCCAACAGAAAAAAAAGAAAGCACGGCAAGAGGAGGAAGCCGACGCAGTCACGGTGGTGTTTGCGGCGAAGTGTGGTGCGAAGGGTTTGCATGGGTTGGAAAATTGGGTTTGCCGATGTTCGACTGGATGGTGGCCGATGGGAAGAGGGCTGCTAGCTTGACTTCGGATGGAGGAGCACAGACTTATCGGCAGTGGTAGTCTGGAAGATGAGCATCATGCTCGGCGAGGCGGAAGGCTAATGGTGGGTTGGACGTGGGCGTTCAAGAGGAAGGTGAACGGGCAGAGGATGGTGGAGGAGTGGGTTTGGCCTTGGTGAAGGATGGGGTGGGTGGCTTGCGGCTGCTGTGAAGGGGAGATGGAGCGTGGTTCGGCATGTGGGGTGGTGACGCTTGGCGAAGGCGAGTGGGAGGAAGGGTGCGCTTGACGGTGGCTCCGGCGTGGCGGAGAAAGGAGTGGGGTTCGGCTGGGAAGGTTTTTTTTTTTTTTTGCGAACTGAGGAGGCTTTGCTGTCAGTCAATGTGTGGTTGAGGAACTGCTCGGGTGGAGGATCTCGGAGGGATGATTGGCTGCACGGGGGAACGAGGTGATAAGAGCCATCGGTTTGAGGCTCGGTGGAGAGGAAGTGGTTAGTGTTTTGTGGGGAAAGAAGGAATGAGTTCAGCAGTATACGAATAGCAAAAGTGAAGATAAGCTTGTCCTTGAAAAATGAAGAGGCAGGAACAAAAATCAATGAACCCAAAATAAATATCACAATAAAGAATAGTCGTAGTCAATAAAATCAACTTAGGGAATAATAAAAGCAAAAGGCTGTTGGGTTTCGAACTGGTGGGTAGGTGGAAACAAAAGGTCACGAACGGATACGTACCGATACGAGGCGATTATCGATTCGATAACGAACAGGACTTCAAAATATCAAATTGAATATTCCGCAAAGATCAGCGTGATGATACGATCAAAACGGTATAAAGAAATCAGTGGTACGACCTTCCGATAAAAATCGATATCGGTACCAGAATACTGCTATTTTGCAGAAAATAAGAACGACGGAGCCAAAGATGTCCGAATTTGGAAAAACGACAAACTGAAATCTTGCTCAGAAGATGGTTTAGAATTTTCTATGTAAAATATTTAGCTTTCGGAAACATTTATTTTCAACGCTTTTTAACTGATTAAATTGAAGTGAATTTACGCGCGAAATAAACTTTCATATTTTCGGACGAAAATTTACCAGTTGCTATGTTTAATTAGACGTATTCCAAATATCAAATTTATATTTCAAAATTTTATCGTTTAAAATCTCACAAAATTTTAACTAATTACGCTATTTAAAACAGTTGAAATTTACGGGTCGTTACACTCTCCCCCACTCAAAACTTTTCGTCCCCGAAAAGGAACGAGGTAGGAGAATAGAAACAACCAGAAAGAAAACAGATTTGAAATACAAAATAACAATTAATTTAAACCATATAAATTTAAATTTAAATTAATTGATATTCAATAATTGATTTAATCCATTTGATTTCACCAAAATTAATCTCAACTATTTCTAAATTCATTATCTTATTATTCAATTATCTCAAATTTACAATTTTTTTAAAACCATAAATTTTGAATAGTCTTTTATTATAATCATATTTCTTCAACAATTTAAATTCTTCTTTATTCCAAATTACTGTTAAATTTATTCTACTTAATATATCTACTCATATATATTTAACCCATATAAATTAATTTAAACCATATAAGTTTCGATTTAAATTAATATATATTTACTAATTGCTTTCAAATTTAAGGTATTTTAATAAGTTGATCAAATTTCAATTTATTAATTCTTTCAAAACAATTTATTAATTCTTTCAAACAAATTTATTTCGTTATTAACCGAGTTTATTTATTATCCTATCTAACTCTATTAACATCTTTATAATCAAAATTTAGTGTATAACATTTATTATAAACACTCAAATTTTATTTATAAATTCAATTTATCTTATATATTATCTAATTACATACTCAACTTCTGAATGATTTAGGTAAGTTGTATTAGAATACAGTTGAACAATATACAAATAAAATTTTCCCAATTCAATTATTCAAGTTTAAATATTTATTCCAAATTTTGGTTTTATTTATAATTAAAATCATCCTTTAACAAAATTTAAGAATTAGATTTCCGATTAACTTTAAACAATTTTTAGATATATATAATATATTTATATCAAATCAAATTAAATTTTAAAATAAGATACCTATATATATGTAAATCAAAATATACTGAAGAAATTCAAATCAAAATATTTTCAAAACAAACCGTAGCAAAGCTACAGAATGGTTTCTCCACTTCGAAACTCGAAAATGAATGTCGATGATGCGGCCGCCATCACCGAAATTATTTTCCAGCGACAAAGAGAAGAGCACTGATTTCAACATTTAAAATTTCTATGAAACGATTTCTATTCGAAAATACTTTCAATAATATATACTTTAAAATTTTAAAACCCAAAGTTCAAAATCACCGGAATTAATAAGTTCTCAAATTTCTGAATTAAATTCATTTCAAATTCCAAATCAATTTATAAACCATAATTATAAATTTATTTAGAACAATAAATGATAATCAAATATTATCATTTAAAACAAACAATTTAATTAACCTATTAAATTCCAGAAAATTTTACTTATATTTTCACAATATAATCAAACAATTTATTTCATTTTCCAAATTTGAAACAATATTGTGTCAGTTTGCTCTGCTTAAGTGTTTTGGAAATCCTATCGATAGCGTTGATCAGACGAATCGATCGAAAACCCAAATCAACATCAACAACTCAAACAACACAATATAAAATATTTAAAAATTAATTTACAAATACACTTCCTCGCTTAACGATTCAATAATGGATTTCAAAGCAAGGATAGAGATTCAAATTTTTGAGAGACTCAAATCAAAGAGAATTTTGATTAGAAAATAAGTTTGAAATAGAGGATACGATAATTCAATTACCACAATCAGGAGGTGAATGAGTTATTTAATTCACGGGCAACCTTAACCGGGTCGTCCGTAACTTCAAGAATAAGATCGATGCTGAATTCCGAGGTAAATCAACACTCGATCTCAAGAGATGGAATTCAGGTATAGCAGGAGATAGATAGCATCGTAAACCGAGGATACAGAAATCCCTCGTAAATCGATGCCTATTATAAAGGAGTTTTGCTCCTTTACGAATCATTCGAAGATTGGCGGGACCACCGATCTATTATAGATATCATTCAAAATGGAGTTATGGAGTGCTCCAGAATTGAAAGAAGACGAATAGTGAAGGACACAAATGAATTTCAGAACCGAGGAGAACGTTCCGAAATTCAAAGGAATCGAGTCAAAAGGAAGAGATTGGAACTCAGATGAGAGTGATTCTGTAAATACATTTACCCTATATGTTAAGTTTTCCTAGAGCTACCAAAGCTCTGATACCAACTGTAACGACCCGCCATTTTGGACCATTCGCATCCATTATAAGTGTATAGGTAGACACTCATGCCGGAGTTGAATTGCTCAAAATACCGCGTTGTTAATTTAAATTTGGCAAAACTGAACATATACAGTAAATAAATAATCACAGAACACAGACACAGAGTAATAATTTGCAGCGGAATTAAAAGAGATAGTAGTTCATGAAGCTACTATATGAATATATAAAATACATCAGAATTTACAACAGAAGAGTAATACGATACATCAGAGTTAAACCAGATACAACGGAAGTGTAACACGATACATCAGATATAAATCAGAATACATCACTGGAATCATCGAATACTGAAAGCAGAATAGATGGCTGGATCTTCAAGCAAAGCTCCAACTCCAAAGGTGAGTCTCGAAAGCTGAACCACTCAGTCTGACCCGAGCGTAAAGCAAAACACAAAACACTCGAGTCAGGATTAACATTCTTATATTAATAAATCCAACTCAAGTGAAATAGCAATTGAAATACAAGTAACTCAAAGGATGTTTGGAATAACCATCCTTTAAGGATCCGTTAAACTATCTACTATGTAGTAGTGTACGATAAGTAGATAATGTCTATCAGTAATATAAAGATATCAAAATAGCGTTAAGTCATGGCCCATTCCACCCTTAACACATTTTTATTCCCACAAGCATATACAAGACTGTAGTTTCCCCAAAACCGGAAGTCACCAGAGGGCAATCCATATACTCAAGGTACAAATCAAATTCGTAGTGGTCGCGCATAAATGGAATACAAGTATGACAAGGTACATGAGGCTATACCCAAGGTAGTGATACTACCGTTCGCCTGATCCGGACTGGTGAGAACGCAACGCCGCAACGCCCGCAACACCGTGAAACAACACTCCCAAAATCAAGGGTGCACCAATCGACAACAAGTAATAGTAGTTCGAAGAAGTGTGTCCACTTGAGGTATCAATCCTCCATTGGTCCGGCACAGCTCCTGTTTTAGTCATTTCCAATTTGACACAAGTGTCAAGGTTATCCATTATCGTTCTCTTTCTTCAGTCAACACGAACACCATTCCAACCACTTCATTCTGGATCATCACTCCGCGTATAGTTATTAAAGTGGTTTTCGATTTAGATAGAGAGTATATCCATAACCGAATTCCGGTCTCTTTAATAACTTCCGTAATTATTTCACTGATTGGTCGTTTATTTATTTCAAAACCAAATTAATTTCAATTTCAAATAGAATTCGTAAATCAACATTTCATTTGCTTTTCTAAATCAATTCCCATAATTTACGTTTCAAAACTTCCAAATTACCATTTCAAAATCTTATAATTCAATTTCAATCGTTATTTAAAACAATTCAAAATTGATTCAAGTTCGAATACAAGTTTCATTCCGAAATCATTTAAATTAATTTAATTTAACATTCTAAATCAGTTTAACTTCATTTATCGATTCCATTCAGTATTCGTTAAGTTACTCTATCATTCAAAACAATTTCTATTAAATTTCCAATTCGTTAAATCAATTCTTAAGTTCAACTTCATTAAATCAAAACTTAAAATTTTGAATTAAATTAAATTCATCAAATCGAATTCTTTAAATTTCAGGTTTTACATTAATTCCAAAATTATCACATTTCATTTCTTGTTAAAGAATTTCAATTTCACTTATTTACTTCTTAAATAATTTCCCAAAACTTAATTAATAAAGAAATTCAATTTCAATTATTTACGAAGTAAATTCACTTATTCAAAAGTCCAATTTTTCTTATTAAAGAATTTCAATTCAATTTAATCATTAAATAATTCAATCTTATTTAATTATTAAATAGTTCAAAACTCAATTATTAATTAATTTCAAAGTTTAATAATTTCAAACTCAATTATAATTTCAAACTTAATTATTAAATCATTTCAAACTTAATTCAATCATTTCTCAAATTAAACAACATTCTTTCCTCAATTACATTGTTAATATTTTATTTCATATTTATTAAATATCAACATTTTCCTTTCATAAAATTTCAAATTCCAACTTCATTTCAAAACCATTTTATTTATAATTAAATCTTCGTTTATTTTTAAATCAAATTATTGACCAATCAGATCTTATTTAATTCTCTATCCTAGGTAAAAGTTAAATTTTTGGGTATTTATCATTTCAACCCGATTCCAATTCAATTCAAAATCAAACATATCAAAGAGAACTTGCAGTGTGATAACTGGGATGGTGTCAAAGTAAATAAACAAGCAATAACAACAATCAATATCAATCCAATAATAAATTCAAATAATCCTGGAATAACCGTATTAATTTGCATTGTTATTTGTACGAATTAATATAATTATTTCTAGAATCTACACTATCATTTCATGTAGATTAAAGATTATTACATTACGGTTTTCACTTATCGTCTATTTACAATTTCATACATCATCAATTTAACAACATACATTCAGTGATTCAAAATGTAATTAAGCAAATCATACGTGTCAATGGATTTAACAGTTAAAGGGGTCATATTATACAAATGTCAGTTAATCAAATTTAACACTTAATTATCCTATATCAAGTTCAATTTCATACTATTTATCATTTAACATTAACAATTTAACGTCCAATATAAACATCAACAATCAATCAATTATCAGCCAAACTGTATTATCAACGCATAAATAATTAACAGATAATGGTGTCAGATGTCACAGGTGAACTGATACAGGTAATAGCATATATAACAGTGTAATTAACTAACAGCAGCATATTTCAATTGTCGTTTCAATTGAAATCAAATTTAATAAATAAAAGAGCGTTAATCGTGAGTGAGTGCTCACCTTTCAAGGCTAGAGATTCGCGAGAAGATGGCATAGATACGCACACTGATACGGGGTGGAAATTGAGTTACGAGTCCAAGCAAAGCAAATCGGCACGAGTACAACGATCAAAGCTGATAACAGAAATCGATTGAATACATCAGAACGAGATCGATGAAGAGATTTGGTATAGGTGATCATATAACTATATATAAAAATCATATTTTATATTCAACACATTTTAATATTAAATATATAAAATTTCAAAATCATTAGTTACACTAAAACACATATACACTATCCGGTAGCAAAAGTACACGGGTGACTATACAACATCAAAAGTGACAGACGCAATTTATAAAACCTTTGTACCTTTATAACTCTTATGTATAAAAGACCAAACAAAACAATAGAATAAACTATATATAAACTTTTATAACTTTTTATATATATACACTTACAAACTACTATATAATAATGCATACGGCAAAATATAATCTTATATATAAAACCAACCTTATACGATACACACTGCCATTATGTATATACAATTTGAAAATCAACTTACAAAACAATTATTATCATTCGAAACTTCATATAGTATTCATCCCGAAACAAGATAAAATTTATCTATATATATACTCATTTTATATACAGGAATAGATATATTACATATATAGCTGACATAATAAAGCAATGAGATTGATATATACAATACACGTAAAATACCTAAGTTAAAACCAAACACATATTATACAACCCCTACATATATTACTATAAATCCTTATATATAGCTGTATATAAACTGAAATATAACATTGACATCTTAATAACTAAGTCTGCATATATATAACATACTGTACCTAGTAAATCAACACTACTAACAAATGATATAACTTTATATAAACTTACTTACCTAAATACAATAACAACAGACTAGTACCATAAAACAGAACCCAACTTATGTACGTATATAGACAACCATATAAGATAGGCTACAGGTGACAATGCAACTTACTTTATAAACTTACTTATATAATAAAATAAGGAATGAAAATATATAAACAGATTAAACAAAAAAATGAACTCCTTCAACTAAAAGCATGCACTGGAAAGAATGCAGAATGTAAAACTTTGTATAAAATTTCACATAATATATGTAAAGCCCACGTATCTAGTCCTTCATACCTTATAATATAAATTGTAAAACTGGATTGTAAACATATATATATTAGAAAACTGTCATACATAACATACTTAAAACAATATGTATATAATATACAATTTATATAACTTTCGTAAACCAACAGATAAAATTGACATGTACACATTAGCATATATGTGGAATATATATATAGGAATTAACAGATTATATATCTCTATAGCATACGAAACCTGCCTAGATTTAGAGAAAGTAAATTTGTGAACCCATACATGACAGAAACATATATATTATTATAACTAACGTATGAGAACCTACTTGTATAACTTATAATCTGTATAAAATACTTTTTATTAACACTATTATATAAGATATACACTGACATATCAAATAAGAGAATATATAACATATATAATAAATATATATTACCTATATATACTAGAAAGATGCACACAGGCTCAGCCAACAGAAAAAAAAGAAAGCACGGCAAGAGGAGGAAGCCGACGCAGTCACGGTGGTGTTTGCGGCGAAGTGTGGTGCGAAGGGTTTGCATGGGTTGGAAAATTGGGTTTGCCGATGTTCGACTGGATGGTGGCCGATGGGAAGAGGGCTGCTAGCTTGACTTCGGATGGAGGAGCACAGACTTATCGGCAGTGGTAGTCTGGAAGATGAGCATCATGCTCGGCGAGGCGGAAGGCTAATGGTGGGTTGGACGTGGGCGTTCAAGAGGAAGGTGAACGGGCAGAGGATGGTGGAGGAGTGGGTTTGGCCTTGGTGAAGGATGGGGTGGGTGGCTTGCGGCTGCTGTGAAGGGGAGATGGAGCGTGGTTCGGCATGTGGGGTGGTGACGCTTGGCGAAGGCGAGTGGGAGGAAGGGTGCGCTTGACGGTGGCTCCGGCGTGGCGGAGAAAGGAGTGGGGTTCGGCTGGGAAGGTTTTTTTTTTTTTTTGCGAACTGAGGAGGCTTTGCTGTCAGTCAATGTGTGGTTGAGGAACTGCTCGGGTGGAGGATCTCGGAGGGATGATTGGCTGCACGGGGGAACGAGGTGATAAGAGCCATCGGTTTGAGGCTCGGTGGAGAGGAAGTGGTTAGTGTTTTGTGGGGAAAGAAGGAATGAGTTCAGCAGTATACGAATAGCAAAAGTGAAGATAAGCTTGTCCTTGAAAAATGAAGAGGCAGGAACAAAAATCAATGAACCCAAAATAAATATCACAATAAAGAATAGTCGTAGTCAATAAAATCAACTTAGGGAATAATAAAAGCAAAAGGCTGTTGGGTTTCGAACTGGTGGGTAGGTGGAAACAAAAGGTCACGAACGGATACGTACCGATACGAGGCGATTATCGATTCGATAACGAACAGGACTTCAAAATATCAAATTGAATATTCCGCAAAGATCAGCGTGATGATACGATCAAAACGGTATAAAGAAATCAGTGGTACGACCTTCCGATAAAAATCGATATCGGTACCAGAATACTGCTATTTTGCAGAAAATAAGAACGACGGAGCCAAAGATGTCCGAATTTGGAAAAACGACAAACTGAAATCTTGCTCAGAAGATGGTTTAGAATTTTCTATGTAAAATATTTAGCTTTCGGAAACATTTATTTTCAACGCTTTTTAACTGATTAAATTGAAGTGAATTTACGCGCGAAATAAACTTTCATATTTTCGGACGAAAATTTACCAGTTGCTATGTTTAATTAGACGTATTCCAAATATCAAATTTATATTTCAAAATTTTATCGTTTAAAATCTCACAAAATTTTAACTAATTACGCTATTTAAAACAGTTGAAATTTACGGGTCGTTACAATAGTAGTAATTTGGAAATATAGATCCAAATATTTAAAAAGTTACATAATTATTCCATTATAACATAATATAATATGATTGATAGCTTGTTATAGACATGCTCGATATATTACCGTTATTATCACGATATTTTAAAATATCTCATATCGGTACTTAACCAATACGTATCCAATACCGATATTAACTACTTAGCTTCCAAGTACTCTCAACTGGATCATCTCCCTGTTAGACTCTAACCAATCTAATTACTTTATTATGCTATGTCTCCTGCTTAACAATACGGGTAGGTGCACGATGAACAAGTGACCCTCTTTACTTCAACTTCTTCTAACTGGCTCAGTTCAACCACAGTTGCTGAATCATGTAAACACTTTTGCAAGTGTGATACATGGAAAACATTATGAACTCCCACCAAACATTTAGAAAGCTCCACCCTATATGCTAACTTCCTTACTCTTTACAAAATCGGAAAAGGCCCTACAACCTCTGGTGCTAACTTTCTCAAACTACCAACATCTAAGTGGTGAGACCTTTATAAAGACCATGTCACCACCACAAACTCAACTCTGTGCGTTTTCTATCAACATATGATTTATGCCTATCTTGAAGACTTCATCCTTCTATGGATCAAATCTACTTTTTTCCAAAGTTTCTATGATCATGTTTACAAACAAGAAAATGGAAAAATCTTCCAGTAAAGAGTTGAAATGAAAAGATCGAATTCTCTTCTCCACTCTCCGAGTACTCTTACCTAGGTCATTCTTCCAATGTCAACTTATCGACTTTACTATTGGCATATAAACTCAATGCACATACACAATGCCTTAAATCATCCTAGCAGTTACTGGTCGCTTAATCTTCTAGATACTAAGGTAAAACAACACAAAAGTGGAAGGTATCTTTACTAGTATCTAAATAACTTAAATCTTTTGCTATTCCTCACTTCCACCCAAGGATATCAAAATTTGGTGATCTATTAAACGGGTGAAAATAGCACAACTTTTTTCCAATTCTGATTCAACTTAAGCTCTATCATTTCACTTATTATATCACCTCTCCAATCCTCCAACAATCCTGATCCCAAGGTACCACGTTTCTACTCTGCAAGAATTTTATCTTAAATTCTACAATATACAAGCAAATAAACATTCGGGCATTTAGGTAGGGTAATCCTAATCTATTCATCTATTCAAACCTAAAAATCAATATCCTTAGTCTAAGTGAAGTCCTAAATTCAAATGAATTTTAACCTAAAATTATTTTAGCCTTAAATGTAATCGACTAGGTGATACATCGTTCATGTGCAATTGTTATGCAACACAAATATGTATCATAAGTCAATATTTCATAAACTTTCTTAAATAAATATTCTCCTTCCAATCCGAAGGATGATTGTAAAGGATCCTATTATCCTTTTCTCAAATCTTTCCAAAATTTCCAAATCGTTTTCCATTAAAATCACTTTCGCACTCTCAATGCGTGCCAACTGTAGGATCTTTTGCTAAGTGAGAATTGAAATTCTTGAATTAACCATTCTTTGTGCAATCTTACCTACAACTTCATCTAGGATATCTTTTGTAGTTTAACTTTCAAATTTTACCATTCCCTAATGCAATCCAATTAATGGAGTCTTTACCAAACATAACTTTTACTTATTTTATTTCAACCGTTCCATGGTTGTGATAGCTCCATATTAATCCAATAGGCCTAACATTCAATACTCAAGTAGCATCATACCCAAAAACTCATCTAGGAACATCTAAAATGGATGATGTCCTAGCATAGTGAACATGACATGAAACTCATGTAGCATCCACCCAAAACAACGTACTCGCAATTGCGATGACAACTCAAGCATCAATACTTTATAACTATCATTGTAGAACATGTGCGATAAGACAAAAAGCTACTTTCTTGGTTACCTACAATTCGCCAAGTCAAAAATCAACATGTGTGGTATAACATCACCTGAAACGTCCCAACGACACCCATCCATAAAAAAATTAAAATCCTCTAACACTTTCAGCAATGTCAAAACAACAAATACATTAGGGACTCACGACGTATATACAACTTAAATCACCTCCGAATCTTGAGAGAAAAACAATAGTTGTCATCTCAAGATCATGGGTTGGATAATTCTTCTCATGTACCCTCAACTGTTGACTAGTATAAAAAAACAACTGTACCCTCATGCATCAAAATAGCGCGCCATCTTATATCGTAAGCATTTGTATATGCAGCAAACACCTTCGAACCATCAGGGAGTACTAAAATAGTTGTACTAGTCAATAACTCCTTAAGCTAAATAAAAGCATGCTGACATTCTAAGTTCCACGAGAAAACTAATTTTTTCTTAGTAAGGCACGTCAATAGTGTAGAAATTCTTTATGAAGTCTTTAATGAACTCCTTATAGTAGTCAACCAATATGAGGAAACTTCTTACCAATGTAGCATTCTTTTATACAGTAAAATATCTTGGCTTACCCTTTCCTTACTTTGAAATTAAATATGTTTTTATCCACATCACACCTTCCAAACCTTCTTGCCTAAAGGTTTGACAACTGAAACCATACTTGGGTAGAAAACATAAAGTGGTGTTCACTCTTTATTATTATTGAAAGCTTGATTTAGTACTCAACCCTTCCAGTTCAAACGTTGATTGAAAAGGCCACCAAATCTCTATCTCAATTTCTATCTTTACACCAAATATTCGAATGCGTCATAATTCCATAATGTTTAATACTAGTAAGTCTTTAGCACACTGGTATCTTGACCATTCTAGTTATTTTACTATAATTAATTCATTTTTACTTTTGTATGCTGTGTAATTCTAGTCATCTAACTCTAATCTAAATTTAAGTTTAAGTGATAATCATAAGAACACTTTAAGTTTACATGTTAAATCAGACATCATTTCCACAAAACTACTAAGCTTTTAAAATTAAAATCCTCTATAAATTTTAACAAGCATTTCCTTTTGACAAAAACCAGGACATTTTTCTTTAATTTAAATTATTCAAAACAATTTGGCTTAACATTGAAAAGTGGACATGTAAATATGCCTTTTAAAATTTTCCTTTATAAATAAGAAATTTTCACAAAAGTGTATTCTAAAAGAAAATGTGATATTTTAACCTATTATTAAATTCTTTTATAAAAGTGTGATAGAAACATTTATAAAAGGCATTTCCAATCACTGGTCATTTCTTATTTATAAAAGACATTCAAATGCTGGGTTTTACATACTTCTCTATTTCCCTTTCAAAAGTTTCATTGTCAAAAGCAAAGTACACATCAAATGGTAAGAGCAACAATCTGCCTTACTCTAAACTTTTTACAAAGGTAAAATCTTTAAAGTAGTTATGGAAAATTATATTTTATCAAACTTTCTATGTTGAAGCTTAAAATAAAGGGTTACTAGTTTAAACTTCAACTTTATACTTTTCCAAAAATCTCAAACACTGACGTTTCTAAACTT
Source organism: Allium fistulosum (assembly GCA_030737815.1). Classification (NCBI taxonomy): domain Eukaryota; kingdom Viridiplantae; phylum Streptophyta; class Magnoliopsida; order Asparagales; family Amaryllidaceae; genus Allium; species Allium fistulosum. Next base: position 473,494,635 of record CM060904.1, read on the forward strand.
TTTAAATTCTGTTAATTAAATTTTCATAAAGTTTGTCTGATCATTTCATATAAAAAACCACAAACTAATTTATTAATCTTTAGAAAAAATATCAAATGTCTAATTTTCTGTCTTTTTTTTAAAAAACATTTCCAATGGTTTATCACTTAAATTGGAGTAGATGAAAACAACCTAACTTACCCAAGCCCAACTACATCTATCAATGCTTTAAGAGCATAGGGTTTTAATTCCTATACTTTTAAAATGGTTAACTCAAGTATATCCACCAATACAGTGTCCAACTGCAATGTAGGAACACTCTAGCAATTCAATGGGACTTATGCAACTATTTCTTGTAACAACCCGGGATTTTGTGAAAGCCAGTTCTCGTCATTAGACGATTAAAAGTGCTGACAAATTGCTATTGGAATTTTAATCGAATTTAAATTCTTTTTAAATTTTTAAAATTGTTATGAGGGCTTTAAAATTTAATTTGGCCCATGTTTTATTTTGTGGCCGTGATAATTATCTTTACCCACGCCCCTTTCTTTCATTTTTCAATTGCAAACCCTAGAGTAAAACAGATCGAATGAAAGAAAATTAGAAATGGCGGCCTCGTGTTATTCGTTCGACCTCGTTCCTCGCTGATTGAAAATTAGGGCTTTTTAATTTAAAGCCGCCGATAGTTGATCGTCTCTTGAGTTGCGTGCGGCTGTTGGTTTGGGTTCGTCTTTGCTTCGTTCTAAGGTGAGTGATTTTTCACTGACATCTGTAATTCGAACTTAGTAAAGTGCTTCGGCTGTTTGATTTTGTCTCGTTGTTGGTGACTCACTGATTTTATCGATTTCATGTATTTTGATGATTTCTGGCTTGATGATATTACTTGAGAAGATTTTGGTTTTGTGTAACTTCGACCATACTGTTCATTGCCTCTGGTCCTTGGATTCGATTATGTTGATTTTGTTTCGATGTTGGTTTTGAACTATTCGTTCTTCTCTGTCATCACTGTTTTGATTTTTATTTTGACGATGTTGATTTCATTTGGCCTTGGCTATTGCTTGGTATTAAACTGTTGACTTCGGTCTTGATTTTGTGTAAGTGATATTCCATAACTTTGGCCATATTGTTCATCGGCTCGGATAGCATTTTATCCTCGTTCGATTTTACCTGTTGTTTCATGACTCCGGTCATTTGGTCTTTGACAGTTGTATCACTTTATGGGTAATGCTCGACTGTTGTATTTGTTGGTCTTGTTACTAGATTAGTCGAGTCAAATTTCAGATGCACTTGAGTATGCAAATACCCTTGAGCTTTTACCAGTCTCTGTTTGCACTTTCAACTTCGTTCGAATTTGCATCCTGACTTGAGTTAGTAGTTGTCTCCACTCATACGAAAATGTTGATGATGTTTAAAAAAACAACCTGTTACAGTTGAATCTCTGTCATTAGTTTGGTTTCGGCCACTTATCTAGGTTACTTTGTCATGTATAGTCTGCGACATTTTGTTCCACTGGTGCCTGTATCTTGTACTTGTGATGCAGTGCATTTGATTGGATTTTGAAATTGGTTTGACTTCTTTGTTGTTTAGTTTCACGCTGCTGTCACCTGTGTTGCCGAAGTGTTGCAGACTTCATCTTGTTCCATTCCAGTCAGTTGCATATTTGTTCATGCACAATCTGATATAAATTGCAGCTGGTTCATGTATATGTATGTTGTCAGTGCCCTTGTGCATTGATGTTTTGCTGTCAGGTTGGATTTGAGAACTTTTGTGCTGTTTCATTGATTTGAGGTATTTGTACCAATTCTTTGTACATTTCATTGAGTCCAGTTTTGATGTTTGCATGTTGGTGTTGGTCTGGGTTATGCAGTCTTGTGTTGACACTGCTGCTACATGACTTGACCTTTTGCATTTTGTTGGTGGTTTGGTGCCTTCTTGAATTTTGCAGTCTTGTTGTACATGATTGCATCTTTGAATCTGGGTAGCTTGTCACTGTGTTGCACTTGCTTGACCAAGTTTGGTAGTTGCTTACTTGCTGTGCACTTTTCATATCCTTTCCTTGGTACTATTGCAGTATATATATGAGTTTGATTCATACTTATGTTGTGCACTTAACATTGCTTTGGATTTAAATTGCCTAACCACTTTGATTGTCCTTGTGGTCTGGTTCCTTCATGTTGTTGTACCTGACTCATTACTATTTTGTTGCATTCATTAGTGACTGCAATTTAGTTCTGTATTCAGTCATGCCCTTGTTGATTTGCGTTGCATTGATGCAATTGGATTTGTTTTTCTAATACATTTAAGTTGAATCCAGCTTGTAGCTCGAAATTGACCTTGTTTTGAAAATGTGACATTATTATATTGCACTTGGGTTGAATCCGATATTTTGGGTTTGACCTTGTGTTTGATTGTGAATTTTCATTGTGCCTTCGTGTGCACTTTGTTCATTTGATGGTTACTGGGTGGAAACTGTGCTTGATGTTGCAGTTCCATCTGGTTCATTTTGATTTGAGTTGTTGTCATTTGTTTCTGATTCACTGAGCTTTGTGTATTTCATCAGGGTAGTCGCGAGGCAGTGCACGCGTGCGTGTACTGCAACCCTATCAGAATTGACAGTTTTAATTGATATTTCGATTGTTTGAATTGTTTCGTTGGTTCAATTCAATATTCTGAAGTTGTATTCTGATTTGATTTGATTTGATTTGATCATTTTGTGATTGTCTAATTATCTATTTGATAATTAGATTATGAGTTTCTAATTATTTATTTAATAATTAGATTTTGTTGTTTACGCTGTTTAATTGCCGTTTTGGGCAATTCTGTTGTTTTCAAAATTATCTTCATTGATAATCTTTTTATTAATCTTTGTTGATGATTTAAACTTGCTGATTTGTTGTTTAACACAGTTTCGTGTTATATCTACCGTTATCCGATTCTCTTATTGAAGAGTTGGATATACGAGATTTATTGTAACTGTCGTCTACCCGATTATTTAATTATTATTGCTTCCATGCATTAATAACCGAGTTTGAATTAGACTGACCCGTGTATTATTTTCTTTTGAATTTAATACTCGGGTCAGACCCGAGTTATTTCAAGTTGTAGATATCTTGCGTTCGGTTGCCGTTTGAGCTATGAAAACTTTTCTTATCTTTTGGAGTAGTCGTGTCATAGTATAGGTTGATATGTATTCATGTATATTAGTCGATAATGTACTTGTATATATAACTTCCAGAGTCGACAGTTGTAGTTGTATCATATGTATTGTGTCAAATGTATTGTAACTAACATCAGTTATATATATATATATATATATATATATATATATGAGACTTTTGTTATCTGTGTTCCGCATTTTATTATCTTTGTTATTATTATATATATTGTCCTAAACTATTATGAACCATCGTAGTTCGTTTTATACTGGAATTGGGTATGTCGATGGGAGTAAATAAATAAGAGAAGAAAATTGAAAAATATATACCACTCATATCGAGGTAAGCAATGCTAGTGTAAGGCCAACTACGGATGGCCGCTCCCATCCAACCTTATTCTTCATGATAACAGACAGTATTTATTTTAATACTCTTTGTTATTGTGAGCATAGAGGTAGGGCGTCACAGTTGGTATCAGAGCTTGGGGTTTATGGACATAATATAAAACATAACTTAGATGGAACATGTGTTACAACTATTGGTCGATGTTTTATTTGTGCTTTGAGTCAAAACTAAAGTTTTGAAATTATGATGAAATTTTTAAATATCTTTATTTAAAAATAAAAGTGGAATTGTGTTTTGATGATTGAGAAATTTGTGTTCTGTTATCAGAGTGCGCAGCGGAAACAGTGAAACTGTCTTCGCTGAATACAGCTGATAATCTTTTTGATTTAAAAATCAAAATATGAAATTGAAATAAATTTTATTTGTTGTTAACGTAGCTGTATTTATTTTGTTTCTTTGAAAATTTCGAATCCGGTTAGAGGATTCGAAGCGATTGCAGTTATGAGATTTTTGTTGAGATTTTTGTTGTTTTGAATTATCTTCATTGAAGATACATTCGAATGATTTATGTGTTCATTTTGTAGTATATGTGCAAAATTTGAGTTGCACGTTACTGCATTTATTTTATGTTGAACCGGTGTTTGGTTTAAACGTATTCTGTTGCCTTATTTTTATAACGGGATTTTTACATCGTTGCTAAATTTTTGAAGCACGATGTTTTGTTGGCATTTTTAATGAATGAAAATTCACTGGTATTACATTTCGATGTGAATTATTTTGATGAGATTTTGACGTATAAAAATTACTGTCGCTTTGACTTCAATAACCGCCAAATTTTAAAAAGTGGATTGTCAAGCGGTTATTCCGCAATGCTAATTTTGAGATTTGTTTTTACGATATTTTGAGAAGTGCAATTTCCTTTTCGAAATTGCCACTGATGTTTTTGCTTTAATCACGTGATTGGAAAATCGTTTTAAAATGAAAATTGTTTTATAAATTTTTACAGTTGCGCTTTCAAAAGAATGAGGAAGCGATTTAAACGTTTCAGCAAAATCGAGGACTATGACCCCTTTCTTTTACTGATTCGCTTAATTCCGGACTTGTCCGTTTGAGAATGTAAAATGTATTTTTACAAAATGCACAGTTTTGCACTTTCAAGGAAACGATGAAGAGAATCAAACGATTTAGTAAAACACATGGTATGGGACATGTGCGTTTGCTATTTCGGTTAATTCCGGACTCGTTAATTGAAATATTTGATGTTTTGATGATTTTGTGTGCTTTTGAGCCACTATGTTGGACCTTCGGATCATTTGTTGGACCTTCGGGTCATTTGTTGGACCTTCGGGCCACTCTGATGGACCTTCGGGTCAAATACCAGTACTAGACCTTCGGGTCATTTGTTGGGCACCAAAATTATGTTGAGTACTTGGTAGGCTTCGGCCATTTGTTGATGCACGTGCGGCGAACTAAAAACTCGCCATCTGATGGGATCGATCCAAGATTTTATGTTGATTTTCTAGTCTTCTTAATTGATTTCTAGATATTTGTTGTTTCTAATTATCTGCAGGTAATTAGATATCTGATGTTATGAGATTTAATTATCGTATCGATAATTGGATATTTGTTGTTTCTGATTATCGTTTTTGATAATCGGACATTTGTTGTTTCTGATTATCATTTTTGATAATTGGATATTTGTTGTTTCTAATTATCATTTTTGATAATCGGATATTTGTTGTTTCTGATTATCGTTTTTGATAATTAGATATTTGTTGATTTGAGATTTCTGATTATCGTTTTTGATAATTAGATATTTGTTGATTTGAGATTTTTGGTTATCGTTTTTGATAATTAGATATTTGTTGATTTGAGATTTCTGATTATCGTTTTTGATAATTAGATATTTGTTGATTTGAGATTTCTGATTATCGTTTTGATAATTAGATATTTGTTGATTTGAGATTTCTGATTATCGTTTTTGATAATTAGATATTTGTTGATTTGAGATTTCTGATTATCGTTTTTGATAATTAGATATTTGTTGATTTGAGATTTTTGATTATCGTTTTTGATAATTAGATATTTGAGATTTCTGATTATTGTTTTTGATAATTAGATATTTGTTGATTTGAGATTTCTGATTATCGTTTTTGATAATTAGATATTTGTTGATTTGAGATTTCTGATTATCGTTTTGATAATTAGATATTTGTTGATTTGAGTTTTCTGATTATCGTTTTTGGTAATTAGATATTTGAGATTTCTGATTATTATTTTTGATAATTAGATATTTGATGTTTTTTGATTATCGTTTTTGGTGATTAGATATTCGCTGTTTTTTGACTATCTGGTTGATGACTAGATATTTGCGGTTTTGCGATTTGTGATTTGTGTTTCCTAATTGTCGTATCGATAATTAGATATTGCTGTTTTGTGATCTTCTGTATTTTGATTATCTAAATGGTAATTAAATATTGCTGATAATTGCATTTATTCAGTTTTGTTGTTTTCTAATTATCTATCTGATAGTTAGATTTGGTTGAAAATTTGTGAATTTCTTTTAATGAAATTAAAAGATTTCTTTAGTGTTTGTGTTCTCGATCTTTATTTTTCTAGCTTAACCAGTTTATGTTAGAAAAATAATTGTTATAGACAACTTTAGTTATGAAAATTGCGGGGACGCAATTTTTATAAGGAGGGGAGTCTATAACAACCCGGGATTTTGTGAAAGCCAGTTATCGTCATTAAACGATTAAAAGTGCTGACAAATTGCTATTGGAATTTTAATCGAATTGAAATTCTTTTTAAGTTTGTAAATTGTTATGCGGGCTTTAAAATTTAATTTGGCCCATGTTTTATTTTGTGGCCGTGATAATTATCTTTACCCACGCCTCTTTCTTTCATTTTTCAATTGCAAACCCTAGAGTAAAAAGATCGAACGAAAGAAAATTAGAAATGGCGGCCTCGTGTTATTCGTTCGACCTTGTTCTCCGCTGATTGAAAATTAGGGCTTTTTAATTTAAAGCCGCCGATAGTTGATCGTCTCTTGAGTTGCGTGCGGCTGTTGGTTTGGGTTCGTCTTTGCTTCGTTCTAAGGTGAGTGATTTTTCACTGACATCTGTAATTCGAACTTAGTAAAGTGCTTCGGCTGTTTGATTTTGTCTCGTTGTTGGTGACTCACTGATTTTATCGATTTCATGTATTTTGATGATTTCTGGCTTGATGATATTACTTGAGACGATTTTGGTTTTGTGTAACTTCGACCATACTGTTCATTGCCTCTGGTCCTTGGAATCGATTATGTTGATTTTGTTTCGATGTTGGTTTTGAACTATTCATTCTTCTCAGTCATCACTATTTTGATTTTTATTTTGACGATGTTGATTTCATTTGGCCTTGGCTATTGCTTGGTATTAAACTGTTGACTTCGGTCTTGATTTTGTGTAAGTGATATTCCATAACTTTGGCCACATTGTTCATCGGCTCTGATAGCATTTTATCCTCGTTCGATTTTACCTGTTGTTTCATGACTCCGGTCATTTGGTCTTTGACTGTTGTATCACTTTGTGGGTAATGCTCGACTGTTGTATTTGTTGGTCTTGTTGCTGGATTAGTCGAGTCAAATTTCAGATGCACTTGAGTATGCAAATACCCTTGAGCTTTTACCAGTCTCTGTTTGCACTTTCGACTTCGTTCGAATTTGCATCCTGACTTGAGTTAGTAGTTGTCTCCACTCATATGAAAATGTTGATGATGTTCTTAAAAAAACAACCTATTACAGTTGAATCTCTGTCATTAGTTTGGTTTCGACCACTTATCTAGGTTACTTTGTCATGTATAGTCTGCGACATTTTGTTCCACTGGTACCTGTATCTTGTACTCATGATGAAGTGCATTTGATTGGATTTTGAAATTGCTTTGACTTCTTTGTTGTTTAGTTTCACGCTGCTGTCACCTGTGTTGCCAAAGTGTTGCAGACTTCATCTTGTTCCATTCCAGTCAGTTGCATATTTTTTCATGCACAATCTGATATAAATTGCAGCTGGTTCATGTATATGTATGTTGTCAGTTCCCTTGTGCATTGATGTTTTACTGTCAAGTTGGATTTGAGAACTTTTGTGCTGTTTCATTGATTTGAGGTATTTGTACCAATTTTTTGTACATTTCATTGAGTCCAGTTTTGATGTTTGCATGTTGGTGTTGGTCTGGGTTATGCAGTCTTGTGTTGACACTGCTGCTACATGACTTGACCTTTTGCATTTTGTTGGTGGTTTGGTGCCTTCTTGAATTTTGCAGTCTTGTTGTACATGATTACATCTTTGAATCTAGGTTGCTTGTCACTGTGTTACACTTGCTTGACCCAGTTTGGTAGTTGCTTACTTGCTGTGCACTTTTCATATCCTTTCCTTGGTACTATTGCAGTATATATATGAGTTTGATTCATACTTATGCTGTGCACTGAGCATTGCTTTGGATTTAAATTGCCTAACCACTTTGATTGTCCTTGTGGTCTGGTTCCTTCATGTTGTTGTACCTGACTCATTACTGTTTTGTTGCATTCATTGGTGACTGCAGTTTAGTTCTGTATTCAGTCCTGCCCTTGTTGATTTGCGTTGCATTGATGCAATTGGATTTGTTTTTCTAATACATTTGAGTTGAATCCAGCTTGTAGCTCGGAATTGACCTTGTTCTGAAAATGTGACATTATTATATTGCACTTGGGTTGAATCCGATATTTTGGGTTTGACCTTGTGTTTGATTGTGAATTTTCATTGTGCCTTCATGTGCACTTTGTTCATTTGATGGTTACTGGGTGGATACTGTGCTTTATGTTGCAGTTTCATCTGGTTCATTTTGATTTGAGTTTTTGTCATTTGTTTCTGATTCACTGAGCTTTGTGTATTTCATCAGGGTAGTGGCGAGGCAGTGCACGCGTGCATGTACTGCAGCCCTATCAAAATTGACAGTTTTAATTGATATTTTGATTGTTTGAATTGTTTCGTTGGTTCAATTCAATATTCTGAAGTTGTATTCTGATTTGATATGATTTGATCATTTTGTGATTGTCTAATTATCTATTTGATAATTAGATTATGATTTTCTAATTATTTATTTAATAATTAGATTTTGTTGTTTACGCTGTTTAATTGTCGTTTTGGGCAATTCTGTTGTTTTCAAAATTATCTTCATTGATAATCTTTTTATTAATCTTTGTTGATGATTTAAACTTGCCGATTTGTTGTTTAACACAGTTTCGTGTTATATCTACCGTTATCCGATTCTCTTATTGAAGAGTTGGATATACGAGATTTATTGTAACTGTCGTCTACCCGATTATTTAATTATTATCACTTCCGTGCATTAATAACTGAGTTTGAATTAGACTGACCCGTGTATTATTTTCTTTTGAATTTAATACTCGGGTCAGACCCGAGTTATTTCAAGTTGTAGATATCTTGCGTTCGGTTGCCGTTTGAGCTATGAAGACTTTTCTTATCTTTTGGAGTAGTCGTGTCATAGTATAGGTTGATATGTATTCATGTATATTAGTCGATAATGTACTTGTATATATAACTTCCAGAGTCGACAGTTGTAGTTGTATCATATGTATTATGTCAAATGTATTGTAACTGACATCAGTTATATATATGAGACTTTTGATATCTGTGTTCCGCATTTTATTACTTGTGTTATTATTATATATATTGTCCTAAACTATTATGAACCATTGTAGTTCGTTTTATACTGGAATTGGGTATGTCGATGGGAGTAAATAAATAAGAGATGAAAATTGAAAAATATATACCACTCCTATCGAGGTAACCAATGCTAGTGTAAGGCCAACTACGGATGGCCGCTCCTATCCAACCTTATTCTTCGTGATAACAGACAGTATTTCTTTTAATACTCTTTGTTATTGTGAGCATAGTGGTGGGGCGTCACATTTCTGTTATAAGAATAGGACTTCCACTTTACTAAGGAGATGAATTTTAACCTTAAGGAATCCTTTTATTCCACCTTTATGCCTTATCGAAATTACAGTTTTCTTCTATAAGTCCAAGGGTACTACTCTTCTTTTTCTTCATATTTAGACCCGAAATGTACTCCCCGCTGCTAGTTGGTATAGGTAACCTCCAATAGTTTTTCTTTATTGAGTAAATTATAATAAATGCGATAGACTTAGTTTTCATACCATACTGTCATAATGATTAACGGTTATTTTGACTAACAGTTGTTTGCTTATATAAGGGACAAGTAACAACTATCTTATAAGTCAAAATGTATAGGGTATGGCATATAAATATACACACACACACATACATATGTGCAATAAAAAATTACAAATACTCTCATACGCATCTAATCCTTAAGGAATCCCGAACCTAAACTCTGATACCAAATGTAATAACCCACACCTCCACACCGATTTAGGGCACAAAGCAAAGTTTGAACTTGCATCATGCCAAGAAGTATGAATCGTTAGGTTAATAAGTTTACATGATACATAGAAAAATATAAATTTATAACATTACACTTTCAGATCTCACGATGAAAGGAAATGAAACCTATGTACTAAAATAGTCTAAATCAGATAACAGTATCAACAAAACATAGTCCATGCAGCAATGTCTCAAAATGACAAATATGAAGAGTCTAATAGTAACATGACATCTAAATGATAACATTTTTACAATATAAGGTACATGGATAGTAACTATAAATAATATAACTCTAAGCGCCTAGTCTCCACCTTTATGCACGGGGTCTACATTAAGTCACTTACTGGGCTGTACTCTTGTAATGGGTATAAAAAGGGAAGAATGGAGTGGGTCAAACAAAGTCTGGTGAATGAATTGTATTACTAGGGTATGGTGTTTATAAGCAATTAACTACATTTATAGTCCACATGACCTAGGGTGTTTATTTGTTTGTGGACTATATGTATGTATGTATGTATGTATACGTATGTATATATGTAAGAAAATTAATTGTCAAATCACTAAATATAACAGCCACCCTTAGTGTACTTAACATCTGGTATATATCCTTAGTGATGAACCATAAAACTTCTACATTAGATACAATCCACAAATATGAACCATGAAAATATGATCTTGGTAATAAACATATCCTGTATAACATGTCGAGTATACATCATAACGCCTGAGCACATTTGCCTCTAAAGCATTGAGTAGCCTCCTCGTTATCATTTGTCATCCTACGCACACTAACCAGATATACATCACAGCGTTTGAGCCTACTTGCCCTCAAAACATTAAGTAACCTCCATATTGGTGCTCGTAACTATGCACACTACCGAGTATATGCCATAATGCCTAGACCCACTTACCCCAAAAGCAACGAGTAACCTCGTCATTTATAACGACCCGTAATTTTACCACTTTGGAAATAGAAATATTTTATAAAATTTAGATATTCAAACATATGTTTATTTTAAAACAAATAATCATGCCTTGTATGATAAATAATGATGGTAAACTAAATTCTGGAATTTTTTCAAAAATAGAGATTTTGGACTTTCACCGTAAAAGTAATAAAAGACGGTTTCTGATAAAGTTAAATATATGTTCAAATAATCATTTTAAATTCTTTTTGATGAATAATCCATTTATAAACAATTTAATAATGATAAGTAATTTGATTTATAATGGTTTTATAAATATATAGACTTATTTTACAATGATTGACAAAATTCGTCGCACTTTAACAAATCAACATTGTATTTTTATAATTAGATTTTTAATATTATTAAATATGGTTTTATAAATCAAATACACTTATTTTCAAGTTTTGTTTGCATAAATAAATATTTAACAAAAACATCAAAATGTGACCATAAAACGTGTGTTGAAAATCAACGTTTAGTTCAATATAAGTTGTCGCAACGTTGTTGCACCTTTGTTAATATGTTTTAACATATATATATATATATAAACATTTTAAATAACTAAACAATTTACTTTTACTAATCATAACTAGAAAATTCTAGACAGTAATTAGTAAAAGTAAGTAAAAAGGGTCAAAAAACACAAATCAAATCAAGTCAAATCATGCTTTATTTAAATGATAAGTAAAGGAACAAAGTACAATGTGATGTTTGATGGCAAGTGTTCTTTTGGTGATGTGATGGTTTTGAAAATATCCAAGGGTATTTTGGTAACTTGGAAAGGGGTTAATTTGGTAACACTTCTTACTTTTCCTATAAATATCACCTTCTATTCACTCATTTTCTCACACTGCTCATTCTTCTTCTTCTTCTTTTAGCTTTCTTATGCACATTAATGGCTTCTCCTCTTTAAGAGAGGTTGGAGGGTTAAAAATAGTGGAGTGCTTAAGCACCTATTCATTTGTTACTCTCTAACCTCTTCTTAATCTACTTCTTTCTCTTCTCTTCTTTAATGGCCTTAGGCCGTGAGCTATATGAGTGGAAGGCAATGGCCATGAGCAATAGTGAAGGAGGAGGAGGTGCAAGAGCAATGGAAAAGGTGGAGGTGTGTTTAGGTGGTGATTTAGTGAAGTGTTGTTGGATAAGAATGTTGGTAGGAAGTAAAACAATTTAGTTAATGGTGAGAACTCAATTTAAATACATACTTCTTATAATTTGAAATTAATTTTAAAATTGTTAGCACGAATATTAAAAGCAGTTACGATGTTTGGTTGGTTAACTAATGATGTTTGATGGTTGCTTAAGAAGTAAGAAGTAATATATATATATATATATATATATATAGTTAAACATATCAAATGAAAGTGAGCTTCTTTACTTTAAAATTCTATTTTGTTGATTGCTATGATATTCATGTTTATATCCTTATGATGATATGTTTAAATTGACACCATTAAGTTGAAACATGAATGCTTGAATGAATTTGGTTATATGGATGAATTTGGAAGAATGTATGGTTGTATGTTGATTTTATCAACATCTTAGTTAAAATTGGTAACGAATACTTGATTAGTCATGTTTGAAGATGTTAGTCCATGGTTGATTTGAAACCATACTTGTTTTAAATCCTATATAGTGTACATGGTATGGTTAAGCCTCTTTTTGAATTAACTATAGAAAGGAAATTTATTTTGGAGAAATAGGAATTTGATTTGAAAACGAAAAGAGAAAGTAGGGGCTTGAAGTTGTTTTGAAAATATGGAAGTAAATGTTTTGGATTTTAAAGCTAATAACTTTAAAATCATCTTAAGTTGTAAATTTGGAAAAGTAAACAACTTAATGATTTCGAAAAGGTTTAAAGTGAATATTATAATAATATAATATTCAAATATGTGATAAAGAGCTAAAAATATGATTTAATGATAGAATACTGTTTTAAATGAGTTAAAATAGTTTTAAAATGGTTTTAAAACAAATTTGAAGTGTTTCGGACAAGCTCCGAAACAATTCACCAAAATGGTCAAAATCGAGCATGTCGCGTAGCGGCAGTTCGTAATTTTCGACATGTGACTTTAAATCAACGTGTAGGGTACAAATTAAGTCGAAAATCTTTGAAATAAGAATTTTTGGATCCTTATAACCATAGTTTTCAAATGGAAGAAAAAACCAAGCTTTCACCTTGTAGATTTTGAAATATGTCAAAATAAAATTTTGAGAAAAATCGCGCTTTTGTAGTTAAGTGACCAAAGTGTTACATTCTTTAAAATGAATATTTTTAAATGTTTAAAAATATGAACTAAATTTGATAAATATGTTAAAATATTTTAAAAGAGATTTGAGTTATAAATATGGATTTCTAAATGATAAAAAAAAGTTGTTTTAAATCAAATAAGTTTTTAAAACACTATCCATAACACTTTTCTATAGCAGTTTTAATAAACTTTAGAAATATAGGTTTAAACTTAACTATTTTTTCTCGAATCTTTTATAAATGTTAAAACAATTTAGTATTTTAAAGATGATTTGTAAGTTCTAATAAGATTTTAAATAAATGGTTAAGAGAAATTGTTTATAACACTTAAACAATAATTGGAAGTTTTCCTTAAAAACTATTGAATGGAATAATATAACTGAGTATGCAAAAATGACTAGTACATTTGTCCCACCTGTGGGATCTAGAAAGGAAAAACAAGATGTGTAACTAAAGTTAGGGATGGAGCAATCGGTGCCCTGAACATATCTAGCCTCTGTATTATCTTTCTAGGCGAGGGGCGGAACAGATCAAAGGGAAATCCCTGATGCTCTAAAAAGATCTCATTTAAGTTTTTCCAAAAGTAAGGAATTTTAAAAGGGGTTAATTAAACTAGTTTTTTATAGTATGGAGAATATTCTAGCCAAACTCTGTATTAAGCTCCGAGGAGGGAACTTGTACTATCCGTGTGATTTAAAAGGTGATTTCACCGTTATTTCGGATAGTACAAGTTGAATAAGGAAATTAATATGGATATGATTAGTCTAATCTTTTACTCAATATAATTGGTTTGGGTTTAAAGTAAACAATGTCTTAAATAACATTGTTTTTGACCCAGTTATGATATATTTCAACAGATGTAATTTTTTATTAGATTTGAAATTAAATTTTCCTAATTAAATGACTTGAAGATTTAGAATGTTATAAGGGTTTTGATTAACCGGTAAAATGTAAAAATGAAAGGTGGCGTAACAAATCCTGTGTACATATATACATAATTTTTTATCGATGATTGAATTTCGAACAGACCGAGATAGGATTTGGGGGATTCTGATCCGAAAACCACTTTGAACCAATTTACGCTTTCGAAGTAAAACATGTTGAAGACAAAGATCATTGAGGATGAAGATCTTGATGATGTAAGGCTACTTGCTACTAGACCCTTGGTGAAATTTACCATACCATATATTATGGTGGCAGTAGTGCTCCATTATGAAAACCTTCGATTTGCAAGGGCTAATCACTATTGATTCTATGGGTGATTCCCAAACAGGATGTGGTAAGAGGAGTGCCTTCGGTTTATCCTATTCCTGGACAACTTGTATGCACGAATGTCTAACATTGCATTTTAAAATCACATTGATTGATCTCTATAAATGTATCATCTGTTTGGTGATGGAGAAGGCAACTTCTCTTAGCTTAACACCCTTTTCTGAGACGTACGAGCTTAGGAGTTATACATTTGTAGAAATCAGTTGTGTGATTATGGAATGGAAATGTGGCATTCATAGTGAAAAGTTGATGTTCTATGAAAGGTAATCGCTACTTAGGCCTCGCACCTAGAAATGACAAAAACATGGTAGATGCGGCAAGGCAATGTGGTTCACAGCCATTAGGGTATGATCATCTCTTTCTAGATATATTTCTATCCGCTATGACGTTCAGGTTTAAATTAATGTGGTGTATGCGAAGGGAGCTCTTGGATAGGTTGGTAATGACCGGGGTGATGACATATTTGATACTATCTAAGCCAGTCTTGTGTTTGTAGAGGACCATCAGTTGGCCTCGGTACATTCCTCTAGAGATGTACTACTAGAAGGTAGTCCTTTACCAGGTCATTAGTTGGAAATACACTCTCCGCTACATGCCTGCCATTTTGATTGTAGAGCCTAGTACGCTGGAATTTAATAATGGTAACAATTTTGGATATTTGAATCAAGGTTTCAAATCTCGGATTTTGGCCAATATCTCGGGCAAATATCTCGGTTGTCTCGGGCGATATTTAAAAGACTTATAACTAACCAAGCTGCCAAATCTCGGATTTTGGCTAATATCTCGGATTTTCATCTCGGCTGATCTCGGGGAGATTTAAAACCTTGATTTGAATATATTCACATGAAAAGTGTTTTCAAAGAATGTAATTAAAAATAATATCAAATGATTTGATAAAAATGTTTTAGTTATCATAAGGTAAAAACCCGTCCATATTTATGTGCGGTATGGTCTTATGAGATACTCTTTCTTTTCAAATGGTTTTTGTCACCAATCTCTGATATATGACATTGTCATTTAAGATTTGTGTTTCTCACGCTGGTTTGCTAGATTGATCCAGGTATTTTTATACTTAGGTCAGATCCGGGTGGTTTCAAGATTAGCTGAAGACACTTAGAGTTTCCAAAGGAGAGCTGGAGATCTTCATCAACGTATGGATGTATTCTAATTTTCGCTACATTGGGTGTTGTTTGTTTTTTAGCAAATGTAAGGACAAGTGTATTATAACCGTCTTTGTCGAATCAAGTTAGACTCTTATATATGTTTTAAAAGAATTTCCACTATAAAGATTTTATATTGAAATAATATATGTTATTCCATTCGAGTAAAATTCTGTTCTTTCTTCTTTTTCTTTCTACCCTTGACAATCTACCTGTCCGGCACTTGGAATTTTGGCACGTGAATACTATGTATGTATTAATGTCGATTTCTGAGGGTCAAAAATTTAGGTCGTCACAGCGTGGTATCAGAGCTTAGGTTAAGCGAACACCTGAGTCTAGTAGGGGTAAAGACTAATCAGAGATAGGGTTAGTAATACCATAGAATGAGTAACTCATTAGAGATAGGGTAAGTGACACCCTAGAATAAGTTGAGAGTATTATGTATATGAGAGCGCGTATTTGTTAATGTTGTAAAAAGTGTTTTTGTTTTGAAAAATTGATAAATGAAATAATTTTACCTAGAATTATATTTTTTACAAAGAATATATTTTGAAAAGATATATAGTTAGAAATGAATGATTGTTTGAAATCTGGATTTGTAAAACTTAAATATATGAACATCTAATAACTAAAATTTCACAATTTGACTATAAGATGTTTCATAAAGAAAATTGATAAGTAAGAATTAGTTAAAATCTGATATTTGATAAGATAATTTAAATACTTAATATTTGTTGCTAAATATTTGGTTGTTAGGGGATGATAATACTCGGTTATTATCAATAATTGTTTGATTTAAAAGTTTTGGTACAAATACCTTATGAATTATGTTTCACGATTTGACTATAAGGTGTTTGATAATAAGATTGGTTTAAGGTTAAGAAATTTAAACTAAACAAATTTATGAGCATGTTTTACAAATAAAATGATTTTGTAAAAGATAAATGTGGGAATATATTTTATATAAATTTTGAGAATTTAAATCCTGGTATTTTGGAAAAGAATTTTGAAAGTTTAATACGGTTAAAAGGAAGTTATTTAATATAAGATGATTTTAAGAAATGGATTTAAGAACGGGGGTTTTATAAAAAAAATGGATTTAGTATGAAGTGAATGGTTATGGAACGCAAGTTTTAAAGGGTTGATTAAACCAAAGTTGTGTTTGTAGATTTTTATAAACTTAAGTAAAATTTTAGGGAAGGATTCCTAAGTGTTATTAGTGCCAAAGGAAATATACTAAGGAAAAAATGAATGTAAATAATAAAGGAAGTGAATAAGAAGAATTTGTTATAGTTAAGAAAATATCCAATAGAAATAAATACGTAAGTTGTACATATATCATTTCATCACACGAATTTGATCTAAGGTTCGAATACAAGAGTTTGAGGTGTTTACACCGGTCCAGAAAAGGATTTATCACTCGATTCTTGACAGCGAACATTGATGAGGGTTTGTGGGCGAGTACTTGAGTTTTTTATCATAGTTGAGAGCTATGCAAGGAAAATAAAAGTTTCTAAGCCTAATCAGAGTCTGCATAAAAGGATTGGGGGATCAATACTAGTTCGGAAGAAAAGTTGTGTATTCGAATAGGAGATCGAATTAGATATTTTATACGGATGATTTAAGTACATCTTATGGGTTTAAGTGTGTGAAATAATGTTTTCGGTAAAATCTTTTTGATGTTAGGTTTGACTTAATTTCGGAGATGAAATTCTTTTAAGGAGGGGAGAATGTAACGATCCGTAATTTTACCACTTTGGAAATAGGAATATTTTATAAAATTTAGATATTCAAATATAGGTTTTAAAGGAACTGGGCCAGCCCGCAGTAGAAGAAATGGGTGTATTTCAAAAAAATTAGCCATTTTGGATCTTTAATGGGCCTATGAATTCTAAATGTACATAGAACTTATCTAAGGTTTTTTTGAAATAAAATAAATAATTTATTTAATTTTATAAATAAAGTTTTACTTTAATTTAATGTGCATGTAAATTAGAGTATATCAAATATACTCTTATGTGCATATTTGGGTGTAATAGTAACTTATTAAATTTACTTAGAGAAGGAAACTTTTCATTTCCTATCTCTTAAATTATTCAATTAATGACGGGGCATAAATTTATTTAAAGAATGAAACTTTTCATTTCCTTCCTCTTAACTTATTCAATTAATGAGGGATCATAAATTTAGTTAGAGAAGGAAGCTTTTCATTTCCTTCTCTTAATTAAATTAAATAATTGATTAATAAAATAACATTAATGATGAATCTAAATATGACATGAATTGTAAATATATTCACAGCAAATATTATGCAAGTGCAACATACAAGGAGTGTGCATAGTCAGTGGTAATTGATATGTATACATGAAATAAACAAGAACAATTTGAATGGTTATTACATAGGAATTGAAATGGAAATATATAAGGGATGACAAGTGTGATTGATACGGTCTCCTTTTTAGTAAACTTAATTAATGCAACATATTAATGACAATCAATAGGTACCATAATGTAAGAATATGGAAGGTAAACAATGAATTGTATGTATACATTATTGTCTTAATTAAAAAAGAGAAATGATTTAGTACTATGGCAATGTATGTAAAGAAAAATAAATTTTATATGAACACATACAAGTAGATCCAAATATGTATATATGGAATTCAGTTAAAGCTTTCTAATAATATAAATTAGATAGTTATTACAATCAATTTCAAAACTTTGATTTGTTGTTAAAATTCCTTTTATTCATATGTAAATATCTAATGCAATAAAAAGTGCAAGCAATACATGCAAACATGCATACATACATGTATTATAATTCAAAACTAAAATTACACTTTGTTATGAAAGATTAAAACATAGATCTATAACTGAAACATTGTATTGATTCCATAAAAATTTCATTTTTAACTTTAAATATAATTCAACCAATCAACATGAAAATGTATATTTCCAGATTTAAAGAAATGGAATTTAAATTAAATGTCAAAACATAGAACATTGTATTTTAAAATATATAGATTTAGTTTCAATTTAACAAAGTAAAGAAAAACAGCTAATCAATTCGAATATGTAAACATTCAGATCTGAAGAATTACAATTCAATTAGAATATTTAAAAACATAGATCCACACTTAAATGTTGTTTTAAAACATAAACAAATTTAATTTTGATGTATCAAGTGAAAACTTAATCATATCATTCAACAAATAATTCAATCTTCATAAACAATTTTTAATTAAGCAAGACAGTAATACAAATTATGAAAGTCAAACTGAATTTCCATCAAACATTGCAAAATCACTATCTATATATAGAAAATGACATACCTTGCTACCCAATCCTTAAAACACACCTTGTTGATGTTGCCTTTCATTTGCACCTTGAATGAAGAATGCTTCAAGATCTGATTGAATCACCTTAGGATGTTACCTAGAAATCACACCTTAAATGATGATATCTCCTCAGATCTTCAAGATCCACATCCTATCCTTGCAAGAGATGGATGTACCACTTTTGTTTTATTTTATTTGATCTTTTTATTTGGAGTTGAAAGATTTTGGAAATTCATTTTTTTTTTGTTTCTGCCATGAAAAGTTAGGAAAAGGGAAATGGAAAGAATGAATGAGAAAGAAAAATGAATTGTACGTACATAATGAATTAGAGAATATGTTTTGTTTGAAAGAATGAAACTTTTCCCATTCTTTAATTAAAACTTCCTTAATTAATTCCCTTGATTGTTTCTCTCTCTCCAATCCTTTCATTACATGTATGTCATCAAATGACATAAAATTTCCACAAATCATGACATCAAATGACATAAATTTTCCATAAATCATGCCATCAGATGACATAGAATTTTCATAAATCATTTCATGCAATTATCTTTAAATTACATTGATATCGTATATCAATGTGCGAAAATATAACTTCTATAAATGCATTAAAATAATTACAAAAAATTCCAAACATCAAATAAATTATAATTAATATTTCTCAAATATCAATTAATTTAATCAAGTTACAACATTTTATAAATTAATTAAATCATGTGGCTTTTCAGAGAATTCATCATTACGGTTGTGTGACTCATAGGTGTAAATTCAGTCAGCGATTAATATCGAACTATTCGAATATTAACGTTCACACGTCACTTAGCAGGTGGTGTGACATTTTGGCCGAGTTATCGCTTACACATCTTTTGGTAAAAATCCAATTTTACTTATTGTAAGCGGTACCTAATAGTGACAATTATTTACACTAATTCTCTTCGTCAAAACTATATCACTTTGAATTTATGGAATTTGGTAATGGTCAAACTCCCAATATCATCCACATTCAATTTTATAGTCCAAATACAAAGTTTTTGGTTCAATAATAACATTATTATTAACCGAAATGCTCTGGCCAGAGACATTGACTTTGAGTTGACTTAAATTGACCATGATACTAACCTCATATAAGCGAAAGAAAGAACACCCTCTTGAATAGTGTTTCACTTTCAAAGCTTCCACTCGACCCAATTATAGTCATTCGATGGACGTCGTGCCACGATTTAACTATAATCAAAGCGGAGCTTCCACATTGAAGATCAACAGTATTCTCAAGTCGAGAGAACTGTGTAAATTAGTCACATCGATATTCTCTGTTTGACCTTAGTTATATTAACCAATAAAAAACTATCGAGTGAGTTATTCTATAATTATCCAATAACTATCAGTACGCAATCCCTTGGTGCCCCCAACAGTCATGAGTAATACACTGCCCAACATTTGGAGAGCGTTACCTACTCTAGACTCAATGGATACATTGATAACCACTCTCGATGCATCTTGACTCAGAACATTTAAAATGGTATATTTGTTTCATTGTGATAAATTACTCACGGTTACAACACTTTGTAACTACTATCACAAAACATACCATTTATGGATTTTCTATTAAATACTTTTAATTAAATTGATTAATTAATATAACCACATTATATCAAGTATATAATAGAAAGAAACACCTTTATTGTGAACAAGATTGTTCAACGAGTTAGATATATGTAACAAATTACATAATTGCCCCTAGAGCATACCCCTAACTCTATCATATTTTAAAACAAATAATCAAGCCTTGTACGATAAATAATAATGGTAAACTAAAGCCTAGAATTTGTTTTCAAAAATAGAAATTTTGGACTTTCACTGTAAAAGTAACAAAAGACGGTTTTTGATAAAGTTAAGTATATGTTCAAATAATCATCTTTAAATTATCTTTGATGAATAATCCATTTATAAATAATTTGATAATGACAGTAATTTGATTTATAATGGCTTTATAATTATATAGACCTGTTTTATAATGATTGACAAAATTCATCGCACTTTGACAAATCAACATCGTATTTTTATAATTAGATTTTAGTATTATTAAATACGGTTTTATAAGTCAAATACACTTGTTTTAAGTATTTAAAAAGGACAACAAATAAATTTTCAAGTTTTTTCCACATAAATAAATAGTTTAACAAAAACGTCAAAATGTGACCGTAAAACGTTTTGTCGAAAATCAACGTTTTGTTCAATCTAAATTATCGCAACGTTGTTTCACCTTTATTAACATGTTTTAACATATATATATATATATATACACACACATTTTATATAACCAAACAAGTCTTCCTTTACTAATCATAATTAGAAAATTCTAGAAAGTAATTAATAAAAGTAAGTAAGAAAGGTCAAAAAGCACAAATCAAATCGGTTCAAATCATGTTTTACTTAAACGATAAGTAAAGGGACAAAGTACAATGTGATGTTTGATGATAAGTATGCTTTTGGTGATGTGATGGTTTTGAAATATCCAAGGGTATTTTGGTAATTTGGTAAGGGGTTAATTTGGTAATTCACCACTTCTAACTTTTCCTATAAATACCACCTTTCATTCACTCATTTTCTTACACTTCTCATTTTTCTTCTTCTTTTTTGAGCTTTCTTATGCTCACTAATGGCTTCTCCTCTTTAAGAGAGGTTGGAGGGTTAAAAATAGTGGAGTGCTTAAGCATCAATCCACTTGTTACTCTCTAACCTCTTCTTAATCTACTTCTTCCTCTTCTCTTCTTTAATGGCCTTAGGCCATGAGCAATATGTGGGGGATGTTATAGCCGTGAGCCAAGGTGAAGCAGGAGGAGGTGCGTGAGCAATGGAAAATGAGGAGTGTGTTTAGGTGGTGGTTTGGTGAAGTGTTGTTGGATAAGAATGCTGGTAGGAAGTACAACGATTTGGTTAATGGTGAGAACTCGATTTATATACATACTTATTATAATTTGAAATTAATTGTAAAATGGTTAACATGAATATTAAAAGCAGTTATGATATTTGGTTGGTTAACTAATGATGTTTGATGGTTGCTTCAAAGTAAGAAGTAATATATATAGTTAAACACATCAAATGAAAGTGAGCTCCTTTACTTTAAAGTTCTATTTTATTGATTGCTACGATATTCATGTTTATATCCTTATGATGATATATGTAAATTGACACCATTAAGTTGAAATACGAATGCTTGAATGATTTTGATTATATGGATGAAGTTGGATGAATGTATGGTTCTTAGTTAAAATTGGTTACGACTACTTGGTTAGTCATGTTTGAAAATGTTAATCCGTAATTGATTTGAAACCATACTTCTTTTAAATCCTATATGGTATACATGGTACGGTCTAGCCTCCTTTTGAATTAACTATAGAAAGGAAATTCATTTTGAAGAAAAAGGAATTTGATTTGAAAACGAAAAGTAAAGATAGGGATTTAAAGTTGTTTTGAAAAAATGGAAGTAAATGTTTTGGATTTTAAAGTTAATAACTTTAAAAATATTCTTAAGCTTTAAATTTGGAAAAGTAAATATATTGATAAGGTTTAAAGTGAATATTATAATAATATAATATTCAAATATGTGATAAAGAGCTAAAAATATGATTTAAGGATAGAATATTGTTTTAAATGAGTTAAAATAGTTTTAATATGGTTTTAAAATAATTTAAAGTGTTTCGGAAAGGTTAAGCAACAATTCACCAAAATGGTCAAAATTGAGCCTGTTGCGTAGCAGCAATTCGTAATTTTCGACTCGTAACTTTAAATCAATGTGTAGGGTACAAATTAAATCGAAAATCTTTGAAATAAGAATTTTTTAGACCCTTATAACCATAGTTTTCAAATGGAAAAGAAAAAACCACGATCATCTTATAGATTTTAAAATATTTCAAAATCAAATTTTGAGAAAAACAATGCTTTTGTAATTAAGTGACAAAGTGTAAAATTCTTTCAAATGAATATTTTTAAATGTTTAAAAATATGAAATAAATTTGATAAATATGTTAAAATGTTTTAAAAGAGATTTGAGTTATAAATATGGATTTCCAAATGATAGAAAAGTTGTTTTAAATCAAATAAGATTTTAAAACACCATCCGCGGCACTTTTCTACAGTAGTTTTTATAAACTTTAGAAATATAGATTTAAACTTAACTATTCTTTCCCAAATTTTTATAAATGTTTTTAAATAAACAATTCAGTATTTTAAAGATGATTTGGAAGTTTTAATAAGAGTTTAAGTAAATGGTTAAGAGAAATTATTTATAACACTTAAACAATAATTGGAATTTTTCCTTAAAAACTATGGAATGCAATAATATAACGGAGTATGTGGAAACGACTAGTACATTTTTCCCGCCTGTAAGATCTAGAAAGGAAAAACAAGGTGTGTTAATAAGGTTAAGGATGGAGCAACTAGTACCCTGAACTTACCTGACCTCTGTTTTTCTCTTTCTAGGCGAGCGATGGAACAGATCGAAGGCAAAGCCCAGTTGTTCTAAAAAGACCTCATTTAAGTTTTTCCAAAACTAAGGAATTATCAAAGGAGTTAATTAAACTAGATTTTTATAGTATAGAGAATATTCTAGCCAAACTCTGCATTAAGCTCCGAGGAGGGAACTTGTGCTATCCGCGTGATTTAAAGGTGATTTCATCATTATTCCACAAATAGTTTGAGTTGAATACGAAAATTAATCTAGGTATGATTAGTCTAATCTTTTACTCAATGTAACAGGTTTGGGTTTGCAGTAAACGATATCTTAAATAACATTGTTTTTGACCCAGTTAAGACATGTTTCAGAAGACGAATTTTTTTATTATATTAGGAATTAAATTTTCCTAAGTAAATGACTTGAAGATTTCCAAAGTTAAAAGGGTTTTGATTAACGGTAAAAAAGTTAAAATGAAAAGAGATGTAACAAATCCTATGTACACATATTCATAATTTTTTATCAATGATTGGATTTCGAAGAGACCGGGATCGGATTTGGGTGATTCCTACCTGAAAACCACTTCGAACCTATTTATGCTTTCGAAGTAAAACATGTTAAAGACAAAGACCATTGAAGACGAAGATCTTCATGATGTAGGGCTACTTGCCACTAGACCCTTGGTATATTATGGTGGCAGTAGTGCCCAATTATGAAAACCTTCAATTTGCAAGGACTAATAGCTACTGATCCTAGGGATGATTCCCAAACAAGATGTGGTAGGAGGAGTGCCTTCGGTTTGTCCTATTCCTGGACAACTTGTATGGACGAATGTTTGACATTGCATTCTAAAATCACATTGATTGATCTTTATAAATGTATCGTCTGTTTGGTGGAGGAGATGACAACTTCTCTTAGCTTAACACCCTTTCCTAAGACATACGAGCTTGAGAGTTATACATTTGTAGAAATTAGTTGTGTGATTATGGAATGGCAATGTGACATTCAAAGTGAAAAGTTGATGTTCTATGAAAGGTAATCACTACCTCAGGCCTCGCACCCAGAAATGACTAAAACATGGTAGATGTGGCAAGGCTATGTGGTTCGCAACCATTAGGGTATGATCATCCGCTTCTAGATATATTTCTACCCGCTATGACGTTTGGGTTTAAATTAATATGGTGTATGCGAAGAGAGCTCTCGGATAGGTCGGTAACGACCGGAGTGATGACATATTCGGTACTATCTAGTTAGAGGTAGGCCGATCTTGTGTTGGTAGAGGACCATCAGTTAGGCCTTGGTACATTCCTCAAAGATGTACCATAGGAAGGTAGTCCTTTACCTGGTCATTTGTTGGAAATCCATTCTCCACTACGTGTCTTCCATTTTGATTATAGAGCCTGGTATGCTGGAATTTAATAATGGTAACAATTTCGGCTATTTAAATATATTTACTTAAAAAGTGTTTTCAAAGAATGTCATTAAAAATAATACCAAATGATTTGATAAAAATGTTTTAGTTATCATTAGGAAAAAACCCTTCCATGTTTATGTGCGGCGTGGTCTTATGAGATACTCTTTCTTTTCAAAAGGTTTTTGTCACTAATCTCTGATCTATGACACTGTCATTTAAGATTCGTGTTTTTCATGCTAGTTTGCCAAACTGATCCGGGTATTTATATACTCGGGTCAAATCCGAGTAGTTTTAGGATTAGGTGAAGACGCTTGGAGTTTTTAGAGGAGAGCTGGAGATCTTCATCAATGTATGGACGTATTCTATTTTCCGCTACATTGGGTGTTGTTTGTTTTTCAGCAAATGTAAGGACAGGTGTATTATAACTGTCCAGGCTAAATCAGGTTAGACTCTGATATATGTTTTAAAAGATTTTTTGCTGTAAAGATTTTATATTGAAATAATATATGTTATTCCATTCGATTAAGATTATGTTCTTTCTTCCTTTTCTTTCTACCCTTGACAATCTACCTTTTCGGCACTTGTAATTGCGGCACGTGAATACCGTGGATGTATTTAGGGCTGTTATGGTAACGGTAAATTTACCATTACCATACCATTACCAGCCAATCGGTTACCATTTTCGAGTGAAATCGGTATACCAGTTTAATCGGTATGGTAACGGTAAATTTACCATTTTCTATGGTAAATCATCGGTAACATTTCCTCAATACCAGCGGTAACGGTAATTTTACCAGTCAATTTATAATACATGTATATTCATGTAACATGCATTATTATAGGCATTTAAAAGCAAGCAAATGATTAAATTTAGTTTATTAACCAGGTGAAATAATGTTAAATACACTTCACTTCTTTCTCATTTATGTCTTTTATTAAGTAACACTATAAATTGTATAATAAAGAACCGTTATGGTGTGAATACGTGTTATGTTATTAACTTTTTTAGACAAACGGTAATTTACCATTACCAGTGTAACGGTTACCAGATTATCGGTATACCAGTCTTCGGTATACCAGCCTATCGGTAACGGTAACGGTAAGCAATTTTCGCTTACCAGTAAAAATGGTACGGTAACGGTATTTGTGAAATGGTAACGGTAACCATTACCATAACAGCCCTAGATGTATTAGTGTGGATTTTCGAGGGTCGAAAAGTTGGGTCATCGCATTGTTGGTGCATGTATGCTCTATAGCATATAGTTACGATTAAACTGCATGCCACGTTGTGTGTCATGCTTAGAAACTTCATTAAGTGAGAGCCTAGGATGCTACCAAGGGTGATACTATTCCATTTCCTTGCTGAAGTAATTTTGGGTTATCTTCCTTCATCTTCTTCATGATTTCGAACATAAATTTAAGGAGGACTCATTTCAACAAGATTCATATGTATAATCTGCACCCCTTTTACATAATTTTAATCTCTTAATTTCAACGATAATTTAGAAATATTTACACCTTTTTATTAAAATCTATCTATATACTTTTCAATGTAAATTCTACATATTTTCCAAGTTACAAAATCAATTCAATTTAGGTTGAAACAAAGGGTATTAGATTTCTTCATTTATTCGATCCAAACCAGATATAATTAACCAAGGTTTAACTTCATAGATCTTGATGTGAATTTTACTAATATATCATCTTCTCCTTTTTCAATAATTATTCAATTAAACTAAAAATTGAGGTTTTCCCATCATCATCATCATTCATTTTGATTCAAAATTAAAATAGTAATTCAAACTAGATCTAAATTTGATTATTATTTAAATTTAGCAATTATATTTATAAATCACGTAGAAACATAAAGGAACTCGATTACTTTTGACCAACATAAACGCTGTAATCAACACACTCGCCTTTTTAAAGCTTTCCTCTTTCTAACCATGATTTGAATCTAGTTCTCCTTGATTGATTTGCATACCTTCCCTTTTTCTCTTCTAATTTTGACGCTCACTCTCCCCTTTAATTTGATGTGTTTTATTTTTATTTTGATTAAGAAAAATTGGAGAAGAGAGTAGGAAATGTTTGGATTTGTAAAGTTGTGAGGAAGAAGAAGGAGATAAGAATCCCTTAGTGGTGGCTAGGTTTTTTAAGTCAAGAGAATGGGAGCTTAGCCTTGTATTTATAGTTGAAAACTAGGGTTTCCTAGTCTAAACCCAAAATTATAAATTATGAAAATGTAACCGGTTATAGTTTCCACTAATTTTGACTCGTTTTATCAAATTTAACAATTTATATATGTTTCTTAACTATAAATGATGTTCTGGACACAATGGAATAGGTCACATGGCCAGATTCCAACGTTTGTGAAAATTTACTATTTTTTCCTTTAATGTAAAATTATATTTTTTCTCTTATTAAAAGTTTAATTTATCCATAACAAATTTTGGTGTATTACAGGTGGCGAGGGAAGCTGTAGTTTGAATTTAGGAATTAAGCTAGAAATTCATTCATCCTGACATTCCATTCCACATTGGCATGGTCCCACTTCGATGCAAGTTGTGCTCGCATGCTCCACGGTGAGACATAGTAAGCCAAGATAGCTAACTCCCTCAAATCTCCTCCATATGTAGTCGTACAACAAGTCATCATCGTTTGTCGGCTTCTTTAATGCACCTTGCATGTGACGACCGCCCATGACCCCTGCACCGAATCTAGTGATAGTGCGCTGTAAAGTGTGCCAGGCGACCATGGACGATTGTCAGGGTAGATTAAAAACAACAGAATCTATCGTATTACTCACAGCGCATGGACAAAATACAATAGAACATATATATAGTGAAGCTTTACAGAATAAAATGTCATCATATAAAAACTTCATAATAGTTGAATACAAGCATCCAAATAGCCAATACATCAAGCCTCACTACATAACACTCAGAGAATACAAAACAGCGGAACATCCAGTACATATAATAAGAAGATAATATGCAACCCTCCAGCTCGTCTTCGATATCAGCATCGTGAGAAGAGAACAGCACCTGTCACCTGCTACCTAGTCTGCCCGTCCCAAAAATGGACGAACAGCCCAAGGCAATAAGAATTAAAACATAAAGCCATGAGTCAGACAACAGTCTTAGTGAGCAGTAAATTAACTAACAACATACCAAAAGAGCATAAAGGAAAAGGAATAGGAATACAACCCTCCCACTCCAACCTCATTCTACAGTGATAGCCCCCAGACACACACTAAGCAGAAGCAACATAGCAGAACATACAATTTAAAGTAAAGTAATAATCATTCAAGTCAAGGGCGATTTTTTCCAAGTACCAAGGCCTAAATCAGATAAGCACCCAGAAAATACCGCTCTTGAGTCCGAATGACGATACAACCAAACATCCATGACTCTGGCTATCACTGTTATCACTGCTTCGATATCACCGTTAATTGAATGACCGGCACAATCTTTCAGCCGTCCGTCAAGGGC
Organism: Allium fistulosum; assembly: GCA_030737815.1. NCBI lineage: Eukaryota > Viridiplantae > Streptophyta > Magnoliopsida > Asparagales > Amaryllidaceae > Allium > Allium fistulosum. The sequence continues at coordinate 473,522,904 of CM060904.1, forward strand.
TAATGGAAACCCCGGTTCTAGACATAACTCTCGCACGTCGTCGCAGCCCGTGCCTAGGACTATCGAATCTGCCCAGAGTACTCGACCATCAACAGTTGGCCGTTGGGACTATCGAATCTGCCCAAACGTACTCTTGTTTAGAGCATGCTAGAACCTTCAACAACGATGCTATCCAAGCCTCCTAGTCATCCTCCTTGACGACTATTTCCATACTAGCTCAAGCGCCTCTCAAGCATCCATTACTCTTAACTCGAATCATATCACTGAGTTACCAACGTGCTTGGAATGATCCCGTCTGGATTAGACCAAGACTATCTCATATCATACTTCGCTTCATCACATCCTCGCAAAGTCTCATCTCAACATCATCATCTATGCATAAGAGCTTCATCATCCCGCTACATATGCCACGAGCAGCTTTCCCAATTCAAGAGCCTTTCCCTTAGCTTTTGAATCATCTTCGATCTAAATCAAATCATCAATCATCTAATTCATAGCAATCAACCAAGTCAAACATTAATCCAAACAATCAAGCATTCAAATAAGATCTAAATAGACAATTATCACAATAATGGCAATTTCGTAAATAAAGTGTTGAAAGTCTAACAAGCATGAAATCATGAGAATTATCTCTACAATCTTGATGAATGAACTTGCATAGGTTAACACTTAGTAAAAATGGTTGTCAAATCATTATGAACAATGGATCTATATGGATCTACACTTAGGATGAAGAAAATGCATGGAAATCACTATTTTAACACCAAATCGAGCCAACAATCCGATATACTCCTTTGAATCCGTGTGAGAGATAATCACCACTCACCAAATCATCAAAACAACCTCAAAACAACACGCTTCAGATCTGGACAGCGAAGGATCAATCTTGATCTATCACGAATCCGCTTCAAACGAAGAAATCTCCCTTGAAAAGATGAAGATCTTCAATCTAAGCTATTGAATCTTCAATCTTGATCTTCGATTTGGATGAAAGCAAGCACTAGATTAGAGTGGAGGAAAGAAGTGAAGAAGTGTAGAAGTCGAGCTCTCAAAATGGCAGCACTTCGTCGCTTCAAAATCCGGATTCCAAAAAGTGAGAACAACCCCTCCTATTTATAGCTGAAAATCCACTAACTCGGCCGTCTCCATAAGTCGTCTCCGACTTATCTCCCTCCGACTTACGACCTACCGACTTAGCAGAGGCTCCGACTTAACAACTTCTGGCTTCTACGACCTAATGCTCACCTGTCTATGACTTACGACATAGCAGCTATCTCCTAAGTCGGTCACGACTTATAGCATGCGCGCCTACGACTCAACAAAATCCCAAATTCCCTACGACTTAAGACTTAACTCCCTTAAGTCGTCTACGACTTAAGCTCATGCGCACCTAGCGACTTACCACTAGTCATGACTTATGACTTGACAGAGGATACGACTTAACAGATCTATGCTTCCACGACTTAACAGATCTATGCTTCCACGACTTAACAACCAACTGGGTTACGACTCAACTCCTAAGTCGTCTACGACTTAACACATAGGCTACGACTTAACCGGGTAAATTCTTAAGTCGTCTACGACTTAAATTAACACAGAAGCTTACGACCTAACCTCACTAACTCGCAACATTCTATAGGTCGTTATATTCTTAAGTCGCTGATCCTATAAGTCGCTAACTCTTAAGGTCGCCAACACGCTAACTCCTTAGGTCGCTAACTCACCCAGTCGACTTATCGTGGCAACGACTTAAACACTTAACTCGGTAACAACTTAACTTACCACTATCCTTAAGTCGCGCCTACCCCTTAAGTCGTTCAAACGACCTATCTCCAAACCCTTAACTCGCCATTCCCCTGAGTAGCTCCTATCCCCTAAGTCGTATACGACTTACGACTTATACTAAGTCGTTCACGACTTAGGACTTAGCCATATTTTTGCCTAAAATCTGAAATGGCTCAAAAATGCTAAAATTCCAGATTTTGACAAACTTTTCGATCCGTAAAATACGGGTCGTTACATTGCATGTGCTTGGTAATGATGTGCACTGCATGCTTATAGTATCTTTCCCTACTTAGCTCCATGTTGCATTTCCTAGACACCTCCAACCATTGTCTCATATGGTCGAAATCATGCTTGAGCCAATAGGAATTGGCCATCATTTGCACACACAAATGCCCGAGTCATAATAAACATACTTGTTAGAGATATACAAAAGTATAGAAAAGAAAAAATACAGGTCTAGTACATAGAAGCCTGGAAACTACCCAGGATGGAGAAACTTACTAGGCACATAGAATGTTGTATGTTAGAGGGCCATGCAGTGCTCTGCCCAGCCAACAGGCACAAGAAGAAGGGACCCTTATAGTCAGAGAAGCGAGAGAGTGTCCCTACTATCGTCTTCTCTTTCTTGTTGCAGTGTAAGTAAAAGAAGTCATTAGGTCCCCGTTATCGACTTCCCCTTCTTGCGGTAGTGCAAGTAATAGAAGTCGTTGGCCTCCCCTTGAGGAAGCTTGGACACGGTGTACATATGGTGGACGATGCTAAGAGTGACTCTCCCATTCTCATAGTGGCGACATACTACATAAAGCATGCTAAATATTGTAAAAGTCAAGAACTAGTTGCATGGGTACGATCCCGATTTGATTCATGAAGTTAAGGTAGTAGTTGTATAGAGAAAGCAATGGACCGCACCAGGGATAGATAAGGACCCATGCTAAGTATGTAATCGATGGCGAGTGTTGGCATTCTCTGGTGATTGAGCTCATGAAACCCATGAAGGAGATACCATGTCAAAAGAAAGCTTCCTTAAATTAGAGGTCGGCCCCATGTATGGTGGATGTTCCCTAAATATGTTGCCCTTAGTAGGGGCACTTGAGGATGGATGGTAGCAATGTCGCAAGTTAGCTCGGTTACAAAAATATTAAAACCTAAGTCAGTAAACTATCTCCGCTTATAAAATAAAATGTCCAAAGACCAAAATGGGCACCCCCACCCCCGTACAAGGCTAAGACCGACTACCACTCTCCGGTTAGCCTTTGAAGGAAAGCACATAATTAGTGAATTGACCATGGTATAAAACGCTTAGCTTATGATACCACTATCAAGACCTTAAAATGCAGCCCACTATTGACGTATGGCAAATAACACTATTGGACCCTAAAAATGTAGCCCACTACCAAACTTTGTTTATATGAACATTTTGAATACTTTTCATTAAATTATCATCATTAATCACTCTGGTGCAAGTTTAAACATACGTTAATTGGTCCTGGGGCAGTTCAGTAACATTACACAAGGGCTATGGATATCCATAACAAATAAAACAAAAGGTAATAAAATCTACACACCATTTTCATGTAAACCTGAGGTTTTTTCTCTTAAGCTAATAACAACAATGGAAAATCATCATATCTAGAGTCTAATACAATGATTACAGACATGAAAATTAAGAATAAAATAGTAAAACATGCAATTTTTGGGATTCAAAATTATCCGTCGGCAAGAAAGAAGATAGGAAAACGCGATAGGAAAGAGCGGAATGCTTATTGATTATTGATAGATGTGTTTAGAAAGCGATCATTGTAGAAGGACTAGTTGAAAATAGTAGAATGGGAAAGCAAAATATTTAGAAGGGAAATCAAAATCATAACCATAGGTCTAAAAAGGCGGGACGAAATCTCTATAGTGGAAAATCACTCAATTACCATTCCACATTATGGGCCCCATGTGCAACTAATGTACTCAACCTCATATCTCATATATATCACAAAAGGAACAAGGATATCGAGGGAACTTCACGAGGGTGTTGTGGAGATCACTTTAGAGGACGTAAATTGGCAAAGATAGTGAAGTACAGAGCTTAATACTTTATTTTGCAAGCAGCATCATTATTTGATGGTAGCACACCATTATAAAAACAAATAATAGATAAGCCAAGATAATGTAAAAAGAACTTTTTTTAAACATAGCATGTATATAAAATAATATAAAGTGGTATAAAGCAATCAAGAAATGAACAAGCTGATACCCAATTCAAATGTAGAGGAGGAGCTATTAGCATCTTCCTCTGCATTGTAGACAATCTCGTAAAAGATAATGAATCTAGAAAATATGAGGGAATCTTGAAGTAAATGGTAGTTGTATTATAGAGTTTCATTTAAATCATTCTAATATTTTAGAATTAGCATCTAAAGCACATAAAAAATTCCTTTGGTCCGTGAAAAGTTCTTACTCCTTCTGAGTGAAGTTAGGACGAGGGGCTAAAGAAGAAAAAAGAAAATAAAGTTAGCATGGAGCAATGGGATCAAGGAAATAAAAGAGAAGGGATAAGAGAAGTTATACCTATAACTTGAAATGAAGAAACAAACCCATCATTGTTTGAGATGAAAAAATACTGGTCCAATAGATCTTGCAAGATGGGGTAGCGAGGACAGATTTCTGAGCCTAGATGTGATAAAGTTGCTCACATCTAGGACTAAAGTTCTCTTACAACGAATAAAAAAGAAAAGATTATGACATGATGGAGGAGAAGCTAGATGCTCATCATATAAAAGGTAAGTACAGATCAAAAGGTTATATGAAATAGGGGCCAATTGGATTTGTGTGATTGCTAAACTATCTAGCCACTTTTTATCACTAGGCTTAGGTAAGATACAAGCCACAACAGAAATGCTCGGAAGGGATATGTATGTATGTATGTGTATGTATAGAAAAACTTCTATGAGGAGATGAACATGCCTAGAGAGAGAAGGAACTCTTAAGAGGTAGTCTCTAATGCTAAAGGTATCAAGGATATACACTACATTCTCATTAGAGCAAAGCATGGAGATAGTGGATTTATGTGAGGAGCTAGTCTGGCCTAAAACGCTTGGTATAACATCTAAAAACATGATCAACTATAAAGAATGGGAATATAATGAAATCAAATTAGGAGCGCGATCTAAAGGTCATCACTAAAACTCGATTTGGTTACAATCTACAGTTATTCAATTCTAGTGCACATAAAAGCAGTTTATGTTTTTTACACAGAGAATGCCAGTAAAAAGAAAACTAGAAACAAAGAATGAAAACTGGAAATTCCATCAAAGGAATTTGATCGAACACATGGCCAATGGTATCCAATCAGTTTTTTGATCAAATACGTAACAAACAACATCAGGCTAGGGATATCATACAAGAATTCCCAACAATCATGCATATTAAAAAAAAGGATGGATAACAGAGAAAAATAATATAAGGGAGGAGGAGATACGTACAAAGTTCCAAAGTCAAAGAAAAATGAAGGTGTTTGCAAGAAATCAAGAAGAAGTAACTGATATTGAGTAATGCAGGTGTGAAAGGGAAAATGAAGCAAATATATATAAAAGAGGAGAATATACCTCAACTATAGACACTTAACCGATATAAAAATCTCAACCATTGGATAGTAATGATGGCAAAAGGAATCATCAGAGTACGAAATGGAATACATATTATTTAAAGCGAAGTAAATTGACATGAAAAGACAAGAGAATCAAATAAAGCATGATAAGTGTAAGGAGCATTTAATGCAAAAACGACTGACAAGACCATTGAAATGATGCGTGAAGAATCACAATGTTGTCCCCAATATGCATTTGCATAGACTTAAAGCATCTTCAATGTAAATAGGATGTGATTTCAATTAAATCCTATGTGTCAAGGGAAAAATAACAATGTTAACTCAATGTAATTTCTAAAAATTAAACATCACGTTAAAAACAAGAAAACTACTCCAATGCAAATGTATTTATTGAGAAAAAATTGACTATGTGTTCCAATCAAAATTTAAATAAATAAAAATAATAGATAAAAAATTAGTTCATTGTGAATATTTATTACTTCACATTGTGAAGTGCAATGTCTAAAACTAGACATTGCACTAGACAATGTCTAATAATTTTTTTGCCAAGTCATCATAACATTGTCATTAACATTGGCATTGGAGATGAAAATTTGAACTAAATTAAATGTTGATGATGTGTAATTGACATTACATCAAAATATCTCATGGGTTGGAGATGCTCTTAGGGAGAAAGTGTAACACCCATTTTTCCTAAGTTAAAACGAGATACAAGTAAGACATAGCCAAGGAAATGACGCAATTAGATGTGCAGATTATGTAGTGTATGCTAGGGCTATATATAGTCTTTAACATATAGGGACAAAACAACATGAATGGGATGCAACCATGAACTACATCTACTAGGAACTATGCATGTTCCAAGTAAAACACATAGCGCACCCTTAACTTCATTCTTCACTACAATAAATAAAAGGCTACAAGTCAACCACTGGCGCAATGTATATCCTAACCAAAGGGTAGCACAATAAATACTACAAGCAAGAAATCACAATCAAAACAAGGTCCGCATTGGTGTTATTTCCTCAACACAAGAAAGTTCAAACATATCATCTCATAGCATGACCCTTTGATAGGTGGTAAATATCTAATGGCATTCCACCAATTTCGGCATTTCGAAATGCTCCAATCTAACCAAATTATCCCAACTAAACTAAATTATTCCATTTGAATCAAATTATTAATCCATGGCATATGACCCAAGGCAAGTCGATGAAGGACATATGGTAGAATCAAATGGTGGTAGTTGGGTATGTTGAATGATGTCACCAATCTATGTGATGTCATTCATCTATAAAAAGAAAGGACTGTGGTAGAAGAATGTAAGGGAACTTTTAGAAATCACAGAATTATTGCTAAAATGTTGTAAACTAAATCTTTATTAAATTCTATGCTCGTACTCATAAATAATATAAAAGAAAGATTCATTTAACATGTGGATATAGGATTCCTTAACATCTAAACAGCTTGAATCTTTGTCTTTACTTTTTCTGCTATTTTACATATTTCTATACTATTGTTTCTCACTCAAATTTGTTAAAATTCACCTAGGCATTTTATAAAATAGTTAACTGCACCCACTTAGTTGAATATGCATTCAACAATACAATTGCTACTTAAATATGCATTTTAACAAATAGTTGAATTGCTAATTCATAGTCATATAATCAAACAATGATACATATACTTCATTGGTGTTGTGAGATCTTAAAATCTCACTAACAACTAACATATGGAAATATCGAAGATGATAGCCTTTGATGTAGCCATCTGTGAACACATTTAATATGATTGAATAAATACTTCCCTTCTCGCTATGAGAGTAGATTTTCGGAGGAAATGTTGAACGATTCTTTGTACCCTAAAATTGGACGTTTCCTATTAGAAGTTCCATATCAAAATTGTTGGTCTAATAGTAGGAACATCCCAAAACATGGTCTTTTGGCAGTGATCCTAAGCCATTTCATTGCCATTCCCTAAACTTGTTATACGCTTATCACAACCCTCTTCTATATCAGCCTACCGGCCTCTAATAACGTCGTCTACATAATTATCAGTAATGGACAAATATTGTTAATCAACATAAGCTACACGCATTGCCCTATCACATAATTCATAGTGGGGTTGAGTCCTTGCCGTTCTGGCTCGGCCTCAATGGACTATCTCACCATTCTATGCTAGATAGTTTTTTTCACAATATGTGTGTAATGCTTAGGACCAAGGACCTCTAAAATGGCTATAACAGTGCTAACTCCCCTTAACAAGAGCATGCTTTGACATTGGCAAACCGACAAGAGAATGCTGTAGAGGACATTGACCCATACCAAATCGTTTGCAAATGGAATTTCGGTAGCAAAGATCCTAGAAGGAGATGATTAGACCATTCATTGGAATTTGAAAGCTTAGGGAACACTTGGGCACAAGGTACATGTAACATCCCCCACTTTGAAACCCGAAAAAGATGCCGATAATGCTGCAGTCATCACCAGAATCGTTTTCTAGCGACAAAGTAAGTTTAGTATTTTTTTCACAACATGTAAACAGAGCAGATAAATATCTTTTTCATTTCATCAATTTGAATCACAAAATCCATTACACACTTTAACCCAAATCATTCTCACGCATGGGTAAATATAATAAGAGAATTCAAAGTAGTGTGTGTTCGATATATGGAGATTCCAACACCACACCTAACCAGTTATAAATCATGGTTTACACATTGAAATTTCAATATACTTTTATTTAAATAATAATTCTCATGCTTCGTCATCAAAATCTTTATGTGTCCTTTCAAAAGAGATTCTTGTCTAATCCATAAACTCAACATACTCGAATGAGTATCAGTGAGTTTATGGAAAATAATAAAAACACGGGTCAAACAAAAAGTCTGGTATGAGTAAAAACCTCTACCCTAAGCATTCATAGTGAGACTACGCTACTGACGCGGAACGGGTCTCCCCTCACTTTATCATCATCAATATACATCAACATATATAAAATAAACAATATATATATATATATATATATATCACAGAAAGCAACCATGTGCATGTATTCGGCCAGGGAGTGTACCCTACACTTATCACTCAATTATGAACCAAGTCGTTCCTTCTTCCATTTACCTAATCATATTTTTTTAGGCTTTTCTTTTTAAGTTATCATTAACTTGTTTAGTTATTACCACCCTAGGCATATCTATCACTAATTTATCTTTTTCTTGAACAACGTCACCTGGTGGAAATGTCGATCATTTCTCCATGGAAGCCACCCTGACACTCCTAAGAGGTTGAATGTAAGCACTCTGAATACATTCTAATAAGTGTCCCTACTAGGCGCTAATAGCCCCTCTTAGTCCCTGAACCACTATCGTTCACATTACCGATTTTTTTTATAACACCACCTAGATGTTTTGGTACTCTACCATGGCACCCTGCCTTAAATCCTCCGTAGAGTTTTAAAAAATGTTCTTAGGATTGAACCCTATCACGGCACCCTGCCGTATATCGTTAAACTTTAGATTATTAATCAAGGCACTCCGCCATTCAATAACTCCATGAGTTAGTATACACTTACGATCTTGGTTTAACCCTTTTTCTTTCATTCATTAATTACGCACCCTACACATTCTTACATTTTTATCCTTTATTTAAATGATACCCTATCATTTGTTTGCTTCTCTAAACTTTCTCCATTTCAAAAATAAGTTAACATAATTTTAACTTATAAATCTTTCTTTTATTTCATCTCTATGAAATAATTCGATAACACTTGGAAAATGTCATTCAAATTGCCCTTAGTATCCGTTATTTTACTTAGAAAAATATAGCTTCTAAAGCCATTACATGTTACATTTAATTGTTGTATATTGGTTTTTCTATAGCTGTCGTGAACTATGCCTAATTAACATGTGCATTGGCTGCACATAGCCATCGTGTTTTATTCAACAATTGTGTTACTAACGGTCGCGTGTAAATCCCAAGCTAATCCGCACTACTGTCGTGTTTAATTTACTATCTAGTCATTATATTCAATTTCGATAAAAGCGATCGTGTGCTATCCGAATAGGAACCTTTGTGTGTTATCATTTTATTTCATTTTGTGCATTATCTAATGCAAGTTATCCCACTTTTTTCCTACCTTTCTTTAGTTTAGTTCTCCAATACCCACATGATCAGTGGCCAACATGTGTGTGCCTTCGTGTAATGCTTTTGTTTGTTTTCTATTATTTTTCTTTTTCCTTCCATGCCTTCATGTTCAGTTTGTATGCATGCTCACCCCTTCGTGTACTATTATTTTTGCCTAAATCATGAACGTGAGTTGTACTCTAAAACTCACATTGCATGCACATCTATGATCTATGTACGTATTTGTAGTGCTATATAAATCAGGAAGGAAACCACTACCAGCAGACATTCGAAACATCACTACATATATATTTCAAAAGGCATTTTCACATAGTGGCGGAGCTAGCTCACATCTTCACATAGGGCATACATTCCATGCTATTAAATATAATCATTCACTAGCAATAAAAAAGCACAAGGAATTGACAATTATTAGTTGAGATATGAAATCATTATTTTGAGGTATGGTCTAAGTTTCCAAAGTAGCTTATTACAATAGAAAAATCAAAATTTGAGGTGGGGCCTTGGCCATATCTGGCTTGTACCTAGCTCCGCCTCTGGTTCTGCATGGGCAGTGACCAAAGTGTACCTGGACTTTCATTTGATCTTTGTGTGTTAAAATGTGCCTTTGTGTGTTTCTAATTTTCATTTCGTTTCATGTACTATCTTTCGTGAGTTTTTATTCCATTATTTTATTCTCTATGCTTTTATGTACAATCACTAACCCAAGTACCTACGTGATCATGTCCTTTCTTTTCTTTTGTTTAATCTCCTTTTCTTTACTCTAGTTCATGTGTCCTGTTCTCATCCACGTGAGTTGCCCCACCACTATTCTCTTATTCTTATTTTTCATGTATTTGCTCTCATTCATGTGTTGGCCGGTTTATTTCGTGAGTTATCTACAGCCTTCGCGTGTTATCTACTGCTTTGTTTTCGTGTGATAAAAGCTTTCGTGAATTATACAACATCCTCGTGTGTGTTGTTTTCTTTAATGCCATGTGCAATATATATTTCTTGTACCATATATTTTGCCTGACTCAAGTGCATGGGCCACTTTTCGTGTGCTATTTTCCTTCCTTTTGTCTTTGTGAGTTATTTTAAGCTTACGTGGGTTATACTTTACTTGGTCAACAAGGGTTCAATGACACTCTTGTAATTAAATTAAAAACTGATTTATTATTCTTTTAGGCAACTTTTTTTTACTAAACTTCATTTGGTGTCAACTTTTTATTGGCTAATTCTCTTACCATTTCTATTTCTTTTCAAAATTTGTTAACCACCTTTATTAATTAATTTTCTCCTTAATTAGTTAGGGTTTTTCTTTACTAAATAATTCATATAAAATAGAAAAGCAATGGAAAAAAATCCTAAAACTTCACTAAAAATCTCTTTAGTCACATTCTATCTCATTTGAAAATTTCAGGTCGAAGTAATCAATTTTGTAACTTTTAATAAATAATTAATCCCGAAATTAACCATTTTCCCCACTTGGAAAATTCATAAAATATTCATATTAACTCCAAACGTTATGAAATTAAAAACTCATCTCTATTTCATCATTAAGCATATCATATCAAAATTGACTTTGTTTGCGCCAAAATTGGTCACAAACCCCAAATATTGTGAAAGCACCAGTATATGAACACAGATCACCAGTATGTGATCACAAATCACATATCTATGTCATGTAGAGAATGGAAAATGAAGAATAATAAACTTAAAATGGAAAGAAGTAGACAAAGACACAAAATTTATAGTGGTTCGGCTATCTCCGGCCTACGTCCACTTCAAAAGATAATCTTTTATTGACTTTACTCGCTGGTTACAGCAGATTACAGCAGTAATTTCCGAGTACAACAGTGAAGTTTGAATAGAATGGTGATTTCGGCAGAGTCTGGACGTTGCAGGCCAAAAAAAAGTCCTTTTTCTATAGGCTTTTGGATGCTATTTATAGACGTAGGCTGCAAATATCTCGCTCAGATCTCGGGAGACCTCTTCTGGCACGTGGGCGGGCCCACACAATCGATCCCAGGTGATTCTGACTCGATCCGTGATCGATACGAACCAATTTCTTATTGATCAATATTTTGTCCAATCGAGTCGAAATTGAGCAGAAACATTCTTTAGGTTGTACGCAAGCTTCTGCGAAAATTTGGTGGCATTTGGACTTGTAGATTGTCCGTTATGATCGATGCTAATTTGAGTTTTCGGTAGGCTGTGTAATTCGAATCGATCCTTTCGTATTGCTCTGTTCGTATCGATCGGTCGCACTGCTTTGTTCGTACTGATCAAATGTGTTACCTCGTTCGTATCGAGTGTCGCGGCTCTGTTCGTATCGATCTAAGTCGAACTGTTCGCATCGATTGTGTGGTTTTGTTCATATCGATCAAAGTCGTTCCAACTTGATGGATACGAACGACAGAGGATGTGATGGATACGAACAGATAGCGGCCTTGCTTGGCCTTGAACACGAACAGTGGTTTCCTGGATACGAACTATCGAAGCTCGATGGATTCGAACAAGGCTCTTCAATGGATGGATATGAACAGATGGATGCATGATGATGGATACGAAATGATGCGATTGTGTTGATTTCCTTAGTTTGCATCGATTATATCTTGAGCTTACGAACTCCGATTGACTTGAAATTTTAAACGTAGCCTTTTTTAGCCTTATTCATCATTCCCAATCGAGTCCGTCTTGATTGGAGCTCGGCCAAATTTTGACGACATCGATCACAGCCTTGTTTCCAATCGATCTCCAATTCTGATATCCGTCCTTTCCAGATAATCTGTTGATATTCCGGCCTTGACCAAAAGGTGAGATAACATTTGCTCCCCTAAACATGTCTTGTGGTAAGAATGTGTGTTTTGAATAGTTCCGAATCTGATATCCGAAGTCCATATTCCATCCATAGCTATTCTATCCGAGTGCCTCAGCCATGTCCTGATCCATTTCTGCGACTATTCCGAGTCAATGTACGATTTTGAATCCACTAACCAAACCCTTAGCCAATTTCATATCCATCCGAACTCGACAACTGAGTCCCAATCCATCCATATCCGATAACCAATAACTGAATCCAGGACCTCTCCGGGTTGTGAAACGATCGCGATTTTCGACTTCCGAAAATCGACATTAATACGTCCACTGTATCAACTGCCAAGCAATCGAATGCCAGAAAACCGAATTGTTATGGAGAAAAAGAAGAGGTAGAAGAAGACAGAAGAAAAGGAAAGAAGAAACAACAGAAGAACACAGAACAATATCAGAATCTCACATTCGCAGCGGAACAACAAATAATAGATAAATGAATAATCTTTAAATCAAAGAACTATATCATTTTATACATTACATCATCAAAATTTACAGCAACAATATACAACACAACTGGACAGTTATATAAACTTGTCCTCATACAGAATACACAGCGGAATAAATAATATCATATACAAGTGATACGTCTCGCCATCCAGCTCGCCACTGAGCTCCACAGCATCTCCTGAATCCAGAATGACCTGATAACCTGACTCTAGACTACCCGTGTGGAAATTGGTGGGCATCCAGAGTTTAGGAAGGAAACAATAAACTCCAGGTCAGTCATGGTGACTGGTGTGAGAACTAAAACAGTTTTTATCTTTAAAACAACAACAACAACAAAGGAAGTAAAAACATTCGCAATGCTTTTGGAAAATGAAACTACCATAAGACCTCCCGCCACACACACAATGAAAACGCAGAATTGGAGGAGATTTCTTCTTATGATAGTCAAACGTGCTTACTACGCAAATCATTGGATTATTATTATTAGTGCATAGTGGAAAACATTTCGAAAATATAATATTAATCTTAGCCAACATACAATCATTATTGTATGCCTACTATAGCTACTATGTTCAATAGCAGGTTGCCGCCACATTCCATAACTGGTTATACAACTAAAACCATACAGGGTTTGTATTGTTTCTTTGGATTTCCAACAAATGGTCAGGCAAAGGAACTTCCTTACACCGAAATGGAAACGCCTCTGGAAAGACGCCCTGAGAACCTAACCGGATCTCTGCAAACACAAGGCCGAAGCTACCTCACGCTTTAACCAAGCTGTAACTAGGTAACTAACACACGAGCTATGTCATCCCCTGGTTGTCACCGACCTTTATCCAAGGATCCTCAACCACAAAGCAACAACCACAAAGTATAATAAATTTGCAGCATCAACATAGGTAAAATATCTGGGCTCCATACCATGATATCACCCTTTATCCTGAAGGAAATGACATACCCTAGGGGCGCGACTCCTAAAAACCTTGCCGCAACATTCCTGTTTCGACCATTACCGAGTTGTGAGGCTCGACGAAGTCTCGTCCACAAATCTACGCTTTTTCACAAAGCCACGCTTTGATCAACAAATGATCAACAGCACTTCGTATGCCACATTACCAAATTGGGAATGTATCACTAGTAACCATCAACTACATAACCTTTGAGCTCGTACGTCTCAGAGAAGAGTGTTAAGCTAAGAGAATAAATTCTCCGCCACCAACAGAATTGTATTTGATAGAAACCAGCTTTACATCTCAAAGTGTAACGTCAGACACACATCCATACAAGTCCGTTCCAGGATCGAACAGAACCGAAGGCACTTCCAAAGAAGCCCTTGCAATCCGGGTATTCACTAATCACGTCCGGACTTCCCATCACAAGAAGAGTGATATAAATCTCTATACCGTAGCAACTCGGTGCAGAGACATTTGATAGGTTGTCCTTTCATTTTTGAAAATATCTGGTCTTCAACAACGGTCTTCAATACGATTCATATCGTCGTATCACTAATTCGGAATGGGTTATATGACACAAAGGTCTTTTCCCGGCTAACCCGAATAGTGAGCGTTTGTTTTAAAAACAAATCAAGTGCCATTTCAAAGGAAAATATTGATAGTCGGTTATTTAACTATCAAACAAAATTCACAACAAACATCCAATTTAAATAATTTTTCCCAAATTATTTATTTTCAAAATATCTTCGCAAGATATATATTTTTCCACACTTTAACATTTGAAAACCAATTTCAAATCACATTTTCACACTTCATCACTTTGAAAACAAGTTTCAAATCGCATTTTCACACTTCATCACAAAATGGTCCATTTAAACCAATTAAATAAATCCTTATCGATTTATTTCAAATTTACGTTCCAAATCTGTAAATTTATTTCCCCACATAAAAATAAATCAATGTTTATTTTCAAAACAAATTTCCCTTTCCTTTATAAATTCCATTGTGAATTTAAATTTCCAAATATTCACTTATACACGATTTTCAAGTCGTTTTCCAAATATCCACTTTCAAACACCAAATCAATTACAAATTGATTTCTAAATTTATTCAAATCCCAAATCATTTTACAAATCGATTTCCAAATTTATTTCAACACCAAATCCATTTTAATTCAACACCAAATAAATTTTCATATTGATTTCCCAAAGATCTATTTTCAAATACCAAATCAATTATTAATTGGATTTCAAGAAATTCATCACCTTTTTAAAATAAATTCATTTATCTCCTCCAAACCATTTAAAATTCCATTTTAAATAAATTTTCCAACTTTCGAATAATACTATTCAAAATCCATTTATAAAAATCTTTTACCATATTTTAGAAATAATTCGATAAGATTTCGAAAATCAACTCTATGCTTTTAAAATTCCTTCTTTTAAATTCACCCAATTCGTTCAAAAGAATTTACTTAAAATTTCAACTTTAATTTCAAAAATCCAATTTTATTTATTTCTGGTATCCAACGATACCAAAAATACATTCGGCTAAATTATAGCCTTCAACACATTCAATCACAAATATAATCATTCACAGATTATAAATAAATAATCACACAGCATATGAAATAAATTCATATAACATATGAAACAAATTCATATAATTTGAGGAATCCAGTTGGATCCCTCCAAACTATTTCCCTGCATCCACAGATGTTAGCACAATACCAATTCCACTTCGAAGTGGAATATCGCGGTATATGGGATTTATAAAATACTATCCGCTATTATGCGGCGCAATAGGGTCTCATCCGCTATATAATGCGGGAAATCAACTCCAAATACATATATAATACCAATTCCACTTCACGGTGGAATTATCGCGGTATATGTTTTTAATAAATAACCTCCGCTTAATATACGGCGTATAGGGTCTATTTCAACACAATAAATAGCAACCATCATTCAATTCACACAATCAATACTATCAACAAATTTTAAATCTAACTATTTAAAATTTTAAATCGAAAACAATATTCGATTGAGTGAGGAGTTCTCACCTCGCTTTTATGACGGTTGCAGAATTTTATTTCGAATAAAATTAAACAGCCGTTTAATTTTACCCAAAATTTTCACTGACTCCAAACGACTCCAAACCAGTTCCATTGCGTAGCGCTCGTCAATACGAACCCAACACGACTTGTTTCGTAATTTTTCGACCTCGTATGACAAAGTTATGATTTTTAGAAGTTTATACACATTAATATATATATATAAATCAACTTTCTTTTCAATTTTTAACCTAACTCAGATCTGGCCGTTGATTTTGTTGCCCTAGAATCCAGGCCGTGTGCTGTAGCTTCTTCTTCCTCCAGTAATTCACGAACAAAACAAACCCATAGCCGCCACTCTATCATCAATTTACGCGGCCACCTCCTCCACTCCGACATCGATCAGACACCATAGTCTCGAGGCTCGCGACGTGCCGCACACCCACCCAAAAACCAGCCCCACTCGATGATGATCTCGCCTCGATTTTCGTGCATGAACTACAGGCCGACGCGGCCCCCTATCTCCCACCTCGTCACGAATTAGATGATCTCCTCCGTACAGTCGATAGATCTCTCCACCATCTCCATTTTCTTAGTTGACGTCGAAAGCTATAGGGGCGTGGATGAGGAGGTAAATGAGGAGGAAGATGGGTGTTTTCTGGCCATTGAAGTATTAGGGTCGGCTGAAGTTTAGAGAGAAAGGGTTTGTGCAAAATGAAGAAAGCAAGTCCTTATATAGAAAATTCTCCAAAACACTATTCATCGAAAATTTTCCGAACTCCAAACGAAGCGTGCCGGCTGGCGTTTCCAAGGTTTACCCCACCTTCTGGACATAATGGAACGTGTTTCGGGAGCTAATTCGGTCATATGTGCAAGTTACGTAAATAAACGATCAAATTTAAATTAAATCGATTTAAAACGATTTCTAGGCGTTTTGGCTTGCCCCGGACAAACCGTAAATCCTATTGACACGAAATTTGAAATCTTACAATAATTTCACATTACGGATCTGATGAATCTAGTTTCGTCAAATTCCAAGACTGGTTGAAAAATGACTATTTTTAGTCGTCAATTAAATATTAAAATATTCAATTTTTCACAAATTAACTTTTAAATCAATTTTAAAAGTTTACAAACATCATTCTAACTCCAATATGATTTAATATAACTTTATAAATCATTTTTATACACATTAAACCCGATTTCCAATTATTTCTAGAATTTCAAATATAAAATTGTCGATTTAATTAAACAATTAAATCTCTATATTCGAATTTAAATTCATTCAGCTTACAAATTTCACTTGTTAATATTTAAAATCAATTAAATATACGAATTTCAAATGTCAGAAATTCTGGGTCGTTACAAACTTCCCCCTTAAAAGAATTTCGTCCTCGAAATTGCAAAGTAAGAAAAATGCCCCAAATTCATTAACTTTTTAAACAATTCGTTCAAATTAGATTTCAAAATCACTTAAGTGTACAACTTCCCCAAAATCCAATAGTTAAACTCTTTCAAAAACTTTACTAAGTTCTTCCAATCTATACCTAGTTATACTTTTCAAAACAAACTATATCGTTTAACTTTTAACTCCAAACCCAAAATTTAGTTTTTTTACAAATTTTCCAAAATTTCCCGAAAATTTTCTAACGCCTTAAAATTTCAAAAAAAAATTGCCAGCGTCTCCTTTGCGCGGTTCGATCGTAGTAGGATCATAATAGACATAAATATATATACATCGACCCACCCAGTCGGAAAAGAAGAAAAACAAATCATATTTCCTATTTTTATTGCGTAGGCGTACCTTTTTAGCATTTTTTTGGCAAAGCCAGCGAGGTTGACTGGACCCCTACCAGTTTTATTGCAACACGATAAAAGAGTACAATTCAAAGCAAAAAGAAAGAGAGCAAAGAAAATAAAATAAAAACAGTTATTAATTAAGCATTTTAGCGCAACCAAATCAGCCGAACGACAGCCACGACACCTGTACTTACTTAATTTAAACATGTAAGTGACATATATATAAAGTTATTAACAATTTACTCTTTTAAACAACTAAAACACCTGCATATTAAAAGAAATGCATACTAAACAAGGTCTATAAGCAACTTATATAATTTCGACATCATTTGTAATTGTTTATAACCAATTCATATACAACGACATTCATTTCTTCATTTTCAATCAGTTTACATTTACTAATTTAAATTCAAGTTGATTCACTTACAATTTAAATCCAATTACATAGCTTTCAATTCAATTTCATTAATACTTAATGAATTATACTATATACAATCAACCAACAATCATATAACAACCAATGTATATTCAACACAACCAAATTTATTCACTTTGTTCACCTTCAATTTGGTTAACACTGTTTAATTTCAATTGGTTGATATTAAATTGACTTCCATTCAATTATTCAACTTCCATTCAATTATTCAACTTCCAATTTATTAGCTTTTAATGAATTAATACTTACATTCATTATTCCATATCAATTTATTCACATTCGATTGATTAACATTCAATCCATTTATTAATTCAATTGCTAATTCATTTTACAAATAAAGTTGAGTCTCATTACATAACTCAAGTTCATATTCATTTAATTCACTTTATTATTTCACTTCGACACCAAAATCAACTTCATTTAACTTTACTTAAGTTATATTCCATTTAAACACCATTTGTTTAACTTAACTTAAATTCCCACTTATAAATCCAATTCAGATTCCAATTCTAAAGTAAATTCTATTTAACTTTTACCAAAGTCAAATTTCATATTTCATATTATAAGTCTAAAACTCGTTTCACCTATATTCATCAATTACAATTTGGATTTTTTAATTTAAATTTTGTTTATCACAACAAAACTTCAATTTTCAATTTATTATGGTAGCAAATCCATCACTATTTTTATCAGATTCCAGAGTTTTTCCATCATTTCAAAACCATTTTTGAAATCAATTCAAATTATCTTTTGAATTTCCAAAACCAAACCCAGTTTTCAACAACTTCCATTTAAAACAATTTGGCAGCAATTCCTCTTTTGGAAACCCGAAAATGAACACCGGTGATGTCGCGATCATCATCGGAATTATTTTCCTACGACCTAAAAGAGTTAGAGCTTTTATCTCTTCAAAACACTTTTTTTAAAACCTTTGAAAAATCATTTTCAAACTCAAAGGGAATTTAAACCTTTCACCAAAATTTCAATTTTCAAAACCTTTCAATCTACTTTCAAATAATTCTCTGGAATTCTATTTCAAATTATAAATCACATTTACAATTTACATTTACAAATCTCATTTGTATATGGATTTTATTTCTTAACCCTTTGTTTAACATTTTAATTTCTTATTCAATAATGGTAATAGTTTAATATTTACCATTCCCTTAACAACCAAACAACCAGATACTATAATAATTTATGGAAATCATTTCCTTTTATATACAAAAATAATTTTGGGTAAAATTGTTTCATTTACCCAATTTTTAAAACAATATCGTGTCGAATTGTTCTGTACGAGTGTTTAGAGATACCTATCGATAGAGTTTTACAGACTATACCAACCAGAATCCATATACCACTCAAAAAACCAATCATCACAATATAAAAAAAATTTTTGTATTTACTAACAAATACGCGCTCATATCTATTATTACACTCACACTCATTCTAGAGTACTATTGACTCTATCTCTAATGAGTAAACCCAACAGAGCCAGGGTTGTCGCTTAACCAACAGCTCTGATACCACATGTAATGATCGCAATTTTCGACTTCCGAAAATCGACATTAATACGTCCACTGTATCAACTGTCGAGCAATCGAATGCCGGAAAACCGAATTGTTATGGAGAAAAAGAAGAGGTAGAAGAAGACAGAAGAAAAAGAAAGAAGAAACAACAGAAGAACACAGAACTATATCAGAATCTCACATTCGCAACGGAACAACATATAATAGATAAATGAATAATCTTTAAATGAAAGAACTATATCATTTTATACATTACATCATCAAAGTTTACAGCAACAATATACAACACAACTGGACAGTTATATAAAGTTGTCCTCATACAGAATACACAACGGAATAAATAATATCATATACAAGTGATACGTCTCGCCATCCAGCTCGCCACTGAGCTCCACAGCATCTCCTGAATCCAGAATGACCTGATAACCTGACTCTAGACTACCCGTGTGGAAATTGGTGGGCACCCAGAGTTTAGGAAGGAAACAATAAACTCCAGGTCAGTCATGGTAACTGGTGTGAGAACTAAAACAGTTTTTATCTTTAAAACAACAACAACAAAGGAAGTAAAAACATTCGCAATGCTTTTGGAAAATGAAACTACCATATGACCTCCCGCCACACACACAATGCAAACGTAGAATTGGAGGAGATTTCTTCTTATAATAGTCAAACATGCTTACTATGCAAATCATTGGATTATTATTATTAGTGCATAGTGGAAAACATTTCGAAAATATAATATTAATCTTAGCCAACATACAATCATTATTGTATGCCTACTATAGCTACTATGTTCAATAGCAGGTTACCGCCACATTCCATAGCAGGTTATACAACTAAAACCGTACAGGGTTCGTATTGTTTCTTTGGATTTTCAACAAATGGTCAGGCAAAGGAACTTCCTTACACCGAAATGGAAATGCCTCTGGAAAGACGCCCCGAGAACCTAACCGGATCTCTGCAAACACAAGGCCGACGCTACCTCACGCTTTAACCAAGTTGTAACTAGGTAACTAACACACGAGCTATGTCATCCCCCGGTCGTCACCAACCTTTATCCGAGGATCCTCAACCACAAAGCAACAACCACAAAGTATAATAAATTTGCAGCATCAACATAGGTAAAAAATCTGGGCTCCATACCATGATATCACCCTTTATCCAGAAGGAAATGACAAACCCTAGGGGCGCGACTCCTAAAAACCTTGCCGCAACATTCCTGTTTCGACCATTACCGGGTTGTGAGGCTCGACGAAGTCTCGTCCACAAATCTATGCTTTTTCACAAAGCCACGCTTTTTCACAAGGCCACACTTTTTCACAAAGCCACGCTTTGATCAACAAATGATCAACAGCACTTCGTATGCCACATTACCAAATTGGGAATGTATCACTAGTAACCATCAACTACATAACCTTTGAGCTCGTACGTCTCAGAGAAGGGTGTTAAGCTAAGAGAATAAATTCTCCGCCACCAACAGAAATGTATTTGATAGAAACCAGGTTTACATCTCAAAGTGTAACGTCAGACACACATCCATACAAGTCCGTTCTGGGATCGAACGGAACCGAAGGCACTTCCAAAGAAGCCCTTGCAATCCGGGTATTCACTAATCACGTCCGGACTTCCCATCACAAGAAGAGTGATATAAATCTCTATACCGGAGCAACTCGGTGCAGAGACATTCGATAGGTTGTCCTTTCATTTTCGAAAATATCCGGTCTTCAACAACGGTCTTCAATACGATTCATATCGTCGTATCACTAATTCGGAATGGGTTATATGACACAAAGGTCTTTTCCCGGCTAGCCCGAATAGTGAGCGTTTGTTTTAAAAACAAATCAAGTGCCATTTCAAAGGAAAATATTGATAGTCGGTTATTTAACTATCAAACAACATTCACAACAAACATCCAATTTAAATAATTTTTCCCAAATTATTTATTTTCAAAATATCTTCGCAAGATATATATTTTTCCACACTTTAACATTTGAAAACCAATTTCAAATCACATTTTCACACTTCATCACTTTGAAAACAAGTTTCAAATCACATTTTCACACTTCATCACAAAATGGTCCATTTAAACCAATTAAATAAATCCTTATCGATTTATTTCAAATTTACGTTCCAAATCTGTAAATTTATTTCCACACATAAAAATAAATCAATGTTTATTTTCAAAACAAATTTCCCTTTCCTTTATAAATTCCATTGTGAATTTAAATTTCCAAATATTCACTTATACACGATTTTCAAGTCGTTTTCCAAATATCCACTTTCAAACACCAAATCAATTACAAATTGATTTCTAAATTTATTTTAAATCCCAAATCATTTTACAAATCGATTTCCAAATTTATTTCAACACCAAATCCATTTTAATTTAACACCAAATAAATTTTCATATCAATTTCCCAAAGATCTATTTTCAAATACCAAATCAATTATTAATTGGATTTCAAGAAATTCATCACCTTTTTAAAATAAATTCATTTATCTCCTCCAAACCATTTAAAATTCCATTTTAAATAAATTTTCCAACTTTCGAATAATACTATTCAAAATCCATTTATAAAAATCTTTTACCATATTTTAGAAATAATTCGATAAGATTTCAAAAATCAACTCTATGCTTTTAAAATTCCTTCTTTTAAATTCACCCAATTATTTCAAAAGAATTTACTTAAAATTTCAACTTTAATTTCAAAAATCCAATTTTATTTATTTCTGGTATCCAACGATACCAAAAATACATTCGGCTAAATTATAGCCTTCAACACATTCAATCACAAATATAATCATTCACAGATTATAAATAAATAATCACACAGCATATGAAATAAATTCATATAACATATGAAACAAATTCATATAATTTGAGGAATCCAGTTGGATCCCTCCAAAATGTTTCCCTGCATCCACAGATGTTAGCACAATACCAATTCTACTTCGAGGTGGAATATCGCGGTATATGGGATTTATAAAATAATATCCGCTATTATGCGGCGCATTAGGGTCTCATCCGCTATATAATGCGGGAAATCAACTCCAAATACATATATAATACCAATTCCACTTCACGGTGGAATTATCGCGGTATATGTTTTTAATAAATAACCTCCGCTTAATATACGGCGTATAGGGTCTATTTCAACACAATAAATAGCAACCATCATTCAATTCACACTATCAACACTATCAACAAATTTTAAATCTAACTACTTAAAATTTTAAATCGAAAACAATATTCAATTGAGTGAGGAGTTCTCACCTCGCTTTTATGACGGTTGCAGAATTTTATTTCGAATAAAATTAAACAGCCGTTTAATTTTACCCAAAATTTTCACTGACTCCAAATGACTCCAAACCAGTTCCATTGCGTAGCGCTCGTCAATTCGAACCCAACGCGACTTGTTTCGTAATTTTTCGACCTCGTATGACAAAGTTATGATTTTTAGAAGTTTATACACATTAATATATATATATATATATATAAATCAACTTTCTTTTCAATTTTTAACCTAACTCAGATCTGGCCGTTGATTTTGTTGCCCTAGAATCCAGGCCGTGTGCTGTAGCTTCTTCTTCCTCCAGTAATTCACGAACAAAACAAACCCATAGCCGCCACTCTATCATCAATTTACGCGGCCACCTCCTCCACTCCGACATCGATCAGACACCATAGTCTCGAGGCTCGCGACGTGCCGCACACCCACCCAAAAACCGGCCCCACTCGATGATGATCTCGCCTCGATTTTTGTGCACGAACTGCAGGCCGACGCGGCCCCCTATCTCCCACCTCGTCACGAATTAGATGATCTCCTCCGTACAGTCGATAGATCTCTCCACCATCTCCATTTTCTTAGTTGACGTCGAAAGCTATAGGGGCGTGGATGAGGAGGTAAATGAGGAGGAAGATGGGTGTTTTCTGGCCATTGAAGTATTAGGGCCGGCTAAAGTTTAGAGAGAAAGGGTTTGTGCAAAATGAAGAAAGCAAGTCCTTATATAGAAAATTCTCCAAAACACTATTCATCGAAAATTTTCCGAACTCCAAATGAAGCGTGCCGGCTGGCGTTTCTAAGGTTTACCCCATGTTCCGAACACAATGGAACGTATTTCGGGAGCTAACTCGGTCATATGTGCAAGTTACGTAAATAAACGATCAAATTTAAATTAAATCGATTTAAAACGATTTCTAGGCGTTTTGGCTTGCCCCGGACAAACCGTAAATCCGATTGACACGAAATTTGAAATCTTACAATAATTTCACATTACGGATCCGATGAAACTAGTTTCGTCGAATTCCGAGACTATTTGAAAAATGACTATTATCAATCGTCAATTAAATATTAAAATATTCAATTTTTCACAAATTAACTTTTAAATCAATTTTAAAAGTTCACAAACATCATTCTAACTCCAGTATGATTTAATATAACTTTATAAATCATTTTTATACACATTAAACACGATTTCAAATTATTTCTGGAATTTCAAATATAAAATTGTTGATTTAATTAAACAATTAAATCTCTATATTCGAATTTAAATTCATTCAGCTTACAAATTTCACTTGTTAATATTTAAAATCAATTAAATATACGAATTTCAAATGATAGAAATTCTAGGTCGTTACAGGTTGGCATCTAAATCCTTAGCTGTTCATAGCCGATATCCGTATCCATAACCTCTCCGGGTTCTTGCCAAGCGTAATGCACACCCGGTGACCTGTGCTAAGAAATGCCTTGGTATCTGTGGTCCAGTGTCCCTGAATGCTGAGTAATGCCATGGCTTAAGTCCTAAGCCGTATCCTGGTCGCTCCGGACCCTTGCCGAGCATAGTCCATACTCGACGACCTGAAATAGTAACCGATAATATAGGGCCTAAGTCCTAGGCCGAATCCTGGTCTCTCGGGACCCTTGCCGAGCATAGTCCATACTCGACGACCTGAATAAGTCGATTCGCCACGCTTGGACGAAACGACTTGCCCCTTGCCAGGCATAATCCATACCCGACGACCTTTTATTAAAAGCCACACAAAATATCCAATTGAAATCCAATCCAAAATCCAGATCAAATCGGAAAACCAAAATACCATACCCGAAATCCAAACCAATATCCAAACTAGAGTCCAAATCAGAAAATAAACAAGACCAGGAGTTCAAACCAAACTCCGAAACCAAACCAGAAAAAAGCATATGTCCAAACCAAAAAAGAAAAAACAGATTTCACAAACCACAGCGTCGCGGTTTATCATCATCTCAGAGCATGCCTATGGGTTATCTCCATCCCCGTACATGAGTAAGTGACTTGGTCGCTTGCCTAAAGTTTGCTACTTATACCTCATCATCCCTGTCAGTCAATAACCAATCGACCATCATTCTTGGGCCTCGCGCCATTGTTGTTTGAGGTAGATGGTGGCTGTTCCTGTTCCATCGCCGCATTCCGAGCTCCGAAGTATTGTCGTAACTGGCCATTCCTTACATGCTCCTCGATTATATCCTTTAGATGTCTGCAGATATTGGTATCATGTCCGTCTAAATCGTGAAAAAGACAGTGTCTTCCTGATGCCCTTTCACGTTCCAAGGTTTCCCCCCTTGCAGGCCTTCGGTAGGGAAGGCGATCTCGAGTCTCCATGAATATACGTTCTAACTTCTCGTTCAACCTTGTGTAAGTGGAGAATTTTGGCTCTCTCCACCGCTTCCTAGCTTTTCCTGGTTCGTCATCCAACTTCCTCTTTCCTTTATCTTTACCCAAGCTTCCGCCAAATGGTTCTCCATCCTCTGCTGCGTTCACTTCCTTAAAATTCACATCTGAACATGCATCTTCCTGTCGAAGGAATCTCTCGGCTTCATGAAAGAATTCCCCGAGATCCATTGGCGGGTCCCGTATCAATGATACTTTGAAATCCGAGTTATCCCTGACCCCTGACACTGCTGCCATTAAAACCATCGATGGATCCGGCCAATGCACCGAAGCGACCGCTGCATTAAACCGAGTTAAGAAAGCCCTGAGCGATTCTTATGTCTTTGCTTCACCGACGTTAGCGTCATTACGTTCTTTAGCCTTTTGATATGAACCCTAAACTGCTTTAAAAACTTATCCACCAATTCCGTCCATGTTCAGATAGATCCCTCTTCCAACTGCCTGAACCACATAGCAGCAATATCTGTCAGGTATAGGGGGAAACATCGGGACATAACTTCCTCCGATGCCACCAGCACTTCCATGTCCCTCGTGTATCTCATCAAGTGATCGGTGGGATCAGCCTTGCCATTGTATACCTCCAACGTAGGTAGCTTGAACTCTGGTGGGTTCCGAGCCATTCTGATGTCATGGGTAAACGGACTCCTGTTTACTCCTTCCAAATCTCTATTTGTTAAACCTCCGCGCATAGTTCGCCTGATAATCTCAGCCAATTCAGCGCTGTCCACCAAGGGTTGCCCTCCGGGTCCCTGAGGGAATTCCGGTACATACTCTTCATCACGCACTCTTGTACTCCTGCCGGCATCCCGTTGTGTGGTGTCACCTGGAATTCCTCCATGAATTGGTCCATCGTTGCCAGGTGGCGTGCCCCCGAGCTTGGATCCATCCAGGTTTATAGTTGTGTGCTGATTAGGGACAGCACCTTGTTGAGCTGCTCCATCCGACTGCCTGTTGGGTCCTTCTGTTCCATCTCCGTGGATCTGAACTCCAGCAGCTCTGGCTGTTCCTGCCTATCCAAACTATCTGAGGAGGTTCTGCATCATTTCTTCTTGTCTTTTCAGAAACTCTTCATGCATAGCTCCCATCTTCATCTCCATCTCATCCCTGGTGATGAAGGCCAAAGTCTTAGCTCCTGAGGATGCCTCCTGGCTTCCTTCATGTTGACTTTTCTATGCTCTTTGTCTTCTTGTTGATTGCTTTTTCATGGCTACTCTTAGATCTGATCCTTTAGCTTTTCAAATCTGAACTCCAAATCCGGTATAGCGGGCGCTAGTCCTTCTCAATGAAAGCACCAAAGTGTTTGCGCCAAAATTGTGAAAGCACCAGTATATGAACACAGATCAGCAGTATGTGATCACAAATCACAGATCTATGTCATGTAGAGAATGAAAAATGAAGAATAATATACTTAAAATGGAATGAAGTAGACAAAGACACAAAATTTATAGTGGTTCGGCTATCTCCGGCCTACGTCCACTTCAAAAGATAACCTTTTATTGACTTTAGTCGCTAGTTACAGTAGATTACAGCAGTAATTTCCGAGTACAACAGTGAAGTTTGAATACAATGGTGATTTCGGCAGAGTCTGGATGTCGCAGGCCAAAAAAAGTCCCTTTTCTGTAGGCTTTTGGATTCTATTTATAGGCGTAGGCTACAAATATCTCGCTCAGATCTCGAGAGACCTCTTCTGGCACGTGGGCGGGCCCACGCGATCGATCCCATGTGATTCTGACTCGATCCGTGATCGATACGAACCAATTTCATATCGATCAAGATTTTGTCCAATCGAGTCGGAATTGAGCAGGAACATTCTTTAGGTTGTACGCAAGCTCCTGTGAAAATTTGGTGGCATTTGGACTTGTAGATTGTTAGTTATGATCGATGCTAATTCGAGTTTTCGGTAGGCTGTGTAGTTCGAATCGATCCTTTCGTATCGCTCTGTTCGTATCGATCGGTCGCACTACTTTGTTCGTATCGATCAAATGTGTTGCCTCGTTCGTATCGAGTGCCGCGGCCCTATTCATATCGATCTAAGTCGAACTGTCTGCATCGATCGTATGGTTTTGTTCGTATCGATCGAAGTTGTTCCAACTTGATGGATACGAACGACTGAGGATGTGATGGATACGAACAGATAGCGGCCTTACTTGGCCTTGAACATGAACAATGGTTTCCTGGATACGAACTACCGAAGCTCGATGGATTCGAACAAGGCTCTTCAGTGAATGGATACGAAATGATGCGATTGTGTTGATTTCCTTAGTTTGCATCGATCATATCTTGAGCATACGAACTCTGATTGACTTGAAATTTGAAACGTAGCCTTTTTTAGCCTAATTCATCATTCCCAATCGATTTCGTCTTGATTGGAGCTCGGCCAAATTTTGACGACATCGATCATAGCCTTGTTTCCAATCGATCTCCAATTCTGATATCCGTCCTTTCCAGATAATCTGTTGATATTCCAGCCTTGACCAAAAGGTGGGATAACAGACTTATCAATGTTTTACCCTAAAACATGAACTAATTCACCTTAATCAAATTTTAAACCATAATTAAAATATTGTTCAAACATCCAAACACATTAAACATCATTTAAA
Organism: Allium fistulosum; assembly: GCA_030737815.1. NCBI lineage: Eukaryota > Viridiplantae > Streptophyta > Magnoliopsida > Asparagales > Amaryllidaceae > Allium > Allium fistulosum. The sequence goes on from CM060904.1 coordinate 473,550,815, forward strand.
CATTTATTTACAACAAAATCCATGATAGGGAGGGTTTTCGAGAAAGATTTTACTCACTTAGCTTCTTCTTAAATTTGAAAGCTTGAATTTTTCTATCTTTAAATCCTCCTCGCCTCCTTTAGAAAATGTTATTCGGCCTTGGTTTTAAGTTCTAGGGACTTTTTGTGCAATGAAATGAAACGAAAATAAGATAAGGTTGGAATGAGGGGATGTGGCCAAGGTAGTGGTTTTGGGCCTTATTAACATATTCCTCTTAACCAAACCCTTCCCATTAAAATTTAGTTTATTTATTTTCATTAATCATGGCTAACCAAATTGCTCTAATTACACTTGGTCCATCCAATTAACTTTTTTAAATTGTCCCACACGTAATTAATTGAATTTCTCTTAGGAAATTCTTGCAATTAAATCACTTTACTGATTTAATTAATAATATCTTTATATTATTAATTTAATTTCTCATATTATGGATCATCCAAAATATGGGACGTTACTGTGTCTCCTCCTTATAAAAATTACACCGGTACTCTACTAATGAAAAAAAATTCATTAACACCCTGAAAGTGTAGAGTCATCATTATATAAGTATACACAATTACAATTAAGAGATTACACTAGTACTCTACTAATGCAAACCATCAATCATTAAGCATAATGTATTAGTGCAACTACTAACACACAACCATATCATACATGAATATACTAGTACCCTACTAGTCCATACAATAGACAAACAAAGCATACAGTTATATACATGAATGTCTAAAACAACTCGGGATAGTGATTTCTAATCGTATCTTCTACCTCCTAGGTACAATCTTCTTTATTGTCACTCCACTGGACACGAACAAGTTTAATAACTTTGCTCCTCAACTCCTTCGTATCACGACCTACTATTCCTTTTCGTCATCTCACATATATCAAATATGGCTCTATAGATAAATCCTCTATCGCCCTTGGTTCCACTACCGAACTAGGGTCATGCATACATTTCTTTAAATGTGATATATGAAAAACATTATGCACACATGCCAAACTACTTGGTAACTTGACTCGATAGGCGAGTTTACCAATCCTATCGATCATTGCAGATGGTCCTACGAATCTATGTGCCAATCCTCACCTTCTCAAAGTGCATAACTCCTCTCGTTAGATAAACCTTCAAAAATAAATGATCGCCCAATGCAAATTCAAGCTCATTTCTTCACATGCATAACTCTTCTACCTCGATTACGCTGCCTTCATTCTGGCATGAAACAACTCTACCTTCTCAGTAGTATCCCTTACTAAATCGGGTCTTAACACAAGTCTATCTCCTGTGTCCAACCAACAAATTGGCGATTTATGCGGCTTACCATAAAGCGCCTCAAAAGGTGACATCTTGATACTCATCTGGTAACTTTTATCATAAAAAAAACTCTACCAGATGTAAGTGATCTTCTCAAGACCCTCTGAAATTCAAGACACATGCTCTCAGCAAATCCTCAAGGACAAGGTTCACCCTATCGGTCCAACCATTGGTTTGTGGGTGGTAAGCCATGCCCAAGCTCAACTCCGTACCCAATGTGCTCTATAAGCTTCTCCAGAACTCACCGGTAAACAATGGGTCTCTATCACTAATGATACTACTCGGTATCTCATGCAGTCTCACTACATTCTTCATATATAACTTCGCTAAGCTAGCGTCGTCCTTGTTGATTTCACCGGGATAAAGTGGGCACTATTAGTCAATCTATCGACTATCACCCTAATGCTATCATTTCCTGTCTTCCACCTAGGAAGTTTGTCAATACAATTCATCGACATAGAATCACACTTCCAAGTCGGTACGTTTAAACATTGAAGTAAACCGCTCGGCTTCTGGTGCTCTGCCTTCACTTGCTGATAAGTGAAAACCTCTTAACGCATTCTCTTATATCTCTCTTCATCCCTTACCAAAAGAAGACTCTCTTCATGTCATGGTACAACTTCGTTCCTCCGGAATGAATAGTAAATTTTAACCGATGACTTTTGCCTAAGACTTCCTTCCGAAGATCCTCTACATCTAGGACACATAGTATTCCTTCTTTTTAAGCCATCCCTTCGAATCTACCTCGAATCCTTTCAGATCCTCAACATATGCCTTCATCTCTAATTGCTTAATTCTTTCAGCAATTAGTGGGTCCTCCTTCTGCCTTGCAACAATTCTATCCACAAGTGCTGAACGTACCTCCAAACTTGCCAAAATACTCAGATCTCCGCTCGAATTAGTGTCTCTAACATCTTCCATTCTTCAACCATGGCCAATACTCCAATCTAATGGTTCCTACTCAAAGCATCGACAACCTTGTTCTCTTTTCCTAGCGTATATTTTATTCCAAAATCATATGCCACCAAGAACTCCAGTCATTTCTGCTACCTTATATTCAACTCCTTCTGAGGGAGTAGATACTTGAGGAATTTGTAGTCCGTATATAGCTCGAACTGTTCTCCCAACAGGTAGTGTCTCTAAATATTTAGCGCAAACACCACCGCTGCTAAGTCTAAATCATGAGTTAGATATCTAACCTCATGCGGTCTCAACTGCCTTGATGCATAAGCTATCACTCGCCCTCTTTGCATCAGCACCGCCCTAAACCTATTCCACAAGCGTCGGTATACACTATTAGACCCTAGTTCCCTTTAGGCATGATCAAAACAGGTGCATTCATCAACAACTTCTTCAATTCTTGAAATGACTCTTCATAATTATCAATCCACACAAACTTCTCATTCTTCCATCTCCTTGGGCGATATCCTGCTAGGCGGTCTACTAGCAGGTTGCGCCCATGACATTAAATCTATATGAAATTTGGTTGCCCTTCTTGGTGATAGTGCCATTACCGGTTCGAATACATCTGCAAATTCTCAGACTACTCGTACTCTACTGATCTCATCCTCTTGATAATCCATAACACATAACATCAAGTCGACTTCCCCTTCATTACATCCAACGATATCATAATTCTCTCTCCACCTCTTGGATTCCTCAAAGTGATAACTCTATCCACACAATAGATTCTAGCGTCATTTTGCACTAACTAATCCATACTCAAAATTACCCCATACCCTACGAAGTCAAACACATATCAGTCGCTAACAAAAAAATGTCCACACAAATCAAATTCAAGACCAGTGTACCTTAATCCGAGAGTGGCATACCCATCGATTGGATTATCCATATGTAAGGACGTAATCCAATAGGTAGTTTCTATTCAAGCCCATCAACCAAATCTTTCAAAATGAAAGAGTGTGATGCGCTAGTGTCAAACATAACTCTAACTGATATACTTGAAATCAAAATCATACCTCCAAGCACATCCTTCCCTTTCTCCTCCGTCGTTGGCCCAACGGACGACCCCTCCAAAGCAAAATCCTTTTGGTGCTTTAACTCGGGATAATCATTCTTCTTGTGCCCAGGATTGTCACAGACAAAGCACTTAATATTTACTACTCCAACTATCATTGGACACTCATTTTCATAGTGCCCCCTCTACCTACAATTATAGAAATTCACATTAGCAACGACTTTATGTTCTCCACTACCCTAAGCTTTTCCTTTATCCACTGACCCTTCTTGCCTTTCTGATATGGAGCAAACTTTTTCTTCTTATCAGCCTAGGCCTTCAGCCACGCACCATGCCTTTCAGTATACATCAACTTGTACCTCCTTGCCATGTCTACCACTTCATTAAATGGAAGTGCTATATGAGCCATTGTCTGGTAACTCAATCCTAGATTCAACCCTAAAATAAACTTCTCCACTTTCTTCCTTAGGGTCCTTATTAAATCAACCCCATACTTAGACAATGAGTTGAACTTCTACACATACTCTGGCACAGTCATCTTTCCTGTTGCAAGTCCACAAACTCTCAGAACATCATCGGTAACTCTGAGGATGGTATATCTTGCCCTCAGCCATCACCTTAAACCCATCCTAAGTAATCTCTTGCTCAGGAATCTCAGCCCTTTCAGTTCCCCGCCAGACACTTGCTAGCCCCTTCAACGGTCTAGACACAAGCTTCACCTTTTGAGCCTCTATCGGCTCCAGATCCTCGCTAACCCTTTTACACATCGCCATCCAATCTCCCAGGGTAGGCATTTCCATGCCAGTTTCAACATGAACTTCCCGGGCTTCCTCCCTTCCATGGTTGTTAATTTGGGTACTAGTGGTTCCTCTACTAGCATTTGTTCCTCCTCCTCCGAGTGTTAAACATCCACCTTCCAGATCCATTCTAGCTTTATGCACTACTAAGCATTCATAAGAAATAAAAGTAATAGGCAGCGAGAACAATAGTAAAGGGATAGATATATCCACCTATATCTATTTCAAAATACAAGTACATTATATATATATATATATATCACGTGTACCTTCCCTAAGGTGTTCATTTCTATATTTAACTCTTATTTAGCTCTTTTTTAACTAGGCATTTCCCTAACCTAGGCTCTGATACCAATTTGTAACATCCCCTAATTCAAGACCTGAAAATAGATGCCGACGATGCTGCAGTCATCACTGAAATCATTTTTCGGTGACAAAGAGAGTTTAGTACTATTTTTTGACAACATAAGTAAACAAAGCAGATGAATATCATTTTCATTTCATTAATTTGAATTACAAAATCTATTCATCATTTAACCCAAATCGTTCCAAGTAGGGGTAAATATAATAAGAAAATTCATAGTAGCGTGTGTTTGACATAAGGAGATGTCGACACCACACCTAATCAACTATAAATCCTAGTTTACATGGTGGAACTTCAAAATACTTTTATTTCAATAACAAACCTCCTACTTCATCTTAGAAATCTTTATTCGTCCTTATAAAAGAGATACTTGTCTAATCCATAAACTCAGCCTACTTGAATGAGTACCCATGATTTTATGGGAAATAATGAAAATACGGGCGAAACAAAAATCTGGTATGAGTAAACCTTTACCCTAAGCATCCATAGTGAGATCGCCACTAACGCGGAATGGGTTTTCCCCTCACTTTATCATCATTAATATACGATAACATATATACAACAAACTATATATATGTGTATGTGTATATGTATATCTCAGAAAGCAACCATGTGCATGTATTCAGCCAAGGAGTGTACTCTACACTTATCATTCAATTATGGACTAAGTCGTTCATTCATCCATTTACCTAATCCATTCGTTTTAGGCTTTCCACTTTAAGTAATCATTATTTTTTTTAGTGATTACTTCCCTAGGCATTTCTATCACTAATTTATCTTTTGCTCGAGCAATGTCACCTGGTGGAAATGTCGACTCATTTTCCCATAGAAACCACCCTGACTAAAGCCACCCTGACTCTCCTAAGAGGTTGAATGTAATCACTCTAAATACATTCCAATAAGCATCCCTACTAGGCATCAATAGCCTCTCTTAGTCCCTAAACCGCTATCATTCACATTGTCGATTAATTTTATAACACCACCTTGATGTTTTGGCACTTTGACGTGACACTCTGCCTTAACTCCTTTGTAAAGTTTTAGATGTTCTTAGGATTGAACCCTGTCGTATACCGTTGGACTTTAGACTATTAGTCAAGCCACCCTACCATCCAATAACTTCTTGAGTTGGTATAGGCTTATGACCTTGGTTCAACCCTTTTCTATCATTAACTAATTATGTACCCTACACATTCTGTAGATAAAACATTTTTATCTTTTATTTAAATGATAGCCTATCATTTATTAGCTACTCTAAGCTTTCTTCATTTCAAAAATAAGTTAACACAATTTTAAATTATAAACTCTTTCTTTTATTTCATCCCTATTAAGTAGTTCAATAACACTTGGATAATGTCTTCCAAAGTGTCATAAGTATCTATTATTTAACTTAGTAAAATATAGCTTCCCAAGCTATTACATGTTACATTTAATTATTGTATATTGGCTTTTCCATAGCCGTCGTGAACTATGCTTAGTTATCCATGCGTTAGCTATACCATAGCCATCGTGTTTTATTCAACAAATGTGTTACTAAAACTCGCATGCAAATCCCAAGCTAACCTGCACTACCATCGTGTTTAATTTCCTACCTGATCATCACGTTTAATCTCAATAGAAGCCATCGTAAGCTATCCGAACAGGAACCTTCATGTGCTATAATTTTTTTGTTTCATGCGTTATCCAATGAAAGTTGTCCCACTACTTTCTTAACTTTCTTTAGTTTAGTTCTCCAATACCCACATGATCAGTGGCCACATGTATGTGCCTTCATGTAATGTTTTTGTTTGTTTTCTATTATTAGTATTTTCTTTTTCCTTTGATGCCTTCGTGTTTAGTTCATATGCATGCTTCATGTCATCATTTACTATTATCTTTGTCTAAATCATGAACATGAGTTGTACTTTAAAACTCACTTTGCATGCACAACTATGGTCTATGTACGTATTAACGGTGGTATATAAATTAGGAAGGAAACCACTATTAGGAGACATTCAAAATATCACTATATATATATATATATATATCGCAAGGAATTTCCATATGGTTTTGCATGGGATGTTGCCAAAGTGTACTTAGACTTTAAGTTGGTTTTTGTGTGTTAAAATGTGCCTTCGTGGGTTTCCAAATGGCATTTCGTTTCGTGTACTATTTTTTATGAGTTTTTTCCTTCCATTCCTTTTTTCTCTTTGCTTTCATGTACAATCACTTACCTACGTACTCACATGATCGTGTCCTTTCTTTTCTTTTATTTAATCTCCTTTGCTTTACATTAGTTCAAGTGTCATGTTTGCATCCACGTTGGTTGCCCCTTCATTATTCTCTTAGTTTAAATTTTCGTGTATTCGCTCTCATTCATGTGTTGGCTTGTTTATTTCGTGAGTTTTTTACTGCCTTCGCGCATTATCTATTGCCTTGTTTTCGTGTGATAAAAGCTATCATGAACAACATCCTCGTGTGTGTTGTTTTCTTTGATGCCACACGTACTATATATTTCGTGTACCATATATTTTGCCTGACTCACGTGCATGGGCCACTTTTCATGTGCTATTTTCCTTCCTTTTGTCTTCTTGAGTTATTTTAAGCTTTCATGGTTTATATTTTACTTGGTCAATAAGGGTTCAATGATATTGTTGTAATTAAATTAAAAACCGATTTATTACTCCCTTAGGCAACTTTTTTTTACCAAATCACGTTTAGTGCCAACTTCATACTAGCTAATTCTCTTATCATTTCAGTCTCTTTTTAGAATTTGTCAACCATCTTAATTAACGAATTAATTAATTTTTTCCTTAATTAATTAGTGTTTCATTCACTAAATAATTCATATAAAATAGAAATTTAATGGACAAAATCCCAAAAATTCATTAAAAAATCTCTTTTATCATATTATACCTCATATGAAAATTTCAAGTCAAAATAATCAATTTTATTATTTTTATTAATTAATTAATCTCAAAATTAACCATTTTTCCAACTTAGGAAATTCATAAAATATTCATATTAACTTAAAAAATTATGAAATTAAAATTCCACATCTATTTCATCATTAAGCATATCATATAAAAAAATTTGTCATTTGGATGTAATTTATCCATGTTTTATCCTAAAACATGAACTAATTCACCTTACTTAAATTTTAAACATCATTAGAATAATGTTCAAGCATCCAAACACATTAAACATCATTCAAACATTCATTTACAGCAAAATCCAAATTTAAACATGCTAGGAGGGTTTTAAAGAAATTTTTTACTCAATTAACTTAAGAAAACTTGTTTTAATCTTCTTTCCTTCTTAAATTTGAAAGCTTGATCTTTTCTTGTTTGAAATCCTCTTCTTCTTTGGAAAATGTTGGTCAGCCTTGGTTTTGAGTTCTAAGATTGTGTAATGTAATAAAATGAAGATAAGATGACGTAGGAATGAGTGGATGTGTTTAAGGTAGTGGTTTTGGGCCTCACTAACTTATTCCTCTTAACCATGTCCTTCCCACTAAATTTAGTTTATTATTTCATTAATCAAAGCCAACCAAAATGCTTTAGTTACTCTTGGTCCATTCAATTAACTTTTTAAAGGATCCCACACTTAATTAAATTAATTTCTCTTAGGTAATTCTTATAATTAAATCAGTTTACTAATTTAATTAACAATGTCTACATACTATTAATTTAATTTCTCATATTATGGACCCTCCAAAATATAGGGTGTTATAGTACACATCAATATCGTCCATATCTCACCCCAAATGGTTATTTAAAGATCATAGCCTGCACTGGCCCAAATGATCAAGATTTTTGGAAAGGAATTCCATTATTCGTCTCTTATGCATTATCTCAAATTATAGAGTAATAAAACAAGAAGAACCATAGTGGATGTAAATCTATCGATTACACCACTATAAAATAAGTATTATTTCCTTTATTAGCAGTACACTAACCTACTCCCATTACTTATTGACATCCATTTCTTACACTTAGTAATCAAGGATCCTCAAAACTAGGTTGGATAAACTATTCTATCAATAACTTCCAGGTATCACTGTTTTGTACAAATTTTAATTGTGTTTGTTGCTATGGATATTGCCTTTTCAAATATAAATTCTATTGCCCAATTAAATTTTGTGGACGTCCAATACTCATATGATTCACTTGAACCACATTTTTGGACTTGAATTCTCTACTTACATCTTTGAACTTGCATTCATTAACACTTACCACTTGTGCAAATTATATGATTGTATGTGTTTATAGTCTAGTTGCACTTAATGAACTTATCAAATGAAATAAGTTTGTTATAATCAATAAGATCACTAATTGTCATACTCCACGAGAAGAGTGGTTTTCACCATTAGCTTCATGCACATCAATATCTTTATTCTCATTTTTCATTCAGCAGTTGGAGATGCGGGGATCACTTATATTCAAATCATTAGGCAAAAGCTAATCTTTCTAATACAATTCATCAGCAATGAGAGTGAGATATGATCTAGTATCCAAAATCATTGCACGGGTTATTTTGCTTATTTTCAATCTAATCAACCAAAGCATCTGCGATTACGAGTCTTTCAACGGTCATATCATTGTACATTTGCTTCAAATAGTATAAATGAGTTATTAGTGCAACTTTCCATTTAACTATACCATGGCCAAATTTCTATTAAAAGAGAAAATAAAATCGAAGGACTATTCGTCTAAATTTTATGTAAAATATAAATTGAGTTGTTCTAGGTCACTAGTGGGAACAACTAGTATAGTGAAACTCGTGCATTGATTGTTTTAAATACAGTTCTATATTCTGATGCAAGTGGGTCTCACTAGTATATGGAGGACAAAAAAGGGGAAAGTATGTGCACAGTCATGTTTTCAGCCATTGTGCCAACCAAAACTGGTATAAGCTATCAAGCTCGATTTCGCCATCAATTTTCATCTTTATCAATAGTGAACTGGATATTAACCGGTGTACACTAGTTGTCTTTTTTATTTTTGAGTTTTTCCACTTTATGCAATCTTTATGACTAATGTCATGCTTATTCCTTATTTTATCAAAGTACATGTACCCAGTAATCATCGTATACCTTTCTACAAGACATGGATTTATCCTAGTTCTTTTTTTTCTTTATATACAGCTGAGACCACTATAATCATTCTTGCTAATAACATCCATAAGTAAACGTTCCAAGATATTAAGGATCTTCTGCATGATCAAAGATTTTATTGAGATTGATTTTTTATTGTTCTAAAGTGAATGAAGAAGTGTTCTTCTTTGTTTGAAAAATTGAAACTGGACTAAGCAATATATAAGAAAAAATTATAATATAAAATATGTGTTTGATGCATAAAGGTTTACAATCAATATAACCCTTACGTGTTGAATTCTACATTTCGCTCCACTTAAACGCTTCATAATTTACCGTAGATATAAATTTTACATTTGATTCGTCTTTTTCTATACATTGATATAAAGAGTAAGTTTATTACAAAGCTAGAGGGGCATGTGAAAAAAGTATTCCGACTAGGGCATGATCGGGGAAATTTCGACGAAAGGAAAATGTACTTTGGTGCCCCAAAGGGGTAGAAAAAGGGAAATTATTGCTTATATTTATTTATATTTTTATTTGTTTTAAAAAATTTAATGTATATTTGAATAAATATTTGCAATTGATATTAAATTATACATTAATATGAAAATTACATAATTAAAAAACAGATACATTAAAAAGGAAACTGATACACCGAGATTGAAAAAAAGGTACAAGAAACATAATACAAAGGTATGAAAGAAAATATCGAGGTTGAAAGTGAGTAAGGATTGAATTTGAGTTTGTAAAATTGGTAACCATTGTTTTTAGTCACAGAACCATATATACTTTTAAAACTAAGCAAATACCCTATTTTATATTTATAATGATTTTAAATTTTAGTCCCGTAGAGGTTAGGGCCTTAGGCAACTACTTAGGTTGCCTCTACCCAAGGCCGGACCTGAGCGTACTTAAAGTTTTAGTGAACGATTGAGCGTGCATTCAACACATCTATCAATTAAGTTTTATCTTATTGATAAGGACTACAAAAAAATTTAAATTATGTGGACCAGTAAGGGTATCTCCAATAGATTCAGGCCTGAATGATCTAAGAAATATTAACAAAACGATGCCAATTTAATAGGCACCCGAGCCTTAGGCGTTGAACAACAGGCGCCCATTTAATGGGCGTCTAAGGCTCAGGTGCCCATTAAATGGGCGCTTAACAATGAGCGATACAAAACCCTTTTACCCCCTTCTCCCTTATTCCCCACCACTTTTGTTTTTCTCTCTCCCTTTTAATTTTTGTTTTTAATAGAAAATACGGGGAAATGCTACCGCATCTAACCAAAATCACTAGAAGAACCATTCGCAGACACTCATAGGAAGAAGTTGGTCCTTTACACATTCCACTAGTTCTTGGACTTACAATTTACAATCTACAAATACTTCATGAGCTTCCAGATTTTTATCGACATAGGTCCAAAACCGCATGGTATACAGTGCAGGTATATCTATTTAGTAATTTCACCGTTATAATTTTGTATGTATGTATTCCAAAATAATATTATATAGCTGTGATTATATTTAATTTTGCACCACTAAATTATATATAGGATCAATACATTCATTGTCGTGGTAGTTTGGCCAAGTGCATTATGTCGAATTCTACCTTTTTAGAGTTTTGATGATACAAATTATATATATCACACAACTTTATTTTTACAGGCTATTTCAAAAATATGGACGACAAACTTCTACAATCAAAGGATTGAAGATCAAATCATTGCGCATTGTCGTCGTTGTAAGTCTATAACATATGTATAATATCCTTTGATGATTACACACTCAAGCACGATTAAAAAAGTATTTTATAAATGGAAAAATCCTATTTTCAAAATTGTCAGGACTTAGACGTCTGACATAATATATCAAACATCCGAGTATGCAAAAGTAATAATTTTTTCTACAATACCAAACATCTAACTATGTAAATCCGAACGTTTGAGAATTTTTTTTAGCCTTGAAGGTTTTAGGATGATACCCTGTATAAATTCAGACGTCTGGTTTATTTTATCAGGTTTGAGATGTTATATTTTTTTACCTTTTGAACTAAGTCGGATGTATGACAAGTTCAACCAGACATCTGATGAGGGTATCAGAAGTCTGGTTGAACTCATCAGAAGTCTGGTTGAACCTCTCAGACATCTGACCCTTTATATCTTGGTTTTTGAAAAGCAGAACTCAAATGTCTTAATCTCTTAGCCAGAGGTTTGAAATAGGACTAAAATCAACGTATTTCTTTCTGGAATACATTCAGATGTTTGACCTTGAAATTCAGACGTTTGACCTTGAAACTCAAATGTTTGACCTAAAGTATAGCTTATTTGTGTTATTAAGAACACATTAAAGTCGGTGAATAAAGCCTTTTACATTATAGTTGGTGCAAGTATTGATCCTATGCTCAGGCGGAGTCTGTAACCTGTTCCTTTGGGTGAAGTGAGGATCATTGATAGTGAAAATCCTAAGTGGTGCATAGGGACGGGACGTAGGATGGGAGGTCCGAACCAGTATAAAATCCCAATGTGATTTTATATTTTTACCTACTGTGATTGTCTACCTAACTACTTATATATATATACACATAAGTATTAAGATCCATATTAGTATAGATCTTACTCACTTTCACATTACACATTTTTACAACACCCATCCTTATCCCATTATAGAAAGGCTCCAAGCAAGTCCTTTTGCGTGTTTTTGACTATTATGCCTTTTCGGTCATTCGATCGACCTCTCATTCAAGCATTAGTGGAGAGGTGGTGGCCCACGATACATACATTCCATTTTTTGACTTTGAGTTGGGAATTACCCCCACCAACTTCTACATGCTTACGAGTATTGAGATTGGAGGACTTGAGCGTTAACCTTTCTCATTTAATGAGTTATATGAGTCTCCTACTTTGTTTACCATTTTTCTACTGCTCATTAATCCCATAAAACTTCAAAGCGATGAAGTGCCACTGACCTACCTTCAGCACTACATCACCACTTATAGAGGTGAAGTAGATATGATGGATGCGATCACTTGGGCATTTCTTTTGTACTTGTTTGGTTCGACCTTCTTCTTAAACCAAAAAAGTGTAGTTCGTCTAGGTTATCTATCAGCCTTACCAAACTAGATCAACTTTATACTATTGATTAGGGCACAACCATTCTAGGTACCCTGCATACACCTTTGGATTCATTGTCGCTTAGCGAGATTTTTTGGAACTAGGCTAGCCCATAGCGGAAGTTATGGGCGAATTTCAAAAACAAAATCCCTTATTAGATCTATATCGGGCCTATGAAGTCTAATTCATTCAGAACATTTCTAAATATTATTTAAATAAAATCTTTTATTTTATTTAAATTTGTAAATAAATGGTTTTATTTAATTTATATATTGACACACACACATGTGTGTGTATCATATACATAGTATGTGTGTGAGCATGTGTAACATATCAACCCATGCAAGATATAACATGCCCGTTCGTAGATGTTAGGATAGACACATTAGCTCATCCAATATACAAGTATATATTATCCTAATATACGTATGTATATAAACTATTTTATAAGTATTATATATATATATATATGTTTAGTTTGTTTAACTAATTTTATATAAATGTATAATGTATATATATTCAAATATATATATATAATCTCATAAATAAAATATTAATATTATATACATACATATTATTAAAATATATTTATTTAAATACAAATTATTTAAAATATTAAAATATTTTTTTAAACTGTGAATAATATATGTATACGTATATATAATAATAAAGTAATTTTTAATATATATACACACAATATATTTACAATATGTATTCATATATATTGATTAACAAAATTATTCAAGATAATTTTTTATTTAAATCTCACGTCATGCACACAACTCAGAAATAATTTTATATTTTTTAAAATTTAAAATTCATTTTAATTAAATATTCATTTGAAAATTAATAAAATATAAGTAAATAATTAATTTTGAAAATTTATTTTAAATTTTAAATTTTCAATAAATCCTAAATGATATTTTGTAGAAGAAGTTAAAGCAAGTTAAAATTGCATTAAAAGCCTAGGCCAAAGATAAGTATGGCAATGGTTCCTGCCTACCTTCTCACTCATATTCAAGCTGGAGTGTGCTCAAAACAACTCAATTGATAATCCCTTAGATATACATGCTTTCAGTCTTGTTAAAGACATTTCAAATTAGTATATTAAAGCCTTTGCTATTGAGGCAGACATGAAGAAGCAAAACTGAGACAAAAATGGGAAGCTCTTGGTGATAGAAACTCAAAACTTTTCCATGCCTCCCTATCTAGTAAAAAAGCCAAATCCCATATTCATAATATCACTGACCAGAATAGCAATCTTGCCAACAGTCCACAGCTTGTTGAGGAAGCTTTCATCCAGTTTTTCTCTAACTTGCTTAATAATTCTAATCAATTCTACCCTGATTTAAATACTCTTAGCAATCTACCCCTACCAAACTCAGCCAATAACCAAGTGACATTGCTTTATTCTGACATAACCGATGAAGAGATCAAGCACAATATATTCAGCATGAATAAGGACTCTTGTGGTAATCCTGATGGATTCAACGCTATTTTCTTCACCTCCTATAGGGACATTATTGCTAAAGATGTGATTAAAGCTGTTAAAAATTTCTTTAAACGTTGTAAGCTTTCATCTGGCATCAGTGCCACTAATATTGCCTAATTCCTAAAGTTGAGCATCCTCTCCATGTTAGTGACTTCGGACCTATAGCTTGCTGCAACCTTATATAAAATGCATCTCTAGGATTATTACAGGTAGGCTTTAAATGATTCTTCCATCCTTGATCTTCTACAACCAAGTTGCTTTCCTACCTGTAACCTGATATAAGCATCCTGGATAATGTTTTTTTAACAGATGAGCTCCTGAAAAAATGCAATAACTTTAATATTTCCCTCAGAGCAATGATCAAGCTTGACATCTCCAAGGAATTTGACATGGTGTAGCGGACAGCCATTGTCATAATAATGGCCAAGATAGGTTTTCCTAAACATTTTGTTGCTTGGATATATGCTCGCATATCATCCCTATCCTTCCCTATCTGCCTCAATGGCAGAAGTATTGGTTACTTTATAAGCAAACAAGGCATTAGGCAAGGAGATCTAATGTCCTCCTATCTCTTTATTTTAGTTATGGAAGTCCTCACTTGTATGATCAATATATGTGTTGCTAGCAAACTTATTCAGCTTCATCCAAAATGTAGTGATCCTCCGATAGCCACTTTACTGTTTGCTAACGATGTGGTCATCTTTACCAAGCCTACTGTTAACTCTATTATGTACATTATTGATGTCCTTCAAGATTTTTCAAGATGATGGGTCTCAAAACAACCCGTAAAAATCCAACATTTAATGGCTGGCATCCCTGAATCCTATGCTGTCAATATCAAATCCTTAACATGCTTTTAGGCCTTCACTGACACAACAACATACCTTGGCATTCCCCTAGCTACCTCCAAAATCACAACCTCCCAATTCCTTGACTTATATGTCAAAATCACTAAGTCCATGAACAATTGTCTAATAAGCTTTTATTTCAAGCTGGTAGGCTAACCCTTTTCAAGTCCATCATATTTTCCAGGACTAGCTATTGGTGTAGAACTTCTTCCTATGAAACTGCTTAGCTTGATAAAGAGAGCCATGAACCATTTTCTTTGGACACGTAACATGCACTCTACCAAGCTTGTGCCAATTGCTTTCTCCAAACTTGAGCTACCTAAGAGAAAGGGTGGGCTTGGCATCAAGAACTTGAGAATATTTGTAACAAGGTTGCCTTCAGCAAGCATATTGACAAGTTGCTTAACAAGAAAAGTAACCTACGAGCTCGATAGGCTGATAAATATAACTTTGGTAAGAAGAATTTTTGGACTATGGACATTCCCCAAAACAATAGCTGGCTATGGCGTGACATGCTCAACCTTAGACCAATATTGCTACCTCATGTCAGAACTATCACTATTGTCGATGGGATTGATAAGTTCTGGGATGACCCTCGGCCTTGTATGTGTTAAATTTTGTGACACTATATGAAGGTGAATTGAAGGGGATGGATGTAGTTTGGTGTCGGAGAAGACGGATTGCGAAACGGAGTCCGGAGGAGCAAACTGGAGTGGTAGCAGCATTCACTGTGCTGGCTACAGGCAGCCAGACGTCTGCAGGCATGGGCCAGACGTCTGGTCATACAGGGTTCAGTTTTCCGAATGTTCGGTCAGATGTCTAGAGCCCTGTTCCAGACGTCTAAGCCGGCGAGCTGCAGTTTTCTGAGTTGGGTTTTGTGTTGTTTTGTTTAGGGACAAGTTCGTCTTTTGCCAAGGTTTTCTCCACCAGTATATATGCTCTCTTCAAATGAAAGAGGGTTGAGGAAGCAATTATCTAATCTAGGGTTTAGTCCTCCATTAATTAGGGTTTTAGGCAAAACTCTATTTCTTCAATTCTAATCTCCACAAACATTGATTCTCAAAAGAATAGATCATTGTAATCAATCTTTTGTACTCTTCTTATTTGGTGATAATAAAAGATATCTCTCAAAGTGGATGTACTCTAACGCGACGTTAGTGGAACCACTATAAATCGGTGTGTGATTTATTGTTTTCGTTATTGCTTCTTATTATATATTGCTTGTGGTGTTATTGTGATCATGCTTTGGTTTTGGATATATTGAATTCTAGTGGTGACAAGGTTGTTTTGCACTATCTATCACGATCTAGCTTTTCCGTTGCGTTTGGGGATTTTAATTTGAGTGGTCTCGATTGAAATCCGTCACAACAGTATGGTCTCATTCTTAGGAACATTATGACGCACCAGCAAATGATTCAAACTAGTATACACCCCAATGCATTTGCTATACAGTTTATATCTGGTGGCAAGGTTGCTTTGCCATACTCAAGCAAACAAGTCATTAGAGGGATATGGAATAACTTTCAGCATGTTCCTTATCCAGTAAATGCTAAAGAGAAAGTAGTCTGGTCTTTCTACTTTAAGGATCACTCGTAGACTTATTATTCCACTATCTTGCCAAAACTATCGATCATCCTGTCTTTGCTTGGAACAAGAGAATCTGAAACACTCATAGCAGAGAGAGAGAGAGAGACAACCTGTTTCTTCGAAAGGTAACGAGGAACTTGATCTACACCATATCCAATCTGATACTGCGTGTTATGCAAGTTGATGGTTCCTACTTGTTCTGTCATGATATTTGGAAGACAGTCTGCACCTTTTCTTTAACTGTTCCAGAATATTCCCATTATGCTCATGACTCATGTTGAAAATTGGTAGGACTGATTATAGTATAGTTAGTATGACTAAATGGGATCTTATTTACAAGGCAACTCCTTAGAGAAATAATGAAGGACAATCTCTGTTGATTGTGCTAAAGAAATTTTTGCATGTCATATGGAAAGAAAGAAATGAAATATTTTTCAATGGAAAGAGTAAATCTGATCTGCAGCTTTGGAATGAGATTCAACAAGCTATCAAATTTGGTATTGTGATGAGCAGCTTTTGCTTTGGTCCCTCTACTTGCTTGATTTGGAGTTAAGTGGTGTTTGTGCATGTATCTTGTTATATGTGTGCTCTTGTTTTTTTCTGTTTTTCCTTCCTTTTTCCTTATTTCCTTTTCTTCTCTTTCACGAATCAAATCTTGTATCGATTCTTTTCTTATTTGTTATATTGCAATACCAGGTGGCTCAGATAACCCTGCTTAGCCTTACTAAAAGAATAGTAGTAATATATATTAATTTATAAAATATAAAATTATATTATTATTTACGTATGACTACATTGTCCTGACATAAATGATAAAAGACAAACTTCTTTTAAATATAAACATATATATACATTTAACCAAAACTATTTTGTGACAACATTACTTGCACATCTAAATCGTCACCTAACTAACAATATATATATATATATATATATATATATATATATGTATGTATATATGTATATACATACATACACATATACATACATATATGATAAAAACATTCTACTGAAGATCATTAATTATAATCTTATAAAATCATATCTTAATTACAAAGCCTTAAAGTACACCTTGAAAATATAAACTTTCCCCTTTGAAACTCTTTCCGATTTAGCAGATTGCTAGTCCTTGAACCGTTGACCTTCAGCTATTGGATAGTGATCAGATCTGACTTGATTTGAGTTGTAGTGATGAATAGGCAAGGGTATAATTTTGGCCAGCAAGTAAGTAAATAAGAGATAGTGAAAGATTAGATCTAATTAGGTCAGAGATGCTTATACAATGGATAGAAAAGAGAGAAAAGTGGATCTAACATCATACTCGTTCTCTTTTAATCCGAGCCATGCACAACCAAGACTTTCTAATCCTAATATGAGCCGCCTGTACCATCTCATTTTAGCCGAAATTTCTACCCCATGATGGGCTTAATCCCATTTAAGCCCAAAATAAAATATTATGTAGTTAAATCAAATTTAATCGCTTATCGATATCATATATCAATTGATATATCTATAACTATTATAAATATAAATAATAATATTTATTCATCAAATCATAGTTAAATTTAACAATTAATATTTCATAAACATTAATTAATTTATAACAATTACAAATTACTTAAATCATTTGGTCAAAGGAGAATTCATTGTTTTCGGTTGTGTGACACGTCAGATGTAAATTTAATCAGCGATATATCAAACCATTTGAATATTAATCTTCACACGTCACATAGCAGATGATGTAACCATTTGGCTAAATTTATCGCTTGCTTGGTTTCGATGAAATCTAATTTTACTTTATTAAAAGTTGCCCGGTTGTGATTATTATTTACACCAATTCTCTTCGTCAAAACTATATCAATTTGGTAATGGTAAAAATTTTGATATCCTCCATATTCATCTCTATATTTCAAAACAAAGTCCTTAGCTCAGTAATAACAATTATTATTAATGGAAATGCTTTGGTCGTAGACTTTGATTTTGAGTTGACTTGAGTTGAGCATGATACTAACCTCATATAACCGAGGAGATGAATCCTCTCTTGAATAGTGCTTCATTTATAATACTTTTACTCAACCCAACTGTAGTCACTCAATGGATGTCGTGCCATAATTTAACTATAATCAAAACAAATCTTTCATATTAAAGGTCAATAATATTCTCAAGTTGAGAGAACTGTGTAAATTAATCACATCAATATTTTCTATTTGACCTTAGTTATATTAACCAATAGAAAGCTATTGAGTTAGTCATTCCATGGTTATCTAATAACTATCAGTATGCAACCTCTTGGTGCTTCTAGTAGTCATGAGTAATACACTGTCCAATATTTGGAGAGCGTTACATGCTCTAGTCTCAATGGATACATTGATATCCATTCTCAATGCATCTTAACTAGGAACATTTAAAATGGTATATTTGTTTTCATTGTGATAAATTACTTACAGTTGCAATACTTTGTAATTACTATCACAAAAATATACCACTTATGGATTTTCTATTAAATATACATTCAATTATATCAAGTATATAATAAATGCAAATAACTTTTATTTTAAACAAGATTGGTTATCGAGTTAGATATATGTAACAAATTACATAATTGTCCTTAGGATGTACCCCTAACTTTTTCAAGGTTAAGTAGATGTTTGCCTTTTGGTACATGTTGCCATTATGGTACTATGAGTACACGCCGAACATGCAACCCCACATCCAAAGGATAGCTGGTCAGGCTCCCGAGCAGTACTTTTCTATGATGAGACTATGAGATTCAATTCAGTATGTGCGACGTACACTCTTAGGGGTTAGACATGACTTAGTGGAGGCTAGGTCGCAGTTCAACATGCATAGTTGCAGCAATCTTGTATGGACTCCTTAGGCCTCCCATCAGTCATGGATCAACAATACATCCACCGTTACTAATCAACATTCCATAAAACTTTGGTGCAAGGTTACTTTAATCATGATTCAACTTATGGTCTTGAAATGTTGTTAGAACCTCTCTTATTGAATATTAATGACAACAACCATACAACTATGCCAAAGAACCGCTAAGCTAAATTGCAAGTACATAAGTATCAAAAAGAGATAAACAAATAAGTTTAACATGAAGATACACAGTACAAAAGAAGGAACATATACAAGGAAATATGAAGATTTATATCGACATTGACATCTGGAAATATATACAACAAGATAAGACGATCAACATCAAAATCGAGCTCAATTGAAGAAGACAGAAAGAGTTTATTCAGTATTTTTTGTTTTCTTAATTATTATGTAAAATCTTCGGGTTGATGATCACACACAGATGAAAGTATATTTTAAAAACCATCTCTAAGGTAAAGCTATCATTTAACCAATTTTAATTTAAAGATTCAAAGGTTTTCATAAAAAAAATACGCCACGATCAAAAACTAAGAAATATACACATAAAGGAACAAAATAGGCAAGATCCAAACATTTGGAACTTTTGTAAAAGACGTCTGTATTGATAAACATATATATGGAACTTTTCATAGATGTTTGTTATGGCAAACAGACGTTTGGAACAAAAAATCCAAATGTCTGGATATAGTGTATTTTGTTCCTATAGTTTCTATTTTCTCCAATGTATTGTGCAGACATCTGGACATTTTATTTAAACATCTGAACCTGACGAACATAAGTGCCTCTTCATAGAAATCCAAATTCTAAAGATTCTTCTTCTTTGCTAAAGGTTGCAATACTTCTCATGGTTATTATTATTCAATTAGAACTTTTTAAATCTATAAATAGTGTTGAGAATTCACTTTTAAATTAACTAATTCTTTCTATCTTTCTAATATATACACTTGTAAATTACAAATATTCTCAACAATTTACTTCCTAAAATTATATGTTCAAATCATCATATTAAGGAGATTAAAGGAAGGGTGTACTTAATAGACTTATCTGTATTATCTAGAACACAATCAGTCAAGAAACATACTACCATTTGTAGTTGATGTCTCGTTTTGCTACCTGGACAAAAGTATTAAAGTCCCATTCAACTACTCGGGCAAGTATATTGAAATCATGTTTAGCTACTCAGGTACCTATTCCTCCTGGTTGAGCGAGGACGTTGTTTAAATCTAGAAGGAGTCTGGGAGTGGACGTAGAATGGGAAGTTCGAACTAGTATAAAAATCTATGATGCACTTTACTTTATAGTTCTTGATTTCCGTTATTATTATATACTAGTTTTAATTTAGTAGAACTATTCATATTACTCAATTTGCATAGACCTTCATTTGGTATTAGAGCAAGGCAATCGTATAACCATAACACAGTTTTTGATATTTAAGTAATATGGATAATACTGCATCAAGTTTTGTTGAAGGTTAGTCTACTGCATGACCACTACTATTTAAAGGATTAAATTATAATTATTGGTCAACTAGGATGCAAATTTATATGCAAGCGAATATTATGACACTTGGAATATCACTCAACAAGAATACATAGTGCCCACCACTGCTTATGCACAATGGTCAAATACTCAAAATCTATAAGCTACTACTAATATTAAAGCTATGAAATGTTCTTTTGTTCTCTAGATAAAATGAGTTTAATAGAGTTAGTGTTTGCATATCAGCATATGAAATTTGGCATACTCTCAAAATAACTCATGAAGGTACAAACAAGGTCAAACAAAGAAGGATTTCAATGCTGAAAAACCAATTTTAAAACTATAGAATGAAACAAGATAAAACTATAAATGATATGTACTTTAGATTTTAAGACATATATCACTCACTTCTAGCACTAGGAGAAAAATATACTGATTTTGATATTGTTTCAAAAATCCTAAACTCTTTACGGATGAGTGGGATCGAAAGGTCTTAGATATCGAAGAAGCTAATAACATTTCAACCATAAAACCAGAAGAGTTAATAGAAAATCTCATGCTGTATGAAGTGAACTTGCAGACAAAATGAGTACAAGCTCAAGACAAAAGTCAATCACATTTCAAGAAGAGAAAGAAGAATCTGATATAGATGACGATGGTATTGTATTTCTAACCAAAAGTTTTAGAAAATTTTAAAGCATCGAAAGAATAAAAAGTTTGGCAATGACAACATGATCCCTTGTAACAACCCGTATTTTTAGCCGCCTAAATATTTAAAAGATTTATTTAAATATTAATAAGTTAATTTAAATCAATGACCAAAAAGTTAACTTTTGTATACGATGGAATTGGTGCTTGAGGCCACTTTCATTGTGTTCGGAATAATGTTTCTGACCTTTTTGAGTATAAGCATCGATATGGTTGGGATATCAAATTTTTAGTAATACATTAAAAGTCGATTAATATATGATCTAAAAAGCTAACTTTTGCATACAATGGAATTAGTGTTTGAGACCACTTCCATTGTGTCTGGATTGATGTTACCTACCTTTTTGAGTATAAGCATCGATATGTTTAGGATATCAAATTTTTAGTAATATATTGGAAGTCGATTAAATATGATCTAAAAAGCTAACTTTTGCATACGATGGTATTAGTGTTTGAGACCACTTCCATTATGCACGGAATGATGTTTCCAACCTTTTTGAGTACAAGCATCGATATGTTTGGAATATCGGATTTTGAGTTATAAAGGAGGTGAGTTGTTGTTGATTAAAGAGGATGGAGTTGGGCCCAAAGCCCACTTGCTTTCCTTTAAAGTGCGCACCCTCCTCTGTCATTTGATTTTTTACATTGCCTCCTTCCTTGCTCTCTTCAAAACATAAAACTTCAAGCTCAAATCAAATTAAAACTCATGAAATAAATTCCCTAAAATCACCTAAATTCTTCTCTTGCCTCCCTCTAAAATCTCTATTGGTATTGGAGCATTTGGAGGTGGTTTGATTTTCGTTCATGAAGAGAAAGAGGGCTAGAGAATGGGTTTCATGTTGCTTTGAGAATGTTAATGGTTGCTAGGTGAGTGGATAATAAACTTGTAGCTTGTAGTTATATAAAAATGTGTGTATTTCATTGAGGTAAGACTTGATTGGGTCTTGATTTGAGTCTGATATGAAGAGTGAATTACCAAATGGTTGATTTATGATGAAAGTGTTTGACATATGTTAGGGTTAGTAGCCATCAAGTATAAATGGTTGCTTATTTATATATGATATAGTTTGTATTATCATAAATAAACATATGTATGAAGTTTATATGGAATAATAGTGTTAAAAAATGTGATTTTTAATGTGGTAGTAAGCATATGAGGATTGTTATAATTTGAAATAAGAAGTGGAAATTGTTAGTAACTTGAGCGCATGATGTTAAGTTGTTATAATGATCGTTAAAAAGGTTATAAACTTACATAATTAATATAGAAAGAAATAATTAAAATGTACGAGAGGTAGTAAAGTTATAGTTATGATTTCTGTTATCCGGGTTTTTAGCCCAGCAGAAACCGATAGAGAACAGAGCAGTCTTGCAAGGACAGGATGGTTCAGGACTTAACTAGAAAAGCTAAGACAAGGAATCAACAAGGGCTAAGTGATACGAGTAAGACAGCGACTAAGACCAACGAGGTCGAGAGATCAGCATTCCTATAATCCAATCGGTAGCTGAACATAGACAGCTGGTGAATTGTCGTCGAACAATAAGAGCAACGATAAAAGGCTATGAGAACATCATCGAGTCCAGACTCAAGAAAAATCCTAAGTGCATAACTCATTAAGGACTTATGCCTTTACTCAAACCATCAAACGAACCAGATATGGAACACTATCAAGAAGAGGCAAGATTTGGTTCGCAAAATGAACCAAGTCTATGGGTCGCCAGCGACCCATGGTTTTGGCTCGTTTTGCGAGCCAAAGCCCCCTAGGTCGCCTGTAACCTACCTGTGAGCTGATGATGGCATGCCTGGCCCAGAAACTCTCCAACCTCTATAAATACCATGCCTCCTGCAACATAAAAAGAATCTTCTCCGGACTGATGGCTAAAGCTCTGCTGGAATTATTCTTTATCCTCTAACTCCCTCACAACAATCTCCAAAGGAATTCACTATGATTCTCCAGTGAATTATAGATCAGGAGATTCAATCTAGATAGAAAAAAAACAAGGCCTTGTAATCGAACAACTCTTGCAACGACAATTAGTCTATAGTAAATCTATAAAGTGGACGTAGGCTTCATTAACTGCCGAACCACTATAGAAATTCTCTGTCTTCTTTCTTTTACTGTTCTTTTTCTTTATCTGTGATATTGCTCTGTCAGAACTGGGCTGATGCTTTCAAATCCAAACCAGGGTGTTGGTCCATTTTTTGGGCCAACATTTTGGTGCTTTCACTGAGAACTCCAACTCGGGATTCGAATCAAGCTATCTACTTTGGGTCTCATAGATCCAGAAGTTAGATCCCCAATCTTTGCTTGAAGATCTTGCTATCTACTTTGGATCTCATAGGTCCACAAGTTAGATCCCCAATCTTTGCTTGAAAGACCTATTGTTTTAGAACCAATGGCTCCTGGAAGAAGGAGAACTGCCTCTAGAAGATCCATAGGGGCAGTAATAGCTAGAGAAGGAGCTAGTCTCCAACAAGCTGAAGTAGATGGTCCTAACTTAGGAAACCAGGCACCGACATCCTCCAGTCAACATGAAGTTGTCGCCAGAGATGAGCTGAATAAGATAGCTAAGGAGATCAACCGGAAAATGGACAATAGTCAAAAGGCTCTGATGGAGAAGCTCAATGCTCTATTGACCCTACAATCAAACCCCGATCCAAGGACTGTGCTTGAACCAGTGACTGGTGTAGAATAAGAGAATTCCTCCATTTCCGGCGTGCATGGAAGGAATGAAAAGCGGCCACAAAGAAGGGTAACAACAGGATGCGGCGTGGAGGAGAATGAGAATACTCCGCACGGCGCAAGGAAACCAATCTTGAATTTGAATCAAGGGGCTCTGCAGGAAGATATAGCTGTCAATCACTCTGATTCAGAAGATGGAGAGCAAGGTAATCCGATGGAAGAGAACGTCAATGTGTTCGATGGTGCTACAAATGTCCAAACTGTCCCAGTTAGACAAACTGTAAGCCGATAGGGTCCTACGGAAGTGGCTCTCCCGGAGACAGGAGGGCCTAGGATTTAGCCCACACACTAAGACTATTTGCAGAACCAAAAACTCGGCGCAGTGACTGATTGCCATCCCCAGGGCTACCAGACATCAGAGGCATACATAACAGACATGGTCAGACGACTAATGGACGAGAGTAAGGACTGAAAGGACGATGAATGGGGATCTGCCCCGTGTCAAACCCCTTTTACTAATGGGATATTGAATGTAAGATACCCGGACAAATTCGCTATGCCAACTATCCCCTCTTACGATGGAATGAAGGACCCAAAACCCAATTTGTACAAGTACAGCTGGTACTTGGACGGAGCCAATGCTCTAAAGGCCGTCCGTTGTAGATGTTTCCCCATTTTTATAGAAGGAGTTGCATCTATGTGGTTCACCAGACTTCCCCCAAGATCTATCTCTACCTTTGACCAACTTGCAATGAAATTCCTTGACCAGTTCAGGCTTCATACCGCACAACCGAAGGACGTCATGTCCCTATCCGGGTTGGTCCAAGGGTGCAACATGTCATTGAAATCGTTCATGAGTAGGTTTAACACCGCGGTAACAGAAGTGATAAATCCTGATGAGGATATGGTTTTTATGGCATTAGTCCGCGCTATTCACCCGGAAACGGAGTTCGGGAAATGGATTAAGATAAAGCAACCTACCAACAGGAAAGACTTCAATCGTAAAGCAAGCCAGTACTTGAGGTTGGAAGAAGCATCGGAGTAGAAAAGAAAGGCTGCTAGAGTACAACAGATGAACACCGAATAGAATGGCACGACAGTAAATCAACACACATGATCTTGGAAATAACCAGGGAGTCGCAGGGAAGAGTGGGAACCAGAAGAGAAGAAATCAGAACTCCGACAAGAGAAATAGTAGTGGCAGCAACAAAAGATTTAGACAAGGAGACTATACCCCCCTGAATGACACTCCGGAGAATATTTATCTTGCAACACAAGAAACCGAAGAGTATAGGAAACCTCTTAGAAAAGAGGCAATGGAACAACAAAAGCACTCAGGGAAATTATGCCACTTCCACGAGATGCACGGGAACAATACAAACGAATGCCGCCACCTTAAGGACCTCATCGAAAGGTTAATCTGAGATAACAAACTTCAACAATACGTGAAGAAGCCACAAAAACCTAATCAACCTATGGTCCTACAACCTCCTAGAGAGCAAAGAAATCAAGCTGGAACTAGCAAAGAAGGGTCAAAACGAACTGACCAAATGCTTATTACCGGGACAATATCTGGGGGACCACATCTCGTGCAAAGAAGTCGGAGAGAGATGGAGCGATTTGCGGGTTCATTAAAGCATGCTCCAAAGGAATCGTGTTTAGCAATAGATGATGAAACTCCGGCCAAGCAGCAGAAGGTCCTGAGCGATGACATAGTGTTCCGTAATCGGGACACCGAAGGGGTTGAAGCTCCAACTTTTGACCCAATGGTGGTGACAGTAGGAATTGGTCCCGCCGTAGTTCGACGAGTGCCGATTGATAGCGGCAGTTCAGTTAACATACTTTTCAAATGAACTTTTGACTAAATAAAGGTTGGCATGAAAAGTGTATCCGCGTGCCAGACTAAGATTCAGTGGTTTACCAAAGAACCCAAACAACCGGTCGGAACAATCGACATACCTGTGGAGCTTGGAGAGGGTGAGCGACGAGTCACCCTTATTCGGACTTTTGTGATCGTGGATGAAATGTCAGCATACAATGCATTCTTGGGACGGCCTGCATTAGCCGACTTCAGAATAGCATTGGCCCAATGCTGCCTTACAATGAAGTTCCCTACCGAGTACACAATCGGAATAGTGAAAGGAGACCAAAGCGTTGCTCGGGAATGCTACATCACAGAGTTGCATGAGTCAAGAAGAAAGAAAAAAGGAAAGGATGTGGGGAGGGCCCTCCACATCCGTGAGCCTTCCGAGTAGCAACTACAAAGCCATCCTGGCTTGGGGACCATAGCCGATTCGACAAGGCCTTGGACCCTAGGAAGAAAAGCTCAAGGGAGGATCGGGTAGCACTGGAAGAGTTAACGGTGTCTGTCATAGTCTGTATGGATAACCCAACACTGGTCCTGAAAATTGGGTCGCACCTGGGAAACAAGATGCGATCAAAGTTAACCAAATTCCTCCATGCCGATTGGGATGTGTTTGCTTGGACGCACTCCGATATGTGTGGGGTGTCACCTGAAATTGCCTGCCATGCGCTCAGTATTGACCCCAGATTCACACCAGTAAAGCAAAAAAGGCGCAGCTTGGGCCCCGAGCGGTCCAAAGCACCGAGGGAGGAAGTAGATAAACTGATGGCCAACGGCTTCATCCGAGATGCAACTTACCCTGAATGGGTATCAAATCCGATCCTAGTCAAGAAGTCTAATGGAAAATGGCGAACCTGTATTGATTTCTTGGACCTCAACAAAGCCTGTCCGAAGGATAGTTTCCAGCTCCCGAGGATTGATCAACTGGCGGATGGAACCACAGGACATGAGCTGTTGTCATTTATGGATGCATATTCGGGCTATCACCAGATCCTGATGCATGAACCAGACCAAGGGAACACCAGCTTCATCACCGATTTGGGACTGTACTGCTATAGAGTAATGCCATTCAGCTTAAAAAATGCAGGGGCAACGTACCAAAGGCTAGTGAATGCTATGTTCAAACGCCAGATTGGGAAGACTATGGAGGTTTACGTGGACGATATGTTAGTCAAATCCCGGGTAGCTGCTAACCATCTGGATAATATCGCTGAAATGTTCGAAATACACCGCAAATGCGAAATGAAGCTTAACCCACTTAAATGTCACTTCGGAGTAGCCTCTGGGAAATTCCTGGGATTCATAGTAAGTGCCCGGGGCATCGAAGCAAATCCGGAGCAAATAACAGAATTATGGGAAGTCCAAGCCCCTAAAAATAAGAGAGAACTTCAAAGCTTGAATGGAAAGGTCACAGCACCGAGTCGGTTCATCACTAAAGCTACAGACAAGTGCATACCATTCTTCGACGCACTGAAGAAAGGAAGGAAAAACTTTGAATGGAGCGAAGCTTTCCAGACAGCTTTCGAGGAACTGCTACGGCACATGAAATCTCCCCCGATTTTATCAAAGCCGGTGGATGGAGCAGACCTATTCATTTATTTAGCAGTTTCCCCGCACGCACTGAGCGCAGCTCGCGTGCGGGAAGAGGCGACAATCCAGCGACCTGTGTACTACATTAGCAAACGATTCACCGGAGCTGAGAAGAATTACCCAAAGCTGGAAAAGCTAGCGTATTGCCTTTTGATCTCATCCTAGAAATTACGACCGTACTTCTAGGCTCATCCGATTAAAGTATTGACTGACCAGCCTCTGAAGCAAGTTTTTTATTGGCCAGAAAATTCTGGACGATTACTTAAGTGGAATATAGAGTTAAGCCAATACAATATCACATACCATCCAAGGAAAGCAATCAACGGGCAAGAGTTGTCCGACTTCATTGCAGAATTTATCGTAAGGGACAAGGAGGAGGAAATTCAACCGGAAGTAGTCACGCAATGGAAGCTCATCGTCGACGGTGCGTCAAACAACCTTTGTTCGGGAGTAGGGGTAGTGCTTGAAACCCCCAAGGGGCCAGCCATTAGCTATGCTTTGCACTTGGAATTCCCAGCAACAAATAATGAAGCAGTATATGAAGCCTTGATCGCTGGACTAAAGGTTGTGAAGGAACTCGGGATAAAATCTATTCGCATGTACAGCGACTCCCAGCTGGTCGTCTGTCAAGTGAAAGGGGAATACCAAGCACGTGGAGAAAATCTCATCCCGTACCTATCCAAAGTGCAAGAGCTGTTAAGTGAAATCGAGCACTACACCATAACTCATATCCCACGAGAGAAAAATGCCAAAGCAGACTATTTGGCCAAGCTGGCAAGCTCCGGGGAAGCCTAGTCATTGGGATTGGTCCTGGTTGAAATGATAACCAACCCGAGCATAGACAGAATGGACGTGGACTGGATTCTAGAAACCACCGTCGAGCCAGATACATGGATGACACCGATAAAGGACTATCTACTTGCAGGAACCCTACCAACTGATCGAAATCAGCGGAAGAAGCTCCTCTGTAAGGCGCCAAGGTTCATGATACAGGATGGGATACTCTATCGAAGGGGATTCTCAACCCCTCTTCTTAGGTGTGTGACCAATGATGAAGCACGACAAATCCTGAAGGAAATACATGAAGGCGAATGCAGAAAGCACACTGGGGGGCAGAAGCTAGCAAACAAAGTCCTTTGATACGGATACTTTTGGCTAACAATAAATCGTGATGCCGTAGATTACGCCAAAAGATGCGATCATTGTCAAAGATTCACCAAAATTAAGAGAACTCCTTCAACGAAACTGACACAAATGGTCAGCCTATGGCCATTTGCGTTATGGGGGGTCGATCTGATTGGCGTTCTTCCAATAGCAAAAGAAGGAGCCAAATATGATATAGTTGCCATAGTATTTCATAAAATGGGCCAAAGCGGAACCGCTGGCCACCATAACCACAAAGATAATTATTAACTTTGTCACTAAGAACATCATTTGCAGGTTTGGTGTGCCGCAAAAGATCATCACTGACAATGGAACGCAATTCGAAAGTGCCGAGTTCAAAGACTTCTACAGGCGCTTCTGAATCGAGAAAAGATTTTCCATAGTGGCTCATCCGCAAGCAAACGAGCAAGTGGAAGCAATAAACAAGATCATCAAATCCACCATCAAAAAGCGATTAACAAAGGCAAAAGGAAGTTGGGTTGATGAACTTCCACTCGCACTATAGGCATATAGGACGACACACAAAGCGATAACTGACCACACTCCGTTCGCATTAGCATATGGTTCAGAAGCAATGATTCATGTTGAATTGGAGGTCCCCTCACACTGAAGGCAGAATTTTAATCAAGTGCAAAATGAGCAGCTCCTACTCGAATCGCTAGACATGATCGATGAAAAAAGGGAAGAAGCAGAGTTGAGAACAGTCGTCCACCAAAAAAGGATTGCACGGTACTTCAACTCCAAAGTTCATAGTCATACCTTCGAGGTTGGAGATCTTATGCTCAAGCGAGTTTACCCTGTACCGGGAACCTTCGGACCAAACTGGGAAGGTCGTATGTCGTTTATCAAAAGCTCAGCGATGGGACTTTCAAGCTGACAACCATCGTTGGGGTCGCAGTTCCCAGAGCCTGGATTAGCGAATCGCTCCACCATTATTTCTTTTAGAAAACTATTTTATGTATCTTCTGTTTTCTATTTTTCAGCAAATAAGCCATCCCAGAAATGCCGGTAGCATTGTAAATAGGCAAAAAATCTGTCATGCTTTCCTTAATAAAGTTTGCTTCTTGAACCAACCAAACTGTGTTCATAATAATTACCCGTTGAGTCAAAGGAAGAAAATCGACTCAAACCGCCGGATCGGCGGAACTCGATCCTGGCCCTTTGAAAATCGATGCAGATCCGGCTGCACCAAGAGGGCCATAAATTCAAACTCCATGCGTTGCCCGGAGATAGGCGACGCCGAGGAGCACCAAATTCAAACTCCTCGCGTTCCCCGGAGATAGGCAACGCCGAGGAGATCCAAACTCAAACTCCTCGTGTTGCCCGGAGATAGGCAACGCCGAGGAGCATCAAAAACTTACTTCCTCACGTTGCCCGGAGATAGGCAACACCGAGGAGATCTAAACTCAAACTCCTCACGTTGCCCGGAGATAGGCAACGCCGAGGAGCATTGAAAACTTACTTCCTCGCGTTGCCCGGAGATAGGCAATGCCGAGGAACATCGAAAACAAGCTCCTCGCATTGCTCGGAGATAGGGAACACTGAGTAGCTTCGAGAACTCACTTCCTCACGTTGCCCGGAGATAGGCAATGCCGAGGAACGTCGAAAAAAACTCCTCGCGTTGCCCGGAGATAGGCAACGCCGAGGAACGTCGAAAACAAACTCCTCATGTTGCCCGAAGATAGGCAA
Source organism: Allium fistulosum (assembly GCA_030737815.1). Taxonomy (NCBI): domain Eukaryota; kingdom Viridiplantae; phylum Streptophyta; class Magnoliopsida; order Asparagales; family Amaryllidaceae; genus Allium; species Allium fistulosum. Next base: position 473,581,483 of record CM060904.1, read on the forward strand.
CGCCGAGGAGCATCGAAAACTTACTTCCTCGCATTGCCCGGAGATAGGCAATGCCGAGGAACGTCGAAAACAAACTCCTCGCGTTACCCGGAGATAGGCAACGCCGAGTAGCATCGAGAACTCACTTCCTCGCATTGCCCGAAGATAGGCAACGCCGAGGAACATCGAAAACAAACTCCTCGCGTGCCTGGAGATAGGCAACGCCGATGAGCATCGAAAACTTACTTCCTCGCGTTGCCTAGAGATAGGCAACGCCAAGGAACATCGAAAACAAACTCCTTACGTTGCCCGGAGATAGGCAATGCCGAGAAGCATTGGAAACTGACTCCCACATGTTGCCCGGAGATTGAAGACGCCGAGAAACACCAAGAAAAAACCTCTCGCATTGCCCGAAGATAGGCAACGTCGAGGAGCATACAAAGCCGCACACTACACAAGCGGGGCGTTAAATCTCAAAATAATAGCCCCTCATGCATGCAATCGGGAATAATTGGTGCTAGAAGGAAGGCACTTAATAATTGACAATACATACCCATGCGTAAATTGCATACTTACTTGGGTGTTGTCGGAAATTGAGAGCATATGCTAAGGTCGCAAAACTTCCGAAGGATCGAAAATCAGGTCATGAATTAGCCAGATTTTCAATAGAGATCATCTAAACCCCAAGCTATTAGCTACTTGAAAGTTGTTTGAAGTGAACAACCCTATGAACTGGAGGGCATACACCTGTACTGACACAGAATCGCACAAATGCAGTAAGTTCACAGGTTCTGTCGCTCCAAACGACAATAAATTCACAAGTTCTATCTCAAAGTTGTGTGAATTTCCAAACGAAAATTCAACAAAAATTTCTAAGACTTAGAAATTATTAAAATTTTGTGAATTTCTAAACATAAACTCTCTAAGTGCTATTAATTTCTAAGTTCTATTACTTCGAATGAAGGACTTTCGCTATAATAACAGAACTAGCAAAGTATGAGATGGGACAAGCACAAGTACACAGAGCATATATGAATAGATAGAAAAAATATAGTCAAAACATCATTGTATTGCTTGTGATTTTTTGTATATAGGATCAAAATGTGGGGGCCGTACCCACACAACAACGACCAACAAAGAGAAAATACGGACTTAACAGTACGAACGCAAGGTGCATACTCTGCACTTGAACAAATGACTCGAAAAGAAACCAAAGCAAGTCAATCTTCTTGCGAGTTGTTAGCCAAAATCAATTCCATCCTCGTGCCAGCCACTCAACGCTTCTTGCCACTGCTTCCCTTTCCACCTTTGGTTTGCAGCTTCTGCTTCATTTCAGGAGAGGGGTCGTTGTTAGTAATGTCAAGATGCACTTCGGTGGTAATCTCCTCCTCCTCCTCTGAATGTTTTCAGGAGAGCTTCCCTTTACTTTGCGTTTTCGTGACTTCCGAGAGCTCTTCGAAGCTTTGAATGCCTCCACCTTTTCCTTCTTGACGACAACCAAATCACGCTGAGCTTTCTACGGCTGCTCCATCTGCGTCTCCTGCTCCTTAGCCTCGATGGCAGTTGTATCACCTTCTAGAGATGCCGAAGGGTCATCCAAACCGTGGAGTGCTGCAATCTTCTCGGCCACTGGCCCTGGTTGTGAGCTAGAGGTGGATGTGAGAACTGGATTGGAATGGATACAATCCAGAGGATGTGAAAATGGCAGTAGGCGCAGGCACCGAAGTAGTTGGTGCGTCAACCGAAAAAGTGGATGGACCTATAAGATCAAAAAGGAAGGCGTTAAACTCCTCTTGCTCCTGTGGCGTAAGATGGAGATTCCCGAATTCAGGAGAAACATGGGCGTTATCTGCACCAGAGGAAGGATCATGAACGGAAACTTCGAACTCATTGCCTTCGCCTTCTTTGGAGGGCTCTACCACATGAGGAACAACATCGAGCCTCGAGCTTGTTGGTTGGTCGTGAAGCTGCTCCGATGGTCCGCCCAAACTAGAAATAGAAGGCTTGGCAAGCGCACCGGTGGGGGTCATCAAAGCAGCTTCGGTGACCTTCCTCTCTCATTCTACTCAGAGAATCTCCTGGCCCTCAAGTAGCGCTGCCTTGGATTCATTATTGAGATAGGCATCTTATAGCTCTTGATCGGAGCAAACATCGTCGCTGTCAGCAAAATGAAATAAGATTTCCTCCCAAACGAGGGCCAGAGTGCGCAGAAACTTAGGGCCAACATAGCTGAGACTCCCGTGATGCAACAAAAAATTGACATAAAAGTTTAGGATCGTGGCGTCCAACTTCTCCATTTTTCGATTGAAGGCCTGTCGAAGATCTAAATAATCTGCCATCACCGCAGCCTTTTTAATCTCAACAATAGTTTTATCGACATTGAGCTATGCAACTTGAGCCTGCAACTTTGCGATGGTCTCGGCTTGATCAGAGATCATTTTGTTATGCCCCTCGACAATTAGATCATAGTTGGCGATCGTCTTCCGTTGAGCTTCGATAGTAGCATTGCAAGCGATCACTTCCTCTTTCAATTTCACATCCTCTGCATGAGTCTTTTAAATTTCATCTCTCCTGACGATCTTAACCTTCTCATGTGCCTCCTTCAGCTCCTTCATCAGGCTGGCAGTTCTCTTACTGTCCCAGAGCGCTGTTTCCTTCTCCTCCTCTAACTGTTTAATTGTCGCGTCCCGATCAGCCAACACCCTTTCAAAATCATTTTCCTCAGTTTCAAAGGAGAGAATCTCTTGATAATTATTCCTATTTGTGTCCGCTAGCTGCTTGCAAAGCTTCTCCTATTTCTCAGCCTACTCCAGGTCATTTTGGATAGCTTGGAGATGCGGCACGAAAGAATCCCTGCGAACAGGATGAAGGTCCATGTCAAACTTAACTCCCCTTAAAAACTAGCCTGGAAGAGCCGCCTTAAACTTCGAGGGGCCCGCAGGAAGAGTGTAGGCTGGCCTCGTGTGGGGATGAGATGCACCAGGGGTAGCAACAACAATGGAGGAAGATGGAATGTGTGTCGGAGGCAGAATCGGGGCTTAAGAGATAGGAATCTCTAGGCCCATGGAAGTGTGTTTCAAAGCCAGTATTGAAGGATGGGAGCGATAGCCGAACTTTGATTTCTTTGACGGCCCGTATCTTTCCTCATGAGACCGTCACTTCTCATACCCGCCTTTATGTGAACAAGCTCTATCTCTCTTCTCCTGGCAACGGGGTTCAGCTTCGAATTCTTTCCTCCGTCGGTACTCTTCTTCTGTCTCCTGGACTTGATGTCGGCTGTAGGAACGCTTGGGGAACCACTGTGAATCGGTATAGTCCTCGAAGTCATCATAGATGCCTCGTCCTCTCGCCATGCCTAGAAGAAGGCATACATGAAAATTTTTAGGAGCATAACAAAAGTTAAGCAGATATGTGAAGGAATGAAGAAAAGGAAACAAGTGTAATCCTAGTGCAACATGCTATGTTTCTAATATTGCCTAAAGCGTCACCACAGACCGGAACAAACGGCCGAAGATGGGATCGGACTGACTGCGATTGTTATAAGCAGAGCTGAGCAAGCTGACGGCACGATATCGCCTGAGTAGGAAGGAGTCGTGTCGAATTTAAAATCTCCTTTCATGAGTGCATCGAAGTTAACAAACACGTCACTGAAATCTCCGAGCCCTGCTCCAATATTCTTACTCGGAGAGACTAGGTGACTTCGATCTCAGGGATTTTCCCTTCATCGCCTACATCGGGAAGAGATGGACTCGGAGGAGCGGGACTCATTCCTGGAGTCTCGTCATAGGACTCTGAATCGTCACCATCAGATTCCGACGAGAAGTAATCACTGATAGTGGTTTCACCACTGTTACTTTCAAACTCTCCCTCTTCCTTTTCCGAATCAACCACGGTCTTGCCTTCTCTGTGTACAAAATCTTCTTCTACCTCCTCCGAAATCGAGGACATTCTAGCTGAACTGCTCAGACCAGCCGCAGTGGCTTCTTCCTTTTCATGAGCTTCATCAAGTGATCCCTTGGACGGGCCACCTATCTCCTGACCTTCCTCTGAACCGTGTGACAAAGAAGAGGATCTTGTGTGAACTCTGGCTCGACCGGGAGAGGGAGCTTCAATCTGAGCGACGAATCTACCAGGAACTAACAGTCCATACCGACGCAAGTTCTCATCGGTCAGTAGAACTTCAATGCTTCTTTCCTCAGGACCGATGGCTTTTAAAGTCCCACAAATTTCATAAAGTGTCACGTCTCTATTCGGCCTTGGGATAACTGCAAGAGACGTATAATTAGTTAAAGACTCCATCATGACGTTTTGGAGCTCAACAAGTAGAAAAGAGAAACGTACCCCCTGTCGTCCATCGACGATTGAACCCCTCGGGGCACCTAACGAAGAAGTACCGCGTCTTAAACTGTGATAGATTACTTTGCAACTGCAAGACCATCTTTCGGTTCCTCTGGGCTTCGATTATGATCAAAGAGGGACAGTCATCCCTCCTCTTGAACACCAAGAAATAACGCATTTCGTCAAAACTCGAAGCACGGTGGAACGTCCGCATGAAGAGGACGTGCAAGCAAGTAAGGATGGCGTAACCATTCGGATGAAGCTAGAATGGGGCAATTCCCAAGTTCGAGAGCGTTTCGCATAGAAAATCGTTGAAGGGAGGCACGACTCCATTCAAACACATATATCGATGACAAGCTGTGAACCTCGAGGGAGGCGTATAAGCAAATTCGTCTTTCACCGACAAATGCACGTCCTCTTTCAGAATTCCGTGCTGTATACATATATTGTATAGGACCTTTGCAGAGACCACTGATGGGGCTCTTTTAGGTGGATTAAGCAGAACTCGAAAGTTAGGAGGTGTGCGATCCACGATGGGTCCGACCGTAACTAACTGACCATACTGGGGTTTTGAGGTGGATGATGATCCAGCCTTGGAGAGGGCGGTGCTTTGCCCGATGTGTAGAAGGCTGCTTCATTCTACATAACACAACCCGCGTCCGAAAATGGTCAGGTAACTCTACTTAAATTCATAAGTCTCCTCAATCACACCTGAATTTCGAATAAACGTTAACTTGTAATCGACACGTCGGACTTCAAGTGCGAACTGGGGCAAGTGTGCAAGTGCAGTGTGCTGTTTATATGGGATAAACTCGATGCTCGATGCACTGCAAATGCTCTATCCTATGTAGATAGTTCGCTCACGATGGAAAAAGAGAAGAACTTCCCATGTCAATTCGTTTTTCATTTTTTGTCTACTTCTTATACACTTACCCATTGTTGATCAATGATCGATAACGGATCCATTGTCTGAAGCGACACAAAAAACTCTTCTCATTACAGGAGAATCGAGCGTAGAATAATCAAACAGGGTAAGCCCAAGTTCTTTGGAAAATCAAGGTCGACTGGTAATACGTCATGCAAATAACGTACGCAAAACTGGAGACAAGTCCATTCTGGTCTCATGGACGAAGATAACAAAATGCGTCAAGCCTTGGGCCAAATCCCGAATGTTATTCCAAGAGACAACTCGATATTCGATTTACTATCTTCCTCCATTAAACCACAGTCAACTCGAATTTCTTGTAACCAACGTCACAAGCAAAGGCCAGACATCAAATCATTGTACCAACATAGAAATTAACGACTCAATCAACCAAACCCACCTCAAATTGATTTGAAGGCTCAAGAAGAATCACGAATCAAAATCAACAAGCTATGGAGCGGATCGTTGGCGAGTTAATGGATCGTTGGCGAGCTAATAATGGGTCGGGTATAAGCCAACAGTGGCCTAGGGTTTAGGTTCGAGCAAGATGAAGAAATGGCTAGGGTTTCACGGTAATGGCTAAGATGGATCGAAGGTGAGTGAATTCGAACGAAGCAAGGAAGATGGGTCAGTGGCGAACGAATCAAACGAAGTAGGAAAGCAGGTCGAATCGATGCTAGGAATGCTCAAGTTGAATCGCTGGATAGCTGGTCGCGTGGAGGAGTGAAGTGTCTCGGGTTGAATGAAGGGAATGAGTTCGGCTCGAATATAAATAGGAAAAGGAAAAAAACAAAATATTTTGCTAAGTAATCGAGTCGCCAGCGACCCGACCTATCCTTAAAAAAATTTTCATGCAAATAGGTCGCTAGCGACCCATCCCACATGGATCGCTAGCGACCTATCAGAAAATGAAAAAAAAAGAAAGTGATGATGATAAACAATGTATACATGCATTTGAAGGAAAAGAAGGAAGGAAGCTTCATTTATTCATCTCAAACCTGGCAGATTACAGTTGTTCGGCACTCCAAGGCATGCCGGTAAGCTACAAGCGAAAACATATTATATTGTGACAAGTAATAATAGTCAAAACTAAAGAAAGACGACCGATGAAGTCGGGCTAACATATTCGTAAAGCTCTAATACCATCACTTGGAAATCAACAAATGGATGTTGAAAACGATAGCTACCAGAGCACGCCTTGTTTACAACGAAGACGTACTTTGGGGGGCAAATGTTATCCGGGTTTTTAACCCAATAGAAATCGATAGAGAACAAAGAAGTCTTGCAAGGACAAGATGGTTCAGGACTTAACCAGAAAAGCCAAGACAAGGAACCAACAAGGGCTAAGTGATACGACAAAAATAGCGACTAAGACTAACGGGTCGAGAGATCGGCATTCCTATAATCCAATCAGTAGCTGAACATAAACAGCTAGTGAATTGCCGTCAAAGAATAAGAGCAACGATAAAAGGCTATGGGAACATCTCTGAGTCCAGACTCTAGAAAATTCCTAAGTGCATAGCTAATCAGTTACTTATGCCTCTGCTCAAACCATCAAATGAACCAGATATGGAACATTATCAAGAAGAGGCAAGATTTGGTCCGCAAAACGAACCAAGTCTATGGGTCGCCAGCGACCCATGGTTTTGGCTCGTTTTGCGAGCCAAAGCTTCCTAGGTTGCCTGAACCTACCTGTGAGTTAATGATGGCAGGCCTAGCCCAGAAACTCTCTAACCTCTATAAATACCATGCCTCCTACAACATTAAGAGGATCTTCTCCGGACTGGTGACTGAAGCTCTACTAGAATTATTCTTCATCCTCTACCTCACAACAATCTCCAAAAAAATTCACTGTGATTCTCCAGTGAATTCTAGCTCAGGAGATTCAATCTAGATAGAAAACAAACAAGGCCTTGTAATCAAATAACTCTTGTAACGACAATCAGTATATAATAAAGCTATAAAGTGGATGTAGGATTCATTGACAGCTGAACCACTATAAAAATTCTCTGTCTTCTTTCTTTTACTGTTCTTTTTCTTTATTTGTGATCTGTGATATTGCTCTGTCAGAATATGGCTGGTGCTTTCAAATCCAAACCAGGGTGTTGGTCCATTTTTTGGGTCAACAATTTCTAAATGGTAGAAACTTATTTTAATAGCTTCGAAAAAGGGGGCATAAGCTTGAGCTCATGTTGATAATAGTAACACAAGACAGGATTTTGAAAGGAGTTAGTAAGCTACTAGGAATAGTAGCTTAATGGCTTAAGTAGCATTGAAAATTATCATTTACCAACAAACTAGTGATGATATAATAAAAGAATATCGTTAAAAGTGATAAAAGTGTGATCTATAATTAGTTATGTTAGTAAGCCATGATATAAGAGAGCTTGCTAATGATGTAAATCATGTTGAATTAATGGGCAAAAGTGTATATGTAGAATAATAACCAAATTATATTTGATTGGTGGAAATGTTTAATTGCAATAGTAATAAAGTTGTATTATTAATAGAAGGTGTTCGCTAACAATGGTAGTCAAGTTTTAATAATTAATACAAAGTTAGAAAATGAGAAAAAAGAATGCTACATCATTAATTAAAGTGGTGATAGATTAGCCGAAGTTGACAAAGAGAGAAAGTGTCAAAAATTTGATAGTCCAAAGGTTATAAATAACCTAGACCCCCCCTAGGAGGCTGAGGGAACTCCCTCCTCTCTTTATTTTTATTTGGTTCCGAAGGCACTACCTTGTAAAAAGGCAGTATAGTGTGTGCACTGCCTTGAAATAAGGCAATGCGGTGCACTGCCTTGAAATAAGGCAGTGTTTTGCACTACCTTGTTCAAGGTGGTGTTGTGCATAGCCTTAAAATAAGGCAGTGCCTGTGCACTGCCTTGGTTAAGGCAGTGCTGCTGCACTACCTTGATTCAAGGCAGTGCCAAGTGTTACGCCACTGCCTTGTATAGGCAGTGCGAGCGGCACCGCCTTTGCACCACCTTGCGGGGTATGCCTAACGGTAATGCCATGCTAGACACAACAAAATTTTTGATCCGGGTCGGGGTCCAGTTTTAGGGTTCGACGAAAGTGATGGATTCGAATGGCTTTTGTGTTTTTTCAGAAAAGCTATGGAAATGTTCTATCCAGAAGGGGGCTTTGCAGCTCTAATGAAGTTCAATAGCGTGGGGATAGCTTGAATCTAGATTATCTATTTATAGACAATCGGATGATATCGGTTTTGTAAAAGGAATCCATTGTACCACTGAAACGACACGACCTGCAGAGGTGGTCCCGGAGCAGGGGCGGAGAGAGACTGGAACTCTAGTCTGGAGTAGGTTAAATACTGTTCCATAGTATGATTGGATGCTGTGATAGGACCTACAGCCCAACTTCTTTTGAGGTGTTGGTTTTCAGGGTGGTCCACAATATAGTTGTGGCTCTCCATAGGTCTTTTGGTAGTTAAATGGCAATTTGGAATGGGTATCGATTCCAGATATTCAAGTAGCGTTGACCTTGGAAATTTCTCGTATATGATTCGTACGGTGTCTTTGGGTATGGTGATGCTTGGTTGTATATCATCATTATGGTTGTATTTACTGGTATTTGGGGGTATGTGGTTTACATATATATATATATGTGTATATATTTGTATATAATATCATTATAGATGAGTTTACCTTATATTTCGGATTTGACCGTAGATTAAGAGAAGTATGGTACATTTATTATGGAGTGTAATATTACTCCTGAACTTGTCTATTCATATTGTTGATACTTATATAGTTAGAACATATGGTTTTAACTTATGATATGTCACATAGACCTATTACATGCTAGGACGTATACCTATATTTAATTACAATATTATAAGGCTAGTTCCGCTAACCAGATTTCTGTCTAACCCTCGTTTCCTCTCTTTTATTTCCTATTTGGAACTCATTATACTCCTAGTAGAGTAGTCTGAGTGGCAGGTTGATTTTGGGGACGGGCAAACTGAAGAGCTAGACTTTTGGGTTATAGGGATATGCTTATGTTTATGATTAGTCCATGTATGATTATATGTATCAGACGTTCTATTTACGTAAGAGGCTATGCATTGTATTGATGTATCTATTCATTGTTCCATTTGTATAGAGTTTATGTAGAGATTTATTCAGACCGTGGCCTTATCAGTTTTATGTATTCTGTTGTGTTTTTATATATATATGTATATTAGTTAGGCCGATATGCATTGTTTATGCCTCCGTGTGATTTTATATATACTTGTTAAATTATATATTGTTGTTTCTCTGTTGCGAATTGCACAAAGGTCAAATCAAAATTTATAGTTTAATCAAGTTTAAATTTATACGGCCTTTTGTCTTTTACAGTATTTCAAATATATGTGTTGATTAGCCTATATTTGGGGTATCGTAAAGGCAAGTTGTTACACTTGGTATCAGAGCATAGGTTATTCGATTGGAGAACTAATGGACCGGGTTTCATATGACCTAGGAGTACTTATGTAAGCGAAATCGATTCTCCTATAATATATTTGTGTATAAATTACAGTATTCACACGGTTGAAATGTATAACTCCATATCTAGTTAAATAATATATCTTAATATGTTTTGGTTACCTGAAATGATTTTTAGGTAAATTATGTCATTTTATTAAAATGATTGAATAATTTTGTAGAATAGATAAATAGATTTACAATTAATTAATTTGATAAATGAAGTCTTGTAATTACTTATAATTTGTTTTGAGTAAATAAGATATTCTATAAAATGGTTATATAATTTTATAAAATAGTGTGAATGAAATATACTTGATTTAATTTAATAAATTAAGTATATTATTGCTTAAATGGATTTTTTTTAAGTGAATATAATATTCTATACAATGATTTATGGATTTATAAAATATTTTGAGGTGAAATATATTACTTAAATTGATTTTTAAGTATATAATGATATTTTATAAAATGGTTATGATTTTATAAAAATGGTATGAATGAGTATATTTAATTATAATTGTATAATTAAATAATATTACGATTTTGAATGATTTTTAAGCTTATAGTTGTTTTATAAATGATATATTATGTTTAAAAATAATATACTAATAGATGGATCATGTTATAACTTACCAAATTGTATAACGAGTTGAATATTGATTGAATTGTATATTTTTATATCATTATTTGAATTGGTTGAATTGATTGTAGATTAGAAATGAATGATAGATAAATAGATTGTTTGATTTGTTTGTTAGTTTGGTATGTTCTTATAATGATTGTTGGTATTAATTATTATTGATATTGAGATGGTAGGTTTGTTATTTTGGTTATGTATTGTCTTCGTGTATGTAAATGAGCACAATATGTGTTTATTCATTCCATATAGTTGGACTGGTGGAATATATACCTGCATATAGTTTATGCGAGTTATATATGTCTATATTTATATATGGCTCTTGTATGTCCGACTGGGGAGTACCGGGAGAGGCATGGAGTGTATTATATATACTTATTGGTATGCGGTTTAAGGCATATATATATATATATAGTCCTGGTATTACTGACTTGAGGCTACTAGAAGGAGCACGAAATATTTTATACATGTTCATCGATATGCCGTTTAAGGCATATATATATAGTCCTGGTATGTTCGACTTAGGGCTACTGGGAGGAGCACAAAATATTTTATTTATATTCATGGATATGCGATTCAAAGCCTGTATATATAGTTTCGGTATGTCCAACTTGGGACTACCAATCGGTGCAAAGGAATCCATTGTACCTTGGGGCGCATGACCTGCATACGTGGCTCCGGAGCAAGGGAGGAGAGAAACTGGGATGCCAGTCTAGAGTAGGTCATATATTGTTGTGTGGTACTCTTGGATGCTACTATAGGACCTACAGACCAACTTCTTTTGAGGTGTTGGTTTTCATGGGAGTCCACAATATAGTTGTGGCTCTCGATAAGCCTCATAGGTAGCGAATGAAATTCAAAACATTTATTAATCCACACGAGAACATCAATACTTCGACATTGGGTAACCATGTGGGAAGGATTCAGGAAAGTTTAGTGTTTACATACATTTCCAGTATGTCAGTATAGACAACCGAAAGTAAAGCGCTAGCAATGGAATCCATTGTACTGTTGAGATGACATGACCTGCAAACATGGTTCCAGAGCAAGGGCGGAGAGAGACTTGAACGCTAGTCTAAAGTCGGTCATATATTGTTCCGTAGCACGATTGCATGATACGACGGGACCTACATGCCAACTTCTTTTGAGGTGTTGGTTTTCAGGGGAGTCCATAAGCTAGTTGCAGCCTTCGATAGGTCTCTTTGGTAGCTAATGACAGATCGGGAAGGGTATCAGTTATAGATATCTATATCTGGGTTTTGGGGGTATGGAGATGCCATATTAGTAGCATTGTTATATTGTCGTATTCGTTTTGCATTTCAAGTGCTTCGATGGAGATCATTATATCGATAGGTGTCCATAACGGACCACACCCACTAGTAATGGTGGGTATCACCTTATTCTCTGGGCGTCTCCTATCGTTATGATGGTGCATGTTATATAGGTTGGTTGATTATTATTATTGAACTATGTGTGTTGGACCAATATTGGGATGTTTATATTACTCCTACGTTGGTAATCCAATAAATAAACCTGACTTAACTTTTTGATAGCGGAGTTGCAACTTGGTAGCCATGCATCTCAACTGGGAAAAGCTGCACACTAAGGCATTATGCTTGTAGGATTGATGGTTTGTTTTATTTATCCATTGATTTTGCTTTATTTTAGGTCAAGATGATATAATTATGAGTTGCCAGAGTCGGGGTTGTATTATTCCACTCTATAGGATTTCGAGGATGAAATTCTTAAAGAGGGGAGAATGTAACAACCTGTATTTTTGACCGCCTAAATATTTAAAAGATTTATTTAAATTTTAATAAGTTAATTTAAATCAATGACCCAAAAAGCTAACTTTTGTATATGATGGAACTGGTGCTTATGACGACTTCCATTGTGTTCGGAATAATGTTTCCAACCTTTTTGAGATATAAGCATTGATACGTTTGGGATATTGAATTTTTAGTAATATATTGGAATTTGATTAATATACGATCTAAAAAGCTAACTTTTGCATACGATGAAATTAGTGTTTGAGATCACTTCTATTATGTCCGGACTGAGTTTCCGGCCTTTTTGAGTATAAGCATCGATATGTTTGGGATATCGAATTTTTAGTAATATATTGGAAGTCGATTAATATATGATCTAGAAAGCTAGCTTTTGCATATGATTGAATTAGTGTTTGAGACCACTTCCATTGTGTCTAGAATGATGTTTCCGACCTTTTTGAGTATAAACATCAATATGTTTGGAATATCGGATTTTGAGTCATAAAGGAGGTGAGTCGTTGTTGATTAAAGATGATGGAGTTGGGCCCAAGGCCCACTTGCTTTCCTTTAAAGAGCGCACCCTCCTATGTCATTTGATTTTTTATGTTACCTTCTTCCTTATTCTCTTCAAAACCTAAAACTTCAAGCTCAAATCGAATTAAAACCCATGAAATAAATTCCCTAATTCAAACTAAAATCACCTAAGTTCTTCTCTTGCCTCCCTCTATAAACTCTATTGGTGTTGGAGCATTTGGAGGTGGTTTGTTTTTCGTTTATGAAGAGAAAAAGGGCTAGAGAATGGGTTTCATGTTGCTTTGGGAATGTTAATGGTTGCTAGGTGAGTGGATACTAAACTTGTAGTTTGTAGTTATATAAAGATGTTTGTTTTATTATGAAATATTAAATAAAGTAAGTATGTTGTATTTCATTGAGGCAAGACTTGATTGGGTCTTGATTTGAGTTTGATATGAAGAGTGAATTACCAAATGGTTGATTTATGATGAAAATGGTTGACATATGTTAGAGTTAGTAACCATCAAATATAAATGGTTGCTTATTTATATATGATATAATTTGTATTATCATAAATAAACATATGTATGGAGTTTATATGGAATAATAGTGTTAAAAAAATGTGATTTTTAATATGGTAGTAAGCATATGAGGATTGTAGTAATTTGGAATAAGAAGTGGAAATTGTTAGTAACTTGAGTGCATGATGTTAAGTTGTTATAATGACCATTAAATAGATTATAAACTTACATAATTATTATAAAAGGAAATAAGTAAAATGTACGAAAGGTAGAAAAGTTATAATTATGATTTCTAAATGGTACAAACTTGTTTCAATGGCTTTTAAAAAAAGAGCGTGAGGTTGAGCTCATGTTGATAAAAGTAACACAAGATGAGATTTTGTAAGGAGTTAGTAAGCTATCAGAAATAGTAGTTTAATGGCTTAAGTAGCATTGAAGATTATCATTTACCAACACACTAGTGATGATATAATAAAACAATATTGTTAAAAGTAATAAAAGTGTAATTTTTAATAAGTTATGTTAGTAACTTATGATATAAGAGAACATGCTAATGTTGTAAATCATGTTGAAATAATGGGCAAAAGTGTATATGTAGAATAATAACCAAATTATATTGATTGGTAGAAATGATTAATTGCAATAGTAATAAAGTTGTATTATTAATTGAAAGTGATCCTTAACAATGGTAATCATGTTTGAATGATTAATAAAAAGATAGAAATGAGAAAAAAAAGGATACATCATTAATTAAAGTGGTGATAGATTAGCCGAAGTTGACAAAAAGAGAAAGCGTCAAAAATTAGATAGTCCAAAGGCTATAAATAACCTAGACCCCCCTTAGGAAGCTGAGAGAACCCCCCCTCCCCTCTCGCTATTTTTATTTGGTGCCGAAGGTACTGCCTTGTAAAAAGGCAGTGCACGTGCACTGCCTTGAAATAAGGTAATGCCTGTGCACTGCCTTGATCCGAGGCAGTGCTGGTGCACTACCTTGAAATAAGGCAGTGCCTGTGCACTGCCTTGTTCAAGGCAGTGCTCGTGCACCGCCTTGAAGATGCCTTGAAGAAGGCAGTGCTCGTGCACTACCTTGGCTAAGGCAGTGCTGGTGCACTACCTTAAAGAAGGCTGATCCAAGGCAGTGTTGTGCACTGCCTTGATCCAAAGCAGTGTTAGGCACTGCCATGAATAAGGCAGTGTTGGGCACTGCTTAAAGAAGGCGGTGTTGTTGCACTGCCTTGAAATAATGCCGTGCCTATCCACTGCCTTATTCAACACAGTGCTCGTGTGCTGCCTTGAAGAAAGCAATGCAGGTGCACTGCCTTGATTCAATGTAATGCAGGCACTGCCTTGTACAAGGGAGTGTCAAGTGTTACGGCACTGCCTTGTATTGGCAATGCAAGTGGCACCGCCTTGTGGGCTATGCCAAATGAGACTATCATGCTAGACACGGCAACATTTTTTATCCGGGTCGGGGTCCGGTTTCGGAGTTCGACGAAAGTGATGGATTCAAATGGCTTTTGTGTTTGTTCAGAAAAGCTATGGAAATGTTCTATCCAGACAGGGGCTTTGCAGTTCTAATGAAGTTCAAGTTCAACAACGTGGGTATAGCTTGAATCCGGATTGTCGGATGATATCGGTTTTGTAAAAGGAATCCATTGTACCACTAAGATGACACGATCTGCAAATAGGGTCCCGGAGTAGGGGCGAAGAGAGACTGGAACTCCAGTCTGGAGTAGGTCATATACTATTCTTTAGTACGATTGGATGCTGCGACAGGACCTACAACCCAACTTCTTTTGAGGTGCTAGTTTTCAGAGGGGTCCACAATATAGTTATGGCTCTCAATAGGTCTCTTTGGTAGTTAAATTGAAATTTGGCATGGGTATCGGTTCCAAATATTCAAGTAGCGTTGACCATGAAAATTTCTCGTATATGATTCATACGGGATCTTTGAGTATGGGGATACTTGGTTATATAGCATCATTATGGTTGTATTTACTGGTATTTCGGGGTTTGTAGTTTACATATATGCTTGGATATATGTGTATATATTTGTATATAATATCGTTATAGATGAATCTACCTTATATTTCAGATTTGACCATAGATTAGGAGATGTATGGTACATTATTATGGAGTGTAGTATTACCCTTGCACTCGTCTGTTCATATTGTTGATACTTATATAGTTAGAACATGTAGTTTTAACTTATGATATGTCACATAGACCTATTACATGCTAGGATGTATACTTGTATTTAATTACAATATTATCAGGCTAGTTCCGCTCACCAGATTTCTGTCTGACCCTCGTTTCCTCTCTTTTATTTCCTATTTGGAACTTATGATTGCTCCTAGTAGAGTAGTCTATGTGACAGCTTGATTTTGGGGACGGGCTAGCTGAAGAGCTGGACTTTTGGGTTATAGAGATATGCTTATATTTATGATCTGTCCATATATGATTAAATGTATCAGACGTTCTATTTATGTAAGAGACTATGCATTGTATTGATGTATCTATTCAGTATTCCATTTGTATGGAGTTTAAGTAGAGATTTATTCAGACCGTGGCCTTATCAGTTTTATGTATTCAGTTGTGTCTTTATATATATATATATCATCAGTTGGGTCGGTATGCATTGTTTATGCCTCCGTGTGATTTTATATATACTTGTCAAATTATATATTTTTGTTTTTACGCTATGAATTGCTCAAAGGTCATGTCAAAATTTATAGTTTAATCAAGTTTAAATTTATACGGCCTTTTTTCTTTTACAGTATTTCAAATATATTTGTCGATCAGCATATATTTGGGGTATCGTAAAAGGCGGTTTGTTACATCCGTCATCTTCATTTCTCAAATGATATGAATGTGACAAGACACGCCATATAAGGAAAGACTGCCCAGAATGAAAGAAGAATAACTTCAATAAGAGTGGGAAATTTCATAGAAAGAAGAAGCAGGCTTTTTTGATAAATTGGGATGTTTCAACTCATCTTCTCTGTTATATAGTGATAGTGACTTTGAATAAGCAAATGTATGTTTCAACGCTACGAATGACGATGTAAGTGAATTCTCATTCGTTAACATAGTTGAAATAAATTTTGAGTTGTTAGATAAGCTAGAAGATTTGAATATAAAATATAAAGATACATTAGGAAAATTTAATAGAAGTAAACTAGAAGTTGATATGCTAAAAGATGAAATGAAAATACTAAAAGAGAAATTAGTAAAATCTCAGGATTCTTGTACTAATATATCATCATAGCTTACTATGTTAAGTAGCGAAATAGAAACTTTGAAAAATAAAAATTACATATTAACAAAAGAGAATCACAATTTAAATTCTAGTAATAAAATATTAGAATTAGTAGTAGTCGGTCTTGAAGCAAAGTTAAAAAGCATTACTAAAAATGTTTCTAATTTTAAGAAAGGTAGAGGAAATCTTTCTAAAATTATAGAGAATTCACAATCTACTTCTAATAAAAGAGGATTAGGCTATAAAAAATCTAGCAAAGAAGTTAAGACTAGCTCTGGATAATATAGATTGCTATACTCATTTCAAAATGAAAGATGATAGTCAAAGGAAACCAATTAATGAGTCTAAGACTATAAAAATTTGGGTTCCAAAGACTAACAACAATTTGATAAGAAATAAGTATATAGATACATTTTTGTCTACTATTCACAAAAATTCTAATTATACTTTCAAACGGAACACCAAACCCTCTTGGGTATGGTTAACTTCGATCTAACCCCATAGACCCTAATATAGGAAGTGGGTACCAAAATATAGAATTTATTTTTTGCACGTACCAAAGAAAGATAAAAGGATGAGATTGATTTTTAATAGCAAATGTTCCGTACATACGATGGAGAGCGAGCATTTATGGATAATGGAACTGCAACAAATTCGGTATATCTAGTTCATTTTTTTAAAATAGTTTGGGGTTGGTAATGTTAATTTTAGAGTGTCACAAAATAATATTTTAAAAAAATAAATAAATTAGATGCTCTTTCAATATAAGTGTTGCTCTCAAAAGTGTTAGAAATAATTTTGTTATGCTAAATGAGTGTGAAAAATTATTTCAAGGAAAATAAAAATATTTTTTGAAAGTAACAAATATTTTTATAAATGTATAACTTTGCTTAATATTATGTAAATCATGTTTTAACATTAGCCAATATTATGTACATTTTGTTTAAATATTTTCGAAATTGGCTAATAATTATAGATTTTTTTTGAAAATGCTTAAAATCCTTAGACAATAAATTAAAATTCAACTTTGAACTGCTAAAAACCAAAAAGTCTGAATACACAGCATATTAGACATCTGGAAAAAAGATCCAGACGTCAGGATCGCTGTATGTGATAATGTTTTTTCCATTTACCTTCACATCCGTCTAGATTTTCAACATAGACTGCTATAAACTAAAACAGACGTTTTATCAAAAAAAATTCAGACGTCAGGATTTAGTTCAAAATGTTCCGTTGCTTACTGCTTCGAAAGAAACAAATTCAGACGTTTGGACCATTTTTCCAGACAGCTGGAATGTTGCAGACCACTATAATTAAATGATCTAATCTATATGTAATTGTTGTAAGTGGCTTTTCAATCTTGTTGTGGTATTTGCATTTTATTTCCTACTCATTACTATTTTCATTTTCTTCATATTCATGTATATCATTATTTCATACGCTTCATATATTCCCTCATTCTTTTTTATAATGACAAAAGGAGAAAATTCATATGCATATTAATAGATAAACAAAGAGGGATAAATTCATATGCATATTACACTTAGGGGGAGCTTTAATCATATTACATTCATATGCATAGTAATAAATAAACAAAGGGGGAGAAATTCATATGCATATTATACTTAGCGGGAGGTTTAATCATATTAAAATACAATTTTATATAAAACAAATATTTTTCAAAATTGTATAGTTGTCATCATCAAAAAGGGGGATAATGTTAGAATCTCTCTTGTTGGATTTTAATGACAACAACTATACAACTATGCCAAGGAACCTCTAAGCTAACTTGCAAGTACATAAGTATCAAAAAGAGATAAACAAATAAGTTCAACATGAAGATACAAAGTACAAAAGAAGGAATATATATATATAAGGAAATATGAAGATTTACATCGACATCTGGAAATATATACAACAAGATATGACGATCGACATCAAAATCGAGCTCAATTGAAGAAGACAAAAGGAGTTTGTTATGTAGTTTTTGTTGTCTTAGTTATTATGTAAAATTTCTTAGTTGATGATCACTCACACAAAAATACATTTCGAAAACCATCTTTAAGGTAATGCTATCATTTAACCAATTTTAATTTAAAGATTCAAAGGTTTTCGTAAACAAAATAAGCCACGATAAAAAACTATGAAATATACACATAAAGGAACAAAATAGGCAAGATCCAGGCATATGGAACTTTTGCAACAGACATCTGTATTGACAAAACAGACGTCTAGAATTTTTCTCACAATGTTTGTTATAGAAAACAAACGTCTGGAACAAAAAATCCAGTGGATATAGTGTATTTTGTTCCTATAGTTTTTGTTTTCTCCAACGTATTGCTCAGACATCTGGACATTTTATTCAGACATCTGAACATGACGAACAGAAGTGCTTCTTCATAGAAATCCAAATTCTAAAAAGTCATCTTCTTTGCCAAACGTTGCAATACTTCTAATGGTTATTACTATTCAATTAGAAATTTTCAAATTTATAAATAGTGTTGAGAATTCACTTTTAAATTAACTAATCCTTTCTATCTTTCTAATCTATACACACTTGTGAATTATAAATATTCTCAATGATTTACTTCCTAAAATTACACATTCAAATCATCATCTCAAAGAGATTATAGGAAGGGTATACTTAATAGACTTATCCGTGCTATCTAGAACACAATCAGTCAAGAAACTTACTACCATTTGTAATCGAAGTAATGTTCTGCTGTTTAAGCAAAAGTATTGAAGTCCCGTTTAGCCGCTCGGGCAAGTGCATTGAAATCATGTTCTACTGCTCATGTACCTATTACTCCAAGTTAAGTGAGAGTGTTGTTCAAATCTAGAAGTCCGGGACTAGACGTGGAACAGGAAGTTCGAACTAGTATAAAAATCTCTGGTGCACTTTACTTTATAGTTCTTTATTTCTGCTACTATTATATACAAGTTTTAATTTAGTAGAACTATTCATATTACTCGATCGGCATAGACTTATAAATGTTTCTCCATAGATATAGAATGAGTCGTACATTATTATTGAGTATTTTGGCAAGTATTCAACAAAATAATGATTACTTTGTTTATAAACAAAACTCTTTAAAAACACAAGATCTAAGTAGGCATCAAAAGATGTCCGCTTAGTTGAGGATGCTAGCTTACGGTACACCCGCCGATGACCTTGGCAACACATACCATATTGCAGAGAGTACTGCATTGGAAACTCTAGACAAATTTTGCCAAACCATTGTAGACATTTATGGGACCGAGAATCACCGTTCTCCTAATGAAACAGATGTAGCGAGATTGGGCGAAATGCACGGAAGTATATGATGATGTGGAATGCTCGAAAGTATGGATTGTATGCATTGGTAGTGGAAGGACTGTTCAAAATCTTATCATGGGGCATACAATGGTCGAGAAATAAAACCAACTATCATTCTGGAAGCAGTCGCGTCATATGTTTTGTGGATTTGGCATGCATTCTTCGGAATGTCTAGTTCTAATAACGATTTAAATGTCATTGAGCGATCACATTTGTTCAATGATTTGGTGTTTGGTAAATAAACTCCTGTATCATTTTTACTTGGTCAAAACATATATGATCATGTATACTATCTAGGAGATGGGATATTTCCTAAATGGAGCACGATTGTAAAGACTTTTTTGAACCTATTAACATCAAAATAGATAAGGTTTGCTACAATGCAAAAAAGAACAGAGGAAAGAAGTTGAAAGAGCTTTTGGAGTACTTCAAGCAAGATCTACTATTATTAGTAATCCATGCAGACTATGGAAGCAGTCAAAAATATCTAAAATTGTGTTCACTTGTATAATTCTTCATAATGTGATAATTGAAGACGAAAGAAGTATGGACTATCCCACTTATAAGTACGAGGGGGCAAACCAAATGACGGCATTGTTCCAAGCAGACAGGCTACGAACTGATGGGATACCAAATTCATATGGACCATCAGCTCGCATATTGAAACACGCCACTTCATAATAGGCTCCAAACAGATCTAATGGATCATATTTGGATCTAATGGATCATATTTGGAATTCTTATGAGAATCGGTAGTTAACTTTCGAATTACCAAGTTTATTTATATGTCTTTGCACTTATGGTTTGTGTAATGGAATGTAGCATGCTATAACTATGCTATTTATAATCGTATTTGACTTTGTTTAAATAAAAGTATAATTCAAAATTATGAATTCAATGGACAAAATGATAGGTCAATTAACATTTCAAATATACATAATATTACATAATACAGAACAACAATTAAGATCTAGTTTAGTATGCACCATCTACATATGTCTTATTCCAGATCTACTCTCAACAATGCGCTATTTATATTCCATTTAATACTGCAATGAGAGTGGATCTATTTCCATCAAATCCTTTTCCATGACAAAGGCCTCTTGAAGTTGACACGCTATCTCGAACCTCCCTTTTTCAATCGAACCTCCCTGTTGACATTCATCATTTTCTTTCACATATTTTCCATGCATTAGGTCAATTCAAGAATCAATTTGCACTCGAACAACATTTTTCTTCTTGGCTGTATGCTGCCTCATCGGTCTAACATCTTCATCCATTTCGGGATCTAATTCATCAACTTCAATTTTGGGGCCTAGTTAGAATCCATGCTAGAAGAGTTTCTCGGGCTGGAACTATAAGTTGATTTCAATGCCTTTTTCTTACCCCTCTGTTTTGATTGGACATCTTTTATGGACCTTGCGTTATTGGACGTCAGATGCTGGTGCTGGGTGCCCATTTAATCATCGCCTAGCATGAGACGTCCAATAAATGATCGTCTAAGTCTCAAAAAAATATTTAATTACCGCATATTATGTTGTATTAAATTATTTTAATAAATATGAGCTCTCATTAAATGGACGTCTAGTCTAGTGTTAGACGTCCGTTAAATTTGTGTCTAGCATTGAGCGCTCATTAAGCGGGTGTTCAGTTCTAGTTCATTTTTCTAAATTAAAAACCGAATATTACCTTTAATATTGAGTATGAATTACTTTGTTGGAAAGTGAACATTGAATAACGAAGCCAACCGTTAGAAAAGTTTGTCTACTATGGACTTACAAAAATAAATTGTGTAACATGTCTTTAACCTGTCTCCTTTAAGCATCTCTAATTTTATTTGTTTTGTTCTGTGCACAAAAGTCTACATAAATCTTCCTAATTGTTAAATTTTTTATATACATATATTATCATTTGACATTTAAATAAAATCAATAAAAAACTAGGTTAATTTTTTTTTAATTGTGTAATTGAAATGTTGGTTTCTCATCGTGAGGGATTCTACTAGTTAAGCTGAATTGCTTCTTATTGAGATGCTCTAATTAAACTACAAAACGTAAGGTACAACCCTGCTAATTTTTAGTGACTTTTTTAGTCAGTCAGCCCTTTATTGGAAATTAACCTCCCTCACATTAAATATCAGCACACTTCAACTTCCTTCCCTCTGCTGTAATAATTCCTCCTCCCAAAAAAACAATTAAAATGTCATTTTTGACCTCGACATTCGGTACCAATACAGCACTGTCGAAACCAACATCCATATTTGGCCTAAAATTGTGGGTCATCATCGGGATCTTGATCGGTACCGCCATTGTCCTCTTCCTCTTCTTCTTCTCCCTCTGCATCTCCTCCCTCCGCCGCATCCGCCGCCGCCACCATCTCTCGTCCACTCTCCCTCCTCTTCCTCCCCAACCTTCTCGTAAACCATTGAAGCTGCTTTTGCATGACTGTACCCCACAAATATCAAAGGAAATACTCCCCATCTCTCCTAAAGTAGTTGTTAGCTGTAAAGAAAAAGAGCAGTACAAGCTTCCACTTCCTGCATTACCATGTCCGAGATCGGACAAAAATACAAGTGGATCGGGTAGTGGCGGCAGCAGAGGCTCCCCACCGCCGCGGAAGGGGATGCCTGAAGTGTCACATTTGGGATGGGGGCACTGGTAAAACTATTTATTTCATAGATCGATTTATTAGATTCAGAAAAGGTTTTTTTGTGCAGATTCGTGCAAATTTAAGTTCAAGTAGATTTAGAATCATACATTGATAAAGATTTTTCAGGTATACATTAAGAGAGCTTGAATTGGCAACCGACAAATTTGCTGCTGAGAATGTGATTGGTGAAGGTGGTTATGGGATTGTTTATCGAGGGATTTTGAGTGATAACAGTGTCGTCGCTGTAAAGAATCTTCTGAACAACAGGTTTAATTCGAACTGAATTGCTCATTTGTGCTTTTGAGGAAATTATTCTTATAAAACTGTTCGTTTTTTGGTCAGAGGACAAGCCGAGAGAGAATTCAAAGTGGAGGTCGGAGCAATAGGGAGAGTTAGGCATAAGAATTTGATTAGATTGCTTGGTTATTGCGTTGAAGGAGCTCATAGGTGATTCAGTATTTTCTTAATCACTCAGTTATTTGGGTCTAAAATACATAAAAGTTGTTCATAACTTACTAACATTGTTTTGGTGCTTTTGGTTAGAATGCTTGTTTATGAATATGCTGATAATGGAAACTTGGATCAATGGCTTCATGGAGATGTAGGTGAAGTAAGCCCATTGACGTGGGATATTAGGATGAACATACTAATCAGTGCTGCTAAAGGGTATTTGTCAACCATGATAATTACCTGGAATGTATTAGGGTCTTAGTGTTCATGTACATTGAATAATTAACATGTTGATTTGGTTACAGACTATCATATCTACACGAAGGCCTTGAACCAAAGGTTGTTCATCGAGATGTTAAATCAAGCAACATCTTACTGGACAGACAATGGAATGCTAAAGTATCAGATTTTGGTTTGGCAAAGCTTATAGGTTCAGAGAGAACATATGTCACAACTCGAGTCATGGGAACATTCGGGTATATTCTGCGTTTTTGAAACATCCCATATCGTATTTTTCTCACTAGATCAATATTTGTTTGATCACCGTCCGCTTATGATACATAATATGATAATCTTTCTTTTTCCCTTCATTGTAGCTATGTAGCTCCTGAATATGCTAGTACAGGAATGTTGAATGAGAGGAGCGATGTCTATAGCTTTGGAGTACTAATCATGGAGATTATATCTGGTCGAACACCTGTAGACTACACAAAACCCCCTGGAGAGGTTTCTCCCTTTGATTTAAACCTTTTTTGATGATTTGTTA
Source organism: Allium fistulosum (assembly GCA_030737815.1). Classification (NCBI taxonomy): domain Eukaryota; kingdom Viridiplantae; phylum Streptophyta; class Magnoliopsida; order Asparagales; family Amaryllidaceae; genus Allium; species Allium fistulosum. The sequence continues at coordinate 473,605,094 of CM060904.1, forward strand.
GTACTCAATCAACTGGGCACTGTATGTAAATTAGAAAGTGTTACATATGAGCTATGTCGTGGTTGATGATTGATGTTTGTTAACATGTTATACTTAAAAAACATTGTATAGGTAAATTTGGTAGAATGGTTAAAAACTATGGTTGGAGAAAGAAAATCGGAGCAAGTAGTTGATCCGAAGATGAAAGAGAAGCCTTCATCAAAGGCGCTAAAGCGAGCATTACTCGTAGCTCTTCGATGTATAGACCCCGAAGCACAAAAAAGACCCAAAATGGGACATGTCATCCACATGCTTGAAGTTGATGACACTATTTTCTCTGAGGTATTTATGTAGTTATTGCTTTTAAAGGGTCTTACATTAAAAGGTATATACACACATTGATAATTTATGCATGCTTATAAATGGCAGGGGCGTAAGGAAATAGTGGGTAAATCAGATGGGTACAATCAGGTGGAAGAAGGTTGTTTTCCAACAAGTAGACATCAAACTGGGTTTAGATGAATGAATTACATTGAAAAAAAAAAGGTTATTACCAAATTTTGGCGTTCTTCTTTTAGTGGGTCACCTTGCAGTAATCATAATGCTTGGAACTGACGTACCTTTTTTTGTTGTTGTTGTTGTATTGTACTATACAGCTAGATAAGCATTGTAAATGGAATGATATATCCATAGGAATTTATTCCCAGATCTTGTCTTCACATGTGTAAATGTTAAATTAAGATGTGTTTATTCAGCGCCTTGCTGATAAGATATTCGTTTGCCTTATTGGCTCATTAAAACCATAATAAGAGCACCGATCATGTAAAGAAGATCTAAGGCATGGGTGATAACATATAATTTCGTTTATAACAAAAGCTCTCATCTGAATCATTCTTTTTGAGTGATTTATAAAGGGTTGGGGAAGCTTTGTGGTGTGGTTGATTCAACAAGCTTTGGCTGATCCAGCATGTTATTTTGTGGCAATCAAAAAAATCTAAGTACTTGATATCAAATCCTTTTTTTAAGGACTGTATACGAAGAAGACAGCAAGTACGGGGTTTCTCATTCAGACCTTGGAATTATTTACCGAATTATTCAGATAAATTCGTTCAACACAATGTCAATGAAGGGAAATATTTGCTGTTGATTAGTTTTTTATCGAGAAATTGGACGTCGTTTCTGATGTAAGTGGACAATCTAATTCCAAATAGAATTGTCTCCGTACATCAATTTCCTACTTAGAGCATTTCCTGTGGTTCAAATCCAGCATTGAATATTAAGAATTGGTCCCCCAGTCGTGAATGCACTCCGTAATATTAAAATGAATATTAAGTTTTCGATTCAGGAAACTGAATTGGGCTTGGGCGCTCAATAAATTAGCGTTCAAGCCCACCCCCTCTCCTAGCAAACCCCTCCCCCTCCCCCCTCCACGACTATAATCGACTTTTTTTTTACCTCCAACGGCTATAAACGGTCAATTTTTGAATTACAACAACTATAAATTATCATATTTTGAACTACAACGGCTATAAACGGTCATATTTCTGATTTTATTATATATATTAGACTAATTTTGAAATTATAGAACACACATCTCTTCTACTACTAAAATTATATTCTCAAGTCCATAATATCGAAAGTATGTCTCATCTGTTTAAATCATATACCGAAACGATGAATATGGATAACTGAGATTTTGATTCCTAACCCGTGCAAAATGTTCATCCCCAAACCGCTCCCTCTCTATCCTTCCACTCTTTTGCTCTATGGATTGGGAAAGAAGACAAAAATCTGTGTTATATCTACTGTCATTTTTCTAACGGCTCGCTCAATGGAAATGACCAAAGTGGAGAGGCGTTTTGGGGGAAAGTTATGGCTCCGTACGATAAAAAGCATGTTGAAAAGAATAGGTCGATGTTTGCAATTATCGGTCGATTTGGAAAGATTAATCGACGAACGCAGTTCTATGAGTCTCAGATTCACAAAATAAGAACAGTAAATCCAAGTGGAATGGGTGGCGAAGCTGAATTGGTAACGTTTTGAAAAATATCAATTTTTAATTATATTCATATTTTATCAATTTGTTAAAATATCAATTTGTTTTTCTGTTTTTTTCAGGAGAGAATGGCGAACGATCAATTCTTGAAATTATTTTCAAGAGAAAATGGTGCAAAGAAACCGCATTACTATCAGTTTGCAATTTGTTGTGACTTGCTTGTTAGTCATCAAAAATGAAGCTCGAACAATGCAAAAAGCTTAAGAGATGTCCATACGAAGTCAAAGGACAAGAAAAAAGCAAGTCGAACTAATTATAGTTTTAGCCTAGGCGAGTCTTCTCATATGGACTCTAATTTATGCTCAGATAACAAAGCTAAAGAAGTAGAACCCGAATTTGATGAAGATGCTAGACCGATGGGGCAACGAGCAGCTAAGAAGAAAATTGCTGTTCAATCCCAAATCGATTCTCATTTAGTCCTAATGCATGAAAAACATGCGAGAGAAATGCAGAACGTTAAAGAGGCAGTGCAGAAAAGCTTGCCGTGTTAAAAGAATTGGCCGAGATTGAGAAGGGCAGGTTTGAGATAGAGCGGCAACGCCAAAAGACCTTAGTAATGGAAAAAGATGTCATAGGAATGGATCCACTGACAATGCAGTATCGGATGGAGTACAAACAATGCATTGTTGAGAGTAGATCAGGAACGAAACATATGTTGTTGAAATATTCATGTACTATTTTTAGTTATTGTGTTGAAATATTCATATATCTTCAGTTATTGTTTTCAATCATGTACTATTTTTAGGTTTGAAATATTCAATGGTATATCGATTTTTCGATGCATTCTTTAGTTAACATTGTAGCTTTACTTTACCAAACATAAAAGCTATTACAAACACCATAATCATAGCATGCTACACTTCGTTACACAAATAAAAAGGCAAACAAATGTAATTAAACAAAGATCCGCCATCATGAACTACTGATTTCCATAAGAATTCCAAATATGCTCCATTCAATCCTTTTGGACCCTATTATGAATAGCTGCATTACGATATACTTCATGATGATCGACATGAATTGCGTACTGTCCTTTAGTTCGTAACGTGGCAGTGCGGAACAATTCAGGAGGTTGTCTAGCCCCATCATACTCGAAATCGGAATAGTCCATACCTCGTTCATCTTCAATGATCATGTTATGCAGAATTATACAACATAACATAATTGTAGTCATTTTTGATCTCTTCCATAATCTACATGGATTGCTGACCATTGCAAATCTTGACTGAAGGACCCCAAACGCCCTTTCTACGTCCTTCCTTTGTCCTTCCTGCATTGCAGCAAATTGTTTTTGTTTTTTCGTCATTGGGCTTGCAAATGTCTTTACAATCGTGCTCCATTTGGGATAAATTCCATTTCCTAGATAGTATCCATGCTCATATGTGTTTTGACCAAGAGTAAATGATACAGGAGTTGATCTACCTTGTGCCAAATCGTTAAACAAATGAGATCGTTCGACAACGTTTAAGTCGTTAAGAGAACCGGGCATTCCAAAGAAAGCATGCCAAATCCACAAATCATGAGAGGCAACTGCTTCTAAGATGATAGTTAGTTTTTTTCTTTTCCGTTATATATTCCATGAAAAGCTTTAGGACAGTTCTTCCACTCCCAATGCATACAATCTAGACTTCCAAGCATGCCAGGCCAGCCTCTGCTTTCATGCAATCGTGTTACATCTGCCTCATTTGCAGAACGAAGATATTCAGTCCCATAAATGTCCACAACCGATTGATAGAAGTAATCTAGGTTTTCCAATGCCGTACTCTCTGCAATACGATATGCATCGCCAAGGGCATCAGCGGGTGTACCGTATGCTAACATCCTCAAAGCTGCGGTCATCTTTTGATGCCCACTCAAACCTTTTTTTTGCAGCGTCCTGCTTGTAAACAAAGTAATTATTATTCCACTGAATTCTTAAAAACAACGGACGACTCATTCTGAATCGTCGTCTAAATATCTCTGGACCATAAGTTGGATCACGAGCAAAGTAATATTGCATAAGTGTTTTGTGAAATGCTTCCTGGTTACGGTTGATGTATTTCTGACCCACGACTAAGCCACCGTGTTTTCCAAATGTTGAATCGTATGCTTCACGGTAGATCTCCATTAGTTCCTCTTCCTCTTGTTGATGTGCTAACGCGTACGCTTCTTCTTCAGAGTCGCTATCTCATAGCAATATAACTTTTAGTAAATTTCTAGACATTGTTTTTCAGGAGAGTTCTTTAATTTGTGAATGTTTGTGTTAGATTGAGTTGTGCTGAATAAGTATGAGATCCATATGGTTATAAGGGGTAACGTTTTGGAGACACCTTGAAAGTGTGTAGTCAAATCACATGTTGTACCCACGTTCATTTGCTGGCCAATAGTCCTTTCTTTGTTGAGTGGAGACAAGGTGGAATCAGTGTGTAGTCAAATCACATACTGTAGCCACGTTCATTTGCCGGCCAATATTCCTTTCTTTCTTAAGTGGAGACAAGGTGGCTTAGTGTGCGGTCAAATCAAACACTGTAGCCACGTTCCACTACTGGCCACAACTTATTTCTTTAATGAGCGGAGACAAAGTGGCGCAATGTCTAGTCAAATCATATACTGCAGCCACGTTCCACTGCCGTCCACAACTGCTTTCTTTATTGAGTGGAGACAAGGTGGCTCAGTGTGCAGTCAAATCACATACTGTAGCCACGTTCATTTGCTGGCCAATATTCCTTTCTTTCATGAGTGGAGACATGGTGGCTTAGTGTGCAGTCAAATAAAACACTATAGCCACGTTTCACTGCTGGCCACAACTGATTTCTTTATTGAGTGGAGACAAAGTGGCACAGTGTCTAGTCAAATCATATACTATAGCCACGTTCCACTACCGTCCACGGCTGCTCTCTTTATTGAGTGAAGACAAGGTGACTCAGTGTGCAGTCAAACCATACACTGTAGCCACGTTCCATTGCTGGCCACAGCCGCTTTCTTTATTGAGTGGAACGTCTAGTATATATGTACACATTATCGTTATATGTTTAAGACATTTAAAATCTTAACATAATTCAAACAACAATGTCCAACTTGACATTTTCATCTCATGAATTAAAGCTGCTTATGCAGTACTACATACAAACCGATGAGATGTGCGATGATCAGAAGATAATGGTAATTCATTTTTGGGACACTCTGGCTCAACTTTACAACAACGACGTGGGCTGTCGAGTTAGACGTACGGCTCAAGAGGTTAGGACTGCGTACAGAAACTTTACTAGGGCATGCACGCGTTACACAAATGTTATTAATGAGGTTATATCAGAAAATGTGTTCGAGACTACACGTTCGACTTTTGACGGTCGATACAATTTAAAATACCGCACTACGTTCATTGGCCATGATGCGTACATCATACGTCAAAATTGGCTAGAAAGATTTGGATGGCCTTAATATAACGGTATAGCTAGTTGGTTATGTAACGGTCGGTAATGTATTGTTAACTTGGAGATGTCTCAATGTTTAGTTGGTTAAGTAATATTGTGTTGTATGAAGAATCTTTTAATGTTTAGACAGCTTTCTGAATTGTCGTTTCAAATAATATTGTCCGTTGTTGTTGTCAGCTCAAAAAGTAATGCTATCACATCAAATAAAGAGACCTGTTTGTTTATATATACTCCTTCTGAACTCCTTCTTCTTCATTCATAATCATCTTCTTCTTCACTCACAACAACAACTTCTTCTTCAACGCAATGCCTTCTTGGCCTTCTTCTATCGATTCTGATGCAGACTACGTGCCTACGGAGAGTCCACATACTGATGAGGATTGGCTTATCAATTATCAAGACCAACACTATGAAGCAGTCAGTTTCCAAACCTTGACACGCTGAGACTTCAGGAGGTGGTTGAACCACCATACGAACAACAGGTTGTTCAACAGGCATATGAACAACCTGATAACCAGGTTCAAATTGTTGAACCTCCGTATACACATGACGTTAACCCCGTTCCACCAGTTCAACCCCTTATTGAGCAAGAAGTTGAATCGTACCCAGTTTGTTGTCACTGTGGATTTGGGGTTGAAGTTGTAGTACGTGCAGATGGAAAAAATTTTGGTCGTCGAATCCAGTTATGTCAATTCTGGACGAATGGTTGCTATTATGCGGAATGGTTGGATGATCCTTTATGTCCAAGGGGCATAACATATGCAAACGAGTTAGAACAAGAGATAAGACGTCTTAGACTTTCTTTACAGGAGTTGCAGTTTAATCGTCACTAGTAGTTTTTTCATGTTTGTGTTATATTATTAATGTGTTGTATTTTATCAGTGTACTATGTTCGTATGTCTGCAATTGTAATGTCACTAGTGGTTTCTTTTTGTTTGTATGTCACTAGTAGGTTAATTTATCAGTGTACCATGTTTGTATGTTTGCAATTGTAATCGGTTTATCTATTAATTTGATGAATTAATGGTTTAAACATTATCGTCCTAATTCAAGGAAAGTGAAATTAGATAAACAAATAGAATTCAGACTATACTCAAACAATAATATAAGTACATAAGCTATAAGTACTACTACATATAATAAAATGTCCACTGTCCATAAAGTAAAAGCTATACAACTGTAGGGATTCAACGTCATCATCATCACCATCCTCCCCCTCGTCCTCATTCTCCCCATCGTCATCATCCCCATCGTCCTCATCTACACTACCAGTGCCATGCACACCAGGACCAACATCACCTCCGCCTGGTGGTCCGAAAGGCTCATATACAGTAAGTCTAGCTGATAACTGATCAATCTGCGCCTCTAGCATCTGTGTATGCTATATGTACATATCATGCATGGTGTGAGTATGTGCAAGAGTCATATTGCGAAACACACCAAGTGAAACTCTAGCCTGGTCCAATCTAGATGCATACTTCATAAAGATGAAATTTGACACAGATAAGAAACTAAGCATAAAATAAAGAAAAAATGGCAATAAGCAACAAACGTACCTCATACAGAGGATATAACCCGACTGAAGGCACACCAGGATAGTCGGGGTGCTCTGGAAAGACTAAGGGCTGCTCAATCAAAGTACCTGTGACGCCATATGCTCTAAAAGTAAAATCAGGCTCCAACTGCATCGGAGTCTGGGAGAACTGTGACGGAGTCGGGTCAAATGAAACCTGTGGTACCTGAACTTTACCGGCTGCAATGTGAGGTCTTATATGATCAGAGTTGACCCCACGAACATAATCTGGTAGGATGAATCTACGGGGTGCTACTCTGGCCCAATAAGCATCATAATCTCCATCGATGAATAATGTATTACTATCCACCCACCCAGCATGACGTAGAGCATCCATGTACTGATCTCCAATCACCCTATGTCTACCAAACATGTCCTCACATGATAAAGGATTAGATGGTATACGACGATCACCCGTGATCTGATAAGCACATCTCTGTCCCAAATACCATATAGGCATAAATGCAGGTGTATGCAAATCCACCCTATGTCTGGATAATGAATACACAACCATCAAGGGATGGTCTTCCACCATAAGACCTGCATCTGCTAGGTGAGTCCAATGTGAGGCCCAAGGAGTCCTTATGATGTTACCCTGACTACGCATATCAAGCTGTGACCTAGCCTCCATAAAGTCATGTCGTACACCTAAGGGAACATGATGTACGTACTGAATAGTCTCCCATCGTCTCATCCTAGGAAAGTACTGCTCAACAGCCTGACTAGCCATGTCCTGGATGTGGGGATGCATGTTTACCGTGTACTCGTAGTACCATAATGACAAAATGTACCGGAAAGCATGCATCTGCTTGACATCGCTAAGCGCAAATGAATCTAAAGCGATATAAAGGATGCTCAAAATCGCTGCGCCCCAATCAATAGTATGAAGCTGGTCTAATATGGCAAGAGATGCTAGATAGCCTAGTCGAACCGTACCTTTTTGGTTTGAAAAAAAGATCGAACCAAACAAGTACAGCAGAAATGCTCTAGTAACTGCATCCATCATATCAGCTCTATCTATATATGTAGTGATGTACTGGTGTAGGTAAGTCAACTTGACAGAACCATTGGTAACGCAGCTAACATTTATAAGTGGTAGAAATACAGTAAACATATTGGGGGACTCATATAAATCATCAAATGGAAATGGTCGAAGGCCATGTCGTCCGATCTCAATGCCAGTGAACATGTAAAAATCAACCGGTGTAATACCAAGCTCAAAATCTGAAAAGTGAAATGTGTCGTGGGCCACCACCTCTTAGCTAATGCCTGAATGAGAGGTCGATCAAAGGACTGGACATGCCTAATGGACAAAAACAGACCAAAAGGGCTAGCCTGTACCCTCTCTATAATAGGACGGCGAAGAAAGTCATAAAATTGGGTAATGCACTTTTCCCAACTACCACGACAATGAATGTAATGGTCCTATAGATAATTTATGAATCAATAATTTTGGATATACTAACAATTATTTAATATGGTTATGTAATGTAGATATAAAAATAACCAAATATATTACTGTGTAAATTGTACCTGTACCGTGGTCAAAGCGGTTTCGGCTCTGTGTCGATAACCATCTGGAAGATTATGTAGTATACGTAGATCATCTGGTGACACTCCTGGTGCTGAAGGAATGTGTAATGGTCCTGCTTGTTCCGCTGGATGCTTGTGAACCGTTCTTCTGGCGATTTTAGTTGGACGTGGTGGCATTTCGTTTAAATTTTCTATTTTAAAAAAAAATAAAATGTGAAAATTTATAAAGAAATTGTGCAATGGACGGGGCGCGGGGGGTATAAAAGGGAGGGGGGCTGGCGCCCATTAAATGGGCGCCAGACCACTGGGCATTCGAGCCCAGTTCAGGGCTGAATATTCAGTGCCCTGAATATCCAGCCCTTAAGCCACTGGAGACGACCTTAGAGCATCGCAGGGAGGGGATATTAGGGTCAGGAAATATTTTAAAAGTGTTATTCCCCATTTCTCCACCAGAAGTGGAAGGAAATTAGGTTTTCATTTTTATTTTTTAAACATTTATAGATGTTTTCAAAAAGCCGATTATAGACCTTGAGGGTTTAATAATCCTATTAAACATTTAGCACAGTGTTATTTTTCTTTTGCTTCTAAACAATTTGCATGTCATGCCTCTCAAAATCCCTATCAATCGTTTTTTAGGAAATTTCAGATTTCCTAAAAGATTCCACTAAATTAAAATTAAAACATATACCTTTATCACTCAACCCACTCTCCTCCCCTCATTCAAATTGTGCAATTTTAGACAGTAAATCCAAAATCCTAGAAATAAGAAAATAAAGTTATATTTCAGTAATTTTAAATATGGATAATGTAAATGAAGAAGGTTATAGCCCCACCGTTCTTGTGCGTAGAAGGAAAACACCGAGAAAGAGTAGAAGGGCTTTCAGCGGCAATGATGGCGGATATGAAGTGGGTGTACCGTTTAAGTTTGTCACGTTGCTTTGAGAATTAGTTCATCACGTTTTCATGGATGAAAAAAGCTCACGGTATACTGTTTATTATCGTTAGAAATTATTAATACGTTGATTTCTTTTTATATATTACTACTTTACATTAAATCGTAATGTAAATAGAACCGTGATAGAATAAGATATCATGGAGCTTTCAGAACAATGTTGAAAGAGTGGAAAAAATTAAATGTACATCCACAGATTAAAGGTCCAGTAGTTAAGATATTTGATAGATTCATGGATATTGAGTTGAAAAGTTCATATAATTGATGTATTCATGCTATGGTCGAGCGTTGGTGGCCGACAACATATACATTTTTATTTTCGAATGCTGAGATTGATTTTACATCGTTACATTTTACCATGTTGACATCAATCTGTTGGGTTGAACACACTCAGTATACGATATGATGAGAGTTAAAGTCGGTTTTGATACACTAATCAATTTTTACGGCTAATTTCATCTTATTAAATATTTTGCTGAGGATTATATAATGCAAAATTTTAATAATCTCGATCGCATTGCTAGAATATTTGTGTTGTACATGATGGGCACTCTTTTTTTCACAACAACAAATGACACAATAAGTTTGGGATATTTGGAGTCGGTTGTGGATTTGGAATTAGTACAACAATATGGTTGGAGTTCAGCTATTCTAGGATATCATACCAAAGCCTGGATTTAGCTATGACCAAGGGGGGGTCATATCAGTGGATTTGTCGAGTTGTTGCAAGTATATTAACTTACCGTATAATTGAATTCTTATATCTTACTTGTCAAATTATTCATTTGTTTAACATGATAATATTTTTATTCGCAATACTGGTTTTTCGAGTATATGACTATATGCGGCTATATTGTAAAACAAAATGTGAAGTAGTCATTTTATCCAAGACTAAAAGCATGGAAAGAGGAAATGGAGCCACACATGATACTGCAGCTCATTTGTTTTCCAGCACCCGTTATCATATCAATCATCGATAGGCCAGTCATATAAATTGGAATCCATGGAACATCGCAGTTGCACTTGATCAAAATGAGGTTTTGGTTGCTCGTAAGCTATCGATGAAACTATTGCCTCTCCTTGTTCTTCTAGGAGAATTTTATGAGTTATTTCTAGAAGAGCGGTACTTGCAGCAATTGACCGGCCTGATAGTCATCCATTTAGATCATCCTCTACACATGTCCCATATAATGAAATACGGTAGCTGTGCGGGAATGCAAAATGAGCCATATCATGATGACTACCAGCAGTACATCTATTAGGGACAAGACATAGTCTCTAACATGTATTCGAAGTTAATTGCTAAAGATTTCGGTCCATTACCAGATGTTGTAGTTCGTGCTGAAAATATGGATTTTTTTCGCCTTTCTACTCTTAAGTTAGGTATTCAAGCCCCCATCGTTATGTCTTCAGAAGTATGTTATTCATCGCAATTTTATCCCCCACCCAAGCAACCAAATTGGACAAAGGATCCTGGTTGGTTTGTACAGTGGACTGGACGGGATATAAAACCTATCCCATATTTGTGCAACAACCCGTAATTTGGTCAGTTTAATTAAAGATACTTAAATTATTCTAAATATTCAAATATAGATTATTTTTCATAAGTAATCAAGTTTTAAGTGATAAGTAATGATAATGAACTTATTTTGGAAAAATATTTACAAAAATATATACTTTTGAAAAATATTGATAAAATGGCCGAAAACCGTTTTATCGATAAACAGCTCTATAATCGTCAAACGTCGCGCACGGATCTGGGTACATACACTTATTTTTATAATTGAACAAGATTATGAAATCAAATTATTTATTTTATTTTTGAAAATTAAAAGTATGTGTGACATCCTCAATGATGCCCTTATATTTAATAATTAATTTATGATTTTAAATTGAGATTTAATGATTTAATAATTATTATAATTATTCAAATAATTGTTTTAAAATGATGATAATTCATTTTAAATAGTTATAAAGTGATAATAAATGATTTATTATAGTTTTATAAAGATATATAATCAGTTTGAAAATATAAGAAAATTGATATCGCATTATCGGTATAATAGCAATTTTTGTAAATAATTATTAATATTGATTTATATGACTTCATAATTCAAATGAGATCATTTTTATTAGTTAAAAATGATTATAAATTTATTTTCAGATTTTGTTTACATATATATGTAATTTAAATTATAAGTAAAAATGTGACCGATAATCGATTTCCCGATTTTCAACAGTTTAACGAACGGAAGTTGTTCGAAAGTCATTGGAACCTTTCTTATATGTTATGTGCACATATACAACATACAAATACATCCACTAACATATACATGAATACATATATGCATACATATGACATACATATATGTATAAATACATATACCTTAGAAATATCATGATACTTTCACCTTTCTTCATCTTTAAGCAATCTTAAGTCAATACACATGGCTTGAAAGTGAAAGAAGTGATGAAGCACATGGAGGGGGGAGGACTAACATGTAAGGTGATGGGATGGGAGGATAGTGGGCTATGGGTAGTTTTGTCCATTCACTTTTAGATATTTTCTACCATCTTTTCCTTATAAATACCCACTCATATCCTCCTTCATTCTTCACAAATTCATTCTCCTTCACCATTCTTGAGCTCCTTAATGCTCTTTAATGGCTTCTCCTCTTTAAGAGAGGTAGGAGGGTTAAAAATAGTGGAGTGCTTAAGCACCAATCCGCTAATTACTCTCAAACCTCTTCTTAATATACTTCTTCCTCTTCTCTTCTTTAATGGCGCTTGGTCGTGAGCAATGTGGAGGTAGGGAGGCATGGCCGTGAGCATTGGAAGGTGGTTGGAGGTGATGACATAAGCATGAGGTGATGATGAGGGCATGGCCGAAAGCAAAGCAAGTGGAGGTGAAGATGGCCGATCACTTGGAAGAGAAGTAGAGTTGTTTGTTGATGCTAAGATGAAGTTTAAATGATTTAATGAAGTGTTGTGGTGATTTGAATGTTAGTAGGAAGTTTGAGTTTGATAATGGCGAGTACTCAATTTACTTACATTAAGAAATTAATTACATGAATGTTTAAATTATAAATTTAAATGCTTGTTTGATAACTTGAATGATTGTATAGTTGATTATATGGATGTTGATATGGTTGATAACTTGGTTGTGATAAATTATGAGAAATCATAATAAAAATGGTTAAGTAATTAACCATGACTAATTAATGAAAAATAAATCCTATGGATATGTATATGGAGTTTATTTAGCCTCTTAATGGTTTAAGAATATAAGAAGGTTGAAAATGAATATTATAATAATATAATATTATGAAATGATTTAAAAGTGAAATGGAGATTTAAATATGAAAAGTATTGGTTTAAATGTTTGAAAATGGTTTATAAATATTTTATAAACATATAAAGTGTTTTGATGAAGTTTGAAAGGTAAGTAAAAATTTAGTTAAAAATAGGCGCGTCAATTAACGGTAGTTGGCGATTTCGCGCCATAAAAGTCAAACGAGTATATAGAATGGAATTTAGCTCGGAATTCTTCGAGATAAGAATTTTCTAAACTATTATATCCATAGTTTTCAAACGAAGGAAGAAAATCGAGATTTCGATAAGTAAATTTGTTAATATGAGTAAAACAAGTTTTTGGGAAAATCACGGTTTTGCAGTTCGGAATTCGGAAAAGGATTTCTTTGAAAATGATATTTTAAAAATGTTTAAAAATATGAAATAAATTCTAAAAATATTTTAAAATATTTTAAAAGTAATTTGGGTTATAAAAATGAATTTCCAAATGATAAAGAAATCATTTTGATAAATATAGCTTAAAAGGCACTTTCAACAGCACTTTTCCGCAGCATTTTTCTATAACTTTTGAAATATAGTTTTAAACGCAACCATTCTTTTCCAAATCTTTTATAAATATTTTTAAATGATTAATAAAGTATTTTAAAAGTTATTTGAAGGATTTATGGAATGGTTAAATGTTAAATGATTTAGAGTCGATCAAATAACTTGACCGCCTTATGAGTGTCAGAAAGATAGTGTCTAGGCTTGAGTTTGGAAAACTAGTTTCCTGCTCTCCCTGACCATCCTAACTGGCCCGATGGAGGGGATAGTAAATTTGGTTTACTCGGATCGAAATTTCCCAAAGTATAAAAGATATAGTTTTCCAAATTTAAATAACTTGGATTGCAAAGAAATGATTTGGAAATGTTTTCCTAAATAAAAGGTGAAACGATTTGGAATTTTTCCAAGATTAAAAAGGTTTAAAATTAACCAAATGATTTGATAAACGAGGCTTAATGATTCCATATACTCTGAAAAAGATAAAGGAATGATTTAATGAATATATCATTAAGAGAAAAATAATTTAAATAAAAAGGTTAATAAATTGAATGATACGTGATAATCACCTATATACCTAAATGCTTTTTTATCAATGATTGGTTAGGAGGAACTGGGGTCGGATTTAGGTAACTCCTATCCGAAAACCACTTCGAACCAATGTATACGTTCAGAAGTGAAGACATGTTAAAGATGATGATTATTGAATACCGGGGATCTTCAGAATGTAGGGATTGCTGTCATAAGTCCCAGGGGTTTACCTATATTATATTTATATGGAAGTGATAACTGCATTCTGAAAATCTTTGTTTTATTGAAGACCGGAGATCTTCATAGCAGAAGGACTTCTTGTTGACATTCTCTGGGTAGCTCCCAATATAGAGACATTATTATAGCAGTGGTCCTATCGTGTTTTGAAATCTTCGGATTGCAAGGACTACTCACTACTAATGGTAGTAGGAGGAGTGCCTTCAGTTTCGTTCAGACCCAAAACGAACTTGTATGGACGAATGTCTAATAGTGCATTTTAAAATCACATTAATTGATCTCTATAAACGTATTTCTGCTTGGTGGCGGAGAAGGCAACATCTCTTAACTTAACACCCTTTCCTGAGACGTACGAGCTCAGGAGTTATATGTTGATAGAAATCAGATGTGTGATTAAGAAATGGCAATGTGGCATTCTAAGTGGAATGTGCTTTGTGGAAGAATAAAGCGTGGCTTTGTTAAAATTGAGCGTAGCCTCACGAGCCTCACATCCCGAAGATGATACAGGTAATTATGTGGTCTGTAGGGCATATATTTCAGGCTATTGGTTGTATGAGTATGGAGGAGTCTGGTGGAATCTGGATCCTCAAGACATATAGTGGCTTGCTTGTGAAAAGCGATAAGACTACCGGATATTAGTAGTGTAGCAAGTGCAGTTCCAACTGACTTGCTTGAGAAAACTGATAATGGCACCGTGGGAACTATGTTACTATACGTGGATCGAAGAAAAAGGCCACTAGTTCCCTATCGTGTTGGAAATCCAATTCCAATACGAGCTTTACGGTTTTTCTTGTATTCCCAAAATAGCTGTACTGCTTTACAAACATTTCAGCTACCCCTTTTGGTATTATATATTCCGTCGAGGTATATTCCGTTGACCTAGCCCGGATATATTATCATAGACTTAGTCCGGGCATTGATACTTTATTTTGATATATTACCTGAAATATGTATTCAAAAGAATGTCATTAAAGATAATATCAAAGTGTTTTCGGTATAAAGTATTTTGGTTATTATAAGATAAAAATCCGACCGTGTTTATGTGTGGGCGTGGTCTTATGAAATACCCTTCTTTTCCAAGGTTTTAAATTGGCATCAATTTATATTTCGAGTACCTTACGCTGTTTTATCAAGCCTGATCCGGGTATGTTTAATACTCGGGTCAGATCAGAGTAGTTTCAGATTTAGTTGAAGACGCTTGGAGTTTCTAGAGGAGAGCTGGAGATCTTCATTTACGTATGGACCTATTCTATTATCCGCTGCATCTATTGCATTTGTTTTATTTTTCAGCAATTGTAAGGACAGAGATTTATAACTGTCCAGGCCGAATCTAGGTTTGACTCTGACGTTGTATTCAAAATTTTCCTCTATAAAGATTTTATATTGAAATAATATATGTTATTCCATTTATGTGAGATTCTGTTCTATCTTTATTTTCTTTTTCCCCTAACAATCGGGCTCTCTGGCACCTGGATTTGCAGCACATGAATACCGAGGATGTATTAGTGTCGATTTTCGAAGGTCGAAAATCCCGGTCATTACAATTTTTCTGACTTACCCCCAGTCCCGTCCCACTACTCAATCGATGGTTTATGGGAGATGAACATGGGTATACGTCATCTAGTTATTCAAGAATCATGGTATTACGAGGATGGGTTGCGGAGCATAAACGACACGGCAAATGATTTTGTAAGTTGACAATCTCTAATTCTAAATATGTTCTACATTCCTCTATTTGCTATTTTAAATTTATGTTATTTGGTCTTTGTTTTATGTAGAACATGGAGATTAGGAGGGAACCCAAGTTGTGTCTTGCCATCAAAGCAACGGGTCGATTGAAATCTCATAGAAAAAGCAAAATAGTTCATCAAATGTAACACAATAACGATGATGATTGTAACAACCTAAAAATTTAACTTGAAATTTTTAATAAGAGTTAAATTTAAATATAATAAGGGCAAAAATGGAATTTTCATAAACATTCTTGTTTGACTACAAAACTTGCACTGTTGTATTCATAGCGATTTTCTAAATAATCTTCATATATAATGTTTTAAAATCGAAGCTAGTATGAAAAATATATTAACGTTTTAAATTTCAAAATTGGAAATAATTTAATAAACAAATTTGAAAATAAATATTATTAAATAAGAAAACCCACCGATCAACATCTTGATGGGGATTGGCCGACCCCTAGCGGCCGACCACTCCAATCTATAGTGATCGACCGACCTTGTGTAATAGCTTAAGGTTTGTCCTGGTAGAATGGTCCGGATTTGATAGGGTTTGATCGAACGATTCCAGTTTTTTTCAATGCCTATAAGTAAGATAGTTAATCTAACCCTAATTCATTAGTAGTAAACGATATGTCCAAACTCTGTTCTTTAAAATCTAAAATCTCTTTCTCCTCAGATCAAATTTTCTTCAAAATCAGACAATAATTAAATTAGAGAACTTGAAGAAGTAGAGATTAAATCAAATTTAGAGGAGATATACACTAAGCGAAGGTGATTCTCAGAGTGCTAGGAAAAGGGATAGCTTTTTCGAGGTGAGTGGGTTCATAATTAATTTGGGGATTTACATACAAATGATTTTGTTAAACCCTAATTGACTTGGAGTGGTTGGATTTGATAAATTGGGAAATTTTTAATAATTTAGTTTACAAATCTAATCCTTTTTATTTTAAAACCTAATTTTGGTGTACGATTTGGTGCAGCCTGTATGCACTACAAGAGTTTATCGGAGCTAGTGGCGGTGTAATGTTTGAGTAAGCGACGTCGATGTGAGATTGGGAATGTTGGTAGGAATTTAGCAATGAGCTTTCGGTGAGTATAACCTTATTTTTTATTATCAATGAGTATAACCTTATTTTTTATTATTAACGAGTATAATCTTATTTTTCATTATCAGTGGGTGCAATTCAAATCATTTTCTTGGATTTATTTACATTACAATCAATGATTTTTAAGAGTATAACTGATTTTTTTCCTAGTTTATTGAGTATAACCTTAACAATTTTGAATATCATTCCACTATGATTGTATAGTGACTATTTCAAACTCTTTTAAATTTACAGTGAATATATCAATCAAATTATATAGTTATCATATACTATTTTTGTTTTAATTGAAGTATATGAATTTTACACTTACTATGTGGATTGATGTTTGATTGATAATCTTGTTATGTGATGCTAGAATCAATATTGAGTGGGTATAACTTGTTTATAGTAAGTAGAATAACGATATTTGAGTGAAACTACACTATTCGATTCATTCTTTCAATATATATTTTAAATGCCAATATGATAAAATCTGAATCAACTCGATTTAATTCGATTCCTAAGTTGATTGATGATGACTTGGTAGCCTTGACTGCTATTAGTAGATGATTGATGGTTGATTGTTTGATTAATGATTGTTTGAATTGAATTACATATGGGTGAATGTTATGTCATATATGTTGATATTGATTGGTTTGGATGATAGAAAAAATAAATTAAAATGACCATTTTGAATTATTTATATGAAAATAGGATATGGGTATTTAAAGCTAGTATGGTGTTTAAAAGAATTTTATTTAGAAATATTTTTGAATTTATTTTTGAAAGACGTTGAAACTGATTTATTTAAAATGAAGTTGATATATATATATATATGGATTAAATTATGGATAACAGTATATGAATTTATCTCGATTATAAGGGAATTTTAATTGTTTTATATAGATAAAACAATGTACATGTATATTTGTAAATATATCGATTTCAAAAGAAAATAGAAGTTCAAATATTATTTGAAATGATTTATATTTGGTTTATAAATTTGAAATAAATAAAATTTATGGGATTTTTGTACCAAATTTGTTTTATTTGAATTACTTTGGAATTGAAAATAATAGAAATTAAGTTCAATTTGAATTGTTACTAAATTTCTACTAGAAAGATTTTCATATAAAATAATTTTGAACTATCTTGACATTAATAGAATTTGTATTTGATTTTTTGAATTATTTTCATGTATAAAATAATAGGATTCGATTAAAATTGGATTTAAAATCCTATATGTACATTTTATATGGATTTTTGAAGTAGAATGTTTTTTATAAAATAAAGATTGATTTATTTTAGAAAAAGATTAAATTTGAAATTAAACCATAAAGACCGAATGGTTTATTTATACAAGCTTTTCTATAAAAGGAATTTTGGAGAATTATTTGAAAGGTTATTTTATAGATCTTTTATAAAATGAACTAGAGGTATTTTGATAGTATTTTTACCATTAAGAATTTCTCAATTTGAGAGAAATAAAATTATGATTTTGTGTATTACCCCATTTGGAAATGTTTTGTTAATTTTAACTTTTAAAAAAGGAATTGCTACTTGTTTTGTAATCCATTTGGATATTATTGCTTTTGATATCACTCAAAGGTATCGTCGAGCAAGGATCGTAGGGGCTGGATTAAAAACTTCCTTCCCTAGTTGTCGGTGCGGATGAGTAATGTTATGATTTGTTATGATCTATCATGATGAGCATTCACCTTATGAGGATATTTATTTAAACTTGATTTGGTGAAATTGTATTGTATTTTGAAATTTAGATTCGGTGAAATTATCAAATATTTTGGAATCCGTTTCAATTAATGAAAAAGTAGCATTAAAAACAATGAAGGGGGAAATAAATTACAATATTTTGGAAAGGTATTTTAGGATAAATCAATATTTCAAATTGATTTGAAAAATATATTTCAAAAATTGGTTTTATATAGATTGAGAAATATGTTGATAAATTATTTGTATTCAAAACCAATATTTTGATATCATTTGCAAAGTAAGCATCCGGTATATGATTTTTGAATATATGGAATTTCCATAAGTAAAGTGATGTTACCGAAATGATTTGGAAATCCATTTTGAAGTGATTTTGGGAAATGATTTGAAAGAAAATGAATATGAAACGTATTTTCAAATAGCTTTAATCATAGTTTTATTGGAAATTATTTATAGGTGTTGACTATAGTGATAACTTTGTATTTATAAGCAAGTAGAGATAGATTTAAACCTGTCACGCTCATTATGTTATAATAATATGAGCTTGGTCATAGTTAGATAGATTTCCAGTCTGACTCGAGGTCTGATATTTGTTCAACAACCTCGCGCCAGTCTGAGGTTGTTTTATAGATCGATATTACAACTGTATATGCTTTGTGGGTTGCGATATGAAGTTTGGAGTAGATGACGATGACATGTATTTACTCTCTTTATACTTATATTGAATTTTCATTGTAATGGTCGTTATGATGTGAAGAGTTGTGTATATATATGAGATGTTGTATCAGATTTTCAGAAAAGATATAAAATTCATCATTTTTATTCACTCTGATTCTGTCAATTAAGAAAATTTTATTTGTGTCTTTAATACTGTATTATTCAATTCTAGAACTCATGCACATTACCTTGTGTCGAGACGAGATGTTTATTATTTCAGATGCATTTAGGTAATTAAAACGTAGTCGTGTTAACCCAAATTAGTGTTTATCATAGATCACGCCTTCTGTACCCATTGATCCAAGCTATTAGACAGTAAACTCCCTCTG
This sequence comes from Allium fistulosum, assembly GCA_030737815.1. Classification (NCBI taxonomy): domain Eukaryota; kingdom Viridiplantae; phylum Streptophyta; class Magnoliopsida; order Asparagales; family Amaryllidaceae; genus Allium; species Allium fistulosum. The sequence continues at coordinate 473,624,815 of CM060904.1, forward strand.
ATATTTCGATCACTGGGGTCAGCTTGTCACAGCATGGTATTAGAGCTTAGGTTAGAATAGTACATAGATAGAGATATATTTTGGGCTTAGAGTAGTGAGAGTTATGATGCTTTACCCATTTTTGCTCGACTCACACATGTGATGTGCGATTCACTGCATGATCGAAAGGGTCGATCATCGGGGTAGAATATGCATCTAAGTATATATACACGTAATTTTATTTAAAAAAATCACTAAGTCAATTTTGTTTATTATTTGAGAGGAAAATAAAATAACATTCACACATATAACGTGATTATTTGTATGTGATATGTTAAAATAAATTTTATTTGGATGTAATGAATGTGTGATGACCCACCTTCTAAAACTAATACAATCTTCGTATTCATGTACCGTAAATCCAAGTGCCGGAGAGACAAATTATCATGGGGTAAAAGATAATAGATATAGAAGACAAAACAAAATAGTACCTCACATTGCATTCAACATTTAATTATACATATGAGAAGTACATGCAATTACTCAAAATTGCTCCATCATAGTTCTAGTAAATACTAATCCAGCAAGGATATTTATAACTACCTATCCCCACAAGTGCTGGTAGATACTTCATATAAAATACAGTGGAATTAGAATAGATGACTATCTACATAGGACCCTCCAACTTCATGCTCCATCCAAAATGCTCCGAGCTTCTCCCAAAATGTTCCATGCTACCCGACTACTTGGCTTCCTAGAAAAATAAGGCACCCATAGTTTAAGGGAATAAGGGAAAAGGAAAATAAACTCTGGTGGTCATGGGACTGGTATAAGAAACTCATAATATGGATATTTGAAAACAAAAGGAATCTCATAAGACCACGCCGCACATAAACACGGAACGAGTTTTTACCTTATGATAACCAAAATATTTACTACGCAAAATCAAGTAATATTATTTTTAATGACATTCTTTTGAAATCACTTTTCAAGTAAACTTTTATAATCTTAATTGAAATTGTTACATTGATTAAATTCCAACATAATAGGTTCTACAATCAAGTCTGAAGGCACTTATTGGAAAATGGATTTCCATACAATGGCAGGTAAGGAAGTACCTTCCGTACAGTACATCTCTAGAGGGATTGTACCATGGATCAACAACTTTGAAACCTTTGCACATGGCAAGGCTGGCCTAATCGCATACCCATCTTGGTGGCAGATAGAACCGAAAATGCAATCACCCCGGTCGTAACCAACCTATCCGGGATCCCATAGCATACACAACATACTTGATATATATAGAGTGATCGAGAAAGATGATGACCATACCCTAATGGTTGCGAACCACATAGCCTTACGGAATGCCCTGTTTATGCCATTTTCCGGTGGTGAGGCCCGAGGTAACGATTACCTTTCACAACACATTCACTTTGAATGCCACATTGCCAATTCCATCACACACCATTGATTTCTACAAATGTACAACCTTTGATCTCATACGTCCCAGAGAAGGGCGTTAAGTATAGGAGAGTTACTTCCTACACCACCAAACAGATGTATGTTCGTAAAAATCAATGTACGTGTATGTTGGAAATGCAAAGTCAGACATTCGTCCATACAAATTGTCTAGGAGCAGGACAAACCGAACTCTCCTACCACATCCTGTCGGGAATCATCCCTAGGATTAGTAGTGAGTAGCCCTTGCATCAAAGATCAAATGAAGGTACTACTGCCACATATATATGATAAGGGATATTTCCCCCGGGGGTAAGTGACAAGCAGCCCTTCATTCTATTTATTATCATTCCATGTCTTCACTTCAAATACATAAATTAGTTCAAAGTGGTTTTGGATAAGAATCATTCAAATTCGATCCTGGTTCCTTCGAACCAACCATCGATAAAAAGATATTAAGTAAATAGGTTCTTATCATTAGATTAATTACTTTCTTTTTATCAAAAATATCTTTTAGAGATATATCTTTAAAACATTTCTTTCTGGTATATACAAAATCATTAAACCTCTCTTTAACTTTGGAAATACCAAATCATTTCATTTCTCATAAATCATATTGCAAAACCTTATTGAGTAAAAAAGGGTCGATAAAAATTATACTATTTCTACTCAACATCAATTTTCGTATTCAACCTTTACTATCTATCGAATAATGGTGAAATCACCTTTTATATTCACATCGATAGTATGGGTTCCCTCCTTGGAATTTACTACCAAGTGTAGGAAGATTATTTCTATATAATCCAAGTTGTTTAAATTTGAAAAATTGAATCTTTTATACTTGTCTCATTTTCGACATTTTGACCTTATCTATTCCTCGCCCAGGAAAAAGGCCAGGTGAGCCAGGGCACTGGTTACTCCTGAACATCTCCTTAGTTTAAGCACCCCACATCAATATCTCACGAATAGAAAAATCCAGTTTACTCATTGCCTTTTAGAGCCAAGATTAAATCACTTGATTATAATAGCTTTTCTTTAAACAATTTATTTAAAATTTTAAAATAAATTACAAAACCTTCAAATCATCTTTATAATACATAATTATTTATTTGAAAATATTTAGAAATGATTTGGGAAAGAATACTTAAATTTAAAGCCATATTTCAAAAGTTATCAAAAGTGCTGCAAAAAGTGCTACGAATAGGTGCTTTTAAGCTTATTTGATCAAAACAGCTTTTCTACCATTTAGAAATCCATTTTTATAACTCAAATATCTTTTGAAACATTTTAATATATTTATAGAATTTATTCCATATTTTTAAAGAAATAAAAATATCACTGTTAAAGAATTTATCGTTTTGCTTTCCCAACTGCCAAAGCGCAACTATTTTAAAAACTTGATTTGCTCATATTTCTAAATCTACAAAACCAAATCTCAATCTCTTTCTTTTTTTGAAAAGTATGATTATAAAGGTTTAGAAAATTCTCATTACAAAGAATTTCGACTCCAAATCCATCGTATAAATGGATTTAACTTTCTAAGGCACGAAATCGCGAACTGCCTTACACGACGTCTATTTTTGACTCAATTTTCATAATTTGTCAAAACTTCACCAAATTAGATTTTAGTATTTATAAAACACCTGTAAATCATTTTAAACTATTTTAAAGAGGTTTAACGATCTCATATACACATCTCATTTATTAAAGGAAAGTGATTTCCTTTGTGATATTCGACATGTATTAAACGTGAATCGTTTCAACATCAAAATAAACATATAATCAACATCCAAACTTGATGATCAAACATAGTAAACAAGCATAGAGATCATATCACATCATCATATTATATATATATACACACACATTCATATATATAGTTTCTCACTTGATTTTCGATCGGACTAACTTTAAAATGACTATAGCTTCGCCACAATCGCACTGGAGCCTATGTAATTGAGCCTTGGACATTTGGGAAGGCTTGGCCTATGCTTGCTAATTAAGGTGGGCTCGGCCTTGGGTGGTGGATGGTGTGGCCATGGGTTATAGTGGTGGAAAGGAGTGGATTTGCTTTTGTTTTGAAGAGTTTTGATAATATATACTTACTATATAATTTTAATTTCTTTTTGCCATAATTTTTGGCATAAATTTCTTTAGGCAAGAAGCCATTAAAGTGGAGTATAAGAAGTGAAGAAGCTTAGGAATTTTATGAAGAATAAGTGCGAATGAAGTGAAGAGGGGTAGGTGCTATTTATAGGCAAAAGTAAGGAGGAAAATATCATGATATTTCCACACAAACACATCACCATTTCATCACCACCTTATCTCACCCCCCTTCATCATGTTTGGTCATGTACCCCTCCCATCCATGTGGGTGTACCTATGTGCTTGTACTTAGGGTGTAAGAGTTTGACTTTGGATTTACTTAAAGGTTAAGTTTAGGAAAATATCTTGAATATTTTGTGATATATATAAGCATATTTGTATGTATATATGTGTTCATGTATATGTACAAGTATATGTGCATATGTATGTCTCAATTGATTCACAACGTTGCACTACTTTTCTACGTTGAATCGTTATAGATTTCGATTTCGATTTCCGATCATATTTTCACTTCTTATTTAATATATATATTTGTAAACAAAGCTAGATAATAATATTTATATCATTATATAATAATTAAAGTGGCTTATTTAATAATTAAAATAATTATTAAATCATTTAAACTAAATTTAAATTAAAAAAATCATTTATTCCAAAATAGTGATATCATTGATGATGTCATAAAGACATTTTATTTTTCAGAAATAAAATAAATAATTTTATTACAAATTATCACTCATATACATAAATTAGTATATGTATCCAGCTTCATGCACGATGTCGGATAGTCTAAAAGCTGTTTATTGATAAGATGGTTTTCGGTCATTTTATCAATATACCTTCCAAAGTATATATTTTTATAAATATTTATTCAAAATAAGATTACCAATATTATTTATTATTCAAAACATTATCATTTATGTTAGAAAATATTATATTTGAATATTTTAAAAAAATTCCGAAGTGATGAATTTGCGGGTCGTTACATACTTCTCCCTTAAAAGAATTTCGTCCTCGAAATTAAGGATAAGCAGAAAATGACTCGAAAAGGAATATATATATATATATATATATATTTGACAAGGGAACATATACAAGATATGATAAGTGACTACACCACAGGCGGTAAGTACAATATCTCAATACCACATGCAAACTATACTTTGATTCTAAACTCAGGATTAACTTTCCTCATTCTATCTTTTATTTCTCAGGTGCAGTCTTCACCATCACCACTCCATTGAACTTTAACCAACCTTACCACCTTCTTTCTCAATCGCTTCTCATCGTGATCCATGATTCGAACTGGTCATCTGATAACCACTAAATTTGGTTCTACTTCTAAATATTCGTGGGCAGCTGTTACTATAACTATTCCGGATCATGCACTTATTTCCGTAGATGGGATATGTGAAAAACATTATGCACACCAAACAACCTTTTGGGCCATTCCACACGATAAGCTAATGGGCCAATCTGCTCAAGAATGGGAAAAGGTCCAATAAATTGAGGTGCTAACTTCCCTGTCCGTCCAAATCTGACCACTGCTCTCATCAAAGCGACTTTCAAGAATACAAAATCTCAACTGAAAATTCCAAATTTCTACGCCTTTGATAAGAGTAACTCTTGTGCCTACTTTGGGCTTCTTTCATCTTCTTTCTGATCAACTCTACCTTTTCTGAAGTTTCTCGAATCATATCAGGACCAAGTACTAACCGATCTCCGGTTTTGATCCAATAAGCTGGGGATCTACATGGACGACCATATAAAGCTCCGTACAGTGCCATGCAAATGCTTGCCTGATAGCTGTTATTGTAGGAGAATTCCACAAGATGAAGATAGTTTTTCCATGAACCTCCAAAATCTAAGATACAAGCTCTTAAAAGATCTTCCAACACTCGATTCACCTTTCAGTTTGCCCATCGGTTTAGGGATGGTATGTGTGCTTATACTCAGCTTCATTCTCAGAGCTGTTTGTAATGCCTCGCAGAACATACTGGTAAAGATTGGGTCTCGATCATGGACTATACTGCTTGGGACACCATGTAATCGAACTATTTCCCTCATTTATATTTCTACAAGATATGCAGTTTTATTGGCTTTACTGGGATAAAGTGTGCAATTTTGGTCAATCGATCTACGATAACCCAAATGCCTTCATTTCCTTTTGTTGATCGAGGTAAGCCGTCAATGAAGTCCATCGAAATTTAGTCCCATTTCCAAGTCGAAATTTCAAGAGGTTGAAGTAATCCAGCAGTTTTTTGCTGATCGCTTTTGATATGTTGTCAATTTGCACATCTACTAACATGGATAGAGATGTCCCTCTTCATGCTTTCCCACCAAAATGTTCATTTTACATCTTTGTACATTTTGTCAACTCAAGGGTGAATATTACGCTTGGATTGATGGCATTCAGTCAACACTTCTTGTCTTAAGTTTTCAATATTGGGAACACAAATTCTTCCATTTAATCATAATATACCATGGTTATCTACTTTAAAGCTTGAATTCTGCCCTCTACTTATGTCCTTAATAGTTTTCCTTAGACATCGATCTTCTCTTTGTTTGCAGCCAGTTCTCTCTAGAAGAGTCAAATAACTACCAGATAAGCTATAACGACATGCTTTCTGCTTAATGCATCCACTACTACATTGGCTTTCCCGAGCGTATATAGGATATCTAAATCATATGATGCGAGAAATTCTAGCCAACGCTGCTGTCTCATATTCAACTCCTTATGAGTGAAAAGATACTTCAAAGATTTGTGATATGTGAAGAGTTTGAACTTCTCACCTATTTAAAGGAGTATTATTTACAAAGGTCAAACAAAGTTTATCGAAATAAACTATGAGAAATTCTTACCCACTAAATAATGTCTCTAATCTTTAATGCGAACACAACGACTAATAGTTCTAAGTCGTGAGTTGCATAATTTCGCTCATGCGTCTTTAACTGCCTACTAGCATATGCGATAACCTTCCCACGTTGCTTCAATGTCGCGCCCACCTCTTCTCTACAAGCATCAATATAAACGGTTAAACAGCCGCTTTCATCAATAATAGTCAGGACTGGAGTGGTAGTTAGCCTTTCCTTAAGTTCCTGGAGCGCTTCTTCACATTTCGACATCCATTCAAATTTAACATCCTTCATAGTCAACTTTGTTAAATGATGAAAAATCTTGGAGAAGTCCTGTATAAATCTCCAGTAGTATCCTGCCAATCCTAAGAAGCTGCGAATGTCCTTCAGAGTTTGTAGTTGCTTCCAATCTAGAATGGCCATAATTTTTGCAGGATCAACTGAGATTCTTTCCTTTGACACAACATGTCCAAGGAACCTTACATTTTCTTCCCAGAAGTGGTATTTTGAAAACTTAGCCTTGAGCACATTCCTCCTCAATATTTCTAGTACAATCTCTAAATGCCTTTCCTGTTCTTCTTTGATCTTTGAATATATAAAAACATCATCTATAAAAAAACAACACAAATTTGTGGAGCATATCTCTGAACACTCTATTCATAAGGTCCACAAAATAAGTGGGTGCATTGGTTAGCCCAAAAGGCATAACCAACCGCTCGTAGAAATCATTTGGCCCTCTGAATGCAGTTAAAGGAATGCAATCTTATGTTATCCTTAATTGATGGAATCTTGTAGCTAGGTCCATTTTGGAGAATATTCGAGCACCATGAAGTCGATCAAACAAGCCATCAATATGGGGTAGAGGATACTTGTTCTTAATACTTTGCTTATTTAGGTCTCGATAGTCAACACAAAGAATTAGGGAGCCATCTGACTTCGTAACAAAAACTACCGCTGAGCTCCAATTTGAGCGATTTGGTCTAATTAGTCATTTCTTTAACAATTCATCTGTTTGATTCATTAATTCATTTACTTCCTTAGGGGCCATTCTTCGAGAAGAATGAAAAACGGACCTCGCACCACAAATCAAGTCGATTTGAAACTCAATTTCCCTACGTGGGGGTAAACTTTTAACTTCTCAAAAACATCCAAAATTTCCCTAAAAATTGGTATTTCTTCTAGACGTTTTTGAAATGAATTTAGGGCATATATAAAACAATCCATTACTGGACTTGGGACTTGATTCTTCACACGTTATTTTAAAAGGTTCACTTCTTTTATTTTTCAAATGCACCATCCTTTGAACACAATCAAGAATAGCTTTATATTCAGACAATCAATCCATACCGAGTATAATCTCAAATCTAATAAAATCAAGGACTATTAGGTCACATGAATTTTTTTGGGATAGGTAGGCAACTTGTACTTTTTCACAAACTATACCGAGATTAGTTTTATCACCTATGGGATTAGAGACATAGATAGGGGTATGTAATATCTTTGTGGTAAGTTTCAATTTATCAACTAATTCTTTAGAAATAAAACCGTGGGAAACCCTAGTATCAAATAATACTCTAACTAGTTTTTCATCAATGCAGATATTACTTTCAAGAATTCTCTTGCCCTTTGCATCTGTCAAAGTTGAGGGTTCATCTTTAATGGAAAAACTCTGACTTGTTCTCCTTTCTTTATCAATAGGAAATCCTTTTTCTAGTGCCCTGGTTTGTGAAAATTGTAGCAATTCCTATCCCGAGCCATAGGATTCTTACAGGTGGTGGAAAAATGACCCTTTTGTTGGCAATTATAATAAGTAATATCCTTCAAATAGTTTTCTTGTGGTCCTCCTTCTAGCTTGCCTTGCCATGGCTTCTTCCCAGAATGGTTGGTCTTCCTCTTCTATTGCTGCTCTGAGTTGTGGATGGATTCTTTTTGTCTAGAGTCTCATATCGGAAACCCATGTCTACCAAATCTACAAAGTTTCCCTTTACATGCCCGGTCATCCTGTCCTGATATTGCCCCTTCATCCCAGCGATAAACATTTCATTTTTCTTTAAAGGAGTGTCTATCAGACCCGACCCAAAATGGGACAATTCACTAAACTTGTTGGAATATTCTTCTACCGACATCTCTCCATGCTTTAAATCCATAAAACTTCAATAAAGGCGAGATTTTCCTATAGCTGGCATATATTGTTTTTCCAAGACTTCCTTGAACTGTTCCCAGGAGAAATCATCTTCTGAATCATTCAGAGTTATGGACTCTCACCATGCTAGAGCCCATTCTTGTCACTGCCAAGAAGCTAGGAACCTTTTTGCTCATTCCTGATTTTCAATCCCTTTAAAATTCTTTCACAAGAGCACATCCAAGCCTGAACTTCAATAATGGACTATGTTCCTTTGAATGGCTTACCATCTAAACTGGTGTAATCTTTGCATAGAATAGCAAAGTTAATTTGAGGTTACACAGGATTACTACTTCCTCAATTATTGTAGCATTTGGTCAACCATTGGTGGCCATAGTGTTGCTACCTCTCATTCGTCCTCTTCTATTACTCATCTCCTACTATTTGCATATAGTAAGGAAACATCTTTAGAATTATAGGCAAAATAATCTTAAGGAATGGGTATAAACTTGAATATACTTATTTGGATAAAATTTCAAATATGTGCTCTCTTTGACTAAACTCATTCTAGGGCATTACTGACCCTATCTCTAATGAGTTGACCCCATCCAGGCTTAGGTATTCACTCAACCATAAGCTCTGATACCAAATATTATGACTCACCTCCTCGGCCCTCAGAAATCGACACTAATACATCCTCGATATTCATGTGCCGTAAATCCAAGTGCCGGAGAGGCAGATTATCAAGGGGTAAAAGAAAATAAAGATAGAAGACAAAACAAATTAGAATCTCTCATCGTATTCAACATTTAATTGTACATATGAGTAGTATATGCAATTACTCCAAATTGCTCCATCAGAGTTCTAGTAAGTACTAATCCACCCAGGATAGCTGTAACTACCTATCCTCACAAGTGCTGGTAGATACTTAATACAAAATACAGTGGAATTAGAAATAAATTACAATCTACATAGGACCCTCCAGCTTCATGCTCCATCCAAAATGCTCTAAGCTTCTACCAAAATGTTCGATGCTACCTAACTACTTGGCTGCCCGAAAAAATAAGACACCCAGAGTATTAGGGAAAAGGAAAATAAACTCAGAGTCAGTCATGAGACTGGTATGAGAAACTCTAAATATGGATATTTGAAAACAAAAGGTATCTCATAAGACCACGTTGCACATAAACAAAGAATGGGTTTTTACTTTATGATAACCAAAATCTCTACTACACAAAATCTGGTAATATTATTTTTAATGACATTCTTTTGAAAACACTTTTCAAGTAAACTTATATAATCTTAGCCAAAATTGTTACAACGATTAAATTCCAGCATAATAGGTTCTAAAGTCAAGTCCAAATGCACTTATTGGAGAATGGATTTCCATACAATGGCAAGTAACGAACTTCCTTCCGTTCAGTACATCTCTAGAGGGATGTACCAAGGATCAACAACTTTTAAACCTCTGCACCTAGCAAGACCGGCCTAACCGCAGACCCATCTGGGTGGTAGATAGAACTGAATATGAAATCACCCCGGTCGTAACCGACCTATCCGGGATCCCATAGCATACACAACATACTTGAAATATATAGAGTAATCTAGAAAGGTGATGACCATACCCTAATGGTTGCGAACCACATAGCCATACGACATGCTCTGTTTAATTTCTACTCAATCAATTTCTACTCAACATCAATTTCCATATTCAACTTTTACTATCCGTCGAATAATAGTGAAATCACCTTTTAAATTCACAGGGATAGTGTGGGTTCCCTCCTTGTAATTTAATACTAAGTGTAAGAAGATTATTTCTACACAATCCAAGTTGTTTAAATTTGGAAAATCGAATCTTCTATACTTTTCTTGTTTCCGACATTTTGACCTTATCTATTCCTCGCCCAAGAAAAAGGCCAGGTGAGCCAGGGCACTGGTTTCTCCTGAACATCTCTTTAGTTTAAGAACTTCACATCCGGATCTCACAAATAGAAAAATCCAGTTTACTCATTGACTTTTAGAGCCAAGATTAAATCACTTGATTATAATAGCTTTTATTTAAACCATTTATTTAAACTTTTTAAAATAAATTACAAAACCTTCAAATCATCTTTAGAATACATAATTATTTATTTTAAAATTTTTATAAAAGATTTGAGAAAGAATAATTAAATTTAAAGCCATATTTCAAAAGTTATTAAAAGTGCTACAAAAAGTGCTGTGAATAGTGCTTTTAAGATTATTTGATCAAAACAACTTTTCTATCATTTAGAATACATTTTTATAACTCAAATCTTTTTTAAAACATTTTAATATATTTACAGAATGTATTCCATATTTTTAAAGAATTAAAAATATCATTGTTAAATAATTTATCGTTTTGCTTTCCCAACTGCCAAAGCGCGACTATTTTGAAAACTTGATTGCTCATATTTCTAAATCTACTAAACCAAATCTCAATCTCTTTCTTTTTTTGAAAAGTATGATTATAAGGGTTTAGAAAATTCTTATTACAAAGAATTCCGACTCCGAATCCATCGTATAAATGGATTACACTTTCTACGGCGCGAAATCGCGAACTGCCTTATGCGACGCGCCTATTTTTTACTCAATTTTCATAAGTTATCAAAACTTCACCAAACCAGATTTTAGTGTTTATAAAACATCTACAAATCATTTTAAGCCATTTTAAAGAGGTTTAACAATCTCATATACACATTTCATATATTAACGGAAAGTGATTTCCTTTGTGATATTCGACATGTACTAAACGTGAATCATTTCAACATCAAAATAAACATATAATCAAAATCCAAACTTGATGATCAAACATAGTAAACAAGCATAACAATCATACATTATATATATATAAATAGAGTTTCTCACTTGATTTTCGATCGGACTAACTTTAAAACGACTATAGCTCCGCTACGAACGCACTGGTGCCTATAAAATCGAGCCTTGGACATTTGGGAAGGCTTGGCCAATGCTTGCTAATGGAGGTGGGGTCGACCTTGGGTGGTGGATGGTGTGGCCGTGGGTTATAGAGGTGGAAAGGAGTGGATTTGCTTTTGTTTTGAAGAGTTTTGATAATATATACGTACTATATAATTTTAATTTCTTTTTGCCATATTTTTGACATGACTTCCTTTGATCAAGAAGCCATTAAAGTGGAATATAAGAAGTGAAGAAGCTTAGGAATTTCATGAAGAAGTGTGAATGAAGTGAAGAGAGGTGGGTGTTATTTATAGGCAAAAGTAAGGAGAAAAATATCATGATATTTCCACACAAACACATCACCATTTCATCGACCACCATACCTCACCCCCCATCTTGTTCGGCTGTGTACTCCCCCACCTCCTATGTAGGTGTAACCATGTGCACTTAGGTGTAAGAGTTTAACTTTGGATTTACTTAAGGGTTAAGTTTTAGGAAAATGTCTTAGATATTTATAATATATATATATATATATGTATGTATGTATAAGAATATTTGTATGTATATATGTGTTCATGTGCATGTGAATGTGTTCATGTATACGTACATGTATGTGTGCATATGTATATCTCAATTGATTCAGAATGTTGCGCAACTTTTCTACATGTAATCATTATGATTTCGATTTTCGGTTATATTTTCACTTCTTATTTAATATATGTGTATATATATATATATATTTGTAAAAAAAGGTTGACAATAATATTTCTATCATTATATAATAATTAAAAGGGATTATTTAATAATTAAAATAATCATTAAATCATTCAAATTCAGTTTTAATTAAAAAAATCATTTATTCCAAAATAGTTATATCGTTGATGATGTTATAAAGAGATTTTATTTTCAAAAATAAAATAAATAATTTTAGTACATATTCTCACTCATATACATAAATAAGTGTATGTATCCAGCTCCGTGCACGATGTCGGATGGTCTAAGAGCTGTTTATTGATAAAATGGTTTTTGGTCATTTTATCGATATATCTTCTAAAGTATATATATTTGTAAATATTTATTCAAAATAAGATTACCAATATTATTTACTGTTCAAAACATTATCATTTATGTTAAAAAATCTTATATTTGAATATTTCAAAAAATTTCTAAAGTGATGAATTTACAGGTCGTTATAGGATGCTTGCTTGATGATTTGTATGGTTCATTTAGATGTTTGATTGACATGGTTGTATATGAGTTTATAAAAATAAACCGAAATAATAAAAGCAAACATTGATTTTCAAAGAATATGAAAGTTTATTTATAAAAATACTTCATATTGAAAGATGAATTTTGAAAATAAGTGCAAAGACTTATATATGTATAAGAACATACTGAAAAGAAAAATATGATTTTTGAAAAAAAAGCATTTGAAGAAATTTGATAATTAGAAAAAACAATGACATATAGTAATTGTAATAGATACAAATTGTAGTAAAATTTAACCTTAACGGAACATAAAGAAAAAAAAGAGGAGGCAAAATTAGCAAATCACACTTCTAAAAGTGCAAATCTCTATCAAACTAATTTCCAAAATAACATTTGAGAAAAATGTAGGTAGTAAATGACATCAAAAGAATGCAAAGATAAATAAGACAAATAAAATGGAAGACACCAAAAGGGTAAAAAGCATATTGTGTATTAAGTATATGAATATATAGCTACACATATAATAAAGTTCAGGTTATAAGATCTTACCAAGAGTTCAATGTTTTAGCAAACATGCATGCAAGTTAGTATTATTTAGTTCAAAATGTTACAATTTTAAAAATCCGACGATAGAAGTTATAATATTTGTTTTCTAGTCTGTTTGCCGGGATTTTATAAAGATGAAATGAATTATGTTCTTATAAATAATTTAACCTGCAAATTCTATAAACTTTGAAACAAAAGTTCAAGTTGTACCACTTTTCTAGCTGGTTTGACAAGTTTCCAAACTTAGATAATACCTTAGTTTATGTGATTATGCTTGACAATAAATATTACTAATCTCGAAGCTGACTTGAAAATCAATTACACAGAAAGATTACACTTTATAAGTTGAGAAACATGCTCAAAGAATTATTAATATGTAACAAAATAGACTAAGCCAAGCTGAATGTTATGCTCTTCAAATATTGTTGCATGTAAACCTATCACCTTCAAGTGGCAGTTCCTTCAGTCTCTTCATTCATATCTAACTGCTCTAGTATTTTTTGTGCCTTGCTAAACATAAACAACTTCATATATATTTTATATACAGAAATAGTGGGATAGATAGATTTAGTATAAAAAATATGGAATGAATATCAGATTAAAGTTAAATAGACCAATGATTTGATGATGAATAAAATACACAACCATACCTCAGATGTGAAGTGCTAATTCAAAAAAATCCAGTTAAGGAAAAAACAATGATTGCACCAAAAGTTGGCACAAACACCCAATAGAGATTCTGTAGAGGAACAAATGAAGAATAAAAAATTTAAACAAAGAGAATATAGCAGTAAAGTAATCAGAAACAAGCTAATAACAAAGACACGACAGTTTATAGTGGTTCGGCGTTGTTTTCCTACGTCCACTTTAAAGAGATAACTTTATTAATCACTTTGTAAACTGAGTACAAGATGGATCAGATGAAAATCCTTATTTACAAAAGAATACAAAGCAACTAGCAGCGTTGCTGTCCCGAAATTGAACAATTAAGTCTGTATTTATAGGGGAAGACGGCAAAATATCTTCCTAAAATTTCGGCTGTGGAGTCTCCAGATCCAGACGAGGTTACCCTATCGATCGTGGGCCCTACTTCCACAAAATAACAATTGGTACCAATCATTTTTCTTTCTCCTTTTCACGTGCGATCGATATGCTGGGTCCCACCATGTAATATCTTACTATTCCCAAAGTTTAGTGCATAGTTGACTTCTGGATTTTGAGTTATTGATCGATTATCGTTGATTAGTACCGTCAATCTATATTCATATCAATTCAAGCCGATCCATAATAAAGATATTCCATATCTGATCCATATTAGGGATGGATCATAGCCGATCCATTTTGGAGATGGATCATAACCGATCTATAATGGAGATGGATCGTAGCCAATCCATAATGGAAAAGGATCATTGTCGATCCATATTGGGGATGGATTATAGCCGATCCATTTTGGAGATGGATCATAGCTGATCCATAATAGAGATGGATTATCGCCAATCTATAATGGAGATGGATCATTGCCGATTCATGTTGAAGAAGGATCATAGCCGATCCATTGGGAAAAACGATCGTACCCAATCGTAATTTCAGTTGAAATGTGAAATTCATACATAGCCAATTCCAGAATGATATTCGCATGAATCCATACGATAGTTGTCCATAGTCTTATCCATAATAGATCTTCAGTCCTGGTAACCATCTCTCCAGGCTTTCTGCCTTGATGTTCATCCAGTTACTTGTCTGATCGGTCTGAATATAGCCGGACCAAAAGGCCAAATAACATTTGCCCCTACACAGTACGTTTTGTAGCGTACATGACGTGCTTTGAATCGAAGCAAGTTAGAGTCGCCGGAAAGAAATCCATCCAGTTTTCTGAATAATCTCTATACTTTCGTTGAATTATCTTCCCGAAGTGTTGTATCTCTTTATGATCGTCATGACGCTTGGTCGGTTTCTAATATAAATTCATGATTTTATTCCATCAGTTGCTATCTGATCCAATCTTTTCTTTAATAACTCCAGGTGAAAATTCAATTTCTTTCGGTTTTAAGAAATTAAATTTTAAGAATATACATGTGCACGTTCAGGTACACGTTCTTGTCATTGGCTCCCGGATGCAATTGTACACTCACGGATCGTCGCCAATTCCTTATAGTTTAATTGAAATTAGATTGCAATCCCTTGTTTATATATTTTTATAACGAAATAGGGGTCGCAATAAGTCACTCAATGAGAAGGGACTTCATGTTCTACAGGGATGACGGCCTTACAGTCGTAAGCAAGGGCGAATGGAGTATGGCCAGTTGCGGACTTGTGGGTGGGTCTGTATGCCCATAATGATGGGAGTTCACAACCCACTTGCATCTAGCCTTTTCCAAATGCTTCCTCGGAATGGAATTTATAATTTTGTTAACAACTTCGACTTGTCCATTAGCCCAAGGATGAGCAAATGCCACGAATCTTTTCCCAATATGATTCCAGTGGCAGAAGTCTTTGAATTCAGCACTGTCGAATTGGGTCCCACTATCAGTTACAACTGTTCGGGGAAGACCAAAACGATAGATAATGTTTCGAACAACAAAGTTGATTACTTTTTTCATTATACTCGTGGCTAAAGGTTTAGCTTAAGCCCATTTGGTGAAGTAATACACTACTACAATGGCATATTTTACACTACCTTTAGAAATCGGCTTGGCAAGAAGCCGACGATGTCAATACCCCCAAGCGGCAAGCGGCTATGGACTGACCATTTGATTAATTTCCATAGGCGAGGCTCTCGTAATTTTTGCAAACATCTAGCACTTGTCACATCGTCTAGCATAATCAACCGCATCTCGATTGACAGTTGGCCAGTAATAGCTGTAGCGGAGTATTTTCTTTACCGAGGTTTGCCCCACGATGTGATCGCTGCATTCTCTTTCATGGACTTCTCTCAAGACCTATTTGATTTCATCATGGGCGATACACTAAAGTAGGGGAACAAAGAAACCATTTCTACGCATGACTCCTTTTTGGATGATGCAGCATAAAGCTTTTAGGAGGATCTACCATTCTTCGTTCCTCTTTCCGAAAAGGATCCGTTATTGCAAATAATCTTTAATCGGAGTCATCCACGACTCCTTCTCTAGCTCCATCTCTATTACCCAATCGATTTCCATTTGGTTTATGCTCGGAATGACTAGTACTTCGACTTGAACCAAGCCTATTTGTTGTGCATCCCCGGTGCTAGTAGACTTTTCCAATGAGTTGGCCTCTTTGTTTTGAACCCGAGGAATGTGCGTGATGTCATAATACTCAAAGTCAATCAATAATACTCAAAGTCAGTCAATAGCTCTTAGACTCGGATAAGGTATGGAGTGAGTCATTGTCCTTTAGTCTGGTAATCTTCCCTAACTTGGTATAGCACCAACTGGGAATCGCAAAAGATTTCAAGAGATTTTATTTCCCAGTTCTCTAGTAAGTTTGAGTCCAGCAATCAGAGCTTCATATTCAGCTTCGTTATTCGTTGCAGGGAAGTCAAGCTTCAAAGCGTAGCAAATTAATCGATCCTTTGGAGTTCGACTCTAGAACAATGATCGTAGGAGGCTCCATCCGTATACATTTTCCATCGGATGGTAGGGGCTTCATCGCTCCCTAGGAGATCATCCTGTGAAGTGAATTCAGCTATAAAGTCCGCCGGTGCCTATCCTTGGATGGCTCTCCGAGAGAGATAAGTGATGTCGAATTGGCTCAGTTTGATGTTCCACTTTAGTAACCTTCCAAACATCTCAGGTCATTGTAAGACCCATCGTAACGGCTGATCGGTGTAAACGTTGATGGGAAGAGCTTGAAAATAAGGGCGGAGCTTTCGTGAAGCAATCAACAAGCAGTACGCCAATTTCTCCATCTTCGGATAGTTCCTTTCAGCTCTTGTTAATCACTTGCTAACATAATAAACCGGTTTTTGGATTCGATTCTCCTCGCAAAGCAGTGCAACACTTATAGCGTGTACCTACACGGTTAAGTAGATATAAAAATCTTAATGATCCATCGGCTTTGACAAGATAGGAGGTCTCTTTAAGTGGACCACCAAAGCTTAGAATGCATCTTCACACTCCTATGTCCATTAAAATTTCATCTTCCCTCTTCTCATCAGGTCGAAGAAAGGAATACATTTATCAGTGGCTCTGGAAAATAAACCGACTTAAGGCGGCAACCTTCTCATTTAGGCTCTGTACTTGTTAAATAGTCTTTGGCATCTGGATGTTGTAAATTGCTCGAATCTTCTCGAGATTAACTTCGATTCCGTGAGCATTGACAATGAAACCTAAGAATTTTCCTGCTGCGACGTCAAAGGAGCATTTCAGAGGATTGATCTTCATTTTGTAATATCCGAGGATATCGAACATCTCCGCTAAATCTCTAATGTGGTTGCTTGATCATCATGACTTCACGAGCATATCTTCCACGTATACCTTCATCGTCTTTCCTATCTGATCTTTAAACATTCGGTTGACCAAGCACAGATAAGTTGCTCCAGCATTCTTCAATCCAAATGGCACTACCACATAGGAATATAATCCAATGTCGGTAATAAAACTGGTGTGCTCCTGGTTGAGGATGTGCATCGGGATTTGATTATATCCGGAGTACTCAAGATCTATTGCTCGTTGTTTAGGTTGGAATGATAGTCAGTCGCCCATGAGCCCGGGCATCAACCAATGATTCTTATCTCTAAGTATCCTTTCGGCTGTAGCCTCGAGTCATTGTAAACACTAGGTATGAGTCACAGTATTGAATTATCGTAGTCGATTTTTGGATGATCACACTTGTACCCCTAGGTCTCGAGTTGATAAATGTACTGCATGGATGGTCAAGTCTCATCCTAGTTGTGTTTACACTCCCACCTAAGCTTTGAATACTTAGAGTTGATCGATGAATAGTCGGCTCGCATTCAACTTGATTCTTGCTCGTGCCCTCCAAGTCAGGGGTAAATGTCGATAAGTGGATGGGCATGTCACATCTATTTTGGTATTACACTCTTTCCTATTGAATTATGGGATCAATCTAGTTGATGAAAGGATGAGTCGCACCTATTCTGATTTATGTTCTCTTGTCGGACCAAGGGATAAAGTTAGCTCAAAAGCGGTCAAGTCATGCTCATCTGTTTTCTTTCTCCTCCTGACAGATCAAAGGAAGGTGATGGAGAATGAACGGTGAAGTCACACTCGTTCATGGTTTATTATCCTATCCATGCTCTATTGACCGAAGCTATTCGATGGACGTTCGGGTCACAACCATTTGTGGCTGATGTTGATCGATACTGACCTTTGGTCCAGTGGCATGATATAGAAAGTTTGGATCAGTATTGTCTGTCGATACGATGGGACGATAAAGTCGGTTACCCGTAACTTCAGATGTCATTCTGATTGGTTTTTTATTAAGGTCTCCCTACAATCGTTGCCTTAAGTCCTACAGAACAGTAATCCGGAGCTATAGTGAGCTGTTGTATTCAGCTTTTAGTAGTTTTTACTCCTAAGCCCAGTCTTGGGTTAGCGGAGTTAGTTCGTTGATGTCGAATTCCATACGTAGTGAGTTTATACTCCTCCTGTCGAGTTCATGTCGGAGTTTATGGAATAGAGAGTGGTCGAACTGCACTCATCTATTTATTTATACTCATATCCCCACTCCGGGGATAAGAGTTTGTTGGCGGTTGGTCGAATCGCACCCAATTTGTGTTTATACTCCAATCCACACTCTGGGGACATAGAATTATTCTGGAAATGAAATCGAACTATGGGACATTTCATATATGACTTGCATACTTGAACTAGAATATGGCCTTCAATCGGATGTTCACCAACTCAGACTTGAATAGAATAGCATATTTGTACTTGTATGGATTGCAACACGTGCCCTGAATGAACTTGAATATGAATGTCAGATTCTTATATGCCGATAGCCGTTCCCTAAATTTGAATGTAACTGTTTCACGTAACCATCGACGTGAAATCCACTTGAAACGGTCCGCAATGATGGTCACTCCGGACGAACTCCCGAGTTTCGCCATAACTGCCATATAGTATTGAACTATATTACACTACACAACACCGCACTAAACTATACCTAGCACGAGGGACGTTTAAATCGGGTTTTCAAAGTCGCACAGGTGATGGGATCAGTGTCGGCCCCTTTCCTAGACAAGTCTTATAACTTCAACACTTTGGTAGTGTATGTAGGCACAGAGAACGGCAGTTGGATCTGATGTTGATCCACCTATTCGAACATTTCTCTAATGCATAGTCAATGGCATGAGAACCGGTTAGGACGACATGTGATGATGGTCGCTCCAGTCGAACTTCTGGATCTCGTCCTAAGCTGATGAGATTGATAGTGGTGGGTTCTAGGTGCTTTGAGCGATTATCTGCAATGGCTGAAGATCAAGCTTATAAGCATGTCGAATCAAATGTCGAGTAGGGTTCAGCCTTGTATTGTGCACAACTACATAGCTGGCTCTTGCTTTGAGTTTGAATCTGCTTGTTTATTCAAGTAACATACTTTCTATTCAATGTACTAAAGATCTATTGCTCGTTGTTCAGGTTGGAACGATAGTCAATCGCCCATGAGCCTAGGCATTGACCGATGAT
This sequence comes from Allium fistulosum, assembly GCA_030737815.1. Taxonomy (NCBI): domain Eukaryota; kingdom Viridiplantae; phylum Streptophyta; class Magnoliopsida; order Asparagales; family Amaryllidaceae; genus Allium; species Allium fistulosum. Next base: position 473,644,654 of record CM060904.1, read on the forward strand.
TCTATCTCTAAGCATCCTTTCGCCCGTAGCCTCGAGTCATTGTAAACACTAGGTATGAGTCACAGTATTGAGTTATCACAGTCGATTTTTGGATGATCACACTTCTACCCCTGGGTCTTGAGTTGATAAATGTACTGCATGGACGGTCGAGTATCGTCCTAGTTGTGTTTACACTCCCACCTAAGCTCTAAATACTTAGAGTTGATCGATGAATAGTCCGCTCCCGTTCATCTTGATTCTTGCTTGTGCCTCCCAAGTCAGGTGTTAATGTCGATAAATGGATGGGCATGTCACATTTTTTTTGTTTAACACTCTTTTCCGTTGAATCATGAGATCGAGTTATTTGATGGTAGGATGAGTCACACCTATTCTGGATTGTACTCTGGCTTTTCCTTCTCGGGAGAAGACTTCAATGCCCCATCGGATTTCGAACATGAGCAGAGTACTGGATGGTTAACCACATCCACTTTTGATGCAGATGTTGCCATACTCTAGGCAAGGACCAAAAAATAGATGGTTAAGTCACATCCAATCTGTGACTGTTACTCGCCCGGTCGAACAAAGGGCAAGAATCAGTGTGCGGATAGTCACGTCCATTTTGAACTGCTCTTCTAGTCAAATCATGGTTAGAGCTAGCGAATAAACAGTCGTGTCACATTCATTCGGAGCTGGATGGTCAGTCACATCTATTTTTATTTATGTTCTCCTATCGGACCAAGGGATAGAATTAGCTCAAGAGCGGTCGAGTCATGCTCATCTGGTTTCTTACTCCTCTTGACGTATCAAAGGAAGGTAATGGAGAATGAACAGTCAAGTCACACTCATTCGTCGTTTATTATCCTATCCATGCTCTGGTGACCGAAGCTATTCGATGGACGTTCGGGTCACATCCATTTGTGGTTGGTGCGGATCGATACCGACCTTCGATCCAACGGCATGATATATAAAATTTTGATCAATATTGCCTATCGATCTGATGGCACGATAAAGTCGGTAACCCATTACTTCGGATGTCGTTCCGCTTAGTTTTGTATTAAGGCCTCCCTACAGTCATTGCCTTAAGTCGTATAGAACACTAAGCCAGAGCTACAGTGAACTCTCATATTCAGCTTTCAGTAATTTGTACTCCTACCCTCGGTCCTGGGTTAGCGAAGATAGTTCGTGGATGGTCGAATTCCATTTGTATTGAGTTTATACTCCTCCTATCGAGTTCAAGTTAGATTTTATGGAGTAGTGAGTGGTCGAACCGCACTCATCTGTTTATTTATACTCATATCCATACTCTGGGGATAAGAGTTTGTTGGTGGGTGGTCGAATCACACCCAATTTATGTTTATACTCTAGTCCACACTCTGGAGACTTAGAGTTTTTCCGAAATATGGTCGAACCAAATTTTCCTTAGTCATTTCTTCTGCCCCCAAGTCAAGGATAGAAGTCGAAGAGTGGTCGGTCGTATTGCATTCACTCTTACTTGGAGTTCTTCACATCGAATCATAGGAAGGAGCTGATTAGCGAATGGTCAAGTCATATCCGTTCTATGTTTTATACTCAGCCTGTCAGTTTATAAGGGACCGTTAATGGATGAATGGTCGAACCACATCCATTTTCTACCTATACTCTTATCCCCACTTCGAGACCAGAGTTTGTTGATGGGCGGTCCATCGCACCCATTTGGTGTTTATACTCCAATCCGCACTGAGGCACTAGAGTTATTTACTGGATGGTCAAACCACGTCCATGTCTTGGTTTAGATTTTGGGCTTGCCGATGTCCGGGCCAGGCTTGAATAGTTTATTGTACTTCAGGTGAAAGCAAGGTCGTGGATGGACATATTCCTCTTTGGATTGGACGGTCGAATCACGTCCAATTTTAACTTGGGCTCTCAAACTGGCCCTTACATTTAGGGTAGGAGTTGACGTGTGGATGGTTGTACCACGTCCACCTTCATTTGGATCCGGCTTCTGCCAAGCCTTGGGAGTTAGATGAGTGTTCTAGCAAACTTTGAGCTTGAGCAGAGGAGCAGTTGGTCAGATCGCATCCACTTTTAGTCGTGTGTTTACCCCCAAGTTGAGGGTAAGAGTTGTGGAGCAGGCGGTCGAACCGCATCCACTTTTTATAGTATTTATACTACAGACTGCACTGAGTGACCAGAGTTGATCAATGGACATTCGAACCGCGTCCATCGTTTTATGTTTATACTCTGGTCCATGCTCCGAGGACTAGAGTTTTATGATGGGTGGTAAGTCACACCCGTTTGATGGTTATACTCCAGTCCGCGCTTTGGGAACCAAAGTTGGCCGATGGACGGTCGAATCACGTCCATACTTTTGTGTTTATACTCTGGTCCACGCTCCAGGGACTAGAGTTTTATGATGGGTGGTAAATCACACCCGTTTGATGTTTATACTCTAGTCCAGCCTCTAAGGACCGGAGTTGGTTGATGGACGGTTGAACCGCGTCCATCTTTTTGTGTTTATACTCCGGTCCATGCTCCGGGGGCTAGATTTTTACGATGGGTGGTAAGTCACACCCATTTTTGATTTATACTCCACCTATTTGGTCAAGGTAAGAGTTGTCAAATGAACAAGCAAGTCAAGTTCATTCGTGGGAAAGAATTCTACTCCCAGTGTTAAGAGGACAAAAGTTGGCGAGTGGACGGTTGATTCACGTCCACTTGGTGATTAAGCGATGGATGGTCGGACAACATCCATGGTCCATGCTTGGGTTGGACGGTCAAGTCTCATCCAATTTGCTTCATTCTCCTTCGGGCAAGTCAAGGGAGAGGGTTTTTGGGTGGATGGTCAAGTCACATCCACCTCACGTTGTAGTCATGTCCTCATGCCGAGGGCGGCAGTTGATGAGTAGACGGTCAATCATGTCTACTTTAAGTCGAGCTCCCTGACTGCCTCCTATGTCCAGGGAAGGAGTTAATGTGTGGATGGCCAAATCACGTCCACATTAGTTGGACCTCGGTCTTGCAGAGCTTCGAGATAGGCTTAAGTATTTTGGCAAACTTCAAGTATGAGCTGAGGAGTGGATGGTCAAGTTGCATCTGCTCCAAGTGTTTCTCCAGTCTTCGAGTCAAGCACGGAAGTTGATGAGTGGACGGTCAGTCGTGTCCACTTTGTATTGGATTCTGGCCTTGTCATCTTTTCCATTTCAAGTCCTTGCCCCCAAGTCAGAGGCATATGGTAGCTGATAAGCGGATGGATCACACTCGTCTTGATGATCCTCCAAAGGTCCAATCATGGTCCATGGAGGTTAGTTGGAGCCCAATTCTAAGTACTTGGTCACTAGTCGCCAAAGTCTGCCTTGGGTTCGACCCCTTATCAACACCGTCAGTATGATATTCTCATTAGGATTGCTCACTTTAGTGATGATGACGTTGAATCTCTACTGGAAGCCTTTGAGCGGCTCACCTGGCATTTGGAATAAATTGGATAATGACATTACATCCTTAGTGTGAGTTGCATGCATCCTAAATTGCTCAACAAATTTCTGATCCGGTTGATCGGATAAGGAGATGGACCTGGGTGGTAACTGCGTAAACTGCATGATCGTTATTTTTTCGAGGAATATGAGAAAACATCTCCATTCGATGACATCCGTCGCTCTCACGGGATCCATGTGCCACTCGTACTTCAGCAGATGTTGTTGGGGGTTTATGTTCATAGAATACGCTGGCATGGTCGACACATTGAATCTTCTCGGATATTCTGCACGCTTAACAGCTTCGATAAATAGGTTTCGACTGGGAAAGATGCTCCAATCATCATCAATCCGATCTGTTTTTATGTTACTAATGCTTGTAATGCTTATGAATGATGTATGCATGGTTGCCCAACATTTGAATGGTTGAGAATACCGATCGAATGTCGAATCAATTAAGATAGGGTCGCTAATTTGTGAAGATCCCCAAATTTTCACCGAAATGGGGTGCGATCCATATAAGGCGGTAAGGAAGGCCTTTAGAGGTTGCATACCAAGTTTCAAGTCATTTGGAGTCCGTATGCCCGAGTTATGAGCAAAGCAAGATGGACCAGTATTGATGGATTGGTGATAATTTACTTGGAGTCCGACCCTAGAAATTTTGCTATTTGCTTGGAGTCAGCCCCTGGTTCGCTTAGAGTCATTGAATTTGAAGTGCTAGGTTGGTGACGAATGGTGCTTGGAGTCATATTGGTGTTTGCTTGGAGAAAATCTTGGGTTTACCCGAGTCTGACCTTGGGCCAAAAATTTTTGGGTTTGCTTTAGGTCGAATGTGTGATTCCCCGAGTTCGACTTCGGGTTGAAACATATAAAGTCTGCTTCTAGTCATATCACTTTGGTTCTCCAGCCTTTGGGAGTATCGTTTGAGTAGAATTTCCTTGTCTATTCTTTGGCTATAATTCAGCAGCTGCCGCGTGATCCCTTATGCCCCGGTCAGTCATAGGACGTAAGGGAAGTGGATAGGATGCACCGTCATTAAGAGTGGATTGTACTCGATCCATTTTCGTTTGGATACTTATCAAAATATCAGACTAAGAACATATATGGATATGACCAATCAATTGTAGATGTTGGAGCAACGATCGGCTGCAAAAAAATGATCGACTGGAAAAACGATTGGTTCGAAGAACGATCTATTGGAAGAACGATCGGGTGGAAAAATGATCTGTTGGAAAAACAATCGGCTGGAAAAACGATCATCTGGAATGATCGGCTACAATACATGCTACAGAGGGATCAACTATCCAACCGATCGACTGGATGGACTGGATACTATCCGTTTAAACATATTTCTCCATTTTGACATTAGTGATTATCCCATAGGAAGCTTGTACATCCATGACTTCCTATTGTGTTCCATCTTCCAAAAGAGCGGTCTCCATGTTCTCTACTCCTTCATCAGTAGGTCGCGGAGAGGTAGCAATGGCCTTCTCCTTCCTAGGGGCATTTTAGGTAGTCTCCTTATAGATATCTTTCAAATCTGAGTAGAATAGGAAACTTGTCGGTAGAAAGCTGGATCTATCCCGCGAAAATGGGAATCCACAAGTAGATGATGAGATCCAATCAAGCTAAGAATTTTCTTGGTGAAAACACCCAATAGAGATTTCATAAAGGAATAAATGAAGAATAATAGATGTAAACATAGAGAATATAGCAGTAAGTAATCAAAAACAAGTTGATAACACAGACACAGCAGTTTATAGTGGTTCAGGGTCGTTTTCCTATGTCTTCTTTGAAGAGATAGCTTTATTAATTACTTTGTAAACTGAGTACAAGAGGGTTGGATGAAAATCCTTATTTACAAAAGAACATAAAGCAACAAGCAGCGTTCTGGTCCCAAAAAGGAACAATCAAGTTTGTATTTGTAGAGGAAGACGGCAAAATATCTTCCTGAAATTTCGACTGTGGAGTCTCGAGATCCAAACGAGGTCACCCTATAGATCGTGGGCCCACTTCCATCAAAATAACGATTGGTACCGATCGTTTTTCTTGCTCCTTTTCACGTGCGATCGATATGGTGGGTCCCACCATGTAATATCTTGCTATTCCCAAAGTTTCATGCATAGTTGACTTTTGGATTTTAAGTTATCGATCAATCATCGTTGATTTGTACTATCAATCTATATCCATATTGGTTTACACCAATCCATAATGAAGATGTTCCATATCCAATCCATATGGGATGGATCATAACCAATCTATTTTGGAGATGGATCATAGCCAATCCATAATGGAGATTGATCATAGTCGATCCATAATGGAGATGGATCATAGTCGATCCATTTTGGAGATGGATCATAGCCGATGCATAATGAAGACGGATCATAGCCGATCCATAATGGAGAAGGATCATAACCGATCCATTTTGAAGGTGGATCATAGCCGATCCATTTTGGAGGTGGATCATAAGCGATCCATAATGGAGATAGATCATAGTCGATCCATAATAGAGATAGATCATTGTCGATCCATATTGGAGAAGGATCATAACCGATCCATTGTGAAAAACGATCGTAGCCGATCATAATTTCGGTTGAAGTGTGAAATTCATACTTAGCCAATTCTAGAATGCTATTCGCATGAATCCCTACGACTATCATCTATAATCTTGTCCATAATAGATCTCCAATCCTGATAACCATCTCTTTGGGTTTTGTACCTTGATGATCATCTAGTCTAACTTGTCCAGTCAGTCTGAATATAGCCAGGCTAAAAGGCCAGATAATAAACAGTTTTAACGCTATTTTACAGTAACGTCATTGTTCGTGTGTATGATGAATGAAGCACCAAATGCGCCTTCCATGATCAATCAAATGTGTTGAAATCCGTCCGCATATCCTTTCGTGGGGGCAACATATGGTTTGATCAATACCTTTTAACAAAAGGAATCCCTTGTTGTCACATGCGACCAAACTCACATATATACCACACCACCTCCATTATTATTCAAGTTGTGGGACTATTCTCTTTCCAATGTACGCTCATTAACCATACACAATGCGAGACACCCCAATAGATCTCCATCTTGGATCGCATCCATCCATGCGTCTTCTAATATGCCAACACGATCCCTGCGCCATATCGAGACTTTGTTCCCATGCTATTCTACCAGATCCAATGTACCATGATCTAGTTCCACCTTAAATTTGACTACTTAAGCTTACGCTGCTAGCCAGCACGATTTCTAGGATTACCATGATCTTGTGCATTGTCCATTGTCTCAAGCATTACCATCGGCTCTGATACCATGTTGAAATTTCTAGGATCCATCCACACATCCTTCCGTGGGGGCAACATAAAGTTTGGTCAACATCTTTTTTAACAAGAGGAATCCCTTAAAGGAATCCTTTGTTGTTACATGCGACCAAACTCATATATATGCCACTCCACCTTTATTATTTTTCATGATGTGCGACAATTCTCTTTCCAATATGCACTCATTACCCATACATAATGCGAGACACCCCAACAAATCTCTACCTTGGCTCGCATCCATCCATGCATCTTCCAATACACTAACACGATGCCTGCACCATATCGAGACTTTGTTCTTATGCCATTCTACCAGATCCAACGTACCATGATCTAGATTCACCTTAAGTCCGATTACTTAAGCCTATACTACTAGCCACCATGATTTATAGATCTCTTGTGCATTGTCCATTATCTCAAGCATTACCATCGGCTCTGATACAATGTTGAAATTTCTAGGATCCATTCGAACATCCTCCAGTGGGGGCAACATAGAGTTTGGTCAACACCTTATTTAACAACAGGAATCCCTTGTTGTTACTTGCAACCAAACTCATTTATATACTATACCACCTTCATTATTATTCACGATGTAGGACCATTCTTTTCCAATATGCGCCCATTACCCACACACAATGCGAGACACCCCAACAAAATGTTTATATATATATTGCATAGTAATTCACTAAGAGTTATTGTTTTCTTCTATTATCAGCTATAAAACGTAAAATTTGAAAAGGTTTAACGATCTTTTTCCTTATTTCTGTAAGTAATATATTGAATGAAAATAATTTTCTTAAATGAATCTATTTGTTCACAATAAGAGGATAATTTTATTAGATTTGATGAACATAGGCTCTTGAATTAAAATTATAGCAGTTTTATTATTAGTAAAATATTTTGGAAAGCTAATGAGTTCTGCAACAAATCATCTTTTGAAACCCGTATATGATTTTGTGTTGTTAATCACAAAATTTTTATCAAAGAATTGCTTATATATACATATATATTAAAAAAATAGTTGATTTGACTGCCACATTATTAAACTTTACATATATGAAAGCTTATGAGTTCATTTTGAGTTGAGAATGGGTACAAGAAGGCTGCTTGGATTGGACTATGGCGCAAACTTGCTTTTGCTTGCATAAAACTAAATAAATTATTTTAAATGCTAAAACCAATGTATGTTTTTACTTAAAAAGTTATATATATTGTGGATTATATGCCATGTGGCAAAATGGTGATAAATAAATTATTTCTGATCATATTTTAGTCGATGTATATCTATTTTATTATATATCATTTATTCGAAAGCCTCTCCTATAAAGGATAATTTACCGAAAATTATCAAAATTATCGATACTTAGAAAAAATTTCAAAATTTCATATGTTTTGTAATTTAAGGAATTTTTTTAAAGAGAACTATTGAAACCTATACATATATAAACCCCTGTATTTGTAACATATGACTGAAATGATATGTTTACTTTTCTTATTGTATCGACCTAACAAATTTGTATAAGTAATATATATTATATGAGATTTTATCAGAATGACGCAGCGAAAGCACAATAGCGAATGATATGTATATTATATTTTGTTGTTAATGTTATTTATTACATCTATTATAGTTTTCTCTAATAAATTACGAGGACGTAATTTATTTAAGCAAGGGTGTAACAACCCGCACCTTCGGACACACTGATTCAAAGCCCAAAATTGACCTTTGAACCGTCATCGTTCAAGAGGTACAAATTGTTAGGCTTTAAATGTAATATATAATGATACAGAGACAATTATAACATTACACAATTCTACATTTTCATATCTCATAGCAGAAGGAAATAAAATATAAGTAATTAGAGTAATTCAAGTAAAACAATCATAGAATAACTGTAGTCCATTCGATAAATTACATAAAAAATCTCTAAATGTAAGTACAACATAAGTATGATAAATAGCAATAGGCCCAAATGACAGATAAAACTCTGAAACAACATCATAGTTATAGTATGTCTAATAGATAAAATGAGATACATAGAGAGAGGTTGTAATAAATAAATCTCTATCAACATGTCACTTGGTCCATGCACCTGGACCAAATCAAATCACTTACTACCCCATTCTCTTGTAATAGGTAATAAAAAGGATAAATGGAGTGGATCAGACAAAGTCCACTAAATGAATTATATTACAAATGGTATGGTATAAACAAGTGATTGAAGTATAGTTATATCCTACACCTAGGGTGTTCCTTAGTGTGTTATATATATATATATAAGGATCTAGTCATTTTACATTTTCAAGTTGACTATTCTAGATGTCCAATTATAGTTCATGAAATTACCACCCATAGGTGGAGCATACTTAAATAGGGAAACTCCTAGTGGCATCTCTCGTATATGGTCTCAAGGTAGTCCACCTAACTATACATACATACATACATACATATATAAACAGACACACATATACATATACATATATATATACATATAGATATATAAATACCTATATATGTGTGTGTTTGTGTGTTAACTAACATCTTTAGTAGTTATTACATAGGTTACATCCATCTGAATATAGATCCAATTCCCGGCTCATCATCGAATCACTATTTAACAGTTCTTGCCATCTTGCATTAATGTTTGAAGTAGGGTATATTCAATGCCCGGTTCGTTCGTTTAATCACTATCCAATGGGTTCTTTCCTTCTTGCATTGGTGCATCTCCTTCTTAGTCCGCTTCCCAAGTTCTATATCATTACACAAGTAGTAATCAAGAGTGGATCCGCCCTTCTCTAACGAACGTCTTCATCCGCTCTTTCATATTCCATGAATCTCTGGCTAGGACCGACTACGAATTGTATGAACTTATAATTGTGATATAGTCGCCAACCACGTTGAGTCTCGCATTCCAACTCCATGAAACGAGAGCCTAGGACTTTACCCAAAAGCGATATGTTTCCAGCTTGCTACCCGACTCCATTCAGCCGTGCACTCCCAAATAACTAAGAAGTGGGAACAAATTTTCCCCGACCTATTCTACTTGGCCTATACCAAGTCCAGGTTCAATCTAGCCTACTACTTCAGCTCAGACGCCTGATTCTACTAGTCAGACGGCTCACCCTATGTCGTTTAAAAAAAAAATCTCCACGTATTTAGACGTTTGGTTGTTCCAATCAGACGTTTGACCCTGCTTCAGACGTATGGTCACGTCTTGTTTTGGAACTCAAACGTCTGAATATAGCCTAATTTCAACTGTATTCTTTCTATTTCGAACCCAATGCATTCAGTCGTCTGAACCTTCAACTCGGACAACTGACCCTTCAGCTTAGACGTTTGATTGGGTTATTCAGATGACTGAATAATGCTTTATTAGCACTTTTTTCTGGTTCGTATTCAATCGTCTCTAGTCTAATTCCAAATTCTAACCCCCTAATTTAGATGTTTGACTTAGGTTTTTCCAGATTTTTAAGTTTTATTGTTCTAGTTTATTTCGCTTGTCTCTCCGTCGATTCAACCATGGGTTTCAGTGTTTATCTTTACAAAGTTTCATGTATAATTTCTACTACCTGTTCTCTAACTTCAAATTATTTATTATGACATTTATCAATGGTTTTTCAGTCAATTATGTATATATACTCAAGGAATTTTATATGTACACTCAAACCGATTATTACATAATTTTTAATGTAAATTGAATTAGATCTAAGTAAATTCCAACAAATATGTTTATTATGTAGAAGAATCAATCCAAATCCATTATAATTTCAGATCTATAAGGTTAGCGATAATCTATTTTTCATCTATCTATTCAATAATTTAGATTTATCATCTTTTAAGTTTTTTCCAATTTACTTCAATTCAAAAAATCAGAATAAAAGATAGATTCAACAAAAGAAATTATATTTGTATTACTAAAAGATATATTGTTAAAATTCAACTACTTATTCACATCATACTCATTTCGTAGATAGAATCCACTCAACTTTTAGCTTTTCATCGACTGTTTAGATTTGTATCCGCTGCACCTTTCCTCTAGCTCTGTTGGTTTAATCATTCCTTCTCTAATTCCTTTTCTATTTTTATTTGATTTACTTTTTATTTTGTTTGAAACTTGAAATTGTTTTTTAGGAGAAAGAAGAGATGTTTACGGAGCGGAGTCTAGGGTTTCTGAATGAGAAGAATAGAGGATCATGCCTTTATTTATAGTTAGAATTAAGGTTTCTAATTTAATTTTCGAAATCAATAATTACGAAATTACCACTGGGTACATTTTCATTTATTTTTGCTTCATTTTATCAAATTTAACAAGTTATATATGTTTTCTGACTATAAATAACGTTCCAGACATAGTGGAATAGATCCCTAAGTCTAATTTCAACATCTGTAAAAAGTTGTCATTTTGTCTTTTTATGTAAAATTATATATTTTTCCCTTATTCACATTTTAATTTATTATTATTATTTCTTGGGTTACATTCTTTTCCTTATTTGTATTTAATTTATTATTAAAATTTCCGAGGTGTTACATTCTTCTTCCTTGAAAAGATTTCGTCCCTGAAATCTTCAAGGATGGAAAAATGTAATCCACTTACACAACCAATATCTACAACTATCTACTCAACCATCAACCACTTATAACCCTTGTCCTCAATTTAAGATTTCTGATGCAACATGTATAGACATGTATGGATCGCACATAATTTGTAGGTAATGCAAGAAATGCAAGTGTTTATGTTATGTATCTGAATTGTATGCTATATCCTAAGTACTTACAATTATATATAAATGAGCAACCGTTCAATATACATGCAAAAATGCAACAACTATATGCATATTACTAATAAAATAAAGTAGATAATGTGATGTGTGTCATGGGCCAACAGGAATAACAGCCTATATGTGCGACACTAACTAGCAAAATACATCAATTAACAATCATCATCCAAAACACATCCCAATGACGTATTCACATTCATGCCTAACATACATATACTTACCTAGCTATGGAATACACTAAGCTAAGTACTGCATATCTAAGTAATTTTATTAAGTTTTGGAAACTTACCAGAAAAGAGCTCTGGATGAATAGCTCAGATCTTCTCCTCTGGCTCCCAAGTGCTCTCAACTGGATCGTCTCCTCATTAGACTCTAACCGGTCTGAGTACTTTACTACGAAGTTGCTTTGTTCCATGCTCAACAATACGGGTAGATGAACGGTGAATAAGTGACTCTTTTTCACTTCAACATCTTCCAACTAACTCGGCTCAAACATGGTAGCTAAATCGTGCAAGCACTTTCGCAAGTGTGACACATGAAAGTCATTGTGAAACCTTGCTAACTTTTCAGGATGCCCCACTCTGTAAGCTAACTTCCCTACTCTTTCAAACATCGTAAAAGGCCTTACAAATTTTGGTGCCAACTTTCCCGAACCACCAAACCTCAAAACATGTCTAAGTGGCAAGATCTTCACAAAGACCTATGTAACCCATCGTGAACTCTAACTCCGTGCGTCTTCTATCAGGGTAAGATTTCTGCCTATCTTATGCAATCTTTATTCTTCTACAGATCAAATCTACTTTCTTAGAGGTCTCGCTAATCATGTCTGGTCTAAGAATGATCCTACCAGTAGTGTCCCACCAATAAGATGGGGATTTATGCGGCCTCCCGTACAACGTCTCGAATGATGCCATTCTAATACTTGCCTAATAGATGTTATTATATGCAAACTCTACTAATGTTAAGTGATCCTCCTAGGAATCTCCAAAATCTAAAATACACATCCTTGGCAAATCCTCCAATACTCGATTCACCATCTCTGTTCATCCGTCCGTTTGTAGGTGATAGGCTGTACTCAGATTTAGTTCAGTGCCCAAGGCCTCTTGAAGACTCCTCCAAAACTCTTTAGTAAAAAGTGGATCTTGATCGCTTACAATGCTATAAGGAATTTCGTGTAGTAGAACCACCTACCTCATTTATAAGGTCATCAAAGATGCAATCGTCCTCGTACTCCAAACTGGAATAATATAAGTGCATTTGGTCAATCGATAGATGATGACTCAAACACTCTCATTCCTCCTTCTTCTCCTAGGTTGTCCTTCAATTAAATCCATAGAGATACTCTCTCATTTCCAGTGCGGGACATCCAAAGGCTGTAATAATCCACTGAGCACTTCTGCTTCGCTTTTACTCTTTGACAAGTCATACACTTGGAAACGAACTCCTTTACATGTCTCTTCATTCTTCGCCGGTAAAATACTCTATTCATATCTCGGTATATTAGTTAGTTTCTGAGATGATGGTTTTGATGCCAACAACCTTAGGACTTGTTATAAAATATAAATACTAATATTCTTGTCCAGATATATATGTATATGCAGGATATATATATATATATATATATATATGAAGGCACTGAGAATGAAGACTGTACAGTATAAAGATTCAAGACTGTATAGAGATTCAAGACTGACGAATTCAAGATTGAAGAAATCAAGACTGAAGACTCATGGGTATCAAGATTATCAAGAGTTCAAGATATCAAGATAAGTAATAGAGTCTAGATTTATGTTAAAACTTTGTAATAACACTAAAATATTTATTTGGATTTTAATTGTGGAATAGAATCCACCTTCTCGCTTTAATAGTGGGATGGAACCCATGACCTCTTTAGTGGGATGGAACCCACGACCTTCTCTAGTGGAATGGAATCAATGAAATTTTCAAAATGATTTATTTTTTCAAAACTATCTTTTTAAAGTCATCTCTATCAATTTAAATATTTTAGCCTTAATTCAAAAACTATTTTTAATCATATTAAATTCAAAATCATCTTTTTTGTTTTTAAACTATCTCTTGATTTTAATATTTTAGCTTTAATATATTTTAAAGAAATCTATATTTAGTTTTTAATATTACTTTTATATTATAGATTATATTTTTTTAAGATTACTTTCTAAAACTCTTTTATAAGTTTAAACTATATTCATAATGGTTTACAAAGTTTAGAAATTGTTTTGAAAAGTTTTAGAATAGAAATCATTTTAAAGTAAAATCTATTTTCAAAAATAACATAGGCATGTCGACATCCCTCATCCCCCCATGTTGACATGGTAGCCTAGAATTTAAAATTCAAATTTTCAAAAGAAGTGTTTATTCGTCATAACCTTTTGCGAATGGACATGACCATTGTTCTCCAATAAATACCAGTTGTTTTCAATGAATTTTAAGTTAGTTTTTCTTCATTTCTTCACTCCTTCTCTACTTAAATATTCTCTTATATTTCAAATGCTTTAAAAAAACTCTACTGAAATTCTAAGTGAATCAAACTCAATCATCTCTAGTTTGATTCTCTGCCACACTCTCTCAAAGATCTCAGTGCTATTCAGAGTTATAAGATCATTTGTAATCAAAGATCGAAAGATCAAAGTGTATCGAGTCTCTCTCTATCAAAGTGTGATTAGAAACGGTGTGATTATGGCCTGTAAATCAATTGGGTGTGATTGTAGCCCGTAAATCAATTAGGTGACCTTGTAGCCTGGTTAAATCAAGAGAGTTTGCCCTAGACTCGGAGACATGAGGGTGTATCTCGTGGCCTTGAAATCGAGGTTGTAATATCGACATTATATTTGAAAAGAAATCTGCATAAGAAATTGTGTGGGATTGGATGTAGGGTAACTCTGAACCAGTATAAAATTCCGGTGTGTTCTTTCCTTTACTGCTTTTATTTACTATTTGCATCTGTGTCTGATTCTGTGATTGTTTCTGTGTTTGTGAATTGCATCTGTTTGGATTTAATTTGAAAAGATTTCAAAAAGATTCATAAAAATAATTAAACACTATTCACCCCCCTCTAGTGTTGATTCTGCCTTAAGATCCGTAATCCGCATTTCCTACATTTGGTATTAGAGCATTGGTTTTCAAAGTTATCATAATCTGCATTTTGAAAAAGTTTAAAATGGAAATTTTTGGAGATTCTGTTAACACTAGTTCAAAACTGTCCAAATCATCATTGTCTCATAAGTCTGCATATTGTTATTATAGAAAATCAAGTTACCTACCGAATTTGTGTGTTGTGTAGGAACAGATGTGTTAAATGGCTTTTGAAGAATCAGCAATCAATGGACAAATGATACAAATAAAGAAAAACAAATGGATACTTGATAGTGGATGTTCAAGACACATAACTGGTAATCCATAGATATATAATGACCTAATTTATGAAGATCGAGGAATTGGTCAACTTTGGAGACAATTCAAAAGGATACGTGATTGGCATCGGCAATGTCGGTAACTCTAAAACTCCTACTATTTTTGATGTTCTGTTAGTTAGGAATCTAAAACACAACTTACTTAGCATAAGTCAACTATGTGACAAGAGCTACAAAATTAAATTTGAAAAGGATAGGTGTCATATCGAAGATAATAAATCAAATATTATCTTTGAAGAAATTACGAAGAAAAACATTTATATTCTCAGTATGAAAATCTTAAATGATAACCTATGTCTTTTGGCTAATACAAGTGATCCTTGGATTTGGCATAAAAGATTTGGGCATTTGAATTTTAAACTCTTATCTAGACTTTCAAAACTTGATCTAGTAAGAGGTCTCCCTAAAATGGATTTTAAATTAGATAGTATATGTGATGTTTGTCAATTAGGAAAACTTAGAAAGAGTTCATTTAACTTCAAAACCTCTTGAGTTACTTCATTTAGATCTGTTTGGTCCATCTCAAATTTAGTCAATAAATCACAGTAAATATGTTTTTGTGATTATAGATAATTATTCTAGATTTACATGAACAATTTTTCTGAAACATAAAAGTGATGCTTTTGATTTATTTAAAACTTTTGCAAAAAGAATTCAAAATCATCTTCCTTTAAAGATCAAAACTATTCATCGTGATCACGGTGGAGAATTTGAAAATGAAAATTTTGAGAATTTTCGTAATAAAAAAGGAATAGCTCATAAATTTTCTTTTTCAAGAACTCCACAACAAAACGGAGTGGTAGAGCGTAAAAATAGGACGATTCAAGAGTGTGCAAGAACTATGCTTTCAGATAGTAAATTACCAAGAATTTTTGGGCTGAAGCAGTCGCTACAGCTTGTTACATTTTGAATAGGATTTTAATTAGACCTCTAACCAATAAAACACCATATGAACTTCATTTTAATAAGAAACCAAAGGTATCTTATTTTAAAGTTTTTGGAAGTAAATACTTTATTCTAAATACAAAGGATAATTTGGATAAATTTGATCCTAAATCCGACAAAGGGATCTTTAACGGATATTCTAATAGAAGTAAAGCATACAGAGTTTTTAATTTAAAAACTAACACCATTGAAGAAGCGATGCATGTATCCATTGATGAAAATTTCAAAGATTTTTTTCAAATAAATGATGAAGATGATTTTGTTACTTTAAACAATGAATCAAATGAAACAAATTGTGAAACTGTTCATCCTAATAAAAGGATTAGGCTTTTAAAAGTCATCCTATAGAAAATATACTAGGAAATATTGAATCTGTTGTTAGAACTAGAAATCATTTAAACAAGATGAGTAATGTAGCTTTTATATCAACTATTGAACCTAAAAATCCAAAGGAAGCATCATCTGATGATTCATGGATTCTTGCCATGAAAGAAGAACTGAATCAATTCACCAGAAATGATGTATGGGAACTTGTTCCTAGGCCTGAGGACAAAAATATTATAGGAACTAAATGGGTTTATAAATAAAATGAATAAACAAGGTGAGGTTGTTAGAAATAAAGCTCGGTTAGTCGTGCAAGGTTATTGTTAAGAGGAAGGAATAGACTATGATGAAACCTTTGCACCCGTAGCAAGATAAGAAGCCATTAGAATTCTACTTGCTTTTGCAAACCATGACAAATTCAAATTATTTCAAATGGATGTCAAAAGTGCATTTTTAAATGGTTTTGTTAAAGAAGATGTTTATTGTGAACAACCCTCACTTTTTGAAGATGAGAAGTTTCCAAATCATGTTTACAAATTAAAGAAAGCTTTATATGGCCTGAAACAAGCTCTTAGAGCCTAGTATGACAGACTAAGATCTTACCTATTCCAATCAAAATTTGAAATTGTTAAAGTAGATAATACCCTTTTTATTAAAAGAAAGAAAAATGATATCCAGTTAGTACATATTTATGTAGATGATATAATTTTTGGATCAACAAACAATGAAATGAACAAAGAGTTTTCTGAAATAATGACAAAAGAGTTTGAGATGAGTCATATAGGTGAACTTACTTTCTTTTCAGGATTGCAAATAAAACAATTAGATAGTGGTATTTTCATTAGTTAAGAAAAGTATGCTAGGGATCTAGTTAGTAAGTTTGGTATGACCATTGCGAGTGGAAAACCCACTCCTATGGCAACCAATAAAGCCTTAAATAAAGAAGACATGTCAAAAGATATTGATCAAAAACTATACAGGGGAATGATTGGATCACTACTCTATATAACTACGAGTAGGCCTGATATCATGCATAGTATTTGTCTCTGTGCAAGATACCAATCTTAGCCCAGAGAAACCCATTTAAAAGCTGTTAAACATATCCTAAGATATGTTAAACACACTTTAGACTATGGCCTATTTTACCCTAAAAATGATTCATTTGATTTAATCTCATATTGTGATGCTGACTATGCTGGTTGTAAATCAGACTAAAAAAGTACAAGTGGAACTTGTCACTTTTTAGGACATTCTCTAGTTTCCTGGTTTAGTAAAAAGCAAAATATTGTTTCACTGTCAACAACTGAAGCAGAACATGTCTTTGCTGCTTTGGCTTGTTCTCAAGTTATCTATATGCAACAGACCCTAAAGGATTTTGGATTAAATATTACAAAATCACCAATTTATTGTGACAATACAAGTGCAATAAATTTATCTAAAAATCTTACTCATCATGCCAGAACTAAATATATTGATATCAGACGTCATTTTTTCAGAGATAATATAAGTAAAGAGATTATCTCTCTTGAATTTATCAACACTGAGAATCAAATAGCTGATATTCTAACCAAACCCTTGATTCAACCAACCTTTATTAAATTAAGAAGGGAACTAGGTATTTGTTCTATAACTGAGATATAGCATATAGATATAGCATATAGGTACAGTAACATATATATTTAAATAAATAAAGAAAAACAAAATTTTCAAAGGGATGTCGACATGCCCCTACCCCCCATGTCGACATACAACAGTATAATTTGAAATTTTGATTTTTCCTCTCAAATCAGTTTGGTGGTTATATAATCACAACATTTCGAATTTTTTTATCTTCTTACTTCATTTTCTCTGTAATAAACTTCTGAAAATATAAAATAATGGCCTCCTCTTCTAAATCAAACCAAAATGCAACCTTTTCATTCCCTTCTCCTAATTTCGGTCCATTTCAACGAACTGCATTGGCTCGAGTAATGAAGATCGAGGAAATCATGAAGGATTCTCTGCAAATGTTGACTGAATTACAAGTCACTCAAATAAGGATGGCAAAGGAACAAGAGAAAAATGGCAATATTCTTAGAAATTTACAAAAATTTCTCATGGATAATCATGCGGACCCTATTGTGATTGAAGATGATTCCTCTAACATACGTATTCATAATCTATTAGAGGACGACGAAGAAGAAGAAGAAGAAGAAGAAGAGGAAGAAGCGCAAATGGACAAGGACGATAATGTTGTTTGCGTTGGAGAAGTCTGTTTTGACAAAAATGGTAATTTGGTCGAACAACATGAAAACTTTTGTCTCCATTACCCTAATTGTTCGATTCACAAGTCACAAATTGTCAAGGACTCTCATTAGATAGTTATTATATTAATGTTTTTATATTTTGTGTATTTGTATATATTTATGTCTATGTTTCATATATATGTGTAATGTAACATCATATATATAAAATTAGATTTATGTTTCGCTTATTATACTCATTATTATCTTTTAGTTCCATAGTTTAAGGGGGACTTATGTAGTTTAGGATTATTTTTTGTTGATGACAAAGGGGAAGAATTATAAAATAGGATAGATAGGCTTAGATTAAGGGGGAGTTAGTAGATTAAGGGGAAGTTGTTGGAATAAGGGGGAGTTGGAGTAGAATCGAAGTTTGTTGGAGTAGATTTTATAAACATAGGTTGTCATCATAAAAAAAGGGGAGATTGTTGTTCCTAAGATGATGGTTTTAATGACAACAACCTTAGGACTTATAATAAAATATAAATACTAATATTCTTATCTAGATATATATGTATATGGAGGATATATATATATATGTAGGTACTGAGAATGAAGACTGTACAGTATAAAGATTCAAGACTGAGTATAGAGATTCAAGACTGACAAATTCAAGATTGAAGAAATCAAGACTGAAGACTCACGAGTATCAAGATTATCAAGAGTTCAAGATATAAAGATAAATAATAGAGTCTAGATTTATGTTAAAGCTTCATAATAACACTAAAATCTTTATTTGGATTTTAATTGTGGAATGGAATTCAGCTTCTCGCTTTAATAGTGGGATGGAACCCACGACCTTCTCTAGTGGAATGGAATCCACGAAATTTTCAAAATGATTTATTTTTTCAAACTACCTTTTTAAGCCTTAATTCAAAAACTATTTTTAATCATATTAATTTCAAAATCATCTCTCTTTTTTTCAACTATCTCTTGATTTTAATATTTTAGCTTTAATATATTTTAAAGAAATCTATATTTAGTTTTTAATATTACTTTTATATTATAGATTATATTTTTTAAGATTACTTTCTAAAACTCTTTTATAAATTTAAACTATATTCAAAATGGTTTACAAAGTTTAGAAATTGTTTTGACAAGTTTTAGAATAGAAATCATTTTAAAGCAAAATCTATTTTCAAAAATAACATAGACATGTCGACATCCCTCATCCCCCATGTCGACATGGTAGCCGTAGAATTTAAAATTCAAATTTTCAAAAGAAGCGTCTGCTCGCCATAACCTTTCACGAATGGACATGACCGTTGTTCTCCTATAAATACCAGTTGTTTTCAACGAATTTTAAGTTAGCTTTTCTTCGTTTCTTCACTCCTTCTTCTCTACTCAACTATTCTCTCATATTTCAAATGCTTTAACAAAACTCTACCGAAATTCTAAGTGAATCAAACTCGATCATTTCTAGTTTGATTCTCTGCCACTATCTCTCTCAAAGATCTCAGTGCTATTTAGAGTTATAGGATCATTTGTAATCAAAGATCGAAAGATCGAAGTGTATCGAGTCTCTCTCTATCAAAGTGTGATTGGAAACGGTGTGATTGTGGCCCGTAAATCAATTGGGTGTGATTGTAGCCCGTAAATCAATTAGGTGATCTTATAGCCTGGTTAAATCAAGAGAGTTTTCCCTGGACTCGGAGTTGGATGGGTGTATCTCATGGCCTTGAAATCGAGGTTTTAATATCGACATTATATTTGAAAAGAAATCTGCACAAGAAATTGTGTGGGATTGGATGTAGGGTAACTCCGAACCAGTATAAAATTCCGGTGTGTTCTTTCCTTTACTGCTTTTATTTACTATTTGTATCTGTGTCTGATTCTATGATATTTCTGTGTTTGTGAATTGCATCTATTTGGATTTAATTTGAAAATATTTCAAAAAGATTCATAAAAATAATTAAACACTATTCACTCCCTCCCTCTAGTGTTAATTCTGCCTTAAGATCCGTAATCCGCATTTCCTACAATATTTTATCATCATCGGGGTGAATGGTCATCCTAGAACGATGGGACTCTACCAACACCATGGTAATCATTTCCTTAATGAGAGGAACACACAATCTACCATCTCTCCTTAGCCATCCTCTCGAATCAATAGAATAACGGTCGAAAAGAGTTAAATGATCTTCTTTGTTTAGCTTCTCAAAAATATCCAATAACTTTGTATTTTGCTTCTAACTTGAACCAATACGATCAATAAATCAAGGTTGAACATCTAAAGTTGCTAACAATCCTAGTGTGAAATCCGATGTAGGTCGAAAATCGAATGCAGAAATAAACTCCAAATGCTTTTGTTCCAAGAACATAGGGATTAACATTGCATGCTTCCTACTTAGAGCATCAACTACAGCATCGACCTTGCCCATAGTGTATGAGATACTAAGTCATATGAAACCAAGAACTCCATCCACCTCTGCTTCCTCAAATTCAAATCCTTTTGGAAGAATAAGTACTTTAGAGATTTATGATCCGTAAATAGCTCAAATCGCTCTCTTAAAAGATGATGCCTCCACGACTTAAGGGTGAAAATAATGACTGCCAACCCAAGATCATAGGTTGGGTAGTTTTTCTTGTGAACTACCAATTATCGACTAGCATAAGAAATAACTCTACCCTCTTACATCAACACGGTACCCAATCCTGTAGCACATGCATCGATATATAGTACGAACGCCTTCGTACCATCAAGGACTACCAAACAGGTGCACTAGTCAATAACTCCTTCAGCTTTATAAAAGCATCCTCACATTCTAAGTTCCACGAGAAAACTAGATTCTCCTTAGTAAGGCGGGTCGATAGTGCAGAAATCTTAGCGAATTCCTTAATAAACTTTCTATATTATCCAACCTAACCAAGAAAACTTTTGACCTCTATGACATTCTTTGGTACATGCCAATCCAGTATTGCAGCAAATTTAATAGGATTGAATGCTAGTCTATACTCGAAGACAACATGCCCTAGAAAGCAAAACTCCTTACATCAAAAGTGATATTTAGAAAATTTTGCCTTTAGCTTATTCTTACAAAGAGTGTTGAGCACTTCTTCTAAAGGCAACTTGTGCTCTTCCCTGCTTTTCGAACAGACAAGTATATCATCAACAAATACCACCACGAGCTTATTCAGCATTCCTCTAAAGACTCAACCCACGAGGTTAACAAAATATTTGGATGCATTGGTCAGTCTGAATAGCATGACCAATCACTTATAAAGTCTTTTGGGTGTGCAAAAAGCGGTTTTCTAAATCCATCCTCAGCTACATGCAACTGATGGAATCCGGTGGCCTAATCAAGTCAAGAGAACACCTTTGCCCTAACTAGTTGATCAAAGAGATCTTCTATACGGGGTAATGGATAATGATTCTTCTATGTCAGTTTATTTAGCTCTCAATAATCGATGCAAAGCCTTAAGAAGCCATCTTCCTTAGTAGCAAAGACAATGGGTACTCCCCACTCTGAGATACCCCTTCGGATGAAGCCCTTCTCTAATAATTCATTTATTTTCTTATTTTGCTCACACCTTTCTTTAGGATACTTATGCTTATGAGGTAAGGCAATGGGTCTAACATTCTCCTCAGGATAGATTTGAATTCGATCTCTATATGAGGTGGAAGAACAGAAACTTTAGAAAAGACATCTGGGTAATCTCAGACCGTAGGTACAGAAGCCAACTCATCATGTAACAGATCAAGGGAATATAGGTAACGCAACATAATGGAACTCTTGGGATCACAGTAAACCTTTAGGCCGCTTCCTTTATAAGTACTCAAACGAACTACCTTTGTATCATAATCTAGTACCGCTTCATATATAGTCATCCAGTCCATCCCCAAAATTTACTCAAATCCAAAAATCCCAAAACATAAGCATTGCAATCGAAGTCGACATCCAAAACATACAATTCCAAACACCTACAAATCAAAGACAAATGAATCGGTTCTTCCATAGGGTTTGCTGCTATATACTAGTCTCTAAATGTAAGTCATCTACTAGTATACTTGAAACAGATAAGTGTGATGCTTCGGTGTCAAATAGAGTGTGAATAAATAAATTAGAGAGAGTTAACATACCTTTGATAATGATTTTCATTCCCTTATCCACAACTGGAACTGTACTCAAGCTAAGAACAACAACCAGTGCACACGCTGAAACCACTCAGGTAGAAACACTTCCTCTTCATATGACCAAGCTGATTGCAGTTGTAAGGTTTTACCTTTGCTAGATTTGTCTTGCAATTCCTAGCAGAATGTCCTCTAAAACTGCACTTCCTACATCTGAGCTTTTGCTTCTTTATCTTACACCAATTTTGCGAAATTGGCTTCCCTCTGCCTTCTTTAGTTCAACTTTAGCTTCTTCTTTGAAAACGGTATTTAGCAAAGCCATTTTCACTAATCTCTCATGAATCCCATCAGAATGTGGCTAAGGGCAATATCTTAAAGAGATTGCTTCAGCCCCTTTGCGAACTTCAAGGCCTTTTTATGTGGGGTATTTATCAAGCCAAATCCAAAACTAGCCAGCTCATTGAATCAATTCACATATTCTTTCACCATAATATCTCCTTGTTGTAGATATATATAAATTTCTCCAATTGCACTCTTTGCTCTGCTATAGAAAGAAACTTAGCCTCAAAACGTCTTCTAAAATCACCCCAAGATCTCTCTTCTTCATCGTTTTCTACCACCACAACATCCCACCAATTTAGAGCATCCTCTTGTAACTGCTAAGAAGCCAACTACCTTCTAGTTGCATCATCATACCCTAACAAACCAAAAATCCTTTCACAAGTATGCAACCATGCCTTCGAGTCCGTAAAAGATTCAGTTCCCATATAAGGCTTTCTTCCTAAGCTCGAAAAGTCCTTACATAGCCTGCAAAATCCACAACTAGTGGGTTGACTGGCACTGCAGCTTATGCTGGTATTATGGATCCTCCATTGGGGTTAAGTTCGGCTTAGCCTCTTGCTTATAGATACCGACGGAACCACATCAGAACATTCACATCAGAATCTCAGCTGCTTCGCCTACACCATTTCCAACTTGATTTCTTATTCTCACCATCTATGATTAGGAATTATTAGCAACTTTCCTCAGATAGTATTAAGCCTTACTCGAATTTAGTGGGTATACTGGTGTTATACTTGTATCCGTATAAATAATAACTTTAAATTTTTTGAAAATATACAAATATGTTCTCACAATACGCACCTAATCCCTAAGAAATTTTGAACCTAAGATCTAGTACAAACTGTAACAACCCGTGCCACCGTACATACTAATTCAAAGCCCAAAAATGGCTTTTGAACTATCGTGGTGCCAAGAAGTATAAACAGTTGGGTTTTAGGTAATTTACAATGATATAGAGACAGTTATAACATTGCAGAATTCTATACTTTAAAATCTTACAATAGAAAGAAATAAAATATAAGTACTGAGAGTAATTCAAATAACACAATCATAGAATAACCAAAGTCCATTCGATAAATGACATAACAATCTCCAAATGTAAGTACAAAATGAGTCTAGAAAATAACAATAGGTCCAAATGATAGATAAAACTCTCAAACAACACCATAGTATAGCATGTCTAATATAAAATGAGATACATAAAGAGAGGTTGTAATTAATAAATCTCCATCAACATGTCATCTACTCCAAGCACTTAGACCACCCTCTCCTCCTGTAATATGTAATAAAAGAGAGAAACGTAGGGATTAGACAAAGTCTGATGAATGAATTATATCATTAGTGGTATGGTGTAAACAAATGATTGAAGTTTGGTTATATCGTACATCTAGGGTGTTCCTTAGTGTGTTTTATATATAATGATCTAGTCATTTTACATTTTTAAGTTGACTATTCTAGATGTCCAATTATAGTTCATGAAAGTTCCACTCATAGGTGGAGCATACTAAAATAAATAAATTCCTAAAGGCATCTCTAATGTATGGTCTCAATGGTAGTCCACCTAACTATATGTATATGGTCTCAAATTAGACTTCATAGCTCATTATGACCTTTTTTTTAAATCTACCAATTTCATCCACTATAGGCTGGGTCAGTCCCAACAATTCCTACATCTAATTTTCACCACATGTGTTTGTTAGATTTTGATGATACAATATTCCATATTTAAATAGATTTTGAAGATATTTGAGTTAAGATGGAATTGTGACTCAACTACATTACCTCATTTATAGATTTTGTAGATTTTAGAGAGTGATTAGTCGCCTCTTTTATTACATTAAAGAAGACAGAACTATCTACTTAGGGACGATTTATTTTGGGAAATGAAAATAATCAACAGCCGATTAAAGAAGCATTTTATCAAGACTATTATATATATATATAGTTCATTAGATGTGTGTGGAAAAAAATGTTATTTTCTAGGGTTTTGGAGATTGAGACATCTACTTAGATTTTAGGTTTTCTCTTTTAATTATTTGGTGAATTAATAAAAGATTTATTTAGATGAATTTGTTTGTCATAAGCTTATAAAGGACAAGGAGAGGATGAAGGCATTGAAAAAAGGACCAAAAAGATAATAGTGATGGTGAGGTGCATTTTGGCGAGAAATTTAATAACAATGTTCTATATGTGGATAAAAGTAAAAATAAAAATTGAGTGCTTGATTCAAGTGCTTGCTTCCACATATGCAATTATAAGGAAGCATTTATCGATTATGAAAAGGAAGATGCTATGCTGGAATCTACCGAGGATGGAGACTTGCATGTTAAGGAGATAGAATCGATTAGGTTGAAGATGCATGATGGAAGGATGGTGAAGCTTACAGGAATTAAGCACATCATAGAAATTACAAAGAATCGTATTTCTATAGGACAGTTAAAGGTAAAAGGCTATAAGTTTTTGATTCAAGGTGGAGTTACAAGGATTTGAAAGGATAATAGGGAGGTGCTGCATGCAAAAGAGAAAGCAACAATGTACAAATTGCTTGGAAAAACAATTGAGAATGAAGGAACTTCTCAAAGTGGTGTTGGAGAGGCAAATTTACCAAAATCAAGGTGAAACCAGTAACGGAAACCTGCAAAGACCTATGCATGTTCAATTGGGAGGCATATATAATTAGATAATTTAGAGATTAGCTAGTTTTTGAAATGTGGACATTTGTTTTCATGGTAATATTAGAGATTGTTTGGAGTTTGAGGTTTTAGGTGGAGTTTGGATGATATTTTTGGAATATCTTATTAAGATGGAGATTGGTAGATTTTTGTGATACAATATTTCATATTTAAGTAGATTTTAGATATATTTGAGATAAGGTGAAATTATAACTCAAATATATTGTGTTTTATATATTTTGTAGATTTTAGAGGGTGATTAATCGCCTACTTTATTGCATTAAAGTAGTCAAAGAATTATCTACATCGGAAGGACTTATTTTGGAAGATAGAGATAATCAACAGCTGGTTACAAAAGACATTTTATCAAGACTATTATAAATAGGATTGGTTTTATTCTCACCTTACTTTCCTTCTTTCACACTCCATTCAGTTTCAAAAAATCATCACACCCAACCTTTTTCTTTTCGTCCTTCAATTCATGTCGAAAATGTTCTCATTTTTCTTAAACCACGTTCAAAGATGATGTGGTTGATTCACGAGCCTCGCTCGGTCCATATTAAGTTATTATACAAACTTCGCTCAATTCTAACTATGTTATTATATGAACCTAGTTCGATCGGAGTAATATTAATACACAAACCTCGCTTGAACCGAGCGAGGATTTTACACGAACATCGCTCTATTGAATCTTGTTTTCATGGTTGTTTCTCTTGAACGTGATCTGTTGTGGTTTAAAAATAGGAGCAATTTGAAATATTAAAAATTGATAAATTAGCGGGGTGTGGAAGGAGTAAAGCGGGGAGTGAATATGACCCGTCGAAGATTTGCCCCCCGCTCGAGCTTCTTGGATCGAGTTGGTTTCGGGCTTCAAGGAGGCCTCTCTTCCTCTTCCGTACCTGGGTGTTGTGCTGTACCGCGGAAGGAAGATCAATGCTATTTTTGACCCCTTGACTGATAAAGTAAGGGGAAAAATCTTACGCTGGAACGCTTCTCTTATTTCTCAAGCTGGAAGACTTGTTCTTATTAAGTCAGTATTGGACTCGATGGGAACTCATGTTTTCGCGGCTATGACCCCTACCTCGTCTTTCTTTCGTTCGTACCGATCTCTGGCTTCTTCTTTTTTCTGGGGCAACAAGGACAGTGTCCGTCGACACCATTGGGTGTCGTGGGACGTGGTCTGTCGACCCAAAAATGAAGGGGGTCTGGGTCTGCGCAACCCAAAGGACCTTTGCGCAGCTTTTGCCTGTAAATTATGGCACAGATTTGGTGCTAACAACTCCCTTTGGGCATCTTTCCTTCGTGCGAAATACCGCAGTATTGCGGGCACAAATTTCTCGGGCTCCCCGTCTTTTGCTAGTGAGACCTGGAAACACATGCAGTCAGTGAAACAGTTTTCTGACTCTCATGGTGGATCTTCAGGATGGGATGGTTCTTCCTTTTCCATTCTGAAAGCTTGGTCTTCGATCAGAACCCAAGAACCGATTCGCCCTGCTTTTTCCTTCATCTGGGACTCTCGTATTCCACCTAAAGTCTCCACTTTGATGTGGCGTATTCTCCATGATGGATTGCCTCTTGACGAGAATCTCC
This sequence comes from Allium fistulosum, assembly GCA_030737815.1. Taxonomy (NCBI): domain Eukaryota; kingdom Viridiplantae; phylum Streptophyta; class Magnoliopsida; order Asparagales; family Amaryllidaceae; genus Allium; species Allium fistulosum. Next base: position 473,671,831 of record CM060904.1, read on the forward strand.
AATCTATCGGTATTCCTTTCGTTTCTCGATGCAGATGCTGCGGCATCGGGAACTCCGAATCCAGGAACCATTTGTTCTTTAGTGGTTATTCTGCCAGATGTTGCTGGAATTACTTTGGTAACCTTCTAGGCATTAGTCGGTCGGCCACCTCGCCCTCAGATCTCCGTAACTCATGGTGGTCTGAGAACGCTGGTAAGACTCTTCGTGCTATCGTTTTCCGCTTGATTCCATGCCTCATCTGCTGGCACCACTGGTGCGCGCGGAATAAGGCAACCTTCGAGAACACTCGAATGGACCCCCCCTCTATTATTCGGCGTGTGAGGAACGACGTCTATCTCGCTTTCCGTGGTAGACCTTTTAGGGGCCGTCTGAGTTCCCGAGCGGAGCGTCTTGTTGGTCTACTCTCTATCTCGCGTGGTGTGTCTCAAGCTCGGTTGGGAATAGGCTGATCTCTGTTTCCGACTGTTGCCGGCTCTTGTCGCTCTGTCCCCCCCCTTCCTCTTGGTATTTAATGTGTTTGTTAGTTTCACAGTTACAGGTTTCTTTGGCTATCTTTTGGCCGGGGTTGTGAACTAGTAGTCTAGTTTCGCGGACCGGGTCCCTTTATCTGCTAGTTCTTTGGTGGCTCTCTCCTGCTCTATGACTAGTTCGGGGTATTCGATTCATCTGGATGGGAGTTTTGTCTTCATCGCGTCTGGCTCTCTATTTTGAAGTGGGCATTCCCTGGTCCTTCTTTTATTGCGCCTTGCTGTTAGCGCTCTTTTTGGTTTGGTTTGGTGGTCTGGCCTATCCTCTTGGACTAGGCGGGTTTGTGTTTGGTGGTCTGGCCTTATCCTCTTGGTCAAGGCGGGTTTGTGGTTGGTGGTGGTTTGGTTTTTCCTTCTTCTGCTGCTTCTTCGTGTGGTGTTGTTGTTATCTCCTTTTGTTTCTCTTACTGTTGTCTTAGCTTTGCTGGTCCGTTGGTTGTTAGCGGTTTTGGTGTTGTACAGTCCTGTTGTTTTCTTTGTTTCTTATTTTCCTGTTAGCCATCGGAGAAAAGCATTTTTTCTCCAGTTATTTATATACTCTCTTATTACCAAAAAAAAAAAGAAAAAAAAAAGGAAAAAGAATATGACCCGTCTATAAGTAGTCATATACATGGTTCATTAGATTTATGTGGAAAAAAAAAAGCTATTTTTTTGAAATTTTTGAAATTGAGATATGTTCTCATTTTTCTAATTGGGTAGGGATTTTAAAGAAAAAAATACTAAAGGTCTATACCTCACATACAGGTGTAGTAAAAAATTATGTTAGTATTTGAGTGTTGTTCTAAGTAGCAGTAGAAAAATATTTTTTATGTTTCATATTTGAACCGATTCTTTACAGTGCACTTAAATTCGAAGTTGCGAGTAGATTGATGTCTTTTTAATCATAAGTAGTTGACTATAATAATGTCGAGCATGATCCCAACCACAGCATAAAAATTAGTTTCGGATCACCTACGCTAATAAATAATCAACGCAGGGCATTGTGAACCACCACACTTTTGCTAGTTTACATACAAGAGTATCACTGCAGATGCATATCCTTACCTACTATTCTTGGTTAGGAGAGCCATCATTATCTACTTTTAACTGATAATCATTGCTTTAACATTCCTTTATTTTAGTCTAGTGAATAAAATCTCACTGTACAGTAGCTTATAATTGAAAATCATACTCTGAAAATGACTACTGATATTTGTTTGAGATCTACCGCTACTCTGAACATCTTCAATAGATCAGCAACTACAGGTATTTTTCAGAGCTTAAGATCCGGGTCAATCATCTTTGAACACATGCTTATCATTTAAAATTCTACAGTTACCCATAAATTGCCTGCAAAATCTGTCACCCAGAATTTGACTACTATGTTTACACAGTATGTACATGCTCCAAACGTACGTCCATGCTATTATAATCACCTTGAGGTACACTAATTCATGAATTCACGTGGTGCATTAATCATAGAATAAATGCAAGGGGATTTGAACCGTGAATGCAGTTTCAAAATAAGTAGTTCTGACTCATCTCATATGTGGTTATTTCTATGCATGAATGAACTTCTGTAATCGCTCGGTTATTGCTGCCGTTGTTAATTATAATATTTTGGTTGACGTTTCAGTTCTGCATGCATCCTAGAAATGCTCCATTTATTTTGTAAATGCACCGTTCATTTTGATCACTTAGGATTATAGAAGTTTGATGAAACTGGCAGAACGTAATTATGTTTTAAAACAGCTTATCAGTGATGTTCTAATTACCAGGAAGGCAGATTCAAGTCCTTCCACTGAGAGATGAAAGTAAACCATGTGGAGTTACCGACATTGCATGGGTTGCTTGTGAAAAGGAGGAATAATTGTGTTGCTTGTTAGAGCGGGTAACTACACATTTAAAAGTAAATAAAGTAAAAGAGAGGATTGGGACAAAGATTGGCTACCAAAGAAAGTAAAGTTGAGGGGGAAAACATGGAATTTTGGGTTACAGCTCCAAAATATTCCACGCTTACACGCACACAATTTCTTGCCTCGTATATTGCAATATGCACATCAATATTTTCAACGACTTGAAAATTGCAGAAAAATGTTTTGTAAGCACATGAAGTATTCGTACGTGAATGGTTGGTATCCATATTTTTCCACAAAAGCAGGTCCTTTCTTCTTGGTTTTTTTTAAGATGAATAAACTAAACTATAATACTAATCATATACCAATAATTTCTTAACATATACCAAAAAAATATAATAAACCAATACAATCGCGAAACAATAAAAATTCAACTGTTTAATTGTGTCATTATAATTTTCATTAATTTTAATCAAACATAATGCTAATGTGTGAAAAAAATATTATTATCGAAAATGCCTTCGATGGAGTAGACTTTTAATTTTAGAAGGAGCGAGATTTCTTTATTATAGAAAAAGATGATGTAAACATGATTTTCACTTTTGCATTACTTGGTAAGATAAACCTCCCCAATACGAATCTAGCCGATCAAATGGATCCCAAACAATTTTTTAGCAAGAAAATATAAATAAGTTTTCTATTTTCCATTAACTAGAAAAAATTAATCGTAGTTAGAAAGATCACCTGTTATCCCGCTTTTGAACCAAGCAAAAATGCAAGTCTAATGTCAAAATTCAGATGAAGTCCATACCGATCCTTATTGACTATGAGAAAGTACTTAGCCACTTTTCAGATAAGTCAAGAAATAAAAAGCAAAAAAGATGAAGGTAACAACCTGCCTCAAAACAGATTTAAATCCCGATCCAGAAAAGTCACATCGAAACTTAAACTCATTCCAAAGCTGGCTGTTGGTTGGTAAAAAGAACAGTACATAGCTATTTATCTATTCATTCAAAACTCATTGCGGAAGGATAAAATATAATAGCATAAATAGTACCCACTTTATTTTAAATTTCAAATGTTATAAAACAAAGCCATAACATAATGTCAACAATAATTGGTGCATCATCTTGTTCAAAAATACATTTTAAAACCTCAAATTGGTACATCAAAAAATAACATAAATAGATAAATAGACTACTGCTACAAGCTCCTCTCATTGTCATCTCCATCTTAATCATCGTCTCCTTCCCTAACCTGTGTTATAATGAGGGGGGCCAGAATAACGATGTCCGGTGAATAGAAAATCTCGAGCCTTTCTATATCAGTACTTGGACAGTATAATTTAAATAAGGATATAGGTCTGTCAACGGATGCTTTCGGATGCGGATAGTGCCATATCCGCATCCGAAATCATTTTCGGATATCGGATATCCGCATCCACGAATACGGACGGATATCGGATAATTATTTTATCCGCTAACGACCGATAAATCAAGAATTATAAAAAGAAAATTTTAGTTTAACATAAATATTTTTCAGTATTATTGATTATAAAAGTGTTAAAAATTAACAAATATGATAATAATAAATAGTTTCGAGCAGTTAAAAAGCATTAACTGCATATAATATAAACTACTAACACAATAAAATAATAAACAAATATTTTTCACTACACTAAAATACACATAATTTGAACTATAATCTTGATAAAAACCGGACGGATAATTTTCGATGCGGATGTCTTCGTATCCGCATCCGTATCTGTTTTTCCGGATATTGGATATTTATCCGCTTTTCGGATGCGAATGCGGACGGATTACGGATTTTTCGGGTATTCATTGACAGCCCTATAAGGATATGTCTTTCATATTTTAAATTGTATTCAAAACCAATTAATACTTCATAAAAGGAAAGGAGATGGACCCTCAAACAACCACTTAGTACCTTCAATCTCCAAAGCAACTTTTTCCATAAGCAATAAACCATAACCATTGTTATTTAGGTCTATCAATGCGAGAGATAGAACCCAAGCCACTTAAGATCTTTTAATGACAGACTCTGACCATTTAAAACCTCAATTGAGGTAGGCCCCCATCATTTAATACCTATTCCCAAGGCGGATTTCATACAGGTCTCTATCTAGCCGACACTGCATTGGAAATCTCTACGGACACTTAATACTTCCAATTGAAGTGGACCTTTTCGAGATATCCTCTACCGTGCCTAAACCCAATCCCGACTATTTAATATTTCATACAAGAAAAAGAGACAGACTCTCAAACAACCATTTAATATGTTTAATTCCTCGAAGCAAACCCTTCGTATTATGATCCATACTCCTATAAAAACGTATCACATTGATCTGACTATTCGCAGGAACTGCTAGCCAGATTAGCTGGGCAGATTTACTTTACAGAATTAGGACTAACCTTGCATCATCCATGGTTATTTATTGTGTGTGATGTCTCATATCAGCCCCAAAGTCACACTGCTGGTAGTCAGATTAGCTGGGCAGACATCTGTGCACTTTTGACTGACCTCGCACCCTATAACTTAATTTCATAACACTCTATAATTGTATAATCACATATCTCACTGTATTCATTAATTAGGCCTTATATGAAACCTTTCTTATTTCGCCTAACTAATTACTTTTCTAAATGGGATTTAAATGACAATTATTAACCTAATTAATTATGCAATTAATACATTACAGTTGTACCTTATTTATGCTTGTCTATATACATATAAGTATGTATTTATTAGGCATGCAGAGATTACGTTCTAAACTAACGTTCAAATGCCAAATCTTTCAACATTATACAAGTCTCATTTTCACCGTAACATTTTTACCATAAATCCAATATTTCAAAACCAAATAATAGACTTGTAATTAGAATCCAATTCCAACTTATTTTATATTAAAACTATGGAACAGAACAATAATAATTGAAACTTACAATTAAATAAGATTTAAGTTCTATTCAACTCCTTTACATAAAATTCGACAAAGGAATTTTTATTCAATTTGTAGAAATAGACGGTGTAAACTACAAGTATGAATTCGTATCTTACACATAATTTCTAAATCAAATCTCTTAATCAAATCCAAAGAAAAGGAATAAGAAGTGGAAAAGAAGGTAAACATATATATTGCAAAATCCCAAAAAACTCCATTATTTTAATATAAAATTAAGATTTCAACCTAAGAATTGACATTTCGCTTATGAGTAATTTTTGGGATTTTTAATAAGATGTTTTCATAATCCAAAACTCCCCAATGCATATATCAAATTCAAACTACACGATTCAATTACTAATAGAAAAACTAAGATTTCCACTCATAGAGGTCCTTAGCTTTTCCTTCTCTGTGGATTTGACACGTCTAATACAATCTCCTTTAGATCTCTTCTTTTTGATATATATAACAAGAGATTTGTATATAAGTTGGATTCAGAAAGTGGAGCTTTGGAGAAGAAGAAGATTAGAAAAATAAACAATAATCAAGAATAGATATATAGAATTTCTTATTTGAAACCCAAATGGAGTTTTCTGTATCTATGAAGGGACGTATTGATAGAGCTTCGCTAATATTCCCAAAATATTGTGTGAAAAATGAGAGGGCTAGGGTCTTATTTATAGTAGTTAGAATGCACCAGAACCATTGGATTTAAATCGGTTTAAAATAATAAAATCCAGAACATTCATTGTGCATTCAAAACCCTAGCCATCACATATCCACAGCTCGAGTGCCCTTACCCTAACGGTCGATTGGTCCTATTAGTGTGGGATTGTTTTGATTGTTGTTGATTTACTTTTATTTATTTCCTTTATTATTAACATTAATTTAATGTTTACTTAACCCTTAGGTATAATTATCGCTAACTTTTGTATTACAAATTTGAGAATTAATTATTTATTTGAATTTGAATTTTATTTAAATTATTTTAAACCTGAAAACTTCAAACGCCCATAACTTCTTCGTTTGAGCTCCATTTTCAGCATATTATATATGGAAATTGATCAGAATTTTGTTACGAACACAACAGTATAACTTTCGTGATCAAATTCCAAATTTCACAAAATTTTCATTTTTACTCTTATCTTATTTAAATTAATTTATCCAAATTATTTATTTATGGTTGATTTTACAGGGTGTTACATTCTTCCTCCTTGAAAGAATTTCATCCTCGTCCCCGAAATCATTCCAAGAGGCGAACAACGTAACTCGCAATAACATCCATATTATACAACCAACTTACCTACACAACCATCTACTCAACCAAAAGTACAATGTGATTATGTACTACAGAAATACTATAATTGAGCTTAATCCTAGCATGAGTGTGTGATCATGACATATAAATATGTATACAAACACCCTAAACATGTAAAAATTTCTACATGAGTGCAAAGTAAAAAGTGCAACAAATATCACTTACCATCCAGTTTAGTAACCACGATGCAACCAAAACCTAATTTTGAAGAAGAAAGTTAACCGGAGAAAAGTTTGGGACAAGAAGTTCTCATGTTTTCCATTGGATTTTTCCCCGTTGTACTCAAACCAACTTAATTTTTTTGTTGCGGAGCTTTTTTGTTTAGTGCTTCATAATGCGTGCAGTGGAGCGGGATGTTATTGGCTCCACCTCAATATCCCCTAATTAATTAGGCTCTACCACAGTGGTTGTGTTATAAAGGCATTTTCTCAAATGTGAAACGTGAAAAACGCCATAGACTCCTGCCAATTAATCTAGTAGCTTTACACTATATGCAATTTTTCTTATTTTCCCAAAATCAAGAAAGGCCCAATAAATTTCAGCACCAACTTTTCCTGACTTTCAAAATTTTATAATCTTCACATATTGCCTAATCAACTCTATATTTTCGAAGTCTCGCGAATTAAATCTGGTCCGAGTAGGCTTTTGTCGATGGTTCCCCACTAACAGTTTGGTGATTTGCATGGCCTTCCATAAAGCACTTTGAAGAATGTCATACCAATCATTTATTGGTGACTCTTATTATACACAAATTCTACTTAAGGTATGTGCTGCTCTCAGTATCCTCCAAAGTCCATGGTGCAAGATCTTCAACAAATCCTCCAAGATCTCATTCACTCTTCCAATTTGTATGTCGATCTGTGGATGGTAAGCAATGCTAAGGTTCAACGAAGTTCCTAAAGCTGTCTGCAATATCCTTCAAAATTCGCTAGTAATTAATGGGTTCCTATCACTAACGAAGCTAACCAAAATTCTATGAAGTGGAATCACCTCCTTGATATAAATCTATGCTGGAGACGCAGCAGTCTTATTACTCTTAGTAGAAAATTTTACTACATTCTTCTTCGTCCTTATCCAATAGAAATTTTCTACACATCCCTATACATTCTATCTCTTTCTTGAATAGTGACATTCTTCAAGCTAGAGTTTATTTTTTCCAAAATCCTAAAATTTCTGGGATTAGAACATTTTCTATTTCTGGTTGCTAACTTAATTTCCTCGCTAACTTCCAGTCTTACCTATGGTTCATCGCTAGTTAAGTGTCCCTATAAATTCCTTTGTTTGTGTGGCTTTTCAATACACTCAAGCGTTTTAATCCCATTCATAAAATCAACACAGTGATAAAGTAGGAACATATCTTATACCACATCTTACGCTTTTCCAATAACTAAGGGCGACAATTAGCTATTACAACCCAAAACTCTAAAAGGAAATTTTTGATGGAAACTGTCTTTTATCATCAACTGGTGTAAATGGTGTTGAAGTCTTAACATTCCTTACTGAATGAAGATAGACATTCATAATATGTCAATCCACTATTGCCTACTCTTCTTAATTTTCGTTCTTGGTTTTTAATAAATGTAGTCCATTTAATATACCCATAATAATTGATCATTATTGTCGAAATTAGACCATCTCTATTCAGTCATCATTTAATCCCTTTAACCTTTTACAAATTTCAAAATTCATTTATTACTCCGATTCAATTCTTCTATAAAGCCATATTAAATTTCCATAATCAGTCCCCATTTAATTCCTTTTAACTCTCATTAATTATAGATTTATTGTCCACTAAATTTATAATCAATGTCCATAAATCTTTGTTTTATCAATTACCAATCGATATGTATATGATCATACACTATGTTATTTATATTTATATTTATATTTTTTGTCGTTACGCGCAGCTATGTGTGTATGTATATTTCTAATTACTAATTTCTAAATTAGAAACACTTATTTCCACATTTTTAATTTATTATAGCTATCCTTCTAAAAATGATTACCGTTATAATTTTTCATAAATTAGCCACAAATGTTTTTATTTGTTTGAGATTACAAGGGATTATTTCTTTCTTTTATTGAAAGAGACGGTGTAAACTATGGAAAGAATATTCATATCCTACACATCTCTTTCCCTTTTTGGTACAACCCTTGTTAATTCAAATGAAGCGCATATTTTGGAATTGGCTAATTTATGGAAATTACATGGAACCGCTTCAAAATAAAATATAGAAATTCACATTCTACTGGTAACCTAATTTACAACCTAACCACAGATCTGAAATATCTTAACAACTTTACCACCTTCTACAAATAAAGGTTTGGTACTGATTTTAAAATTCCAAATCAGGTTGTACATATAATTCCTATTTTATTCATATACTAAAACTTTTAACCTGTCTTATCTAGATAGTGATCCCTATTAACTCCATATTAAAATTTTGGTTTAGTTCCCACCATTCCTTATAAAACTAAAATTTCACAACCATTAAGTGCCAAATCCAAAATCTTTATCTTTCAAAATATATATTTAGAAACCTCTATCAAGAATTCAAAATTGCTTAGTTCCAAAAAAACTAAAATAATTTTCCTTCTCACATACTTTCTACATCAAATATTTGTTCTTTTAAAAGTTGGATTTTTGGATTTTTCATTCATAGTATTCAAAAATTTCTTGTTTTTCAGAAAGGAATCATGAAAAACTTTCGGTTTTAATGAATTCATGTAATAAAGACCAACTTCTTTTGAAAGTAAGATTTTTAACCTAAAACATTTAAAAACTCAATTATCATACCGAATAACTTCTATTTTACCATTTTCCTCTTATATTCTTTCTAACTAGATCATTAATCATACTTTATATAAATCCCTAATGTCATTACTATCTATCTCAGCTATATTCTCCACAATTCCTTATACAGGAATGTTCCTCTTACCTAACTTATCATGCATTCTTAACCTTTCGTTCTTTCTATCCTATTTCAATTAAGTGTCGTTTCCATTTATACACCCTTTTAAAAGAATTTTAAGGAAAAGAACTTTCGATTTTATAAGGTAGGAAAAATTATCAAGTCTAACTTGCATTCTACTTTACTTCTATTTCAAAAATAAAAAATCCCATTATCAAAAATCTTTATACCAAAAGCCTTTTGGCTCAATAAATTTTAAACTAAGAATTCCAAAGATGCAAAAATCCTTTTTAAGTTATAACTTTTCGACTCAACTAATTTATAAATTATGAATTTCCAAATTTCCTCGCTCCTTCAAAATAACAACTTCCAAATTTATAAAGTGAGAAAAATCATTGGATCCAATACACCTTATTTATTTCAAAAACGAAGAATATAGAAATTGAAAACTATTTAACTCAATTAATTAAAATTTCAAAAATGAAAATCCCTTATTTTCAACTCTTTAAATCATCATATTTACAATTTTCTTTTTACAAAGTTTATCCACTATTTTGTTTTTAAAACGTTCCACCACTTTTAAAATTATATCCTCCTTCCAAACTTTCACAAAACAATTGGCATTTAATTTCCAAACCCGTGTAAAATCACTTTCCTTTTTAAAAAATAAAATCAACTATGATACAAAAGACTTTTATTTAATAATCCTTTGAAAACCCCTTTCAAAACATTTAGAGGAATTCTCAAAAATCTTTTTGTCAAATTCTTTCTCATGGGGTTGGGTTTTAGAAATTGACTTCAATTATTCCTCCTTTTAAACTTTCCTACTCAACCTTTAAATATCTTGCTATCTTCTTGTGGTGATTATTGTATACCTTCTTATGGAAGCTTGTTTCAGCCCTTCTTCATATTTTTCTTCTAGAACTTAACAAATAGATTTCCTTATAATATTTTATTACTATATAACATGCAATTTCTATAAATGCTAATTGTCCGTAATAAATGGTTATAATTCCAACGGACAATTCTTAAAGACATTTATTTATTCATTCTAATTTTACCTACTATGCCTTCCCTATCTTTCCATAATTAGTCCATTTACATCTCTATTAAATTCTTGCGACTCTCTATTTATTTCACAATTATTGCCTCATTAATCTTGAAATTGCAACCTTTTCCTTTTACATTTTCTATCCCTATTGTTTATTAGGTAGTTTATGTAAATGCTCTAATTACATCTAAGGTGAACATTGATGGGTATTATGCTTATAACATTCACAATTATAAGGAAGTCTAGGTCAATAAAGGAGTCAAGTACTATTCAGCTTTTGGGGCACTTCCATATGTCATGCTCATGTTCTTCTTAATACACTTCTTATGATATGACCCCCACCCCGTGGGCAATCAGAGCAGAAGTATAAATTTAACTCTATTTATTTTTCTAACTCATAGTCGCTTCGTCCATCCTTTTGGAATATGGTCGTAACTACTTCTACGGTAGGAATTTATAGAGTTAGGTGTATATTCAAAATAAGTATATATATTTATATATAGTAGGATTTTTGAAAAATACTTTAAAAAATAACAATACGCCACCCATATTTCCGCATTGATCAGGTAACCTAAGCTCCGATACCAAATGTAAAAGCTCGTCCCGAAACAGACCAAAATTCCAACTCAAAAAACCCAATCGAAATTAAACTCATTCCAAAGTTGGTTATTGGTTGGTAAAAAGAACAATACAGAACTATTTATCCATTCATTCAAAACTCGCAGTAGAAGGACAAATATAACAGCATATATAGTACCCACTTATTTTAAATTCCAAATCTCAGAAAACAAACATAACATAATGTCAACAATAATCGTTACATCATCTTATTCAAAAATAAATTTCTAAATTTCAAATGGATACATAAGAAAATAACATTAATTGATAAATATACTACTGCCAGAAGCTCCTCTCATTGTCATCTCCATCTTGATCACCATCTCCTTTCCCAATCTGTGTTGTAATGAGGAGGGAGTCAGAATAATAATGCCCGATAAACAAAAAATCTTGAGCCTTTCTATATCTGTACTTGGATAGTATAATTTAAATAAGAATATGTCTTTTGCATTTTAAATTATATTCAAAACCAATTAATACTTCATAAAAGGGAAGGAGACGGGCCTTCAAACAACCACTTAATACCTTCAATCCCCAAAGCAGGTTTTCCCATAATCAGTAAACCATAACCATTATTATTAATGTCTATCAATACGAGAGATAGAACCCAAGCCACTTAATATCTTTTAATGAAAAATAGGCAGACTTTAACCATTTAAGACCTCAATTGAGGTAGGCCCCCATCATTTAATACCTATTCCGAAGGCGGACTCCATATAGCTCTCTATCTAGCTGACATTGCACGAAAATCTCTTTGGATTTTTAATACATCCAATTGAAGTGGACCTTTTCAAGATATCCTCTATCGTGCCTAAACCCAATCCCGACCACTTAATACTTCATGCAAGGAGAAGAGGCGGGCTCTCAAAAAACCACTTAATACGTTCAATTCCCTAAAGAAAGTCCTTCGTATTATGAGCTGTACCCCATAGAGACGTTCCACATTAGTTCGACTATAATAGGCAGATTAGCTAGACAGATTTATCCTATAGAATTGGGACCAACCTCGCATCATCCATGGTTACTTATTATAGATGATGTCTCATATCAGTCCCAAGTCACGTTGCTGGTAGCCAGATTAGCTAGACAGACTTCTATGTACTTCTGATTGACCTTGCATCCCTATAATATAGTCATATTTCATAACACTCTCTAAGTGCATAATCACACATCTCACTGTATTCTTTAATTAGCCTTATAAGAAATTCTTCTTATTTTGCCTACCATATTACTTTCCAAAGGAGGATTTAAATGACAACTGTTAACCTAATTAACTATGCAATTAATATGTTACAATTGTATGTTATTTACACTAATCTATATACATATAATTACATATATATTAGACGTGCGGAGATTACTCCCTAAACTAACGTTCAAATGTCGAACCTTCCAATATTATACAAGATCTCATTTCCACAATAGCATTAATAGCATTTTGACAATAAATATAATATTCCAAAACCAAATAATAGTACTGTACTTAGAATCAATTCTAACTTATTTTATATTAAAACAACGAAATAAAATAGTAATAATGGAAACTTACAATTAAATAAGTTTTATGTTCTATTCAACTCCTTTTTACATAAAATTAGACAAGGGAATTTTTATTCAATTTGTATAAATAGGCGGTCTAAATTACGAGTAAGAATTTGTATCTTACACACTATTTCTAAATCAAATCCCTTAATCAACTCCAAGGAAAAGGAATAAGAAGAGGAATAGAAGGTAAAAATATATATTGCAAATCCACAGAAGCTCTATTATTTTAATACAAAACAACAAAGATTCCAACCTAAGAATTGGCATTTTGCTTTCTGGGAATTTTGGGGATTTTTAATATGATGCTTTCATAATCCAAAATTTCCCAAGACTTCTATCAATCCAAAATACACTATTCAATTACTAAAATAGAAAAACTAAGATTTCCACTTACAGAGATCCTTTGCCTTTTCTTTAGATTTAGCATGCCTAATATAATCTCCTTCATATTTTTTTTATTTATACAACAAGAGATTTGTATATATGTTAGATTTAGAAAATTAGAGGTTTAGAGGAGAAGAAGTTTAGAAAATAAACAATAATCAAGAATAAACATATAGGATTTCTTACCTGAAACCCAAGAGGAGTTTTTTGAATCTGTGAAGAGACCAACTAATAGAGCTTCGCTAATGCTCTCAAAATATTGTGTGAATAAAAATGAGGGGACTAGGCTCCTATTTATAGTGAATAGAATGCACCTGAACCATTGGATTTAAGTCGGTTTGAAATAATAAAATCCAAAACATTCATTGTGCATTCAAAACCCTAGCCATCACTTACCCACCGTCGACCGGTCCAAGGTAGGCATTCAACCGGTCCTATTACTTGAGGAATGTTTTGATTGCCATTGATTTATTTTTATTTAATTCCTTAATTATCAATTAATGTTAACATTAATTTTAACGTTTACTTAATCCCTAAGCATAATTACCATTAACTTTTGAATTTCAGATTTGGGAATTAATTAGTTATTTAAATTTGAATTCTATTTAATTTATTTTTAACCTGAAAACTTCAAACGTCAATAACTTCTTCGTTTGAGCTCCGTTTTCAGCATATTATATACGAAAATTGATCAGAATTTAGCCACGAAGGCAATGACATAACTTTTGTGGTAAAATTACATCTCTATCTTATTTAAAATTATTTATATAATTTATTTATTTATTTATGGTTGATTTTACGGGGTGTTACAATGAATTTATAAGTCCAACAAGCAAATCGGTACCGATCCATAATCCACAACTCGGTACCAATCCTCTTCGATATATGATGAGTCAACATGACTTAGTCAAGAGATGGAAAATAAAACCAAAGTAAAGCAAGGACGAAGCGCATAACTAGGTACCGATCCTTAATGATCGGTACCGATTCATCATTAACCATGATTTTGGCCACTTGGAGCTTCGGTCCTAAGTGGAGATGTAGGTGAGCTATCTTCGACAATTTTAGTGATGGTTGTCATCTATAAATAGAGGAGGAGATGCATTAGAAATAGGATTGACTTCTTCTCTGACTGATCTTTGTTATTTGATATTACGCCAAAACTCTATTAAATCCTTAACCAAGTTATTTGATATTGAATTGTAAGATTCTCTTTGTAAAAGAAAAATATAATCAGTAACAAAGTTAATAGTGGACATGTGCTATAGATTTGGGCTGAACCACTCTAATTCGCATGTGTTCTTCTATCTTTTGATCTCCCTACTTTTATAATTTCCGTTTGTGTTGATTGCATGTTTGTCCCACTTTTGGAGCAAACACTCTGGTGCTTTCACTGAAATCATCTGAGATTCTCGGTTATAGATCTAACATAGAACTTTGGATTTGAATTATTCATAAGCTAGATCTAAAGATTTGGTGTTGGAGGTCCATGATTATTTAGATTTGGAAAAAAGTATATCATTGGATCGAGAAGTAATGACACCTAGAAAGAATAAGGAGAAGTCAACTACCTCAAGACCCCTCGTTGAATAGAAAAATGACACTACTACAAAACAGGCCATTTGCATCGGTTGTTTACCCCCCTTTTGCATCAATTCAACAACCGATGCATATGCAACCGATGCAACAGGCTTAACACTTTTGCATCAGTTCTAAAATCGATGCAAAAAGGTCCTTTTTGCATCGGTTGTTACTAACAACTGATGCAAAATATCATGGTTGGTTGCTTGAGCACAGCCCCCATATTGCATCGGTTGTAATGAAAACCGATGCAACAAAGTAACTTGTTGCATCGGTTTTTTATAACAACCGATGCAAACTAATCCCTCTATTGCAGTACTCAAATATACTATATATATATATTATTGATTATAACAAACAATTATTGCATGCAATATTACAATCATTCAAAATTAAATTTGATGGCAAATACAAACTGAATAACATAATACCAAAATAAACATATATCAATTAAAGTGTTAATAATCTATACAAAATAATGGTTCATACATTCATTTTGCAGCATAATTCAAATCTTTAGTACAATCATTAAGTGATATAGTCTTAATTCAGATCTTTAATTAGTACAACCATTTTCCTTACTATCCACCTTCAACTCCTCACTGTACCTCATTCCCAATACTTCAATACCATCTCATTGCCAAACAAACTACTGTTGTATAGTTTTTTTCATTGTTTAGTTCTGATTGCCAAACATACAAACCACTGTGCAACAATATACCCAACATCAAAACTTCAGCCAAATACTACCCACTACACAAAACTATTGCCACAACAGTCCCTGCCACCACCTCAACATCCTCAAATACCCGTGCACAAATACTACCTCACCATCATCTCATCAGACTGCCACAAGCCAACACTACATACAAACTTCCCAAATCGCTGCTAACCAATATTCCTCAAACCAACGTTACTGCCATCAACCAAGCACCACCATCTTCAACTTCTAGCAACTTCACTGCCAAGAACTTCAACAACTCCACAACACTTATGCCTGCACTTCAATCCTGCCACCATCCATTGCCTTCTGCTTGTAGTTCAATACCGCCTCCAGCCTGCCACTATCACACTACCTCTTTCATTTCACAAATCACTCAAATCATCGCATCACTCCACTGCCTCCACCACAAACAAGCAACATCACCATTGCTCTGCACATTACCGCTACCCACCATTAAACAAACTACTGCACCCTTCACACACTGTACACTGGTACAGTTCACTACTGCCATACCTCTCATACTACCATACATACAACTACCCACCCACTACTTCAACTGCTATACCACACTTGCCACTGCACTTCAACCTTGCCAACTCCCCTTTGCCTTATACAACTTACCCACCAGTACAATTTCATACTATATCATACTTCCCTACCTATTCACGCATATCATTTCAATCTATACTGTTAAACACTTCATCTTCACATCAACTCACCTGAACACCACAGAATTGCCATTCTCTATACTTCACTTCACATCACCTAATTGCTGCAACCATCCCCTGCAGTTCAACCATCAATACTCACTGCTTCCAAACTGTTGTGCACACATCTCCATCCACAGATGCTACATTACTACTGCTGCCTTTCTCCATCACAACTACCTCTTACCTCTTCAACCTGTTGCAAACTGTGCACTTCCTCTTTCAACAAATATCCCACTGTCAACATAACCACACCACTACAACATACATTTCACTGCCTAAAGTCTAACCAAACCAATTTACAATTTTTTTCAGTTATGGTGCGGTTGGAAAAACGGAGATTAAAAATATTTTAAAGGTTGAAGAGCATAAGTTACCTATTAAATACCTTTGCATGCCTCTCAATTCTGATTACATTCATGCCTTGCATTGTGTTCCTCTCCTGAACAGAATTAGCACATGACAGCCAAATGCTGAAACAGAATGTGCAAATTAATGAAATAATTCGAGTCAATTCTGGTATAGCTCAAACAGTAATAGAAGTGGAAACTAAAGGGGAACCACAGAGGCAACTATTAAATAGATGTGCAATAACAGGCAAACAAAATGATACTAAGACAGTTCTAAAGCAATTTTTATATCAGATGACTTATCGTAGACAAAGGATAACGCAATTCAATCTAATCGGAAATTTAGCAACTTTACATCTCCACAACACAGTCCTGTTCTAAGTATAGATAATTAATATAAAACACATACAATGCAAGAACCAGAAGAAGTCGTAGATAACAACAGCTTGAATGTACAACTAGTTGACAATTGCGATGATTCACATGAACAAACAGGAAATAAACAAATAAAAAGGGACAAATGAGAAAACAAGAAGGAAACGCATGGGTAAACGACAAGCATATGTGTGAGAAGTTAAGGACCAAATAATATCGGACGAGTTTTATAACAAGAGCTAGCTGGATATTTTAGGTACGGTCAACGAATCAAGCTAATATACCAAGTTTTATAATATAGACTTATAGGTGCTGTCTAACAAATGATCAAAACTGAAGACTACCGCAAAACATTTCTGGTCTGTGGAACTCGCTAAACAGCGACCTAAAATGTGAAAAATAAACACAGAGTTTAATAATACTAAGATCTCCACGTACACAAAATATGACAACTAAATGGTAACAAATATAAGTGTTAGCCTACCAACAAACAAAGAAAATGAAATAAATAAGTAAAGTAGTAACCAAATTGTTACAAGTTACAATGGAAGGATGAGCATAGCTACTTGCAGTAGCATACAATATATGCTTTAATGAAACATGGTCCAAGAGAGACATAAAAATCAAAGTGCAGGCATTATTGAAGATTTTATTAGAACTATGAATGAATAAATATGCATGCATCTTATGTTAATTAATAATGTAAATTACAAAGAAGTATAGTACGAATTCAGTTCATGCATCTAGCTTTGAGTTTTGATGTTGTTATGGACGTTCTAAAAGTTTTGCTAAGACTTGCCAAGTTAATATTAAAACGATGTTTCAGGTTTTGCTAAGACTTGCAAGGTCTATACTTGTTGGTTGTTGCTGAAAGCTGTAAGATTTTCATCTTCAATATACTACAACGATGTTTCAGGTTTCACATATCACATTACTTTATATATTATACTAGAATATGCATGCGTACAAAATCAATATCAAGCAAACCCAAACCTATATCAAATTTTGGGTTTGTCTGATATGTTAATAAGCTGTAATGAATAAACTTAAAATCAACATAGTATGAAATGATACCCAAACCTATATCAAATTTTGGATAACTCATAACAACTATGGATATCATTTAACTTATATTCATATTTTTAAAGATATATTTTGTTTTTTCATCATAATTAAGTCAACCGGTTAGTAGGATTAGCTTCAATAATTCATATTTGTCCATCAGCCCAAAGTAAGAAAAAACCATAAACCCTACTGAAAAGTTCAAAAATATTGGAAAATAAAAGGAAATTATAGCGTACTTATGCATATCCAGGGAATTTCATTAATTGGGCTTGCCTAATATGTTAATAAGCTGTAATGAGCAAACCCAATAGCTAAATAGGCTATTTGATATGTAAAAAATCAATTTTTTGTAGATTAAGATATGAACTACCTAAGTCAAATATAAAGAATCATGAAATCTAACCAAAAAAAATTTAGTCGAAAGCTGAAAAGTGCATATTAAAATGGGAAAAATAGTATACTATATAATGTTTGCTTTTTTGTGAAAATTTATTCTCTTGTAAAGAATAGAATTTAAATTTTACACTCTTTAAACTATAATTTAATCATGGCTCGCATCGAAGATATATGAAGATATTTCAAATTTGAAAATACATTTTCTTGGGCATGTCTCATTTGATAGGCATGCAAAAATAAAAATTAACAGGAATATCAAATTTGCATATCCATGTTTTTATCTGTAGTGGTAAGGAAAGTTTGAAAATCAAACCAAAGCAGTAAATCTAACGACTAATAAAATCGCATTCTAAATCTGACATTTATCCAAAGTAATAGTTTAATAACATTTAAAATAATATTAACTTAAATATCTAGTTTTATAAAAATAATTAGAATATCATGATGATGGTATATTTGAAATCTAATTTGTTAACTGATATCCATTGTAGCATCTAAAAGGTTAATCTGAAAAGTGAAAATCTAGTAAGCATGAATATTCAAACCAATCATCACATTATTGCTTGGAAAATTCAAGACAGAATACCTTTTCTTGCCACCACAATGTTTGTCCCAGTAGTATTGACTGTTTCGTCATCAATAAAACTAATTACTTTCTGTAGCATTCCTTTTTTAGGCGTCGTAAAAATTGTCCAATACATAGTGAATAAATCTATCAAGTTGTGTAAAGTATTTTTGTAGTAACAGGAATATCAAGATTTCTATATACTTGCACTTTTCCTTAACAAATTATTGGCAAGAATCAAATTTGACATGGTTGAGAAAATAATATGGTTACGATAAGAATTTAGTTAGATAACAAAAAAAAGAACCGAGTATTAAATTATGACATAGAGAAATAGGTGAAGTAAAATGTGAGAAAAATAAAGCAATAAAGAAAAAAAATACATACTAGAGACATGGTCGATGCCAGATATCAAAGCAACACCAGTGATGTTGAATGAAGGCGCAACTAAGGGCCAGCAGAATTGAATTTAGATTAGCATATTGAAGAGGAGTTCAGGGAGTCAAAATTACGTATAAAGCAAATGAATTTTATAACAATGACCTAAATTGCAAAAAAAAAGGTGGAGGAATCCATATATATACTAAGATCTGAAATTTGAAACAACAACCAGTATTAGGCATTGGAATTATTTGCATTTTAACAAAAAATGCACAAAAGAATTTAACTTTCAAACTATCCTAGAAGTGATTCAAAAAATTAATTTCAAAGCTTTAAATGTACACTTTTAAATATAAAATGCATCTCTCATACCACAAACTTGTATATTTTTTGTAGTAATCTAATAGTTATGTGACTCAGAAAGTATGAATTAGTTTAAAATGGCAATTAAGATGGAAGATCACTCAATATTAATGCCCATACGCTGGATATAACCATTGATCTTACCTATACATTTTGAGTGAGTAACGACAAAATTGTGATCAATAAATACAGTATAAAACTGGCACCTGGTAAAAATCTTGAAATTAAAATGGATAATAATTGAATAGACTGTTCACGTACGTACAAAAATATATCCGAGTATTTTGCCATTAGTATTGGTGAGGGCCTAATTAAACATACAACATTAATAAATAAATAAATTAAATCGTAAAAACTGAGTAAAATGTAAAAGATAAGTTCAGATATATATTTAAAAAGAACTAACCCGATTGTGTGATTGCTTTTGGCAACGCTAAGTATGAGGTGAGAAGCAGCAAATGAGTTTGCATCCCAAACCAAAACTCTTCCAAGTAATGAACTTTTGCATATCTTTAGCTTTAGATCCACCTGACAGTTTAAAAAATACAAAAATTGAATGTAATAAGAAGCCAAATACCTTGACAAATAAACAATCAATATTCAAATCAAACAATTACCTATTTCAAATTATATAATCTTTCATGCACAACCAACATGGATTCTAAATCCTATCAATACAATTCCTATCTAGGTCATAATGAACACATTCAAAAAATACTAAAATCTGTAAAAATAATAGATTTTGTAAGGGAATTTTCAAAATACCTAATGAATAATTTGATGAACGGAAAGGGAAGGAGAGGCGCAACTAATTTTCAGTCGTTCTGGATCAGTTGATTCTGACTTGAAGAATCTGGCGGTAGAAGTTGGAAGAGAGCTGATGTTGGAACAGAGGCACGAAAGTTAGCATTTTGTTAATTGGATTTCGAATTTGTGAAAAGCTGTGCTTCCAGAGGGGTGTCACACGCCAATATTTTGTGTGTCGTCAAATAGCTTGGGAAAAGGAACGAGCGAAAGGCATGGAAAGGGCTTTGGGAAAGTGGTAAGATCATCAGTCGGGTTTAATGAGAAGCGGTGAAAATCAATTTCTAGGGTTTTTTTTGTTTTGGAGCAGGCGAAATCCTCTTTAGGGGAGACGAATGGGAAATAAGCGGCAGAAAAATTTAGGATGGCGGGAAGTGAAACTATTTGCATTGGTTGTTGCTAACAACTGATGCAAATTTAATTTTTTATGACCTATTGCTTTTCACGTACCAATTGCATCGGTTATTAAGATAAAACTGATGCAAATAGTTCTATTTGCATCAGTTTTTACTTCAACCGATTCAAATGAGGCGATGCAAATGGCCTATTTTGTAGTAGTGTGAAGGCTCTCAATATGGGTAGGAAACGAATCAACTCGCTCCTGCTGAAATCCCAAGTGCACCAGAAGTATTGACACGAGCGGAGTTGGATGATGTTGGAAATGAATAAAAAGATAATGGAAAGTCAAAATGATATTTTGAAAGAGATGTAAACTAAGCTAACTAAGAGGCGAAAGAAAAGCCATAGAGATTCATCATCCTTCGACTCGGAAGAAGATGGTTCATGTTCATCGGATAGAAATTGGAGAGATGGTAAGCAGAAGATGAAAGGAGGGATGCCTGGACATCATAAATGGGACTAGGAAAAGATTCCTTTAGAAAGCTACAACTCAGTATCGATGCATTACAACTCAGTATCAATCCGTCTGGGAGAGTCATTCTTAGCGACTCTGAGGGAGAGTTCTGTAAGAAGGTTGAGGTAGATGCTAAGCAAGTCATAGATGGTCAAACTGGAAGTGTTGAGATGAACACTACAGGACTATCTAGGGAAGAACGACGACAATAAGGGTTTATACGAACGGCTCTTCTAGAGACAGGGGAGCTTAGACATCATGCAACTGGCCAAGTGTGTTTGTAGAGTCAAACATTCGGGAATGTTCCTAACAATCAATGTTCAACGGCCCAAGCCAGGAAAGAGCATATCACAAATATGGCCAGGCAAGTGTTGAATAAAAATTAACTGCGGACAAACAACAAATAAAGTTCGCCGCCTAGTATGACCCCGTTCATTGATAATATATTGCAGGAAAAGTATACCAAGAGTTTGTTATGCCAACAACGTCATCTCATAATGGAACATCAATACCAAGCCTACATGTTTTAAAGTATGAATGGCAAAGGATGGTGCCCGAGCTACTGATGTAGTGAGGTATAGGTGCTTCTCTATATTTTTAGAAGAGGGAGCCACAATATGGTTTGCTGAGGTCCATATCTTCTTTGATCAATTGGCGTGGAAGTTCATAGAGTACTTTAGGTTCCACACATCTCGATCTAAGAATATAATGTCCTTTTCGAACGTCCACCAGAGTTTCAAAGACATTCTTAAATAATTTTTGAAACGTTTGATACTGTTGTAACTGAGGTTAGCAATGCAAAGGAAGGGATCGCCTTAATGGCTTTGATATGGGGAGTTCACCCTGGCATGAAATTTGGTAGATGGCCTAAAGAAAGTAGCCAGCTACTATCTAAGAGTTTGTCATAAGGCATCCTGGTTCTTGGGCTTGGAAGAGGTAGACTTGGCCACTGGACCGATTGGTGGTAGAATATCGAATGATGTGATATAAAGCAATGTCGATATTAAGCAAACCGATGATAGTGGAGGAAAGTTGTCATGAATGTCGGAAATAATAATTTGAGGAGGAGAAACCAAGGCACTAGTGGGAAGAAACCATACACCAAGAAGCGTCCAAGGTATATAAGGCTTGGAGATTACACTTCATCAAATGATAATGTTGAAAATATCTACCTTGCCATGGAAGGCACTGAGAATTGCAGGAAGCTGTCTCAGAGGAAGACAGCTGAAGAAGAAGTATTGTCATTTCCATGAGGTACATGGATACAATACCAATGAGTGCCGACATTTGATATAATTAAAGACCTGATCAGGAAAAGAATTTTCAGCAATATGTAAGAGACCCAGAGGTTAGCGGACCGATGAACAATAGACCCCAAGGGCAGATGGCCCAATAGGAGCAGCTTGCGCTTAGTGGAGAGGGACCAATGCTACCTAAGAAAAGAATCATGATTAATACCACTACCGGAGGACCTCATCCAGTAGAGAAAAATTGGAATGAAATGGAAAGACATGGCATTTCGTTGAAGCATGTGATTCAGAAGACATGTTTTGACAGTGAAGATGGAACCCCGGCTGAACAACAAAGAACAATGAATGACGATATTATTTTCAAAAATAAGGATACTGACGGGGGAGAAGTGCCAATGCTTGACCTTATGAAAATTATTGCCATTATTAGGCCAGCTAAAGTGTACCGAGTGTTGATTGATTGTGGGAGTTCGGTTAATATTTTGTTTAAGAAAATCTTTGATCAAATGAAGATTATTGCACATGATCTGAAGCTTTGTAAGTCCGATATTCAGGGATTTATCGGATAGGCGAAAGATCATATTGACCTACAATATTGAGTTAGGTGGAGGAGATCGCAAGATGGTGTAGGCATAATTGTTTGTGGTGATTGACAAATATTCTGCTTATAACACTTTCTTAGGCCGACCAGCCCTTGCTAGATTTAGAATAGCCCTTGCCCCATGGTGTCTAATAATGAACTTCCCTACTTAACATGGGGTAGGAGCCACTCAGAATGACTAGAATACTAGCCGTAAATATTATGTCACAAAGCTTGAAGAGGTGAACCGACATGAGAAAGGAAAAAGTGCAAAGAAGGCCCTCTACATCAAAACTGCCGATGCATTGCAATCACCAACTAAGCCTTGAATTGGGTCCCATGGTAACCTATGGATGCATGAAAAGAGCCTGAGGATGCAAGGGAGGAATTAATGGAGCTAATGATCAACATCCTGATCGATGAGAATGATCTCACTAAGGTCCTCAAAATCGGATCTCAGCTCAACATAAAGGTGAAGGAGTTAGTAGGCTTTCTCCGGGCGAAACTGGATTTGTTTGCATGGACGCATTCTTATATGCATGGAATTTAGTCGAAGATAGCATGTCATACATTGAATGTGGACCCACAATACCCTCCAGTGAAGCAGAAAAGGCGTAGCCTGGGTCCATAGCAGTCCACTGCGTTGAAGAAAGAAGTGGATAAGCTAAAATCGAATTGCTTTATATGTGATGAGTCATACCAGAATGGGTATCAAATCCTACGTTGGTCAAGAAGCCAAATGGAAAGTGGTGGAGATGCATCAATTATTCGGACTTGAATAAAGCGTGCCAAAAGGACAGCTTCCCGCTGTCCAGAATTAATTAGCTTGTTGATGGGACTGGCAGACATGAACAGCTATCTTTCATGGATGCGTATTCTGACAACAATCAAATAACAATGAACATTCCAGATCAAGAGCATACGAGTTTCATAACCAATTTGGGATTATATTTTTATCAAGTTACGTCGTTCAATTTGAAGAACGCTGGAGCTACTGAACAACTATTGGTAAATACAATATTCAAAAATCAAATCGAACGAACCATGAAGGTCCATGTGGATGATATGCTTGTGAAGTCACAGTGATTCATAAGACACATGAGATGTTGGAACCTCATAGTTTGATATTTTGATAGTGACAACTACACAACAAATATTTCTATATATACTCAACCTTGTAGGAAAATATATCGACCAATGAAGAGATACAACAACGAAGACAAGACAAAGATGACAAATAAAGTTACATTATTCATAGTGATTTGTACTTAGAACTATATGATTATTAAAATCTCTTCAAAATGATACACACACAAAAATCATCAGAGTCGCATTTTCATTTTAAAAACAGGATTACACATAACAAGTCGACTAAAACCACATAACTGGTCGACTGATACAATATTGGTCGACTGGTCAAGCTCGTTTAGTCGACGGATATACACGTGCATTTTATTTTTTGAAAGACAATATAACAAGTCGACTAAAACTATAGAAACAATCAACCGATGACTTAAACAGTCGGCTGGTTCCATAATTTCAATAGAGTGAAAAATGGCAAAAATGAACAGTTTTCTTTCTGTTTGATAACTTAATTTTTCGACTTTAACCAATCGACTGGTTACCTGTAACTGCCATATTTTTCATATTTATAAAGATTCTTCCCCCTAAAACGAAAGGGCATTTCCTTCCATGAAGAGTTGCCTTTTTCTTTCTGATAGTAGCTACTTCTCATGAAAATAAAACACTCTTTAATCATTATAGATAGCTCCTTGATTCAAGAATCGAATAATCAATTTACATTTTCTTTTCTTCCATAATCCCTTGAAATCTATTCTTGCATTCAAAGGCTTTCTTTTGCAATATTGATCACTTGAACATTAAGAAGTATTATTTAAGTGATCAGTTACTTCCATTCTTCCACATATACACGATGTACCTCTTATGAAGAAGATTATAGGAAAGGTGTACTCTATCAATTCACTTGTGTTATTTAGAACACATGAAGTCAACTTTTTACTACTTTTGTAGTTGAAGACCTATTGGACATCTTTAAGCACGAACTCCTATTTGGTAGCTCAAGCGGTTTTCGTAAGATACATATTCATCCAGGTTAAGTTAGGGTTATTGTTTAATTCCAGAAGGAGTCTGGTACCTCTCAAAAATGATCAACGAGCTTCAAAAATATGAAATGAGGCTTAATCCACTAAAAAGTTCTTTTGGAGTCGCGTTGGGAAAATTCTTAGGCTTCATAGTAAACTCTAGGGGCATTGAAGCTAATTCGGAGAAAATTAAGGCATTGAAAGAAAAACGGACCCAAAGACATGAAGGGAAATGCAGAGCTTGAACAGGAAGGCCATTGTACTGAGTCAGTTTATTTCAAAGGCGACGGATAAGTATATACCGTTCTTTGATGCCCTCAAGAAAGAAAAAGGAAAATTTGACTAGATGAAAGAGTGATAGGAAGATTTCCAAAACATATTGGACCATATGGAAACACCACTGATTTTGTCGAAGCCTTTGGTGGGAGAAGATCTATTCATATACTTGGCAGTGTCAGCTCACGCATTTAGTGCAACCCTGGTACATGAGGTGTCCAGAATCCAAAGGCACATATATTGTAGTGGCAAGCAGTTCACCAGAGCAAAAGATAATCATTTGAAACTTTAAGGAAGTAGTGTAACTGTCCGCCTTTTCAACCATCGAAAGTCAACACCGAATACATCCACGGTATTCAAATGCCGAACACCAATCGTCGAAAAGGCATATTGTTAGGGTAAAATAAAAAGAAAAGAACAAAGAATAGGGAAAACAGAATCTCACAGCAGAAACGACAACATATAATATAATAAAGACAGTACAAACTGCCACTCCAAAATACAGATTACATCAGAGTTAAAAACAAACCTTATCAGCCGGACAGTTATAAAATCCCGACCTTACAATTGCTGATAGGCTATATATAATACAACGAAAAAATAAAATACTATGACAGGTGAACATCCAGCTCTACTCCATGAGCTCCATATCTCACTAATAATAACCTAGAAAAATACTCGGTCTGACCTAAGAATTATAATAAAATAACACCCAGATAAGTCTGGAAAACCAGCATGAGAAAACTCAAGTAATATGATGAACATATAAAAATTCCGTGAGACTACGCCGCTAAGCGTGGAATGGGTTTTTACCTCATAAGAACAACATCCATAAAAAATGGAAACAAATTAAAACAACAATCCAATCAAGAAAGAATGGGCATAAACAAGATCAAAATCAAAACTTAAAGAATTGACACAAATAATAAACATTGGGAGAGCTCCAGTCACTTCTCGATGCAATTAAGAAAACATTTCAAAGATTGGAATCAACAACAAAAAAGTAATTTTCCAACAATGACTAGAAGGGTGCATCCCCTTACTGAAAGTATACCTTTAGAAATATACTTAAGAACTCCGATGGCTCTTGGAAACGTCCAAGGCGGACCCTGCCAACGTTTATCGAGAATCCGAGTATTTCACATCTTCGAAGCATACAACCAAATCCAATCTAGAGTAGATATTGAGATACCCTAATGGGAATAATCCCACATAATTGAACCCCCACTCGCTCTTTGGTTTTATTCATTTTCGATAAAGGATATTAATGCTCAAATAAGCAACTAATCATCTTGAATTGACGAAACACAAAAGATGAAAAGGTAAATTCCTAGGTTCGAGATAGAAACAAGGAAAATGAAATTATCCAACATTACTAGGAGGGTGCACCCCCTACACAGAAGGTATATCTCTAGATAAAATACACTTGGAGTCCACGCCAAACAGGCAACACTCCCGGGAACTTCCAACCTGGACCTCGTTATATCCACAGGCATCCGAATATACTCACATCAACGCATGCGTGCTATCAAAAACTTTCTAGATAAATGTGAATATATCCTAATGGGTGCAAACCACATGGCTTGGCTCCCACTTGCTCTTTGGTTTTAGTTTCCACGGTATTAGATGTCAATGCTCAAAACGAGCGACAAATCGTCTTAGAGTGATGAAGCACAACAGTGACTAGAAGGATGCACCCCCTTACCCGTACATTGGTTTTTGTCATTTCTGACAAAGGATTTCAAAGCTTAAAAGAGCAAAATGTCTTCTTAGAGTGATGAAATATAGAGGAGATAATATATCAAAATAGATAGTCGATAAATCAACTATTGGGAATAACAAAGTGATTTTTGTATGGGAATTAAATCGCATACACTTACCACCAATAAATGAATCAAACTTTTAAAACATTTGATTCACACTTGTGCTTGATTTTCACATTTCCATTATTTGTAAAAACACTTTAAAAATATTCTTTAGAATACTCTTTTAAAAGGGAAAATTATAATACCAAGTGTATTAAAACATGGGTCAAAAAAAATATCAATAAAACTTTGTTTTCTATAAACCCAAAACAACTTACATTGAGCTTTATTTTTAAACAATTTCTTTTAAAAAAATTTGTCAATTATAAATCAGCATTTATAAATTTAAAACAACACTTATTATCCTAAAGCATAATAAAAAAATTTAAATACCTGTATAAATTTCAAACAACGTTAATTTGTCCAGAAGGATAATTTATAAAATCCTTTTATAACTTTAAAACCACATTAATTTTTCCCAAAGAAAATAAAGCAAATTTAAAATCTTTTTATAAATTTAAAATAAATTTAATTATTCTGATGGATAATAAATCAAATCTATAATCTTCTTTTAATACACTAATTAATTATCTTTAAACACCTTAGTTAAATTAATTAATTAACTTTAATTATCTTTATTAAATCAGTTAGTTAACTTTAAAGCACTTTTATTAAATCAGTTAATTAACTTTAAAACACTTTTATTAAATCAATTAATTTACTTCAAAACACCATTATTGTAATAATCTTCAAATATCATTAGTTAAAATGATTAATTGCATTCAAATATCATTAATTAAAATGGTTAATAAAATTCAAATATTTATTTTGTGAAAATACAAGCTCAAGTTCAACATACACAAAGGTTTATGGGATGATATTCAATAAGTGACAGTATAGCGAAATTTGCTACAACGACACTTAAATTTTTTAAATAGAAGGTCATAATTATTTTCAATTAAACATCAACATAAGCAACATAAGGAGATAAATAAATAAATATTGGCAATAAACCCCTTGGGGTCTCTTTACAATTGTTCCATGCAAAACAATGGTCATAGATAATATATAAATAGTGATATTAGTTCTCTACAATTTAGATAATACGTCATTAGGTTCCCTATTCATTTTAGATTACTAAAAGGTAATCGACAAAGAAATCCTTTGGGTTTAAAAACATATTTTAAAAGAGAACTGCTTTAAAATCAAAACCGGTCTTTAGAAATAAAGTAGTTTAAACTATAAAACTATAATTTAATAATTAAATAATATTTAAACTCTTCATTTAAAAATAATTAAACCTTAATTAGGTCTTAATTAAATCTTAACTTGATTATTCATTAATTGACGATTAAACTCTTTGATAAATAAATAATTAATTAAAAATTTGTCTTAATTAAATAAATAAACAATAGTTAACCCTTAATTAATAATTAATTAATAATTAATCATTACTTAATTAACTAATTATAATTAACTTAATTGATTAACACTTAATAACTAATTACCTTTATTTATTAATGATTAAGTACAAATTACCTTAATTAATTAATTACATTTATTACTTAATATACATTTTGAAAACACTTTTCAGAAATAAACTTAAGAGAAAAACATTTTAGATTCAAAAGGAGTTTGTTTTCATGAACTATATCCATAGCGACTATCGCTATAGAACAAGATGGGTTTTCAAAACTTGTTTTATATTCCAAATTACTTTCAAAACTTTTGTTTTATGAGTTGACTTACTTTATAAACATAATAAAAGGTTTTTGAAACTAAACAAAGTTAGAAACTTATAATCTTTTTAGTAAATTAAAATTAGTAAAACAAGTTTTGACCAAAGGATTTCGAAATCGCAAACTAACCACTTTAGATACTAAATTCCTTAGCTGAGCACAAGATAAGCAAAATCACAAACCTAGATTCATGAACACAACATATAATCATATCATCACTTCATACAACAAGTAAGAGTTTAGCTTACTAACTAACTTAACTTAAGTTTTCTATTTTCAAGTTTATACCACAAACATCCAAACACGCATATTCACATACAAGTCAATATCCATCTGACCCAAATAAGTAATGATTTTTGCAATAAATATAAGCTACAATTATCACCTACATTAAAGTTAGAAAATTTAAATAAAAGAACTAGCTTTCTGACCTAAATGCTAACCAAACCTAAAGAAGCGTTCACTATGCCTTGCATACGACCTAGAGCTTAGCTTATCCTTACAAAAACATGTTTTCGGAGGCCTTAAGGCCAAGGCAATTCGAACATGTAGGAGAGGGTGTTTCGGCCGTGATCTAAAAGGTAAGGTATGTGTTAGTTTAGCTAAGTGGAAGTGTAGAAAGGAAGGAGGAGTGGTAAATAAAGAATGGAGAGATTTTTAAACAAGGTTTTCATGACTTAAAAGTGCATAAAGCTAATATTTTAAAGTTTAAACTTCATAGAAGCCATGGAAGTTCTAAGGAAAAATTGGAGAAGGTTTTAAAAAGAGTTGAAATGATAAAGTGAAGAGGAAAATTATGCAAATTGGTTTTATATGAGATGGCATAAGCAAATTACCAAATTACCCCTTAAGTACACTACCCTGCTTAAACCCTTGCCACATCATCAAGCTTGCCTCCCCTCCACTTTATTTCACACATGAATTATGTCCCCCCTTCACCACTTGAGCCAACATGCATTAATTAACATGTTTAGTTATGTTTTTTTAATGTTACGTAAGGTATCTTTTTATTATATATTTATTTTATATTCATAGAAAGTCTTATCACCCTTTATACACTTAAGCATGTACATATATATACCTATATAATCCTACTTCATTTTATAAATGTATGCATAAATTTACATTAGAGTTTACAACATTTTCGATAACTTTTAGTCGACGAAAATGCAAAAATTTGAAAAACGATTTCTGGTCACATTTTTTATTTTTCTTCAAACTGAATATTTTTGTAAATAAATTTTGAAAATTATTTCACCATCTCTATTTATTATTTAAAAGAGTTTTATTTAATTATAAAATCTATTATTTGAATATTTAAAATTAATTAAATGTTCGCAAATCAGAGTGGTACAATTTTGGGTCGTTACAAGTTACGACCATACTTCCACGCTTCCCCGATAAAAGTACCAACCGATCATCCTTTGAGGCAAGTGCTGCATCGACTTGAGACATCAGGGTGATGACTGAAATGGAATATAGAGATGAGTCAAAACGATATAACTACCACCTGACAGGGCAATATGAGGACAAGCATTGGCTGATTTCATTGATTAGCTATCCATCCGGGATGGAGAATTGGAAGAAGATATTATTCAAAATTGTATGTAGATCGAGCCTTCAATGAGCGTAGCTCTAAGGCAGGAGTGATCCTGGTAAACTTGAAATAACGGAGGATATGTTACGCTTTGAAGCTAGAGTTATCGGCGATAAATAATGAAGTTGAGTATGAGGCATGGATTGTAGGACTCAAGATAGTAAAGGAATTGTGCGTCAAAACATTGCATATTTTCAGCGACTCCCAGTTGGTAGTCTGTTAGGTTCAAAAGTAATTTCAGGCTATGGAAGTGAGACTTGCCACTTACCTAACAATATTTCTGAAACTACCGAACGACATTTGTTACGCTCGTATTTCTTGAACCCTGTTTAATGTGAGATGACATAAGCACCAAACCAAATGAACTGCTCTTACAATAAAAGTTAGGCTACAAGAAAAGGAAGCAAAAAATAAGGCGAAGTTTGGATAGTACTATGCCCAAAAATCTTAAGATAATGACAAAGACTCAAAAACTTCGTCGATCTCCCAATTTAGGAGTTACGTTATGATACCGAGCTGGAAAACCTGAAGTAGTTACAAGCTATAGAAAACGATCTACAACCCTAAAATTCAGAACCAAAATGCAGCTCTCGATCCTGCACCACAATCTTACATCAATATACATAGCTATGGGGATGTGTCCTCATCTCTATCTGACTTTAAAATGACAAAACTGCACTGCAATTTTAAGGAGGTTCGGCCCAGAGCTAATGAACTGCATTCGATATATCCTATTCTTCTGACAACTCTAAACCCATATCCGCGTCGCAGTTACTGAGGATTCTTTAAATAGTACGATGATGAATCAAAAGCATTCCAAGAGCTGCATACAAGATTACCCAAGCATCGCTTTACCGCAGCTCTTCACTTGTTAGAAAACAACAAAGGCACAATCGGCCCTTTTCAAACAAGTTGTGCATATCAACATTAAGAGCAGCGCAAAACAAATATTAAGCAAACACCACATGTTAGGGAAAAGTAACTCAACTCCAGTTATCCTCGGCACAATGTCAAATAAACATTATGGATCGGGCAAGACAACTCAATTCTAACCACCCCCAGGATAGTATTGTACAAATGGCGCAGCTCCGCTCTATATGTATCATTGACGCCCTAAAGCAAAACAAAGGAATGACTCTCAACACCTTCATGGTAAGACTACTAGAAACGACGTTGCTGCATTGAAAAAAGAGGAATGTCCCATTACACTTTCATTCACACACGAGGACATCACACATGCCATTCGCTTCTTGGATCAGAAGTGCGTGGTCCATTCAAATTTTAGTTTCCCTCCTCGATTTCAGACGTTCCCACTTCAATTTCAAACTTCCTACCAATTCCCAGAATTCAACTGCTCAAATTGAGGCTTTCTGCCAAAGACACGTCAGCAATCCATGCACCAAACAAATGAGATGGATGGATGGCACTAAGCAAAATCCAAAAGGTGGAAATTAAAATAGAAGAAGAAGAGCGACAGTGATCAACGTGCATCTCCATGCTATAATAGAAAACACATTGTAGCAAGAAAGGAATCTTTTTTCCAATTTGATATTTTATTGTTAATAACCAAATGTTATGTAATCTACGCCATTAGTACTTGTAGAAGCAATATAAAGGACGAAAGTGATATTTCTCAATGGACGTAGGATTCTTTAACATCCAAACCACGTAAAATTCTCTGTGTCTTTTCTTTTTCCTGCATTTTTCCTACCTAGTTTCCAGTGTTAGATTCTTTTCTACTTTGTTTCCATTTATTTCTGGAATTGGATGTAAACCCAACTTGACATTTTAAAAGCAGTTAGAGTGCAACCACACAGTTATGTAAGCTCCCAGCAACATAATTATTACCTAAAGACAAATTTAACATTACTTAAATTTGTTGATTCTAATCCATTGAAGTACTCTATAATTACATCCAAAATCATTTGAGGTGTTGTGAGACCAAAAAAATATCAGCAATATTTTTGGAACTAGAAGGAGGACCCAACCCAATGTTTCCAATTTTTAGTAAACTTTACCTGTATCTCTCAAGATACCATAAACCCCACTAATTCCAGTACTCCACCGGACAAGAACAGTTACACCTGGCTTCAGTCTCTCGAAGAAGCTACTCATAATCTTAAAAGCTCACACTAAAGTAGGAGCTTCAACTGAAGCCCCTGTAGATCTAATCCTAGCAGTACTTCAATCCTTCACTGACCAAATGAACCAATGATGGAGGGGTTGGAGAAAACGATGGTCCAACACACTGCTCTCAGATCAGTATCCCCTCCACCTTCTAGAGCTTGCCGCCTTCACTCGCCAATTGCGCCAAACATGCAGTAGTTGAATGAAAATGGCACTTCCAGAAATGGAAATGGTGGCGCTGGCCAGAGAACTAATTCCAAACTAAACAGAAAGATCAAAATCAACCCATAGATCAAACCCAACTCAGCCAACGTTAACCCACTCCTACTGAAGAAACAGGCCCAACTTGCACATGATGACAATGACACCACTTCTAATGGTGATTTATTCCAGATGAACCCAAGAGAAAATGAGATCCAACAATTAAAGGCATGAGTGGAACAACTGGCAATGCTTTTCCAGTAGAACGCTGGAGAGAAGATCAGGAAAGTGGGTTCTTCCCCATTTTGCGAAACCATCATAGAAACAGATTTTTCGGACAACTTTAAAGCCCTATCGATCAAAAAAATTTTATGGAACTACCAATCCCGATGATCACATCGATACTTTTGGGTATTACATGGATATTCTAAAAGTAGAAAGAATGTCCCGATGTAAACTTTTCCATTTTTACTTAGTTGGTGCTGCATATCGAAGGTTCAAGAGGCACAAACCAGGTGAGGTCTAATCTTGGTGACAGCTATCCACAAACTTTCTAAGACAATTCAATTTCAAAAGAGAAGCCTTCCTAGATATAAACACCTTATTATGCATAAAGTAGGGAGAGAATGAAATCTTGCACAACTTCGTGAAGCACTTCAAACCAAAGGCACTCTAGATTGAAGTAACCAGTGAATGTAACGATCGGGTTTTTCAACCCTTGAATGTCGACACTAATACATCCATGGTATTCACATCCCGAACGCCCTAGTATCGGAAATACAAAACGTTAGGGTAAAAGAAAATGAAAAGGAAACAGAACAAGAAAGAAGAACGCAGTATCAGAATCTCTCGGGCGGAACAATAAGATATAACATCTCAAAAGGTCTTTATCAAAAAAGAAAACTTTGATATACATATATCAATCAAAGTAACCTAACCTACCAACAGCCTAGATAGTTATAACAGCTGGTTCTCATAATGATGATGAGTACAAAACAAGTAATGCAACAGAAATAAAATACGGTAGGAAATTATCCAACTCCTCTTCAAGAGCTCCGATGAACCATAACTAAATCTAGAAACATACTTGAGCTGACCCGAGCATTATAAGAAACTAACACCCGGATTAGTCTGGTAAACCAGCATGAGAAACTCAAATCATATGGATTATCATATTTATAAAACCCTTCAAAATGTAAAGGTATCTCGTAATACCATGCCGCCAGTAAACACGGACGGGCTTTTACCTTACGATAACCAAACCATTCCTATTATAAAATCCAGTGACAATATAATAATGTTTAAGGTGTGAAATATAAATAATCACATTGCTGTGATGCATGTAAGTGTAAATCACAACAATTATAGTTATACAATCACAACTGCTAAGGCGCGTTCGCTAATTATGCAGGATTCCATGGAGGTACTTTTAGTAGTTCGAGAATGGTCCCCCTACATAAGGATATAGAGATATCATTCCTAACATCGTATATATCTAGATAAAATATATTATAGGAAAACATAGCTAGTCCATGCCCGAACACGTGGCACCGGGTCACATCACTCCAGCATGCATACCTATAAGTAACACTAGAATGGTGTGTCTGCACCCTTTAAGTTAGCTAAACATCATAGGCTATGTCTTCTATCTCTGGTTTCTGCCATTACTGATGGTGAAGTCACATTCAGCATCTTAGCACATGAGTCACGACTCGAACAGATCTTGACACACAAGTCTCCAACTCGAAGGATCTCGGAACTGCACATGGATTCCCAAATCTCAACAGATCTCAGATTCATGCATAGATCTCGAAATCACACATGGATTCTCATATCTCAATAGATCTCAGAATCACACATAAATTCCCACATCCTGAATAGATCACGAACAAATATATGTGTTCGAGCATCTCAAACTGATCTCAAATCTCCACATAGATTCTGCATCTCCAACCAATCATGAACCTCATCCAAAGCATAGAACACGTATATGGTTTCAAAGTGGTTACGGTTTTAAATCATCTCATATAAGTACACTCCCCTACTTACCGGGTGCTCCAAAACCAATCGATGGATTTTCGGTAAACTCAACCCTGCTTCCGTGGGAAATAATCAAACTATACATAAGAGCAGAGATCACCTCCTAACTGTTAAAGCGGATAGATTTCCTATCATTTGTCCTAGAAGAGCAAAACGAGTTTATACGTACAATATAACATCACCAAAGACAACTGTACCATATAATTCCTGTGTTTTTTTAGATATTTCCAAAGTTATATTTAGTCAAATCCAATAACAGTGAGAATAATCGCAAATAGGGAACTTAAATATTATCCATAAGTAAGTAACACACAAAGCATGATCGAAACACAAAAGCATGATCAAGTCATATAAACGACTTCTACTCCCCTTTTTAATTAATCTTCCTTTATTAATTAAAAACCTTTTTATTAGTAAAATTCTTTTTTTACTCAATAAACTCTTTATAAATGAAACTCCATTTGATTAATTAAACTTCACTATTTAATTAAAACTTCCATATTCATTTCTACACATTTCAATACTTCTCAAAATTATTCACATACTTATATTTCAACCGTATAAGTATGTTCACAAATCAATTTCAAAAGGCTTAAGACAATTATTACTAAAACATTGTCACTACAAACCCAAAACTATTTCGCTTATGATTATCTTTAAAACATTCTTTTCAAAGATCTATTTACATTCATAAGTATAACCAAAACGGGTTAAAGACGAATGTTATTAACACATTGTCACAACGACCCAAAACCAATCAATAATTGTTATTCTCTTTAAAATTCTATTATTAAAGATCTAAGTATTTTCCCAAAATCATTTAATAATATTTTACCACTTTAAAATATTATTCAAGGGTTTAAAAACAAATGTTACTAAAACATTGTTTACAACTAACTCAAAACACTTCACTTAATCGTTATTATTAAAACTCCAATTTAAAGAGCTAATCGCTTTTCAAAAGTATAGTTAGATGGGTTAAAACAAATGTTGCCCAAACATCGTTACTATAAACCCAAAATCACTTTTATGCTTGCCATTAACTTTGAAGCATTCATTTAAAGCTCTAAGTACATCTTCACTTGTTAAACAAGATCATATACCTTTTTAATCAATTTTACAAAACAATCCATTATAACATAAGTGTTATAGTCTAAAAACTCCTTTATATTCTTTTACAAATACTAAACTCCTTTTCCAAATTTTTAAATATACTAAAATAACTGTATACACACACACACACGCGTAGACTAATTTATGTATAAAACTAAGATATTTAATAAAATATTACAAACAATTTGAAAGATATTATAATATAAAATCTTTTTATTTCTTAAATAAAATCTTTAACAAATTTTCTAAAACTGTATATACTAAAAATATACTTTTAAAATACCTATGCATATTTTAAAACACTAATTTAAAACCCCTAAAAACCTATTTTATAATTTAAAACCATTACTTTAAAATCCATAATTGATTATCAGTAATATATTCAAAACTTGATATTTTTCGGTAATAAGTACACTCATAGTACTTATTAAAAATACAAAGAACCCCTAGGATGTCTTCCAAAGTTAACTTTAAAATTGTCAATCATAGCGATTTCAAAGTGCATCAATAGCGACCCTTCCGCTTCTAACATTTACAACTTCTAATTTCAATTTCCAAAAATGTCCAAACCAATTCCTCTATGTCAAACACACCAAAACATTTGTAGCCAAATATATATACTTATATATTTCCACAATATATCACAATTTAACATATGTCAAATATCAGGGATTTCAAAGCATGTTTATTACGACTACATCGCTTCAAACATTCGCAACATAATTTTCAACTTAATCAAATAACAATATCAAATATGCGAATAAGTCGTCTGGGCCATGATACATGTTATAGATGATTACAAGGGAAATTTATACTACATAAAAATGTTGTCACTTGTTTTACAAACAAGGTGGGGTCCAAAAGTAATAACTTGCATTATTCATTATGCAATTTATATTTTCATACAACTATAATTTATATGCACAAAAATATATACATAACTGGTAAATAAACTCACCCCAGCCCAAATCAATCCTAGACGTAGATAATTCCACTACGAGCGCAATGACAAAGACGATGCCCCAATCAGACCTCGTATGAGCAAGATACGATTTTTATAAGGATTGAATTTAATTAAATAATTGATTAAGCTAATTATAATTAACCTTTACCTTAATTAACTCCTTCCCTCTCTAATCCTTTCCTCATCCCTTCTTCACCCGCATGCACACTGATATAGTGCAACCCAAAGATGTCGTGCACAATTCCAGTGATATGAAGCTCAGATCCACCGTTCGAAGAACGGCCAATGGCAACCCACTCCTCTTCTCGATCTCGATGCATGGACCTCCACCATACCCTACATGATTGCCTCCCCAAATTTCCATTCGAACACACTAATTCACCTACATGGTGTCACGAATTATGTCGGCCCACCATACACTGTCAAACCACCGCCAATCAACATCTTGTTGCACCCTGAGCTCATTCATGGCATTGAAACAAGCTCCGGCTTCCATTATCATATCGCAAATCCTGCAACCCTCCACTGTAACCACAAAATCGAGACTCACAATACAGTGATGCACTTCACCAAACTATCACCATACGACCGCCTCCACTCCAGAAGCCCAACAGCACCATCGACTTGACCAAATGCCACCTTAATCGACAATGGATTCTAACCCTATTTCGGCCTATATGAAATCGACCACACCCAACCAATGTCGCACACTCTTGCCTCCACGAAGCCGATGAATCAAACGATGTTGAATATCGCCGGCCCTAGCTCGCGATTTAATTGATTGATGAGAATGAATGGATGGCGGCTAAGCTTTTATCTCACAGACAAAATTGAATTGAAGAGAAAGAGGGATAGTCAAAATTTAGGTTTTAGGTTAAGGTTTATTTATAGGAAAATAATAATATATTTTATTCTTTTAAATTAAATGCTATGTATTTCGAGCACGCACAACCACACAACATGTTCGATCGTTAAGAAACTCGTCGGCATACAATAACTCAATATTCCGAATCTAATGGCACTAGTTTCATTAAAATCCGAGACAGTGCTCCAGAATGATAATTTCACATATTAATAAGTAAAAGAATTATTATTATTAAAACTAGTTTAATGACTTTTAATTCTAAATAAAAAGTTTACTATTATCATTATTACTTAAACAAAATTTAAATAAGCTTTCAAAATCATTTTTATGCATATTATTTCAAGATTTAAATATTTAAATAATTCCGATATTTGATTATAAATCATTCAAAAATCCGGGTTGTTAAAGCGAAGAAGTGCTATTTATGGTGGTTTACGCCGGGATAATAAGAAACACATCTATATGGGAGAAAAGCAGTAGAAAACTGTGTCATAGCATGAAGACTTTTTAGGAAAGGGCTAGTGGATATTAGAATGGAAGAGGCCGGATTGGCGGTGCAATCTCAAAGAATTTCCGCCCTCAACTATGACAAGAAAAGGGGATCTAAGGGTTTCATCCTCCTGCGAAACGACAAAAGGAATTGAACCTCACCACAAAAAATCCTCTTACTCACACTCCTGGGCGGATATATGAGATGATCAGAACTGAGCTTGCATACAACATACCGAACAAGGGGAAGAAAGCAGAATAAAATTGGAGTGGAGCATACTACTACTTCTACAAAGCCAATGACCACCAAACTGATAACTGCAAACATTTAAAAAAAACAAGATAGAAAGACAGACCCAAAAGGGGTACCTAGGCAGCTTCCAGAAAACCAACAATGAGAATAGGGCAAGACCTCACTTCCACCCTGAATGAAAATCGTGCAGAAAATCCCTCAAACCTCATAGCCTCTATTTATGGTGAACCACAGCTCGTTGGAACAAGCAATAAAGCATGAGAGAAGTATGTGCAAGAGGCTAAGTGTAACCACCCGCCAATCCGCACAATTCAAGCTAGCATTAAACCACACATGTCCAACCCAAATTGAACGAAAAGACGTATAGTTATGGGAAAGAAAGAAGAAAGAAGAAAAGAAGAGAAGAAGAAGAGAAAAAGGAACTGAAAACAACACAGAATCTCACAATCGCAGCGGAACAATATATAATATAATATCAATGATCTTTACAAAAAAGAAACTGTTATATACATACATCAAATCAAAATACACCAATAACCAATCATCAACCTGGACAGTTATAACAAGCTGTCCTCACAAATACTAATTTCACCAACACTGCAGCGGAAAATAACATATACGTGAATATGACTTGAAAACCTCCAGCTCTTCTTCGAAATCTCCAAAGCATCCAAAGCTATCTGTAAATATGCTCGTTTTGACTCGAGCATTATAATCTGTAAATATGCTCGTTTTGACTCGAGCATTATAATCTGTAAATATCCATTGGTATTCTAATAGTGTCTAGAGTACAAATACTTATTAATCATAGCTGAAATTGTTACATTAATTAAATTCCAGCATACTGGGTTCTACAATCTAAACCGTAAAGGCACGTATTGGATGTTGGATTCGATACTATGACAAGGTAAGGAACTACCTTCCCGAAGGAACATCTCTAAATAAAATCCACCCGGGTCTGACAAGAACATTTGTACCCTTGCCATAGAAGACTGGCCTACCACTTGACTAGTAGTACCGAATATGATCACCCCTTTCGTTAATGGGCCCTGAAGCATACATGAGTAGATAGTAATTGAACTAGATTTCGGGATGATAATACCCTAATGGGAGCGACCCACTTAGCCCTGCTGCATTCCCGTTTTTTTTTTCATTTCCTGGTTGATGAGGCTCTAGGCTACATTTTACCTTTATATAGTACTTCCCACTTGAAATGCTAACACTGCCCTCTAAGCAATAATGCAATGCCAGCATTCATCCATACAAGTTCATTCTGGGACTGAATGAAACTGAAGGCACCACTTCTACCATATCCATTTTGGAATCATCCTCAGGATTAGTAGCAAGTAACCCTTGCACATCAAAAAGCTCTATTTCTATTATCTTTAAGATATTCCACTTTGAAATGCCGGTTCAAAGTGGATTTCGAATAATAGATCCGGTCTTGGTCTCTTCGATCTGACAACGATAATTTTAAACTGGACAACATTTGATAGTCGGTTATTTAACTATCAAATAAACAAACAATGCAACGAGAGGTTTAATTTTCTAAGGGAATAACACTGGTTAAGTACAAAGCAACTCTGGGCCTCTTAAATTAATCATTCCATAAATTTTAAAACCACTTTATAAATCCTTATATTAATACCACTTTCGCGAAGGCTATATATTTCACAAAACCCGTCTCTACACTTTCCAATACTTTGAAAATATTCATATACTTAACTCAACTGTATGATCTATTCACATCTCATTTCATCTTAAAAACTTAGGAAAATTTTCCATATACTTATTTTAACAGTATAAGTATATTTAGAAATCTTAAGAAAGATTCTTTTTTTTAATCATACTTATTGGGTTTAATACAATATCCTTTAAAGCATTAATCCCAATAAACCCAAATACTTTCTTGTTTATAAGTCTCTTTCATAATTTCAACTCCATTCCAAAATTTTCTTTCAAAACTTTATTTATAAATTTCTTTATAAATATAGACCATAACTATAGATTTATTTATAAAATTTTCAAATTATTTGATAAATCCATTATAAACCTTCCTTGTACTATTCATAAACTCTTTATAAAACTTAATTTATAAATGATCATTTAAAACTCATTTTATAAAACTTCTTGTGAAAAATATATTAATTATAAGTCCTTTATAAATTTCCAAATCCATTTAACAACTCCTTTATAAACATCCTTTTATATTATTTGTAAAACCTCCATTATAAAACTTCTTTTATAAAATATCATTTGTAAGCTCATTTTATAAATTCCAAATCAATTTATACAACTACTTTACAAAACCAAACTCCAACTATAAAACAGAACTCCTTTTAAAAAAAATCTCTAATAAAACACCAAACTCTACACATAGACAATTTCCAAAATACAGTTATAACTCATATAGTTTGCATAACCCGGTCACTTCAAATATTGCAACACTTCTCCAAATGGAATTCATTTCTTTTTTTCTTTTCAAATTGGCATCGATTTCCATTTTATAAGATATTACTCATAACACTACTCCTCTTATTCCATAAAACACTTTTCATAAAACCATCTCCATTTATGAAATAATACTTATAATATATTTCCTTTTATGACCTGTTATACAAACGATTCACAACTATTATTTCAAATATTCTGATATCCTTTTGAACCACAAAATTCCCCTTTGGAAAAGTAAAATATAACCTTTTAAATTTGTCTCTTAAAAATAAATATTTATTATTATTATAATTTCTATAAAAACTAATACTCCTTAAATAATTATTTAAAACATTTCTCATGTATATGTAAATTTAAAAGAATATATAAGAAGCTGAAAATAAATATAAAGTTTAAAAAACACATTTAATTTAAAATATCACAAAATTTCAAAAAAATAGAATCGACCATTTTTCTAAAATAACATTCCACGTCTTATTATAAATCCACAGTTGTGATTTTATCTCTCCATTCCATCCAATGATAATAGTTCGCTTAATTTATAAAACACCGTTTATAAATCTCTTTTGTTCATAAAATATGATTTTACAAATCTTCACTTTATTTGTAAAATGTCACTTTTATACATTATCAAATTTATAAATTTCCATGTTTATAAATAAATCTTAATATATGATGCATGTATGTATGTATATCACTTTATATAAAATGGTTAATAAATATTTATACCAAAATATTTCTATCTCCTTTTTAAAACCATATTCCTTTATTATAAAAGACGGATTTAATTTTAAGATTTTAAATCTTTATTATATAATTCAAAATCTCTATTTAAAATATTTCATAAAACTATTAATTTATAATATCTAAAAATCATACCTTTTATTTAATTTAAAATGAATTCTTTTTTCTAAATAAATTTCAAGAATAATTATTAAAACACATAAATTTTGGAATCGCTTAAAACCCTTTTAAAAATTTAAATCTTCACTTTATAGTAATTCAAAATACTGAAAATATGGCATAGTGCTACTATAGCACCAAATAGGGAAAAATCATCCATGTCTTCAAATAAGCCATCCAACACATCATATATCAAAAATATGAAAGGTAAAATCAAAACTGTGAGAAATCCAGTTGGATCCCCCAACCTGTCCCCTTGCATCACATACAGTATATAATCAAATAATATAAATCAACCGCTTCGAGGCGGGATCGTATACAAAGGGTCGTCCGCTCTTACACGGGAACGTAATAGGGTCTCATCTGCTCCAGGGGCGGGAATATATCCAAACCAACAAATAAAATAGTAAATCATCCAAACAGCCCACAAACAATCAGTAATAAAATTATTCACTTATATAAAAATATATATGGGCTAGAGAGGTGAGTTAACTCACTTTGATTCGAGTTATCGCAGAAACGCTCCGGTTTGAATTAAAATTGAATAGGCATTTGATTTTAACCCAAATTCCTATGAGCTCCAAATCCATCCAATTCAACTCCATAACATAGTATTCATTGATACCACTACACCATTATAAGCTATTAACAACGGGTAAAAACCGTTGTTAAGTCCAAAAGCAACGGGTAAAAACCGTCTTCAGCACAGGAGTGGTTGAATTTAGCGACGGGAGAAAACCGTTGCTTTATGTCCAAAAGGCAACGGGTATAAACCATTGCAAATTGGGAAAAAGGCAACGGGTATAAACCGTTGCAAACTGGGCCAAAGACAACGGGTATTAACCGTTGCAAATTGGGCCAAAGGCAACGGGTATAAACCGTTGCAAATTGGGCCAAAGGCAACGGGTATAAACCGTTGCTTTATGGACAATAGGCAACGGGTATAAACCGTTGCTTAATGTACAAAAGGCAACGGGTTAAAAACCGTTGCTTTATGCCCAAAGTCGCACATAAAGCA
Organism: Allium fistulosum; assembly: GCA_030737815.1. Classification (NCBI taxonomy): domain Eukaryota; kingdom Viridiplantae; phylum Streptophyta; class Magnoliopsida; order Asparagales; family Amaryllidaceae; genus Allium; species Allium fistulosum. The sequence goes on from CM060904.1 coordinate 473,714,923, forward strand.
ACGGTTAACACCCGTTGCACATAGTGTTTGCTCCTGCTCCTACAAAATCACATCTGTAACTCACTACTGCGTTACACGCATATCTCAGTATATATACCAGAATATCAATATATATCAAAATATGCCATAATATCAAAATATTGGTACACAAGCACTATAAACATATCGCACATATACCATACATATAAAATTATCAAACTTATAATTACACCATTGTTTTGCAAACAGAATGCTACCATGTCGGAATATCATACTTATTACACTGCATTGTTTATTACAATACACTACAAAGATTTCATTAATTACACTACATTGTTTTGCAAGCAGTGAAGTCTACAAAGATTTCATCAATACCTCCGACTAAAGATATCGTATCAAACCCTTTTGATGGCTCACATAACCTCCGGCTCCAACATCCCCAAAGGTCTCGGTAAATTGTCGACATATTTTGGCGGTTAGCTCATCCGGCAATAAAATTTTGTCCAACAACACTTTTTCATATGTGGGTGGTACTGGTTTTCCATGAATTACTAATGCTGTGGAATATCGGCATATAGTACCTGTTATATAAGCATTTCTGGAGTGAATATGTGGAATCACATTTACAGAACTAACAAGCTCCCAAACATTTAAGACCATTGTGCAGAGCTACACAAGTCCTAGACCCATTGTGTATGCGATATTTGATCTTTAAAATCATGCAAGATTGGAATGGAAGGTGTAAACTTTTATGATCTTTCTATATCTTTTTTTGTTTTGGAGTTTACTGATTTATTTTTGGACATAATGGCTATTGTGAGTGTCAATGAAAATTGAAACCAAAATAGATATAAGATAAAGACTACGATGAGTATAAGTATACAAACTAGATCGCTATTGACAATGAATTCCTTCTCATCTCTGTCATTCATTCGCTGTCTCAAACTCCAGCTCTACAATAGCATTTTGAACTTTTACGTGATTCTTCATCATTTCTTGCTATCTCTCACTGTTTCTCAAATCTAATCATGAACACAACCTTTTTTTAAATAACACTGTACTTTCAGCCAAGCAAGAATTTAGTGAAGGTTGTGCCCACCAGAACTTATCCATGTGATCATTGTTATTGATTTTGCTAAAACTACTTAAAACTGCTTAATTTGCTCTATCCTATGGTTATAGCATTATAAATAGTGCTAAATATTCTCTTATATCTTATGATTATGTTAATTTGGATTTGAAAATGTCATATATACCTCTTGTGAACCTAATTATGACGTACATGTCAAACGTGAACCTTTGTTGCCTAACCTCTTTTTCTATAACAAAAGATAATTTGGAATCTATAAATACACATGCACTAATACTCATTAATTTGTTTATATGCACAATAACAGAGAGCAGTAAACTCGGTTGAAGCACAAAAAGACTGATTGGTCGATTAAAATAGTACCTGTTGCAATTACTTCGTCCTCGAAGTTCAGGATTTCACATCTTTGGTCGATTAATTGATTGTTCGGAGTGGCAAACTGAGAAGATGAGATTTCACTGCCTACTTGACGATTATCTTGGGCTATGCTGAGAAGACGCTCCAGTTTATCATCCATATTGTCCAGCTTCATCAATTTTTGCTCCACATTTTGCAGTAGCTGCTCAAATACTCCTTGGGCCCGTTTGAGCCGTTTGCATGGAATGGCAGCAGTCTTAACTTGGCTAGGAGCTATATTGGTCCCAATACTTCGGCTCCTGCCCTTTACATCTTTACCAAACACTGATATAAAGACGGCTTCATCACCACCACTCGTCGTTTCCTTTTCTTTTTCAATTTTGTCCTAAAAAGTAAATACATATATATGAATAATGAAAATTTAATTTAGAGGCGTTATTATTTGTTTAACTTACAAAGTAGAAAGATGTCGCATCTGACGTGCTACCATCTTTTTTCTTATGCGTTTTCTCCCATACCTGAAGACGTGATACTTCTGTTCCCGGACTACTTGAATCGACCTGCATACAATGACCTAAAATTATATTTGGAACTAATGGTATATGCAATGTGATGCACCAATTCAATGACACATACCATTTCTTGAGTAATCATAGCGTGACTCTTACGTCCCGAATGATGACCATATTCGAGCATTGATCTATTTTGTTTGCCTCGCTTCCTTTTTCTTTCGCCTCGGGTTTTGATTCGTTTCTTATGAACTCATCCCAATCATCTTGAGCAATTTTCGGTGGACAATTTCTCATTCTTTCTTCGTCAGTGATGAAATGGTCATAATGATTCTTGCGCAAATCATTCTTGTGTCTCCTAAAAGCCTTGGACATTTTTTTCATAATAAGGTCCTTTGATAGAGGATCGAGCTCATAATATTTCTGCATAACAAAAAATGCATGTAAACCATTTTTTATTTATGTATTGAAAGCATTATAAATGAATTTAAACCATCTAAGTTCATGTACACAGTTTACATTTCAAAGTATATGGATTTTTACATTTCAACGTATATAGTTTCATCGGTCTCTATGAATAAAGTGATCAATCTAAATATCCTATAAATATCATAAAAGAATATATCTTGAAACAGAAACAGTACATAAATATGGTCTCATATGAACCCTCGCTCATTCAGGCCTATTTTACAATCAGAAACAGAAACAATACAGAAACAGAAACAGTACATAAAAAGGGTGCATATTACAATCAGACGACTATATTTTACAAACAGAAACAGTACATAAAAATGGTTATGAGATTGGAGAACTTACCTCCAATTGATTCCACACGTCTTCCTTATAATTTGGCGGAACTTTTTTCCAACTTGGATATGAGATTGGCACATGATTTCTTACTAGTTTACCAATCTTCGTAGCGACCTTTGAACCATTTTTTCCAACTGGAGAACCGTAGTTGTCTATATCAATTTTCTCCCGTTTTAAAGTGGGTGATTGTGAAGTTGTATCATTTGACGGTAGTGTGGCATCTTGTGACATTATGTCCTGCAAAGTCTAAAATCCTAAAATAATCCCAACAACATTATGACGTACATTTCTTCCCCTTCCAGCCCATCCCTGTGATGCCCGATTGCTGTCGGCCAAATTATTGCTCGGAGTCCCCTCCATAACGTCCCCTTATTGCTGCTGTACATCTGATATATGAACCAACGTCCCCTTCTGATTTGTTTGATCCCACCAGTTTCTCACCACATTACGATTTTTGTCAGTCCGACTGACAATAATCGGACTGACATAAATCGTAATGTGATGAGAAACTGGTGGGACCAGACAAATCAGAAGGGGACGTTGTTTACTATATCAGATGTACAGCAGCTTACCAGTAATCGCTTGGAGCAATTTTATTAAGTCATATAATGCGTTTGATCTTGTTATGGAGGGGAATCCGTGCAATAATTTGGCTAACAGCAATCAGGCATCACAGGGATGGGCGGAAAGGGGAACATTCACTTTTATGCGGTAGTGATAAAGCCTTCCTGCATCACCAGAATTTTAAACTTAAGCGGATTCAAAACAATATCTAAAATACTGACTGAAATAAAGGATGCAAATACAAAAATATATTACCTTAGCACTGCTGAACTAAAGGGTGCAAATACAATATCTTGAACTGCCTGTCTACCTACAAATACAAAGAAAGAAAGAATAGTCAAGCTGATCATATGTATGTATGTGTACATGTGTGTATGTATGTGATCATATGTAAGTACCTACAACTACAAACACAAAATGAACTCTTGCAATATATCCATTCTTATGGATCCATCAGGATATTATAATGGCACTAATAAAAAATATAATGCATCTATTACTATCATATAACACACCATTTTACATTTTACACCATTTTAAATAAATATTTTGTTAAGGTACAATAACTGCTCTGAAATACAAAGTTAACATATGCATTTGATAAGATCTTCTAATTTTTCATTGTCTTCAAAAGCTGATTGATAAACGGTGGGAAACTCAGTGTCATCCACATTTATGGTCAACCGTTTTGGTGTATGCAAAACCACAAACCATCCGTTATTTTTTAAATCTTTTGAGTAGAACACTTGACTCACTTCCGATGCAAGAATAAATGGCTCATCATTCACGCTATCTTTATTCTTCAATTTTCCCAAGTTAACTGTGATCAAGCTTGAAACAGAATCTATTTTACAACCATTTATCTTATCTTCAACCTTTACCCAATCACAATAAAAAACTGTTTGTTTGAAGTCAATGTAATCCAACTCAATTATCAGTTGAATGATTTCGTAATAAGTTGTTTCTGCTTCCTTAAAATTTTTATCCTTCCCACTCGCTCTAAATTGTGTAATTGCTCTCATGCATACACCACTATCCTGTGTTAGCTTTCCCTCTTCATAACTCTTCGGAGAAAATAAAAACCCATTCACTTGGTACTTCATATAACTATGGGCATCAAACTTCGGCCCGTTAACTAACCGCCAAAGAGTTGAATCAACATCGACGGTCTTCAACAACTACAACAAACACAATAAGTAAAAAAACATTGACAAGGAGGTGTATGGTCAACTTGAAAATACGTTAAATATTTAATACATATACCTCCTCAAGTAACCAAAAAGTGAAATTATTAATAGCTTCCCCAGATGTACCCCCGCCTCGAGTTTGAGATTTGGTGCTTTGAACATAGGAGTTATACCTCCTACGAAAAACACACAATAAATACTATATATATGAATTGATTTACAATAATAAGAATTCAGAACAAATTCATAAATTTACTTCTTCCATTCATCCAATCCGTCGTACTTATCAAGGACCCATTTACGCACTTGTTGAAATTGCACTTGAGTTAACGTTATATCTTTACCATTATCTAGTGCTATTTCATCAGCAAACTCATCATCCTCGTCTAAAAACGCTTCACAGGTATGTTTATGAGTGCCAGCACGTCCTTTTGGCATATACTCCATGTAGTAAAGACTAGCTTCTTGTACAATATATCCTTCTGCAATACAGCCTTCAATATATCTTTTGTTGCGCACATATCCTTTATATGTTTTCATCAACCTATGAAGATGAATAATTGTAAAATGTAGACATCAATAGCTATTTAAATCGAATAATTATGTACATAACTAAAATTAGTAATTTACCGTTCAAATGGGTACATCCACCTATATCTAACAGGACCAAAAATCAATGCTTCATCGGCAAAATGAACCATAAGGTGAATACTGATATCAAAAAATGCAGGCGAAAAATGTTTTTCAATAACACACATTGCTTCTACCAAACTAGCCTTTGCTTTTAGAAGATGTTCCCTGTTGATCACCTTTAAGCACAAAATGTTATAAAAGAGACTAATGCGGTGAATAGCATTCCGTAGATCCTTATGTGCGGAAAACAATGCTGAAGCAATACCGGAAGTAAATGTTGCATTATGACGTGGTAATCATGTGACTTCATATTTTTTAGTTCAGGAGGGTTGATGCTCACATTGTTATGGAAGTTCGAAGAGAATTTGCTCGGCACTTTCAAATTTTTCAAAATGGTGCAAAACTGTATCTTTTCTTCTTTGCTCAAAGTGAAAGTCGCATTTGGTATGGTTACTTTACTTGTTTCAGGATCTTCTATCACCCACAGCTTTTGTTTTATACCCATGATTTTCAAATCCTTCCGTGCATTGATCCCATCTTTTGACATGTCTTTATGGTTCATAATTGTGTTGATAAAATGTTTTGTGACATTCATCTCCGTATGCATAACATCAATATTATGTCAGGTCAAATTTGTTTTCCAATATGGCAAATCAAAGAACTTCGACCTCCTATACCATACAGGAACTTCTTCATCGATTGTCTTTTTCCGTTTTCGACCAATTTTCGGTATGTTTTTACCAACTTTCATTTTTATATTCGCTACCTTTTTTTCAACTTGATAACCGGTTAGTGGTTTTAGAGGACGCTTAAGTTCTTGCTCGTTGTTGAAATTTGTCTTATCGTATCGAAACTTGTGTCCGGACGGAAGAAATCTACGATGTCCCATGTAACAAATCTTCTCACTTTCAGGGAGATAAACAGATGTAGTTTCTTCTCCACAAATAGGACATGCAAAGTAGCCGTGAGTTGTACATCCCGATAAAGTCCCAAGAGCGGGATGATCATGGATTGCCCACAACACTCTAGCTCTCATTATGAACTCAGATTTCTTAAATGAATCAAATGTAACGACTCCTTCCCATAACTGCTTTAAATCGTCTATCAAAGGTTCTAAATAAACATCAATATCCTTCCCCGGTTGTTTTGGCCCAGAAATCAACAGTGTTAACATTGAGAACTCTCTTTTCATGCACAAAGATGGAGGAAGGTTATATGGTACTACAATTACTGGCCAACAGCTGTTAGGGTTAGTTAAAGAAGCATTCGGACAGAAACCATCTGTTACTATTCCAAGCGTGATATTTCGTGGTTCAGCAGCAAACGAAGAATCAAAAGAATCTGTAGTTTTCCATTGAGAAGTATCACGCGGATGACGCATTACGGTTGTACCGGACTTGGCACGACCATGCCAGGTCATCGCTTCTGCTATACATGGTACAGTATACAGTCTTCTCAATCTAGAAATTAAAGGAAAATGTCTTAAGGTCTTTTGAGGTACTGTGGTAGCTTTTCTCTCTTCGTCGAATGATGTCTTATATCTTGGTGCGTTGCAATTTGTACATGAAACTTTGTTCGCATTATCTTTCCAGTACAAGATGCAGTCATTAATGCATGCATCATAAGTTATGTAATTCATCCCAACTTGCTTAATGATCTTCTTCACGTCGGGGTACTTTGACGGTAGCGTGTTACCTTCGGGGAGTAACTCCTTTATGAATTCGAGTAGTGCAGTCACACCATTGTCTGAAAAGCCGTATTGGGTCTTCAAGCTATTCAGTTTCACAATGGCATACAACTTTGTAATCTCTTTTGGACAAGAAGGATACAATGGCTCTGTTGCAGTTGCACTATCAAAAAATGATTTATCCGTAAACTGCTCACCAATATTAGCATTATCATGCAACTGACTTGTAGGTTGAAAATGATGGAATCTATCTGCATCATTGATCAAATCCTCCATCCTAATATGTTCGGACTCATCAGTATTTGTGGCATGACTAACCGGTTGTTGTTTTGGCTTCTCCGGTATTCTTTCCCCGTGAAAACACCACACGGTATATGATTGAACAATACCATATCTAAGCAAATGAAAATGAATGTCATTTAATTTGAATGTATCTTCATTTTTGCACCGCGTGCAAGGGCACGAACACTTTTCCTTATTGCCACCTTTTTCAGCAACAAATTTAACGAAATTTCTCACACCTTCCACATATTCTGTATTTCTTCGATTAGATTGATTCATCCATTGTTTGTCTATACTAAAAGACATACTGAAAGAAAATAACAAGAGCTAATAAGAAATCATGGGTAACAATATCTTATGGCTTTCCACCAAGTTCAACTCTGATATTAACTAAACAGATGTATATTCTTCTGATTTCACTTGAAATTTAACATTAGCATCAAACTGTTTCCAAAAAATTTATCATTACAACGGCGCCATTTTGTAGCACCAGAGTAATGTCTATGCATTACCCATCTCCTGATACTTGGCTTGCGCCATTAACAACAATTTTATCCACTTACTAAATATGGTCTCATATTTAGTAAAACAAAATTCATTGCATCAACTTATACCCTAGCAGTCACTATAAGCAGCTATGTCTAACTAGCATGCAGTACACTACAACATTTAGGCTTTAGTAAATATGAGAATGCACACTACAACACTACTTCTCTTCCATGTTGCAATGTTTGGCTGATGATACACCACACGTACGGAGACGTGTTAGATTATCTCACATTGTACAATTTGTAAAACAAATCATATATAAATGTAAAAAGATCATCCTTTGCATAACCAATTGTTTCTTGGTTCTCTAACACTGTACACTTAAAACATCAAATATGTATTCTGATGGTTCAGATTAGAAGGTGCATCTCTACTTTGGCAAACTGTTAAAGAGTAGTAGATATTGACTATAATCAATCCCCAAAAACTTAATGAAACATCAATCCTAAAAGATGAAGATAATGATGGAACTCAAATGACAGCTTATATGTTAACACTAAACAAACCCATAAGCAAGCATTATAGGGAATAAACTGTTCCTTAACTTGTGTTGCATCCCTTTCTTTATTATTCTAAACTACAAATATAAGCATGTAATCTTTTCCTATAATTCAACCATAGAAACGAATGGATTCACCGTGTACAAACAGCCAGTCGTCGATAATACATATAAAGCACTGAGTAGAAACACACATGCTTGTTTTCCAAATAATTTACTGATTTCTATTAATCATGTGTGGATTACAGATTAATTTGTTATCATTGCATTTGACAATCTTTTAACTAAGTTGTGATAAGTCAATTTTCAAGGTGACTATAACATTCGTCCTAAATCTCTTTTCAGCGACATGGAACAAGCAAAAGGTGGCAAATTTTTGGCCGAGAAGAACCAGAAAATCCTTGGTACATAGTTAAAAGTTTATCTTATCACCATGAAGATATTCACGTTAAATTTGAACCAGGTTCTTCAAGACTTAGCCGAGCAACGTATGAAGTTAAAGGTTCTTTTAATTCTACACATAAGTACTATGATATAACAATGCACCGCAAATACATGTACACAGAGTTTCCATTTCAATTTACAACAAGTATTATTACAAAACAAAGCTTACCAGGCAGTTATGCGCTCTCTTCGATTATGCCAATGAAACTCGAGGAACCAAATATCAAAGATACACAGATCTGAGATAATTAAGATTTCAAATTAGATTTTATAATACAAGTATGAAACAAAATCAAAGTTAAAATAGAAATCAAATAATTAAAAATGAGTACCCAACCTGGAGTAGGTATTCGATAAATTCACGTTGTAATACTTCTCCGAACACAGATCTGAGAGGGCCATTGATTGGCGTTGAATGAAGGAAGAACTGGTGCGGCTGGAATGAAGATGAGTTCGCAGCTGGACACGATTAAGTGGAAAGATGGGTTCGCGGTTGGATGGAAGATGATTTCACGATTAGATGGAAAGATGAGCGGGTTGAAGCAAATCGAATTGGTGGAATTGGGGTTTTTTTTATTTAGGTTTTCTTTTCGTTGAAAGAGGACGAAATGAATATCAAAGGAAAGGAGGGAAGGAAAAGTGACGGGCCAATTCTTTTTGGCTCCCAGCGAATATTTGGCACAAAATTAGCGCCATTATATGCCACAACATTTATGACGGTTACAAACCGTTGCTAATTAGCCACGGTTGAAAACCGTTGCTAGTTGGAACGAAGCGCGCCAAAAATTATGGCGCGAAAGGATGAAATTCAATGTCTCCAAAGAAGCTACGGTTAATAACCGTTCCCAATTAGCAATGATAAAAAACCGTTGCTAACTGAACCAAGACGGTGATTAACCGTTTCTAAATGGCAACGGTTAATAACCGTTGCCAAATGCGTGGATGGTTAGTTGCACATCTCAGTATTTGGTGTAGTGTACAATCACAATGCAACTCGTCGCATTCAAATTCGACCTCGTATGAAAAAGTTATGCATCATATAAGAATTCGATTTTAAATAAAATTAATTAAAAGTCATTAACGAATTAATTAACATTAATTAACTAACCGTAACCCTCATTCTCAATTTAAAATCCGGACTTCGTTCCAGTTTCAAACTTTGCCGCCTCCTTCTCTCATGTTGCGTTGCCACCAGAGATCGTCGGATCACGTCGCAACTTCACTGAGCCTAGCCCCGATGCCGAGCTCCCCCATGCCACCATCGCCAACCTCCCTTACTTCATCAATCGAGCCCAATCCAAAACCAAACGCCGTACGAACGGAGCCTAATTTCCACCACCAGGCAATAAACTACGACGATCCCACTGTTGATTAGCTTCGTAGGGTCATGCTCTACTTTTTGTTAGTTAGGGTCGAACGCCGATACGGCCTCTAGTGGTCGGGATGATAAGAGCCGTTGGATTTGGCTGTATATTTAATGGCGGCTAGGGTTATAGATTTTAGGGTTTACAAATGAAGATAGTGGTGGTCGTTATATAGAAAATTTACAAAACACTATTCACATGTTAAAGTTTCGAACTCCAAACGAGGCGTGCCGCTTGGCGTTCTATATGTAAACTATTCCGAACACAATGGAGCTATTATCGGGACCCAATTCCATCATATACAGAAGTTAGCTTTTAAAATCAAATTATATTAATTCAAATTCCTTAAATTAATTTCTACGTGTTTCGAGCTTGCATGACCCAACGATACGTCCGATCACCATGAAATTCAACGGCATATAATAATTCAATATTATGGATCCAATGGCACTAGTTTTGTCAAAATCCGAGACAGTGTCCCGAATGATCATTTTCACACGTTAATTAAAACGAGTTATTTCCAAAATCAGTTTAATCACTTTTAATTACATTTTAAAAGTTTACTATCTCCATTCTTATTTAAACAGAATTTAAATCAGCTATAGAAATTATTTTTATTCACATCAAATTCCAGAATCAATTATTTAAACAATTCCACATATTCAAATAACCCTTATATTTAAAATTTAACTATTTAACTTATAAAATTAACCTTTCAATATTTAAAATCAATTTCATATTCCAAATTCAAATGACTGAAATACTGAATCATTACACTAAGCATAACGGAAGATAGTTTTCTTTATCAAGCAAAAGCCGAAGCAGGAAATAGTTTTCACAATAATAGATGCAGCAGGAATCATTTTTCCACACCAGCATCCGCTCATAGTCATGATGTCGGTTTTCAATTGAACCATGAAAAAAATCTCTGTAGATTCTGAAAGCTCGGCCAATGTAATTTTCAAGTCAGCATACGACCAAATGATGCTTTTATCTGAAATTCTAAATCCCAGTCCTGAGACGATTTACGGCTTCAACTACATAGCAACCATTCCCATTGGGTCAACACGCCTGCTCATCACAGCTGGAACATCAACTTTGCACAAATCCTTCTATGCAAGTTTCTTGATCATTGACCAGCCATCACCATACAAGCCTTCCTAAGAAGACCTGCACTGATAGACTTAGGGGCAGCCTTCTCTCCGAAAGACCTGCTTATGAAATTCAACACTCCTGCAGGGATAAGATCAGTGAGAGGAGAACATTTTTCAGCTAGGGAACTAAACAATGTAAATCTTAACTCTAGCAATAAAATTGTTCTAAACTACTCTGCTATCCCTTTTGATATTTGCGATAATAATAATAAACAAGAAATCAAACTAGCCCAAGAAATATGTCGGTACCAAGCGCCAGTATTGATGCTGGAATAAGTCATCCTACAACCACAAAAAGAGAGAAAATGACATATATGCACATGGTCGACATTGACGAATATAATTCGGTCTACGAGCAGTACTTTTCTAAAGAGGCTCGAAAACAAGCACCCTCGGTTAATTCTCAACCCGAGGAGGAAACAGAAAATGAGATAGACCCTAAATTAGGAGCGATAAAGAAAGAATTGAAGCCATTAGATGACCTCGAAGATGTACAAATAGATCTGAATGACCCCTCAAAGATTCTCAACATATGGAAGAATCTTAGAGCAGAAGCCCGAGCTTTGCTGATAGACTTCTTGAAGAAATCAGCGGATGTATTTGCCTGGACCCATTCAGATATGATAGAAACAGACCCAGCCATTACATGTCATGCACTCAACATCAATCCAGATGCGCATCCTGTTAGATAAAGCGCAGAACTTTAGATCAAAAAAGATATAATGCTCTGCATGAAGAAGTCGAAATGTTGAAGGAAAAGGGATTCATCAGGGATGTATATGACCCAAAATGGATCACTAACCCAGTGCTCGTGAAGAAACCTAATAGAAAATGGAGGACCTATCAATGCTCAACAAGGCCTACACGAAGGATAGTTTCCCCTTTTGATTTGTTAGTAGATGCGGCCAGCGGACATAAACTGCTCTCATTTATGGACGCATACTCAGGATACAATCATATAGCTATATTTGAGCCAAATTAGGAGTATACTAGTTTTATGATAGACAAAGACAAATATTGCTACAAAGTCATGTCATTCAAGCTAAAGAATGTTACGGTAGTCTATCAAAACTAGTTAATATGATGTTCTCGGATCAGATCGAGAAAAATATTAAGGTGTATATAGATGACATGCTGGTTAAGTTAAAAGTAGTATTAGAACACGTTCAGGACCTGGGAGAAACTTTTAACATCCTAAGACAATATAATATGAAGCGGAACCCGTTGAAATGAGGTTCTGCTATTTAGTTGGGAAAATTCCTAGGATACATAGTAAGCGCCCATGGCATTGAAGCAAACCCAGAAAAGACTGAAGTCATAAGGAAAATAGGAATTCCAATAAGGCCGAAGGATCTTATGAGCTTAAATGGTAGGGTAGCAACACCGAACATGTTCATCTCAAAAGCAACCGATAAATTCATACCATTCTTCGATTAAGTAAAGAAAGGATGAAGTTTCGAATGGATGGAGGAATGTAAAGTTGCATTCCAAAACATGAAAGTCAATCCGGTCAACACTCCCATTTTATCTAAACCAGTGACAAGTAAGGTCTTGTATGTATATTTAGCTGTAACTGATAAAATGTTAGTGTTGTAGTTATTTGGGAGGATGAAAAAACCCAAAGGCCCATTTACTTCACAAGTAAGCATCTGTCAGGAGTAGAGTTAAATTATTCAGTCGTCAAAAAGTTATCTTACAACCTGCTTCTCACAGTAAGGAAGTTGCGGCCATCATAGTCCTCACAAAAAAATGACGAAGATAAGTGCTCCAAAAGCCAAAGACATCAGGTCAATTGCTCAAATGGGCAATGCAGCTCAATCAATACGACATCACTTACTGCCCAAGAAAGCAACCAAGGGTCAGGCATTGGCAGACTTCATTGTAGAATGCACACTTCCAACTGAGCCTCGACTGGAGGAAGAGGCGCCTTCCCCACAGTTCAGGCAACTATTTGTAGATGGAGCTTTAAATGAACATAGGGCATGAATTGGATATATACTAGTTACTCCAGATAAGCAGAAATTGTATGGAGCCGTGCAGCTTGGGTTCAAGGCGACCGATAGTGTAGCGGAGTACGAAGCTCGCCTTGTAGGCTTGAGAATTGCTCAGGTAATGAAGGTAACCTATATAAAAATTTACAGTGATTCCTAATTAGTCATAAATAAAGTACAATGTAATTACCAAGCAAAGGAGCCGACCTTAGCCAAATATATGGAAATTTCTAAGAAATTACTAGAGCAGTTCGAAAATTTTGGAATAGAACAAATTCCATATGATAACAATTCTTCTATCGAATTGTTAGCTAAATTTGAGAGCACCAAAGTGGCAAGTGAAATGAAAGTAGTTCCAATAGGGCATTAGGCAATACTGAGTATCACATAAGCTAACCAAATAATGGTCCTAACCCGACCCCAACGGGAAACGATCTAGGGATCTCAGGAAACCAAGGGCAGTCCCCAATTTAACCCACACTTCAGCAAACTGAGAACATTTGGATGACCCTCATCAACAAATTCCTATTAAACGGGGTCCTACACTTAAACCGAAATAAAGCCCAAAAAATAAGATATCATACTCTGTACAACATCTTCTATGATGGCATATTATACAAGAGAGGTACTCAATCCCTTGTCTCAGGTGCATTTCCAAAGAAGAAGGGATACCGGTCATGAGAGAAGTGCATGAGTGGCAGTGTGGTGATCGCTCAAGGGAAGCCAAGTTAGCAAAAGGTACTGAGGGATGGTCAATACTCCCCTAAAATACTCCAGGATGCAAGGGAATTTGTGAGAAAATGTGACAAATGGCAAAAATTCACGAGTATTCCTAGACAGCCATCCCACGAACTCATCCCACTAGCTAGCACATGGCTCTTCGATATATGGGCATAGACTTAATAGGTCCACTTCCTATATCAAAGGGAGGAGCAAAGTATGCAATAGTGGTGATAGAATACTTCACTAAATGGGTAGAGGGGAACCGTTGGCTACAATCACCGCAAAGAAGATAGTCACATTTGTGGTAAGAAACAAAATCACTTGGTTCAGAATCCCTTACAAGATAATCTCTGACTATGAAACCTAGTTTGAAAGCAAAGAATTCACAGAACTCTATGAGAAGAATGGCATAAACAAAAGTTTCTCCTCTGTTGTGCAGTCATAAGCAAATGGGTAGGTCGAAGTAGCAAACAAAACCACCAAGAAGTGGCTTAGGAAAAGACTCTAGAAGGAAAATGGAAAATGGACAGAAAAATTATCTTTAGTACTATAGGCCTATAGAACTTCGACAAGATCTCCAACTGGCCATACCCCTTTCTCATTAAACTATGGATACGAGGCCATGCTCCCTGTTGATGTAAAAGTCCCCTAGCATAGAAGAATATCTTACACAATAAAGAAAAACAGGAAACTAAAAGAAGCAGCCCTCGACCTCATTCAAGAAAGAAGAGACGAGGCTGTAGTAATATCTGCCACATACCGATAAAGAATGGCAAGATTTTACAATAAAAGACTCAAAGAAAGAAACTTCTGCAAGGGTGATTTGGTACTGCGAAGGGTAATGGCCAACATGAAAAACCCAATAGATGGAGCTCGGGCCCAAATTGAAAAGGCCCATTAATTATAGCAAAAGTTTTGGCCAATAGCACGTACCGACTATCGAAACCTGATGGCAACCTAGTTTCAAGAATAGGGAATTCAAAGCACCTCAGGCCCTATTTTTGTGATCTACACAACTTATGTAATAAACATTATAATTGTTATGAAAGGTAATAATACAATGAACTGGACGTAGGGATATTGGATGGTCTGAATCAATATATAAATTTCTATGTATTAATTTCTTCGGCATAGCTAAATAATCACACTAGATGTAGGGATATTAGACAGCCCGGACCAGCTATTAAAATGACACTACACAAAATGCAGCCCGACTTTTTCTGCCAAATAACTAAACTGAACGTAAGGATATTGAACGACCCGAACCGGTACATAAAACCATATGCATGAATCGAGAAGGTTATAAATACATGACTTGACTTCACAGTCAAAACAACGATCCACCCTTACATAGCGGGGCAGACCATACTAAGCACACGACAGGGTTCAAACATCAAAAGCAACGTTCGCGAAGCATGAACTACACAGACAACAAATTCAAAGCTGGTAAGAAAGAAACAACTCATGGGACGCACAACAATTATCAAAACATATGAAATCCCATAAATTACTTAAAGCATACCAGGTAAACATGAAAAAACAAGGATTTTATTATGTTTATTTAGTCATGTTAATATTCACTGAATATTGCACTTATAGTTACACAACCCATACTTCTACAAACACTTTAAAGTGCAAAAGTAAAATGACAAGTTACGGTAAAATGAAACAACATCACAAATCTGACTCTGACTTAGAGAAAGAGTTGGTTACAATCCTTCATCGGCGATATGATGTCGGTGTTAGGCGTAGAGGAGAGTTGTCCTTAAGTTGGAGAGCAGTAGATGGGTCATTCAATTCAGTGATAATAACTAATGAGCGACTATGTTAAACACAGTCATAATTTGTACGAGGGTTGTAATTATTACCGGCCCAAGCATCACCATAGTCTTACGGATCAAATTCATAATCCGCACGATTGTATAAGAAGGTCGGATCAAGCCCCAATCAAAAGCGAGTGAAAACGTCAATTACACGCTTCACACTAATCTTCGCCATAACCCTTCTTACCTTCTCATTATGAAGCTACTCCAACAAGGAAGCCCTCTATAGCCCACCACTAGAAGCAACGACAGCATCAAAGCGAGCTTCAGACTCTAATCTAAAAAAATTGTTTTCAAGACCGTTTACATGTATCATAGCCACTCCCCTGATCCGATCAATCTCATCCATAAGCTAGTCCTTTGTTTTATTAGTTGTTCTGGTATAAGGTCCAAAAAGCTCCAGCGTAGTGGAAATATAAGGCGAGCCGCCATTACCTACAGTTTCCGACCCCTTTTTATAATGATCTTTATGTTAGCAAATTTGATATTGTAATAATTTTTCAATTCATTCTTCCATGTAAGAATGACATAAGAGTCTGCCTTAAGTGGGAGGGCAGGAGCAGCATCGGGTTCGAAACTACACCTTGAGTTAAGGTTGTAGAAGGAGCATCCTCAATGCTAATTTGTCTTTCAATTTGCTCATCCAACTCTTCAGCTTTATGTTCTAAGGCCTTAATTTCGTTCATATATACGACCCTGGATACGCCTTCGACGTCCCTTAACAAAGCTTACAATTCTGCAACCTTGAACAAAGAAGAATTAAGCTTTCCTTCAAGTATGGCCATCTTCAAATCTCGATCAAAAGAAGCAAGCTGAAAATCAAACGATCCCATACAAAGTAAAATTAAAGAGAAGTACAACTATGTAAAGAACGCACAAGAAATTCACAAACTTTGTAAAAAATCTTAATTTACATAATATATGTACAACCCAAAGAAAGTATCTAACAATACAAAATTACAAAGTCATTCATAGTTATAAGTCCCTAAAATACTACAATAAAAACACCTAAGGTACACTAGCCAGAGGCATGACTAAACTGAGGAGAATAGTTTTTCAGGGGTCATATTAAGCGCCTACCGAATGATCCATTAGCCCCTATATAGCTACTTCGAAACCCACAACATTGCGTAGGAAGCTCGGATCAAGTATATGATAGATATATGTAAAGACGTCTTTGACACGCTATAGGAAAATCTACCCCATCTTTCTTTTAACTTTCTCTCGTCTAAGTTTTTCTGAGAAAGAGACAACCTTATCCCGAGCTTCACGCAAAGAATCCTCAAGCTCATAAATGTCATTATAGCTTTCTCCTTCGTGCTTTCTAAAGTGTTAGTTAGCCGGGCTTTAGTTTTCTTGGTATTTTTGGCAAAGTCACCAAAATACCAAAAGGTATCAGTCATCCACCCTTCCCTCCGCGGATTAGAAAGCACCTTTGGTTTCACCCTCTTCTTCCACTCGTTTGCCAAAGAAGGATTCACGCCCGTAGGAGGAGTAGGAACCAAATCCGAACTGGACCCCTTTATCATTCTTCCTTCTTTAGTACCTTCCTTTTCCTCAATATGATGGACAAGTTGAGCCTTATTCAACGTGAATATAATCTTATTCAATTTCATTTTCTTTGCATAATAAATGACACCATAAAGTGCCTTGTCGTCTTTTAAGGATTGCAACAAGTCCTCTAACTTCGATTCAATTACTAAAACCCCTTTGCGTAGCTTAACATTAAGTTGGTGTTGACAACTCGGTGCATCTTTTGCCTCCTTAAGCTCCACGCTAGCCTCCTTCAAATCTTTCTCAACCCTTTCATTAGCGATTCTCAAACGGATATTACCCTCTTCTGAGATCACAATAGGAGTCGTCACTTCAATATCAAATTCAGGCACACTAGTTTCATTAGGGCCATGAATGATGGGGGCAAAAGGAATGCTAGATTCGAGGAGTTCATTAAAATCAATGAAAGCAGATATGGACTAACCTAATAGGTAATGATTAAAAGTTCGACTCAAAGAAAATCAAAATACACCATGTTAAAATCAAAATAAGAACATATATTGTTAACTACATCGCCACACGACAAATTCAACAAACTCACATATAAAAATGACAGAAGTAAGAAAAACTCAATCCTTATGTAAATTTCTAAGGCTAGGCCTAAACCATTACAAGTGAGGGTTATCAGGTGGGAAAGAGCTACTTTCTAGGGCGTGTTGCCATCAACGCAGCACAAAGCCACTAGGTGCCTCCTTTTCTTTAACTACTTGATCAATCCTGAAAAGGAACCCTTGGGTTTCATCCCTAAGTCTTGTAAAAGAATCATCTAACCCTTTCTCACGCCTATAGATAGCCCCAATACCAAGATCAAGATGATCTAAGGTTTGAGCTTTGAATTAGTCGTTCCTTTCCTTCATAAGTTTAGTAAACAAAACTTCTTCTGAAGACTAAAACAAACAAACAAAAAACAACGAAAATGATCCAGTCATTCATAAGATAGAAAATAAAGCGGCAACAAAGGAAATTTACCATGACGAAACAAGATTAACAAGCTAACTATTATTGCATACTGAAGAAACCTTAAAATTCACATACAAAAGGTTAAATATTTACATAAAGGGGTGAAGAGACCGTATGTTCCTTGGATACCTCAGTGTCATCATGTACCCCTATTTCCTTGGATGCTACATCCCCGCTTGGTTGGACGGAATGGAAGGAGAGGATTTCTCTAGGGTAAGATCATCGGCCCACTTGGTTCAGCAGTGAGCGAGAACATTATCAATCCTGGCTTGGTCCTTTAGAAAGCCAAGGTCGACCTAAGTGCCAAACTAACATCGAGCCGAGGCATACTAGACATATTATCTAGGAAATGGAAGGGGAAGAAGAGAAGGGGGAGACGAAGCAATAGATAGACTATCCAGTACATCCATTCCTACCCTCTCAGTAAGGTCAGTTATGATAGCCTCAGGAAGGGACAAGTGATGAGTGCGAGGGCCATAAAAGGATTGCAAAGGAGGAACAGGGAGAGATGCTGAAGTAAAAGCAGGAAGAACCACTAGAGGAAGAAGATGGGTGGACACGGCTAGCCTCTTGGAAGTTTGGTTGGAAGCCACATCATCACCATGCCCCTTCTTTTGAAAATTCTTCTTTACTGGTTTATTGGGGCTCAAGAAATGCATTTATAAGGTCATTATCCATCTTGCTCGTACGTAAAAAATATCAAGATTAGTAAAAGTTTTCACAAATGGTTAGAAACATAAAATAATAAATCGTTAATCTATTTTTAGCAAATTATACCTCTATGCTTACCCAAAATTGGAGAAAACTTAAAAAAAGAATGAGAGAACTTATGATTTGGATGCAGAAACCCGTGCTTTACCAGCATCGGTTTAGTAAAAAAACGTTTGTATTTTCTCTCCACTACACCTAATTCTAGAATATGGTTCCTACAGGACTCATACAAATTGGCGGCATCATCATAAAAAATGGACCGAGTTGGATGTGGGCGAAAGGAAGGAATATTGTCAGAGTTTGAAATGTAGAAATATAAATCGATCCATCTCTAAGTCTTATAAGGGACAGACCTCAGGATCGCTTTCTTAGCTTGGCCGTAATAAAGCAGCATCGTCCTCTGTAAGGATTTTTTTGATATCAAACAAAAACTTTAGCTCCTCACATGTAGGAGCTTAACCATTCCCCGCATAGAGAATAGATGTGACAATCACAAGAGAGTATGAAACGGGAGCGAGCTGTATAGGAACGATATCAATGATAGTTAACCTCTCACGGAGGACCTGATTCGAAAGAAAATAGAGTCTGCATCTTATATGTTCAGGAGTGAGAGAGGTAAACTCATATGTGGGAGTGTGAATATGTTCGTGAAGTTCAGGAACCCTAACATCGTAACCTATGAACCAAAATAGATTTAAAATAAAATACCCCCGACGTCTTCCAGACGAGTTATCTTGGGCGGAAAAGACAAAAAGGGAAGAAGAAGAGACCATTTCAAAATCATGAGGTTTGTTATGGAAAACTACTAAATTAAAGAGGTCTACAAAAGAACATGATCCTTACTTCGATTTGAAAGAGAATCTGAACACGGAAAAAAGATCGATTTAACAAATAAAGATTTTCTCGTTTCTTTCTATTTTTTGCAATAACAAAGGGATGTAAAAGAACAAGAAGAAGAAGAGAAAAAATATATATATGTATCTTACATGAATTTTTTACCACACAATTGAAATGATGAAAATTTTCTAAAGCATCAATCGATCGATTAAACCACAAGAATAATGAGCATGAAGATCAAGATAGATTTACCTGGTAAACGAAGGGATTGATGTTACAGCTTTACAGAGGGTCACCCAATGGGAAAGTCACACGTGTGCAAGAGCATTAAATGCGAAATGACTATTAAGACTTTCCCTTTCTTGCAAAGAAAGAAAGGAATAGGCAGTAGTGATGGGATGTAGAGAGAGAATTTAAACGAAGACAAATCCACACTCATCTACGATCACTACAGACTTTGAAAGGCAAATGTTACATCTGTATTTCTCGAACCCTGTTGATGGCGACATGATGCAAGCACCAAGCCAAAAGATATTCTCTTACAATAAAATTTGGGCTACAAGAAAAGAAAGCAAAGAATAAGGCAAAGTTCAAGGAATACTATGCCCAAAAATCTTAAGATGACTACAAAACTCAAAGACTACACCAATCTCCCAATTTTGGTGTTACTTTATGATACTGAGCATGAAAACCTGAAGTGGTTACAAGGTGTAGAAAATGATCTGCAGCCCTAATACTCAAAGTGGCAACAGAGCTCTCGAGCCTACACCACGATCTTACGTCAACATATACAGCTATGGTGATATGCCGCCATCTCTATCTGATTTTAAAATGACAAAACTACGTTGCAATTTTTAGGGAATTCTACCCAGAGCTAATGAACTGAACTAGACATAATCCTTCTGACAACTCTAAACCCAGACCTGTCACCTGCGCTGCACTTATTAAGGACATTTCAAGTAGTACCACGAGGAATCAAAAGCATTCTAAAGACTACACACAGGATTATCCAAACATCAAGAGTAGCTCAGAACAAATTCATATAGATATTAATCTAACACCACGGGTTGGGGAAAAGCAACTCAATTCCAGTTATCCTTAGCACAACATCAAACAAACATTGCAAACTGGCAAGACAACTCAATTCTAACCACCCCCAGGACAGCGTCATACAAATAACGTAATTCTGCTCCAAATGTATCAACGACGCCCCAAAAAAAAGAATGACTCTCAACATCTTCATGGTAAGTGTGCCAGAAATAATGTAGCTGCACTAAAGGAAAGGGGAAAATATCATTACACTCTCATTCACACACAGGGGCATCACACAGGCCATTCGCCCTTCGGCTCAGAAGTGCATGGTCCATTCAAATTTTAGTTTTCTACCTTGATTTCAGATGTTCATGCTTCAATTTCAAACTTCATGTCAATGCCTAGAATTCAACCGCTTAAATTGAAGATTGCCACCAAATACATGTTAGTAATCCATGCACACAAAACAAACAGGACAGATGGATGACACATGGAAGAATCCAAAGGTGGAAATTAAAATAGCAGAAGAAGAGTGACGGTGATCCGCATGCATCTCCATGCTATAAATAGAAAAGGCACTATAGCAAGAAAGGGATTTTTTCCCGATTTGATATTTTTTAACATTAATAACAAAAAATTATGTACTCTCTGCCATTAATGCTTATACAAGGAATATAAAAAAGGAAAGTTATATTTCCCCGTGGATGTAGGATTCTTAAACATCCGAACCACGTAAAATTCTCTGCGTCTTTACTTTTTCCTACATTTTACCTACCAGTTTTCAGTGTTAGATTATTTTTTACTTGTTTCCTTTTATTTACTTGAATTGGATATAAACCCAACTTGACATTTTAACAAGCAGTTAAAGTGCAACTACATAGTTGTGTAAACTCATAGAAACATAGTTACCACTTAAAGGCAAATTTAATATTACTTAAAAAAATTATTCTAGTCTTTAGAAGTACGCTATAATTACTTTCACGGTCATTTTAGGTGTTGTGAGACCAAAAATATTAGCAGCAACATTAAATACTGCACGATAAGATAACGTACATCCCCAGAGAAGATAATATGAAAGTAGATTCATTAGCCAAACTAGCCAGCTTTAGGGATGCACAACTTATGGGACTCATTCAAGTATAAGTCTTATTAGCTCCAAGCATTGACCAGATGGATGTTGATTGGATCTGGGAGGCTGAGGAAGAATGAGAATCATGGATGACCCTGATAAAGAACTATTCGTTGAAGGGAACTCTCCCAAATTGAAGGAACGAACGACATAAGCTTCTTCGTAAAGTACCACGATTTATCATGCAAGAAGTAGTACTATACATGAGAGGATTTTCAGCTCCTCTGCTAAGATGTGTCACCAAGGAAGAAGCCAATAAGAACCAAGCCGTTTTGCATGAAGGAAGCCATGGTGATCACACTGGAGACAGACCTTGGCAAGGAAGGATCTTTGTTATGGATAATTTTGACCAATAATCAACCGGGACGTAGTTGGTTACACCAGAAGATGTGATTGATGCCAATGGTTTGCGAAGATACCAAGAGCCACATCCATAGAGCTTATGCAAATGGTTAGCCCATGGCCATTTGCGGTTTGGAAAAGTGACATGATTGGTGTGCTACCGATGCCAAAAGGTGAAGCAAAGTATGTTACTATGGTTGTGGACTACTTCACAAAGTTAGCCAGAGTGAAACCGCTGGCCACAATCACAACAAAGAAGTTGATTAACTTTGTAGTGAAAAATATTATATGCAAATTTAGACACAAAAGGTCATCACCGGCAATGGAATCAAATTCAAGAGCACCGAAATCAAAGATTTTTGTAATCGATATCAGATTGAGAAGAGCTTTTCGGCAGTAGCACACCCATAGACGAATGGACAGGTGGAGGTGATGAACAAGATCATTAAATACTTTCTCAAGAAATGATTGATGAGAGCCAATGGCAACTGGGTGGATGAGTTTTCATTAGCATTGTAGGCTTATCAGACAATCCACGAGTCTATGAATGGCCAAAATCCATTTGCCTTGGCCTACGGATCTGAGGCCATGATTTTGATTGGATTAAAAGTCCGTTCTCACCGAAGAATGCATTAATCTCGTTGAGAAACACTTGCTTTAATCCCTTGACTTGGTCGATAAGAAACAAAAAGAGGTTGATCTGAGCGTATTTGCTCACCATAAAAGAGCAGCACGACAGTTTAACATCAAGGTCAGAAATCGTACATTCAAGATAGGCGATCTCGTTTTGAAATGGGAATTTTCTGGTATGGGGGCACTTGGTCAAAACTGGGAAGGTCCTTATGCAATTAAATAGAAGCTTGGAGATGGAACTTTCAAGCTATCGACTGTTGATGGGATCTCGATTCCACGAGCATGGAATAGCGAGTACCTGAGGCTCTATTTCACTTAAATTTAAATTAGTAAATAGTTAAGTAGACTTTGTTGTAATAAGGTAGAGTCTGCCATTTTTTGTTTACAAATGAAATTGGCTTTTGGTATCGATGGAACTATATTCTTAAAAGCCTGGCCTCGTGCCGCATGAATAGCGGCAGAACTGAACATCCTGCGTTTTGAAAAACCAAATGACTATGTACCCGAAGATAGGATCGATGAACTCTTTCGATCCATGATCGAATCGATGGAGTATAATTATACAAGGGTTGATTGGATGATTTGCCCTTACACATGTAATCTTTGACCGAGTACCCGAAGATAGGAAAAGTCAAAGATTGATGCACAGAGATAGGTATCTAAAACACCGGATCTCGGAGATAAAACCGGTATGGAATTATGTTTTTTTGCAGGTACAACCATGCTTACGGCTTAGTAATAGATTCCTAGTCGATGATAAGTGAAAATGGTTCATGATTGCTCTTGGTCAACACTAGAGATATGTGGGACCAAAGCAGACATCTAGAAATAAACATCTAAAATGTCGCTTTCCAGAAATGGGAAACGATGTGTAGTTTAAAGTTTTTGTAAATAAGATCTCATTTACCTATGAATGGGGTGCATTCGATCGAAGATAAACGGAGTTGGCTACGGAGTTGGCTAAAGAAGTGTGGTTTTACTTAGCCGAGTAAAGGATACATCAGCAACGATATACAAAACTAAGCGGTACAGTAATATCAGGCAATTGCATATACTTATTTTTGCATATAGAGTTACATAAATAATAGCATTGCATGGACTAAGGTATGAATAATACGAATTTAGTTGGACTATAGATAATTTTTTACACGCACGCCAAGTATATAGGCCCACAGATACAAAAACAAAGAAGTAAGTGAA
Organism: Allium fistulosum; assembly: GCA_030737815.1. Lineage (NCBI taxonomy): Eukaryota > Viridiplantae > Streptophyta > Magnoliopsida > Asparagales > Amaryllidaceae > Allium > Allium fistulosum. The sequence continues at coordinate 473,738,966 of CM060904.1, forward strand.
ACGAAATCAGAAAGAAAAGCAACTTTATTTACATCTAATTGTTTTGAAAGCAAAAGCAAGAGTTATACCCACACTGCAGCGACCTATATACATAAATAGAAACAAAAGGCAATACAAGAAAACTACCCCTAATCGTGCTTTCTTTTCATCTTCCTCCTCCTCTTCTTCTTCTTCTATGGAGAGGGTAAAATCTTTCTTTTTTGCGAATTTACGTCCTTCCCCACTGAAAGGCGAACCTTGGGGTCCTCATCCCAATTGTAATTGCTCCTCGAAGATTTAGGGGTCTTAGCAAAAACACCAACCACCTAAGGTAAGGAAGTTGGAACGATAAACGTGTGTTATCTGAAGTTTCTCGAACATAGGAGGAACTAAAGATATACCTCTGGGAGAAGTAGATGTAGTTTGAGAAGAAGTCTCATTTTGGCTCTCTTCTATAATGGAAGATAGTACGGTGAGCTTCGGGATAGATTTTAGCAGTATAACTGGAATCCTTGAGGTTATATAGCATGTGAGGGACAAAGACGGAGTTGTTTCCACCGATGTCACCATAGTAGTTTTTGCTGTAGAAGTCCCAGAAGAGGGAATGACAGGGTTAGAGACAGAAGGCCCAAATGTAGAATATGCGACGGCACCAGAACTGGCAGTTGTCAAGTTGGCAGTCTCTACTTGTGGTCCCTTAGAGACGAGTGTAGTGCGTTCCACCAAACCTTTGGTGCTAAATTCGGGAAGGACCCCTACAAACACCAAGGTAGAGGTCGACACTTAAAAAGCTAGTGTTTCCTGACCCATTGCGAGAGCGTCCAAACCATCATTGTCCAGGAGGTCGGCCTTTATCTCCTCCTTATCGACCTCTCCCATATTTTACCGTTCCTATTAAAGAATTTCCTCCCATGCTATAGCCAGTGCCTTAGAGTACTTATCGCCGAGCCACTTTAGGTTACTAGATTTGATCGCATTTGCATAAAAATGGACCAAAGTGGTCTCGATCTGATTTGTAAGCTCTTCTTCTCTCTTTTCAGCTTCGACTGCTCGAGTCTCTAAAGACTTCTTCGCCTCTTCGGCATCAACCATTTCATTTATGTATTCCTCGACCAAGGCGAGGGAGTCAACTTTTTCTTTCTTCTCATTTTCCACCTCAGCCTTTAGATTAGAAATTATTAAAGTCTGTATATCGGGTTTGGGAGGATCTCTATTTCGTTGGCAAGTTCACCACTCTTATGGTAGGCATTCTGAAGTTGTTCGTCTTGCAATTTATGCTTTTGGCCTCGAAGGCCTTCGCCTCAACCTAGCATTTCTTTTCCATCTCCATGAGAGATTCCTTCACTTGGTCTAGCTCTTTTGAATAGGAGGCAACGATTCGCTCGTAGTCTTTTTTAATTTCGTTTTGCCAATTGATCAATTGGTTAGCCCTATTAGTCTCGAACAAAGAATAAGTGAATCTCTTCCAAATATAATACTGTTCATAAATATCATGAACCCACGCCTCAGTATGATTAGCGACCTCACGAGGAATATTCTCTGAAGGATAATCAAATTTAACTTCAACGAAGTAAAGTTGGGGGTAAGCTTTCTGCATTTCAACTAGGTGGGAACTTAAATTTAGTTCTGAAACCGTTGTAGAGATATGCACGGGAGTAGGCTCTTTGTCAGTCCTTAGTTGGACAAGCTCAGAAGTCATCGAGCCAGCTTATCGAGGAGTGCGTTTGTAATTTTAGAAAGAAACTAAAGGTTGATTGGGAGAAGGCACCGATATGGGGGAAGCATAAGCTTTGGAGGCATGAGGAGGACTATTGGGCCTCGAAGAATATGGGTCATGGACTTAGGAAGGGAAGAGGACCGCGATATGCAGAGTGAGACCTTCTAGTAGACTCAGAGCAATCGTGAGAATCCTGATCGTGATCCACGCGGTAACGTCTCTCATCATCATCTCTCCTACATTTTTTCCTTCCTTTGGAGCCTTGTAGAATCAGACTCCTATGACAAGTCATGCCTACGACGTGAAGAACTAGACGGTTTGCGACCCGGATACTTGGTTGATTTTCCATGTAGGTCAGCAAAGAGTCCTGAAGATCCATAATGCCCCATTGTACCTGGAAAGAGATACGATTGAATTAAGACTTAAAAGTCAAGAATAACACATGCAAAGTGAACATTTCGTGAATTTGGGTGTCGTGTAAGGTGTCAGTGTGTCCTATTGATCCTACGGTTGATGCTCATGTAATCAGCTGAGTGGGGTTATTTCTCCCAAAGCGTTGGAAGGCACATCCACAGCAGTATGAATCAAAGAACCAAGATCTGAAAGACTAAAGGTAGCAAGATGCACTACGCCATAGATGGCCTACTGCAATGAAATTACATGGTGTTGCTAGCTATAATGTAACGATAGGTATGCTGATTTTTGTCTATTACAACACTCGCTTCAAGGTGTTAGCATAGGTATCAACAAGATGTTGCAGTAGCTATAGATGTATTCAAATTAAAAAATTAATAAAATTAGCAATCCGCGTGAATACGATCCAACGGTCTACATTTAATCTGGTTGTTAAAATGGATCACCACTGCAATTTGCCCCAAATTTTCGTTTTCCCGCCTAGTTCAGAGTAGATCCCCTTTTGGTTTTCATTCCAATTCGCCTCCTCCCATTCGCCTCCGCCACCAAATTATCACCCTCCTCTTCTTCTGCTTCCTCATTCGCCTCCGCCACCAAATTGTCACCCTCACCCCCAGCTACCCCCTGACCCATCGCGACCATCTAGCTCCAACCAGAGCCCCGTCACGACACCAAAACCCGAAGCCAAACAAAGTTTTCCGTTCAAACCCCTTTTGCCACCGCTGTCGTCGCCATCAGCTCTCACCTCCAACAGAAGACTTGCTCGCCACCAACCCCTCTACCTTTCTCCTTTAGACTACTTCACCTGAAAACCCTTCTAGTGCCTTAATTTCTCCCAAAACCCGAACTGCTGCCCTCGAGATTTTGGTTCACTTCGTACTTTCCATCGCAAGTTCAGAGCAGATCCCAGGCTGATCTCTTCGTACGTTCCCCTATGATTGCGGTTGCTTCACTTGGTACTGGTAATTTCAATAAGATAGTACGCCCCCCATATGTTTGTGCTAATGCTCCTTTGGAACTTGTTAATGTTTCAGAATCTGGCTGTTGTTGCAGCTTCCGGCTATGTGAGCTGAGGAATTATTTGCAAAGACACGAATCGATTTATTCACTGCTAGTTGAACAATTGTTGAGTGAAAGGATTGTGTGAGCTTCACAGGCAGATTCATAGACAGTCGAGCTTGTGTGTTGGCAAGACTGGAAGGACCAAGTTTCATTGATGCAAGCTTTGAGTCCAGCGACCAAAAGGAAACGGTAATGGATGCAAGCTCTGAATGAACAGGCAGGAACTATTCAGTGGTGTAGGTCATAAATGCATAGGTCTGGAAACGTACAAGGAAGTGCGAAGATATTCAGTGATGCATATGTCAGAAGAAATGTGCAAAGCTATCGATATGGAAGAAACATACAAGGAAGTGATAGAGTGCGTTTGAAATGTAGGTCTGAAGTGCAGTATTTGCAGGGAGTGAGAGAAGGTTGGTTGGTTGGTTGGTTCACCATTGAATCTGGATGTAGTTGTATTGGTTGAAGGTTGGTTGGTTGGTTTGGTAAGTTATGGAAGTGATGGTGGAAGTTGGTGATGCAGAGGAGTTTCAGTTGGCAGTGTGATGCCTGAATGTTGGCAGAGAGATGTAGACGGAGTTTGGAGTTTGACAATGGTAGAGTGCTGCTGTGTATTGGTTACGGAGAGAAGCTAATGTGGTGATTAGAAATTGAAAACAGTTTGCAGTAGAGTTTTGGTGTTTGGCCGTAGGGGATTCAAGCAGATTTAGGCGAGGAGATGGAGGATAGGAATTAAGCTCAGTCTTCATTTGTGTGTTAGGTCGATCCCCGCCGGGACTGCGGTGCCCCGGACCCCCGTCGGCGCTGCGCCCGGACCCGCTTCTCGGCTCGCCTTCGGCTCGGCACTCGGCTCGCCTTCGGCTCGGCTCATCATATATTTGTCAGTGTCGGTGTCTATATAAATTGAAACTGCATATGTAATGAGTGAACTGAGTAATGTAGTGAGGAATATCTGTATATGTGAATATCAGTGTTATTTATCATTGAATTGTAAAATAGTGGAGTCAGGAATTTGTACTATTTTAAATGTTGAAATAAAATATTTATTTAAATAAATTACTGTTTGAATATCAAATTCTATGCAATAGCATTTTATTAAATAAATATTTATTTCTATTAAAAAATCAAATATGCTCTACATTGTGGGCCCCACAAATTCAGAAAGTTAATATCTATAGCAACATTTTGGAATGTTGGTACAGACACCTATGGATGTTGCCATAGACCCAAATAGGGTTCTATTGCAACAATATTTCTTATGTTGCCTTAGATAGTCAAAATGTTGCCTTTGAGGTCTGCGGCAACGCGGCAAAATGCATCACCGAGAAAGTGTTGCCTTTGCCCTTTTTTAGCCTATAGCAACATTTTTTGGCACTTCCTGCATCACTTCTTTGGTGTTGCAGTATGCAATCTATGGCGTAGTGATGATATGAAGGGATATTATCAGGAATATTCCCAAGCGATCCAAAGATATCATCAGTGGGAAGGGCCGGAATTGTCTCTCCTATCGAGGTATATTGTGGCTGTAGAACCGGATAAGGTGATATTATCCTTATTCTTGGACGATTGGTAAGGGGTGAATCCCCTTCATCACCACATGTCTCTCCCGTAGATTCACATCCAAGATCCATGTCATCATTGTCGCCTCCGCCCCCACTCTCATCATCATATTTGCCACCGCTTTCATCCACCCTTTGATCAAGAGGGGAATCATGTGCCACAGATTGGGTCTCTTGATTTCCAACCACTGGGGATTCAACCTCAGCCACTTGTGCAGGTTGTGCGCCTCTAGTGATAATAGGAAGTATGCCGAGACTACGATCATTATGCAGAAGCTGGAAGTGTCCCATTTAAGAGTCGGTCAAGAAATATTTCATCTCTGCTCAACGGAGAGGATGTCTTTCAAAATTTGTAGTGTATGCACCAAATCTACACCAGTAGGCCTCTTTTGAATATCAAAAAAATTGTGAAATGATAGAGTATGTAAGTTGGATGGAATGAACCCTGTAAAGTCAAAAGATGAGGGTAGAATTTACGTTAAACATTTCTGAGCAAAGCCAGCTAGACAGCGATCGAAGAAATACTCATATTTGAAGTGACTAAGTTTATTCCAAAGACCAATGCTTATGTGACAGCCTTAAGAAGATTCCAGATAAGTTAAGGATGGATTATTGTACTGCTTCTTAAAATTGTACAAATAGCTAATCTTTTCAAGAGTAGGCACCCTGCTCAGATGCCGAAGGAAAGTCATGTAGGTGCAATTCACTGAAGCAGACCCATTTTGATGAAGCCAGGCAAGTGCAAGCTTCATGAATTGAAGGAAGAGCCAAATGAAGTGAGCCATGGGCCCATTGAAAATGCTCTGGGGTTAAGGTTTCTTCAAAAGGAGTACCGTAGCGATCACATGTTCTACTAGCATCTGCCTCGGTCAAAGTAGATGTTGGAGAATCTAGCGGATTGTTGAGAATCTTGACACCCTCTGGGTTGATACTGGAAGCAACCCCTATGTAGTATACATTTTCCATAGCAGAAGGAACCATTTGTAAAGACCGCCCGGACTGACGGCAGAATGGTCGAGGTCTAGAAGGTCTTGAAATAGATGTTGGGACAGAAGTTGAAGCTGTTATGAGTGGAATAAACTCTAAAGTAGACGAACCTGCGCCCATGGCAGAGAGACGCAAGGAGCGCCTGCGGTTCATAACTTAATGAAAAACTCGATACATGAGCAAGGTCATGTTCGATTTAACTTTAATCTTCGTGCTTTTACTAAACCTCGTGTAACTAATGTATGGAACCCAATGGATGTCAACATGTATTGACCAACTTGATCCAATACATTGATGGGGTAGTGAAGTTCAGTTTATGCAATATGTGTAATATGTCCAGAACACAGTGTACGCGAACGCTCTGTATAGATAGCTTATACGTGCAAGCAAACGAGCTTCGTCGCACTATGGAACCGTGTGTCAAACTTTTATCCGTTATTATAGAATTTATGATTACGAAACCGTAATCCAAAGCGACATGGAGTTTTCCATTGCAGGGATACAAGAGTGAGACATTCGACTCAGTGTATTGATACATGATTCCATCGGGCGTTGGAGTGCGTTCGTTGTGACCATTCCTTGAAAGTGTCCCTCCAAAGCCAAACAACTAATCCATATTTGATCAAGAATTGATAAGAATCGAATACTCCTTCTTACACTAAAATACTTGTCAAATATGAACAAGTTCCATGACCATGCAAGAAATTTGAAGCCGAGCCTAGGAAAACCCGAAGTTAACACCAAGCACTTAAAGGTGAAGAAAACTTGGAGTCCTACTCAAAGCAGATTGGAGTTCTGCCCGAGGTAACTTAGGGTTAAGCCTTAGGAAGTCCAAATTTCTCGAATTCTAGCTTCCCACAGACCATAACAGAGTGAGGAAGGAAGAAGTACGAAAAATTAATCAAATACGAGTCAGAAAACTTAGCCAGGTGTTGGTGACCATAGGGCAACGAAACCCACCTCAGACGACGGTCGAAGTGAAGAGGAGAGGCTGAAAGCTAAGAAATTGGGTCGAAACCCAAAGGAGCCAACAATGATTTCTTAAAACTCGAATGTGATGAGCTATCTCGGGTCGATAGTGAAAGATTGACTGGAAATGGTCGGCGTCAAGGCTGGAAAGTGGCAGCAATGTTGATGGGAACGTAGATCGATAAAATTGCAAGAGCTCGAAGGTGAAAATGCATAAGTCGAAAGCAAAGTGGAAGTGATAACTGGGAAATATTCTGTGTGTCACTTAAACAAGAACATTAGAAAACGATTAGTATCAATCCACGTGAATGTGTAAAAAAAGGGAAAGAAAAGGACAAGAAGTGGCAATGTAAATGAGAAGTGAACAAAGAAGGAAGATGAAATCATACCCGACTAAATGAAAGAAGAAACTTTTAGAGTTTCCAAAACCGAGTAAAGAAATTAAATGGGACACTTCAACCCTTATATCTTCCAAAGGATATGAATCTGCATCTTCTTAAAGCAACATGTTACTCCTGAAAGAATGCATCGCTTCATGAAGATGGTTCAGAGGATGAAGACATCCCTTCAAATCAGAATTCGAAGTCGATAGTTTGCCTTGATTCAAGGGCAAATATCATCCCGCTTTTGAACCAAGTAATATCTCAATGAATCGGAGCCTGATTGCGAAATGGATCAAAAGTCAAGAATACAAGTCTAATACGAAAATTCAGATGAAGTCCCAAGGGTCGATGGTGATCCTTATTGACTATGAGAAAGTACTTGGCCACTTTTCGAATAAGTCAAGTAATGAGAAGAAAAAAAAATAAAGCTACAAATTCAACACATAACTCGATACCGATTTGTGATCCACAACTCAGTACCGATCTTTTGAGATGTACGATGAGTCAGCATGGCTTGGTTAAGAGATGGAAAATAAAAACAAAGTTAAGCAAGCAAGGACAAAATGCATAACAAAGGACCGGTGCCGATCCATTATTAACCACGATTTTGGTCATGATCTCTTACCTGTAGCTTCGGGCATGAAATGGTGAACATGGGTGAGCTACTTTCAGCGATTTTAATGATGTGTTTCGTCTATAAATAGAGGAGGATGTGCATTGGAAAGAGGACCGACTTCTTCTTTTTCTGTTCTTTGTTATTTGATTTTACATCAAAACTCTATCAAATCCTTACCCGAGTTATTTGATACCGAGTTGTAAGATTCTCTTTGTAAGAGCAAAATATAATTGGTAACAAAATTAACAGTGGACGTAGACTATTGATTTTGGCCGAACCACTCTAATTCTTCTGTGTGTTCTTCTATCTTTTGATCTCTCTACTTTTATAATTTCCATTTGTTAATTATTTGGGTGTTTGTTCCACTGTTGGAGCAAACATCACCCAATAATTTAGACTGCTTAATGCTAACATCACTAACTAGGGTTGTTACGGTTGACATCTTCCACTTAACCATACCATTTATATTATCGTCATATACTATAGGGCGGCTACGGTAATGGTTCTAAATTTTGGTGACTACGGTAAAACATTCCAACCATACATGATTTTTTATATTGTATTTTACAAAAATGTTTGCAGTTTGAAAGTATAAGATAGAGAAATAACTTCTACATTAAAAATATGTAATTTCTAGCATTAATAATGCATGCATGCATTGTTTATTTTATGAACAAACACAATAGATCGTACTAAAAGATTGAACTATGGACATTTATAGACGATAATGTACACAATTGATACTATATGAGTATAAAGATTTAGATTCAAAAATGTAAATGTTAACTATCATAAATTGTTATGGTAATGGTTAAAAAAATCTGTATTGTCAACGGTTGTGGTTAGAGATAATAACAACAGTTACCATAATTGTAACATTCTTATTACTGAATACTGACGTGACTCAATTTATTTACATATATGTACTTGAATACTATTGTTGTTGTTACATATAAGTTTCGAAATCAACCAAAACTAACATGAATTAAACAATACTCATTTTCTTTAACTTGTATAGTAACATTATGGAAAAAGTTATAGGATCGCATATAAGAGTTGCATTTTGATAGTAACAGACAAAGAAACATATTGTACTGCATATAAGAGCATTTTGATTGTAACAATCAAAGAAACCATAGCACTGCATATAAGAGTTGCATGTTGATTGAACATCTTATCAAATTACATAAACTTAAATATAAGATGAATTATCTTCTCTTATTGAGGACCACTCACTAAAAAAAAAGAATAAAAAAAAGAATGGATGCATAGAAACAAACAAAACTATAATGTATTCTACAAATTCAATATACATGGAACAGGAAGTTATTTTAAAATATGCATTATGAATGACATTCCACATTATCCGGTATTCTTTTCATCATTCTAAAATATATACAGATAAAATGAAATAATTCCAAAATTTGATTACACATTCAATTAGTCTGTTTACATACATGTTCGCCTATAATATTTCCTCATCTATTAAATAATAGTAATACAGAAGAAATTCGAGCTCTCACATTAATTCTAGCATTTCTCCCAACACTCATTAACTTTCTCTAAATGTTTATCAACATTTATTTTAAAGATCCAATACAATTTACTATTTTTGAATTATTTATAATATTTCATTAATCTTATACTACCGTTTTTTCATTCAAAAACCTACACTTTTTGCTTTCTACTATTATTTTCAAAGTTCTCATTTTCATGTACAATTTACATTTAAGTATGTATATTTAAGTTAATTAAATAATTTAACTATAAACTGTTAAACAAAATTAATTAATCATTATTTATTAATTTGTCTATTAAATCATGCAAATAACAATGTTAACAAGCATATCCCACACATTTTAACAGAATGGTGTGAGCTAAATTTGCATTCAGATATAAAATATTATGGATCACATAAAAGACAATAAAAACAACTTTATTGTATAACTATTTATTTTAATAAATTATTGGTTAAATGATAGAAAGGTTTAAAATTTACAATTCACTTCTCTTCGATTTTTTTAAATCCATATAAATTAACATTTTATAGTTATCCAAAATATTGCGTTAATTTTTTCATGATTTATATTCATATACCGAGATTTTATAATTTATACAGTCATTTACAAAGTTTTCATTAATTTTCTCTTATTATTTCACATTCAAATCCCTATATTTAAATTAACCAAACATTATAAATCCATACTATATAAATAAATACAAGTAATTAATACTTAATAAGTTCTTCGATAATTTATAAACAAAATGACATTTTTAATTTATATACCGCATTCGTAGTAACAAAATGGTAAAATGGATATTTCTTTCAAATATAAAATTATATGAATCACTTAACAAAAATTGTATGCACAAATAATAATGAAAAGTTTAATTTATGATTGATATATCGAACATTGCATAACAAAATTTTATTTTAACAATATTTAAAGTATGAATACTATGTTTTTTCAACATTAGCATGTGCGATTCATGGGATACATTCTGTACTTTTTTTTATTATTGTTGTTGTTGTTGTTATCCACAATTTTAGCAAATTGATAAAAAATAGTTTTCTCCTTAATTATCTTATATTACATTTAAAATTCTTATCAATACCGATTTTCCAATTTAACACATCATCATACACTAGTGCGGGTGCGCATGTGCATAAATACACACAAGATCGCAAATTTATACTATTACTTCAAAAAAGAAAATACTACATCAAAATTTATCTTTGATATTTATTACATAAATAAATACTTACAATTCTTTCACATATATAGATATATCGGTCATATTTAATGTATAATTTTTAATTTCAAAATATAAATTAAACTTATTTCAAAATTAGATATAATATTTTAAAGCGCAAAACTTTGGAAATAACAATAATATATCTTTAGTTATTTACATTTTTTAAATGTATAAATTAATAAAATAATATGTTTAACATATAATTTCCTTAAAATTTAGAAATATTATCGTAAAACTAATTTGAATCAAATTATATCATTTTAAATAGTTAGAATATGAAAATAATGAATATATGATTATTTTTAACTATTCGAAAATAATATTTTAATATATTTTACTACAAAAACATAACATTTTAACATACTAAAATCAAAAAATAATAATGATAATTTTCTATAATTTCATCTATATTTATTTAACAAATATAAATTGGTGAAATATTATATTTAATTTTATAAATTTCCAAATTATTTTATAATCCAAATATATTATTTTAGATATTTACAATCAAAAAGAAAATAGGTACTTATAATCTATTTTGTTAATATATCAAATATATATATATATTACAATTTTATACTCTCATCTAAATCTAATCTGAATATTTACATATAATCTAAAATATAACTTAATAAAACTTAGAAATATAACGTTATTTTAAAACTAACTTAAAACTATATATTTTACTGCGAATATTTAAACTCAAAAAGTAACAATATCTATAACTATTTATAACTATTTAGACATATAAATTATTTAAGTGTGATATTTAAAATGTAACTAACTTAATTCGAGAAATATTATTTTAATTAGTTTACAACAACAAAAATAATATATTAACGCAATGATATGAACAAAATTTTCTATTAATATATTTGTATACTCATTTATTATACATATAAATTAATTAAATACTATACTTAACGTATAATTTATTTAAATTTCAAAAACATTTTCTGGAACTATTTTAAATTCAGACGTATATATTTATAATCCAAAATAATAATTGATATAATTTTCGGTAATTCATTCTTACGTAAGTTAAATCATCGATACAGTGATTTATTAAATATATTTTATTAAATAATAGTAAGATAGAAGGAATTGTATCTCACTTATGGATTTTGAGAATTAAAGTCTATTATTATTTTGATTTTGTATTTTATATAAAGACCGCTATTGTTTATAGTTTATGATGTTTACGATTATTAATATATCTCTCCTTGATTCGGACCCATCATTTAGTTTCAGGTATAAATTCTATCATTGTTTAATTAACTTCAACTCTTTTACATTCAAGTTCGTATTATTGTTTTCTTTCTTAAATAATATTTAGTAATAATAAACATGCATAATAATGAAGGCTCTCTTTATTTTTTCTTACCACTTTATATTGAAGTATAATTTACAAATTATTTGAAATGTTCTCTTTAATTCCAATTAACTAAGCTGTATTTAAGTTTATGTTGTTAGTTTTCTTGCGAAGTTGGTATTTTATTAGTTATATAGGAAGTAACGATTCAAGATTATTTTTATATTATACGCCTATTTTATCTCACTTAAAAAGTGGTCATAAAATTTTGCATACATCGTGAAATTGACAGCGATGTATTATTCCTCTTAGACGAGCTGCAGATCTTGTACTAAATATTAATCAGAGCTTGGCATTAATTGATGTAAATAGGTAAAGAAATACAATTTTTGAATAACAGACACGCAAATTTCCACCAACCAAACACCATAGCATCATGAAGTCTTAATTCTAATTGATTCAAAACTTATAAATATTGTCGCTTTTCTGATAAAAATATTTATAAAGAAACAGACTTTGAAATTACTTAAGACGCATGATAGTTTATATAACAAGGCTACAATATCGTCACATTAGTTTTTTTTGAAGCAAGGTTAAACGGGCTAAAGCCCAAATAAGCAAACGAGTAAATACAATTAGCACCCGAAACAAACTCTATTTCATAAACTAGGGTTACACTACGTCGACATTAATACACAAATATTCTCTAACTTCAGAAGCTTGTTAATGGTAGAAAGACGATTTCGCTTCTTCAAGCTTCTGCCTTACTCCTTTACTCCACTCGCTTCACCTCTTTCCCAATACGATAAGCAATCATTAAAGCTTCTTCTCATCCCTTCAATTTCTCCATTATAAACATTATTTTTCTGAAAATAAGAAGAATTAGCAGATCTGAGATCATCGCAACTCAGATCTGTTAATTCCTTATCATGCACAATAGCAAAGCAGTTATTTGGCTCGCGATCTTCCAATCTGAGTTCAGTGCCTTGCTAAAACTGCTTAAGCTGGAGGTCTTTCTGGTGGTATAAAAAATACTCCACATGCTTGCTCCCCGCTTCTCTGCTTCATTCATCAGCTAAATAGGCAAACTTGGTTTGAACATTAAATTTTTTCTTTCACTTTTGGAGAATAATTCTGCTATCAGTCTCGATAAGTGACCATCTTTGCTCTTTATTTAAGCTAGCTTTGTTATGAGTTCGGTAATTTCTTTCTTTCCATATTTGGAATACTGCAGTAGTAATCAGGACATGTGCGTAGTCTCTCTTAAGTGATTTAGACTTAAATTTATTGTTAATATGTACTATTGCTTGCTTGAGATCCATGTACTCATTTCTCGTAATATCCAGAATAGACCGAATGCGATTCCAAATGTAATAAGTATAACTGCACTCAAAAAACAAATGATTAGCACTTTCATTCTCCAATTTGCATAAGGAACAAAGTGAATTTGTATTGTTACTCCATTTATTAATTATGTCCCAAGTTGGTAGTCTGTTGTTAATAGCAAAATAAGTACAGAAGGCCATCTTAGGATTATTCACTTCATTCCAAATGCAATCAGACCAATCAACATTGGGATTTTTATTTCTAATTACCTCCCAAGTGTTTTTAAAAGAGAACTTTCCTTTATTTCTAGCTATCCATTCCCAATAGTCACTGTCAGTAGTATAATCTAAAGAAATTTTGCAGATATCATATTTATGTGGGTTTGTAATAGGATGTAAATGTGGCTGCTACTGATTATCTTTGATGATCATTGCTACAGTTGCGTTTGAAACACCACAGATGACTGAATTGTCCTACCCCACTTTATTTATAAAAGATTCATTTTTAAACCAAGGATCAAACCATAAACTAGTTTCTTCACCAAGTTTAAATTTTCTTTACACTCATGATTTGCCAATTTCTATACATTTTAAAATTTGTTTCCAAGCATAAGATTGGTTGTTTTTTGGCAATATATTCCAAAAATTACCATTTTTAAGATATTTACATCTCATCCAGTTGGCCAACAGTGAGACTGCACTAATAAATCTCCAAAATAATTTCAAATGACAAGTTAAACTGATATCATTCATGCTTCTTATGCCAAAACCCCCTTCTTTTATTTGCCTACAGACCTTATCCCAACTGATTTTATGATATTTTCCCTTCCATAAAAAGTCAGCACATCTACTTTCTATTTTTTTAATTGATGCAGCTGGAACATGATACATTTGTAACCAATACAAAATAATAGCATATATAACAGTTTTGATAAGTTCCATTCTGCCTGCAGTTGATAATAACTTACATGACCAATTTTTCATTCTCTCTTGAATTTTTTCAATGAATATAGAATAATTAGAATCTTTTATCTAATTAACAGATAAAGGCAAACCTAAATATTAATAGGAAGGCTACCTTCAGCAATATTTAAAGAATCTAAAACTTCCTTTTTATATCTGCTATACTTACTGAAATATGCTTTACTTTTACATTCATTAAGTTGTAGCCCTGCATACTTATACAAACGTCACTCAAAAATTTGTTTAGTAGTCTCTGCATTTCCTCTATTTACCTTAATAAACATCATAAGATCATCAGCATAAATAAGATGATTAATAGAAGGTTGAACTCAATTTATTAGGGTAATATTACCTTTAATAGCCTCAATTTCCATTAAAATGGAAAAATACTCCATAACCATAGTAAACAGACAATGCCCCTATTAATCATCTCTACATTGTCTAATGCCCCTATTACTTTTGATGAAACCCTCTGATTTACCTTGAATAAGAATAGAAAAGGTAGAAGTATAAATACATTCAAATATCAAATCACAAAACTTAATAGGGAAACCCATTCATCTCATGATATGATATATGAAATATCTGTTTATTTTATCATGAGCTTATTGCAAGTCTACTTTAATACAAACATTATCACCATTCTTAGTATTAGATTTTCTTACCATTTCATGTAACAATAGAGAATTTTCATAAATAAGTCTACCTGGCACAAAAGCACTTTGATTTTCTAAAATGACAAAAGGCAAAATACTTTGATTCTATTACTTAATATAGTAGCAATAGTTTTGTAAATAAAATTACAACAAGAGATAGGTCTATAGTCTCCAATACAAGTGGGGTTTTATTTTTAGGTATTAAAGTAATAAAAGTATGACTTAGGCTCTTAAGAATTTTGCCTTTTTTCAAGAATTCATTGATAACTCCAAGAACCCGACCCTTGATTTTTTTCCACTACAACAAAAAGTGTCTTTTATAGCGGCATATAGCCGTTATTAACCACAACCATAGCGGTTTGATAAGCGCTGTATATCGACATGTTATAAAAAACTGTTGAATATTTATAACACAAAATATGCCGCTATGGTTGAGCTTAGTTTTATAATGCAAATTCGCCGCTATGGTACGTTAATTCAATAGCTCATTATAGCCGCTATAATACAGCTAAATCTCAACGGAACTGGAAATCTTTATAACACCATTTTGTCGCTATAAAATATTTATTCAATAGCTCATTATAGCCGCTATAATACAGCTAAATCTCAACGGAATTGAAAATCTTTATTGACAAAGCATATACCTGCTTACATTTTCAGAGGAAACATCAATTCAGATAAATGTTGCTCAAAATCACAATCTAAAATATGATGAACATGACAATACATTATCCAAAAAATTCATTAACATAATAAGGTTATAAAAGGTCGTCACAAATGTCCAACCATTAAAAGAATAAGGTCAAGAATAAACCAACTTTTTAATATTTTACAAGAGCTTATGTAACCCCCTGCAAACAAGCATGTGGTCACAACCCGCAATGGTCATCTATGCCTTTAATAGTGCAAAAAGAAAAGAAGAAAATGGAAGTTCTAGGAGTCATTCCAGAGAACAAAAACGCCAGTGCACCACCGATAGTGTCCAGGAGAAAGCCTTCTATTGGGTGGTTGTATTGGGCTCCAAATGAGTATGGGACTATTAGTCTGTCATGCCAGGAGTGTACATGCTTGTACAAGAACTTATTCATGTGCATGTACATATGCCAAAAGTACTGCCACGTGTCCACCACAAACATGCCTATGAAGAACTGGCAACCTGTAACCATGAAGGAGGATGATGAAGTTGATTCAGGGTGCTTTAAGTCTATTGGACCAGCCTCATCTCTACTTGTAAACTGTCATAAAGTATCAAATACGTTATTATGTGCAATAGAAGAGAAAAGGTATATCAACTTATTTCAAGAGATTTTAGTGTAGTTACTTTGAAAAGAAGAATGGCAACGGTGGATTGCATGAGCTGTTGGCAAAACACAGCGATGGCAACTTTGCGCTTGGGTACTAAATTCCGAGCATCTTCATCGGCTTTTGAATGAAGGCGGTAGTTGTCTAGTGATCCGAGCATCAGATAAAAACCTGAATAAGCCCAATAGACAATCAAGTTCTTAAATGTTGGTCCACCAATGGTAATTATTATATTATTCGTTTTCATACGCCTAATGGACCATGATTACAAATTGTTTATTAGATAACTTAAGTATTTGACTACAACTTATAATAAAGCTAGCAGGTCAACGATGATAAGTTTTTTTTTGTTGGGAGGCATCATATGAAAACATCTGAATTTAGAAGTACATAAACATCAAAATGGAATTGTGCATTTTCTTGAATTACACAATAATATTCAAGTCTTCTATGTTTTCATGCAATGCCTTCCAAGATAAGCCGACGTGGTTGACTCGGTTGGTTGGCATTGCATGAACCATGTTCAAAAAAGTTAAAAAAATGTCTCCCAGGATAAACAACTTAAATGATCTGCCTATTTCATCATAAGTTGAAGACAAATTATATTTGAGTTATCCAATAATCAATTCTCAATGAAAAATAATGTTTAGTGGCAAGGAGAAAAATAAGCATGCTTGATGGAAAAGGCTGAAAGTAATTTAGTTATTGTCTTTAAATAATTCAGAAAACTCTCCAGTCGTCTATTTACCTTCAACTGAACACCTCAAGATTATGCTACGTTATACATCATACAGTACTGAACCCGAAGCAGATCAAATTGAACTCTTTCCTCGGTAGTAACTATATTTCGTTGAGACAAAAGTCAAGATTATATGATGCTTTGATATCAAGCAAACTATTTATAAAGGATATGAAAACGACCTCAAAGAATGAAAAGCAAAAAAGGAAGAAAGGAAAGAGCCTACTGTTTAAATATGAAAATTAAAAAAATGATAGATTGGTTATAGGTCACGATAAATATGAAAACATAAAACCAGTCAATCCACGTTCGTTCACCAAGAAATGATCAAGGCAACAATAACCGTCTTACTAACTCATATGAAAAAGATAGACTACGCTTTAGGATATCATATTTCGCTCTTGACTACTATGGAGGGACTTTTAGAAGTACCATGTTGCATGTATACATAGACCAGTACTTACAGAGAAATGAATTTCAAACTAACATCTTTCTATTTGGTGAATCATAGATATCTTTTATGAAAAGAACATACGTTGAAAAGGAACTTGCATCCCGTACAAGAACTCAACTAATTCTGATTCGACCCAAAATGGGAAATTCTGCTCTCCAGCTCTCTAAAAAATAGTGCATTTATTAGAACGCGACATAATGAAATACTATTAGGTTCTAAAAGAAAAGGAAGAAAAAACCATTGTACCTCTATGAGATAAGGAGGACAGATTTGCAAACATTACATTTGATGATAATGTCAGATTCAACACACGAATGAGATCCTGGACGAAGGAACTCATCTAATGAAAATGAGAGATGGATACTTTTAGAATTTGTAATGAAAAGAGCTTTGATATCATCTATAACACTTCACATCTGTAAATAATGAAAGAAGCGTTGATGTCACCATTGTCCAAGCTATTTTATTATGTTAGTTGATTCTTTTTTTTTCATAGATACTGAAGATGATTGAATAGGAAATGTCACAGTTATGAACAAACCGTGCCACTATTGTAAAATAATGAATCAAACTTATTAGACATGAATCTAAGGGTTGATCAGTATGGAAACAATTGTATGGTGAATAATATATAGCACATGGTTAATTCCGAATTGCAAACAGGGAAAATATTAAAAAAGAAAAAACTGCTCTATATAGGAAAAAAGCAATTTAGTAACAAGCCTCTATCAGCAATAATTCCATTCTAGAAATGCATTGTCCAAAAATCATATTTTTTTTGCTTTTGATTTGATAACATAGTAAATCAACTGTTATGATTAGTTAACAGGAAAAGTAATGCATAAAGTATAATTGTATATGTCCTTCCTCTCCCATTTACCCTAGCAACTTGCAACCGTTGTAGGCAATGCAACAATAATAAGAAAAGGCAGTGACTGTAATAATAGATAATAATCTTCTTATTAGCTAATTCAAACTTACTTGATTAACTTATATGATAGTGTTCTGACTGTAATAATAGTGTAAATAACTCAGAACAAATTGGATAGTGAAGGATATATGTTTAATCAATACATTGAAAATAGGAAAAAATTACCACTCTATGTACCTAACACTTACAACTTCATTACTACCCATTTGTATATCTGATAAGACAAACCTACACTTGATAATATCTCATAATATATTGGAAGATTATTTGAACAGATAGTAGTGGGAATCTACACAATGACTGCTAGCACATGAGAATTCTTGTCTTGTTATAATATAGATGCAGAAGTGAGGATATAACTAGGATGATGTTAGCATTTCTAAAGAATATTGCTCAACCCAAATAGTTATTCTCACTCATCAGCTAAATGATAGATTAAATAAATTCATGAAATAAAACTACAAGACTTGGGCATTTCATCAAATTTTGAAGGAGAACTTTTTTTGTCTATCATTTTTAGTATCAGTTAGGTTTCCTTCAAAGAATTATGTTGACTCACAATACTATGTCAATAGCCATCGGTTCCATGATCAGCTGAATATCAGCTACCAAAAGCAGATATTTACATAGCCTTACCAATGACTGATTTTGCAAATATATAGGATTTAATGCAGTTAAATTAAGAGCCTACCCAGCATTTGATTGGTTAAGTAGCCTTAAGGAATTATTTTGACTTGCTAAAAGATGTCGAAAATTCAATGATCACCTAAAATATGGGCATTCACGAGCAGATATGTAAGTAGCTTAGTGGACAAAGGATTTTGCAAATACAGCGCTGAATCATATACTAAGACATTATTGCATTCAATTCTATTATTAAGAATAAGTAGAACTTTAAGCCAACTATGACATAAATAACAATATACCACCCATTGTACTAGGGGTGCACACAACCCATACTCAACCCGACCCAACCCGACCCAACCCATATAAACCCGACCCAACCCATCTTAATTCGGGTCGGATATGGGTTACAATTTGTAACCCATACTATATACGGGTCGGGTGAAATATTTTGTTCAATCCAACCCTGTTTTAACCCAAACCAACCCTATATAAAAAACTAATTTAATACCAGCCATTGTAAAATTAGAACAGTCAAAATCTAGAATAAAATTTATATATTCTCGAATAAATATACCAAAAAAGCATATTTGATGTCAGTCCAAAATACATAGGATTGACTAAGAGATTTCGAAGAGCATTTAATGTATTTTGAAATGAAATTCTTACTCTAATATGTAGTGAATTAATTTCGTATGATGTATTTTATAATGAAATTCTAATAAATATGCGTTGTAGTGAATGAGTTATATTTAATTTATGCTAGCTAAAATTTGATATTTAAGCTGAATATTTTAATATTATATTTTAATTTTTTCTTTATATTCTCATTTTTGTATTAGATTAATGTAACCCAACCCTACTAAACCCGACCCAACCCATACTTTAACCTAACTCATATCCAACCTCATATAGCGTCGGATATGGGTTGAACTACCTTTAACCCATACCTATACGGGTCGGGTGAAGTATTTGGTCAAACCCGACCCAACCCATACTTTGTGCAGCCCTACGTTGTACAGCAATTCAACTTCATTATAAGTAAATCATAAGATATAAAACTGCAGAAGTGGGTATGCAACACAATAATCAAATCATCCTCACAAAAATCACAAAAACAAGCAAACCACGGGAAATAAAATACTGACCTGACTTGATAAACTTTCCAATTCCGAGAGAATAGAGATGTCCACTTGGAACCTGATGTTATGATATCAGAGGCCACAGGAAGCTCCTGGGATTTCTGGGTGGGAATTTTTGGTTGGATATTACCACAAACATTTCGCATGCATTCGTTATTCACACGGGAACAATAACTGGCAGTATTTCCAAGCTGTGATTCAAGCACTTCAGCCCCATCTCCTATAATACCAACACTTTCATTACCAATAGCACCTATACCAAGGTCCATTCTACCTATTTGAAACCAAAAACAAGTGTCTGTAGTGGCAGCAGCCCATAAGGGATGATCCCCGAGGTCGTGAGTTGTCAATACCTGAGATCAGCTTAGGATATGCAATAGAGTTCGCTATTTCCATATCAGTACCCAAAGCTTGCAGCGGCCAGAAGGCCAAGAACGTGCCGATAAGCCTGGGATGGAACCTGCATTCGAATAGCATTCATGCTTGGACCAAATTCTCGTAGACGAGAAGAAAGAAGACCAAATGGCGAGGAGGCAAAGGCTCGTCGACCAGAGGTAGCAGTGGATGTTGCGTTGAAGGGCCTACTAGATCTGGTCAACGATGGGTGCTCACGAGGCTGCGACATGAGAGATAGGTAACGGGGGAGAGGCATAAAGGGGCGGAAGGGGAGGAAGTGGATGTGAAGGGGAGGAAGCAAAAGAAAAAAGGAAATAGATAGAAACTAACCAGCAACCATCAGTTACCATTCAATCATTGCTGCCAAATTGCATCGGGTCTTTTATATTTAGGGTTGGAGGACGTTGACAGACTTAAGGCAAGCTAGGATCTGTAGCAAGCGACGGATAGAAGGAGTTAATGGCGGGGCGGTAGAAAGGGAGGAGATTTTATGCGAGAATTTGAGAAAATAAGAGGAAGAGGGAAGAGAAAAATAATTAAAAGAAGTGGCGGCCACGAAAATAATTTGGGGATCCCGCTTAAAAGCGTTGCATAGCCAATAAAGCAAATCAACACAAGTTAAAATGAATAATAACACTACAGAAAAATGCGTTATCAATTGGTGTTATAAAAAACAACTTTTCTTGTAGTGTTCCCAGTGAATTTTATAAAATTTTGCATTAAACTCATCATGGCCCGGGCTTTTATTATCTCCAACATTAAAAATGACATATTTAATTTCCTCAATAGTGACAGGAGCAAGTAAAATTTCTGAACCATTCTCATTCAAAATATTTTTACATACAATTTGAGGTACAATCATCACCTAAAGTAAGCCAATCTACATTTGCCTTTTGTTTAGCATTAATAGTATTTATATACAATTCTGTAGAAAGATTTTTCTGATTAACAATTTTTTTTAATAATATTTACATCTTCTGGATTTTTATCAGCAAGATCTTGTAACATTTTCCCTTCCTTTCTCAACAAATCTACCTTGTTTTTTTTCTAATTATTAGTTTTATTCCAGTTTTTAAGTTTATTTTTAGCATATTTTAAAAACATACTAAACTGGAACTGACTAGTACCATTACATGAAAAATTAAAGCATTCTTCCACAAGAGCTTTATAATCTTCATTAAAAACCCAACCATTTTAAATCTAAAAGGAGTAGCTTTTTTTTCAAAATCCATATTTTGAAAAAGTTTGATAAGTAAAGGAGTATAATCAGTAGTATTTTGTTCAAGTGTGCTACAAACAAAATTAGGAAAAATGTCAGAAAAATCTTTGTTAATCAAAATCCTATTTATATTTTTTTCTGAATCAGATTTCCAAGTGAATTTATTTTCACTTATATAAAGTTCTAATAGACCAGTCTCAAGTAAAAATTTATTTAGCCTATCTAATTTGCTTTGAGGAATTTTATTGCCACCAAATTTTTCAAAGGCATGCAAACTATATTAAAATAACCTATAATTAGCCAGGGAAAATTATAAATTAGATTCAAAGCGTTTAACCTACACCACATACCATTTCTCTCACTTTCAAAATTACTGCCATAAATGCTAGTGATTTGTATAGAAAATCCCCCAATATTTTTAAACTGACAACCTATGTATTGTTTATCTTTGTTAATATTTATATTTGTCCAAACATTGGAATCCCAAATAATTAAAATTCTACCTTTACAACCACGATCATTATTATTAATTGATTTCCAATTACTAGATAGTTTTAAACAAAACTTGTTAAAATTTTCATCATTCAATTTAATTTCAATAAGGGCAACAATAGAGGGCTTATAAGCTCTTAACATATATAATATATCAATTTGTTTAGCAGGGAAATTCATTCCTCTCACATTCCAAACAAGTATAGACATTATAATATATAATAAAAAGAAAGGAAGGTTTTAGATTGTACTTGACACATTAGTGCCCTTACCTCTTCTTTTGTTTTCTACACTTTTAGCTTTAAGTCTAGTAGTCGTTTCATCCCATTCTGGATTAATTGAAATGTACTTCTGTTTGAAAGTTTTTTTCTCTTTTTTACCCTTATTCTTACCAACTGCCTTTACCTTTGGGATGTGCAGCTCTGAGATATCAAATTGATCTGCTATATACACCATCTCTGATTCAGTTCTTATAGCATTCCCTATTTCTGAAACTCGAATCGGTGACATATCAAACTGCCCAGTAATGTGAGGCAAGGCTGAGTCAATGCATTCCCTACCCTCAGCTTCTGCAGCATGCTCTGGTGGAGGAACCTTTTCTATGATCATATTCGGACCCTGAAAGTTGCACTACTGAGGAGCATTATTTATAATTGTACCATTATTATATGTAATTAAACATGAGTCTAAAACAGGCGGGGTTTCAGACTCAAAGACCATTGTATTATATTGCCCCTCCTCTGAAATAGTTTGAATGTTTTCTTTATATGAATTCAAAAGATGAACTTCCTCGGCAAGGATCTGATCTTCTTGATCAGTGAGCTTCGCTGGATTTTTTTCTTGATCGGAAATGATGCTTTCTTGGTTGATTCGATCACTTTATCCAAGTGAGATTAAATGTTTAAGTGACTCTTTAGCACTTTTTGGATCTTTAGACTGCCTATCAGAGTCACTTTCTTGAATGTTATGAGTATAATCTTGAATTTCTTGATTACGAATTTTGGGAATCCATGCTTGTTTTGGATCGCACTGATCTCTAGTGTGTTTGAAACACTTGCATACATTGCACTTCGGTGGAACCCATTCGTATTCTACTTTTTGAAAAATATTTTCACCATTGTACAATGTAAGATTAATCTCTTTTGGAAGTTCATCATTTGCAGACACTTCAACAAAAGGCGAACATAATTCAATCTTGTCTTCATAGTTGTGGCTGCATCCATTTTAATGGGTTTCCCAATGATACGAGCCATAACACTACACGCCTCACGGTCCTAAAGCTTCAAATTAAAATTGGGTAATCTCACCCAAATCGGCATTGTTGTTAATAAATCTCTGTCCATTTTTAAAGTTTCAGACCATCTTCTCATTATGATGAGTTTGCCATTGTAGAAAAATGGATCATTTTTTAAAATTGAGTTGTGATCTTGAGTTTCTTTGAATTTCACGAGGAAGAAACCGTTTTCCCTTGTATATATTTCAAATTCACCTACAGGTTTCCAAACTCGTTAAATATAAGATTTGAAATACAAGTAGTATATTTTGGTACTAACAACATATACAAGAACTGAATTACTCCAACATTCAGTTGTTCGTTTACAAACCGCTTCTTTTACGAGACCAAACTTCTTGTTATTAATCTTGATTGGTGCTATATTATCAAGATTGTACTCATCCTCCATTGGTTCTTGAGGCTACTCTGCTACTATATCTGCCCTTGTTTTACGACCTTGTTCCTTGTTCAGTGAGAAGGCTGCCGGCTTCCTTTATTGTGCCAGCAGATTTGCCTTATTAGTATGTGGGATGGTGGTTTTCTTACCATCTTTACACTACATATTGCCTTTATTGGGAGCCGGTGGCAACTCCTGACCTTTCTTGGCATCTCCCCACCTTTGCAGTCAAGATTGGACCAATTGGAACCCATCACTATCAATGACGACTCCCCCTGATGGCTTTTTGATGTGAGATAATTCGGGTGGTCTGACTTGAGAACTTGATTTGGAGAATTTTGAGATATTTTTGTGAGGATTTTGGTTTTCAACCATGGCTGAGTGGAAACCCTAAATTTCAATTGTTGGATCTATATCGTCATATTAATGATATGGGAACTTTTGTAAAACAGGTTTTTTACGTTTCAATATACACAACAGCGCACCTCTTAAAAACAAATTTAAAAAAAAACTATTTTCAAGTTTTAAGGTATTTGCAAAAAACTTTGCAAACATGCAAGAAAATCTGCAAATATTCGAAGTTTTTGAATAGCAATTATAAGCAGGTTTTCAAGAAAATTCAAAAAAAAAATTGATCATAGAAACAAACGATTAATGCTCAGATTTAATTTTCAAAAAAAAATTAATTTTCAAACAAATTAAAAATATGGACGTAATTTTGAAACATGTTTTAAGAAGTGTTTTTCATGTACGAAAAATGAAAATAAGGGACGAATCCAATTTTTCACCAGTGATAAAAGAGTGTTTCCGTAGAGAAGTAACAACTAAAACAAAAGAGATCCCCGTAAAATGAAGTTTTAACATAATAGAACATAGAACAATACATAAAATTTAACTAAAAAGACGTGCATATGTAAATAAAGCATTGCAAGTAATGAAGTCAACCAAAAGAAACAGATTTCATTTATATCAACAGTAAATCCAATCAAAAGCGACAAATTTCACTATATCAATCAGGGAAACTTGACAACTAACTGCTTAAAGAACGTGTAAATGTGAGGAGAAAGTTATCAACAGAAAAAGGTTAAATTACATTTAAACTCATAAAAACATTTTTATAAACTGACCGACCATTTTGCTATAGATCTATAATAGATATAAAAAATAAATTCTACACAATCAATGGAGCTAATGTATATATATCAGAAGTCAATATGTTGTATTAGGTAGTGTTCGCGAAAAGAAAATGGCCTCCCTTCTCTACGCGTTGAACGCGTCGGAAACGATAACGGACCAAATAACCCGTTTGCTGAAAGTGCAAATGAGGTCCGTTTGCTTTTAATATATGTTTAATTAAGTTAAATATAAATTTTTATAAATTTTTAAAATTAATAGTTTCTACAAATGAGGTCAGTTTGAAATGTGGTTGTTTGCGTTGCGATCATATCGAAGTGCTCTACTTTATAAAGTTGGTTTGAACTAAATGCGAGCAATTTAAAATTTTACAATTTAAAAATTTTAGAATTTAATTTTGCAAATTATTGATACATATTGTTCATTAAAAACAATTAATTAATTAAATATAAATCAATTTTATTTTAAAATATACATTTCAAATTCTCCGTTGCCAGCACACATACGCATTCTTTATTCAACCAAATTACCAGTTCAAATTCCCCGCTCAAATGCCCTTCACCAAGAATAGACTCTTAACATTTTTTGTGGTGCTTTTATGTGTGCCTACATTAAGTCAAAAAACCATAAACCTATTCTTTTGTACCTACAACAAGTCTGTCCTTGTGAATAACAAAGTCAGACAACTAGGCAAGCCTGTACAAAAATCTTTGGTTAATATAGTAAGCAATCTTACAAATTGTAGCTATACATATGTGAATCCAGAGTGATAGTTTGAGTGGCATTGAAATAAAAGAAAATAAATAAGGGAGTAAAAAAAATTGCACAAACGTTTATAGAACTTTGATTAACAATCAAAGCAGATGGTCTATGTTATGATTACTTTCTTTCTATCTATTATAACATAATGATGCAATAACATTAACTCACTGCGGAGCAGAATCTTAGTACTGTTGTTTGAAAGCCCAGAGTTGAAATTGTTCAATTATAGACACTGTAAAGTGATGAAGAGGCAATAGTAATACATATACTGTGGAGAAAAAGGCAGAGCTAATGGTGAACAAACTCATGGTTTCTATATCTCCATACATGAAAAATAAAGGGTTTATACAACAGAGAGGAAACCATGATCTACAACACTTTTAAAAATGAAAGCATAAAAAAATAATGTCATAATTGAATTAGTTAGACAATGGAAAATTTATTTCGGTGTATTACTGGAAAAACATGGAGTTGTGTTGAAAGTAGAATAAAGGTAGCTCAAAGACTAGAACTAAAGCTAAATTTTAGACAGTCGCTCATAATGTTGAAATTTGGCGACACAATATATAGGAGAGTTGAAGAGGATGGAAGTAGCTTGGCATAGGAGGAAGCGGTTAGAGAATCGGAGCTCGGGGGGAGAGGTTGCGGAGGTTTGTTGGTGCACTGCTGTTCAGAAGCAGTGACCAATCGACTGGCTGGAAGTCACCAGTCGACTGGTCGGAAACAGAAACTACCTTTCAGTGACCAGTCGACTGGGTGACATCCACCAGTAGACTACTGGGACTGATCCAGAATTCAGTATCTGGACCAGTCGACTGGTAGGAGCCAACCAGTCGACTGAACGGCGTTTCCAGAGGCTTCGGGCCTGGGCTTGGTGCAGCTGTTTGGGTCATTAGCTAAGGGCATTTTGGGGATTTGCCTTGGTCTCCTACCACAGTATATGTGCTATTTTCTGGTGTAAAAAGAGAAAGAACCTAATCTAATTCCAAATCAAGGGTTTTCATCCTCCAAATCTAGGGTTTATGCAAATCCTATTTCTTCAATTCTAATCTCCACAAAATTATATTCTTGCTAGAATATTGTGATCATTGTTAACAATCTCTTGTACTCTTCTATTGGTGATATAATAAAAGCTCTCTCAAGTGGATGTACACTAACACAACGTTAGTGGAACCACTATAAAATCGTGTGTGATTTACTTATTGTTATTGCATTCATATATTGCTTGTATTGGTGTTGTGATCTTGTGTTGGGCTATTTGGTATTGGTTGGAGTTTGGTTGGAGTTTGGTTGAGTTAGATAATCGGTTGTTTTGCACTAGCTATCATGATTTGGCTTTTTTGCGTTGCGATTGTATTCGAGTGGTCTTGGATGTAGTCGAAACAACATTTGGTATCAGAGCTTTGGTGTTGGTAGGTGGTTGTAGAAATGCCGAAATCGGATAACTCTAATAGTCCATCAATGATTGGTCCAAGTGGTATTACACCTTATGTACGTGGATCGTATGTGGCTTCGGGATCTCAATTGGTAATCGACAAGTGGAATGGCGATAATGATTTTGTAAAGTGGCAATGGAAGATGAAAGCGGTTTTAAGGAGAAATCGAGTTCATAGGGTAGTGTTTGATACACATTTGTTGCCGGCGGACATCTCGGATGTTGAGAGAGAGGAAATGGAAGAGTGGGCATTTACTACACTTCAACTAGCTATGGGAGAGAATGTGATCTCCGAAATTAGTGGTGAGACGACCGCTAAGGGAATTTGGGACAAGTTAGAGGAGTTGTATATGAAGAAGTCTCTAACTAATCGTTTGATCTTGTTGCGAACGTTTTTCACGTATAAGATGAAAGAGGGGAGTTCGCTTAAGGCACACTTGAATGTGTTTGATGATTTGCTAATGAAGATGAAGGCGGTAGATTTGAAGATTGAGGAAGAGCAAAAGGCGATGATATTGTTATATTCGTTGCCGGACCGTTATACGGGTTTCTCGAATAGCTTGATCTATAGCCGGGATACATTGACGTTAGATGATGTCAAGACGGGTCTTCTTAGTGAGGAGTTGAGAGATCAAATGAAGGAGTTGAGTGTTGGTGGTAGTAGTGCCGGAAATGGTCAAGGTTTGTTTGTGGAGAAGGAGAGATATGCGAAGAAGGAGAATCGGGGGCGTTCCAAATCTAGGAATCCCGGTTGGAGAGGAAAGTCGAAGGAAAAGAAAGGCAAGTGCTATATTTGTAAGAAGCCCGGTCATTGGAAGAATGAGTGTCCGGACAAGGAGAAGGCCAAGAAGGAAGTAGCATCTTCATCGGTCGCGGTGGAGAGAGGTGTTGGTGAGGGAGACATGGATGTATTGACGGTGGTAGCATCAAATGTTTCGGGTAGCGAATGGGTTCTCGATTCGGGGGCGTCTTATCATATGACGCCGAATAGGAATTGTTTTTCTTCTTTCGAAGCTAGAGAGGGAAATTTGATTGTTATGGGAAATGGTGCTATTTGTAAGTCGAAGGGCATTGGTTCCATGCAAATTAGGATGTTTGACGGAGTAGTTCGTACTCTCACTAATGTGCGCTATGTTCCGGGACTTAGGAAGTCCCTTATCTCTTTGGGGCAATTAGATTCTTTGGGATGCAAGATCACTATTGAGAGAGATGGCTTGAGGGTTTCGAAGGGGGCACTTGTGGTTATGAAAGGTGCTAGGGCTCATGGTATATATTTGCTTCAAGGTGTGACCATAGAAGGTGAAGCTAGCATTGGGGTTGATAGTTCTCGCGACTTAGATGCAACTAGATTGTGGCATTTGAGGTTAGGACATGTCTCGGAGAGGAGTTTGGATATTCTTCGGAAAAGGGAGATGATTGGTGGTGAGAGTTTCAACAAGCTAGAGTTTTGCGAAGAGTGTGTCATGGGGAAGCAAACAAAGGTTTCATTCGGTGAAGGAAAACATGATTCAAGAAGCGTTCTTGAGTATGTGCATACGGATGTTTGGGGACCGGCACCGGTAGCTTCTTTAGGTGGAGCAAGGTATTATATTTCTTTTATTGATGATTTTTCTCGTAAAGTTTGGGTGTATGTAATGAAGGCTAAGTCGGAGGCATTTGCTAAGTTCAAAGTATGGAAGGCTCTTGTTGAGAATGAGAGTGACAAGTCTTTGAAGGTTCTTAGGTCCGACAATGGCGGAGAATATGTTTTCGGAGAATTCTTGGAGTATTGCAAGCATCATGGCATTCAGAGACATTTTACTACACCGGGAGATCCGCAATCAAATGGTGTTGCGGAGAGGATGAATCGTACTCCACTAGAGAAAGCTCGATGCTTGAGATTGACATCGGGTTTGTCTAAGGGATTTCGGGCCGAAGCTTTGTCAACCGCGGTGCATATTATTAATCGAATTCCGTGCTCGGCTATTGACAACAAAATTCCGGAGGAAGTGTGGAAGGGAAAGAGTATTGACTTGAGCTATCTTCGTGTCTTTGGAAGTCCGGTGTATGTGCATGATCCGGGAAATGATAAGCTTGAACCTAGAACTTTCAAAGGGGTTTTGCTTGGCTATACGGATGGAGTGAAAGGCTATTGGATTTGGAATCCGGAAACGAAGAAGGTAATCAACTCTCGTCATGTTACTTTTGATGAGTCGGCTATGTTCAAGGAGAATGAAAGCTCATCGGATATTCCGGTCTTGGTTCGTGATGAATCGAAGGGGAAGGAAGTTATTACCACATTTTGTCCAAGTAGTAGAGAGAGTAGATTAGTTGAAGATGCTTGTGAGGAGAAAGCGGTTGATGATACATCACATAGTCCACAAGGTGCCTCTAGTAGTGTTGGTGATGTACACGAACCTAGAGAAGATTCAGTTCAAGGTGGAGCCGAAAGAGGTTTGGGTGATAATATTGCTACTCGGGTTGGTCGTCGTGCTATGAGGCCACCCGAAAGATATGGTGATTGGAACTATCTTAGCTTTTGTGATAGGTTGGACTATGCTCTCAATGTAGTCCAAGATGAGCCTATGGACCTTAAAGACGTCATGAATTCGAGTGATAGCTCGAAGTGGATTTGTGCCATGGAGGAAGAGATGCAATCATTGATGAAGAATCAAACTTGGAGTTTGGTTCCACTTCCTAAAGGAAACCGTGCTATTGGGTGCAAATGGATTTACAAGGTGAAGGACGATGGAAGATACAAAGCTAGGTTAGTGGCTAAGGGGTTTGCACAAAGGAAAGGAAAGGAGTATGATGAGATATTCGCACCGGTTGTGCGCCATACTTCTATCCGGATATTACTTGCCATAGTTGCTATTCACAACTTGGAGTTGGAGCAACTTGATGTGAAGACCGCCTTCTTGCATGGTGACTTGGATGAAGACATTTACATGGAGCAACCGCAAGGTTTTGTTGTAAATGGTAAGTCAAATATGGTGTGCAAGTTGAAGAAATCGCTATATGGGTTGAAGCAATCACCTAGGCAATGGTACAAGAGATTTGATCATTTTATGCTTGAAAGTGGCTTTGATAGGAGCATCAAAGATGCTTGTGTTTATTTCAAGAAGTTGGGAAATAATTGTTGGGTGTACTTGCTCTTGTATGTGGACGACATGCTCATTGCTTCGAAGGACAAGAATGAAATCAACAAGTTGAAATTGAAATTAAAGTCGGAATTCGAAATGAAAGACCTTGGAGAAGCAAAGAGGATATTGGGCATGGAGATTGAAAGGGACCGAAAGCGTTCTGAGTTGAAATTGACTCAAAAGGCGTACATAAAGAAGGTGCTTTGCCGGTTTAGCATGGAGAATGCAAAGGTGTCAAATACACCATTACCTTTGCATGTGAAGCTTTCGTGTAAGGATTCACCTATCTTGGAGAAAGACAAGGCTTATATGGCAAAGGTGCCATATGCAAGTGCGGTTGGTAGTTTGATGTATGCTATGGTGTGTACAAGACCCGATATTGCAAATGCCGTCGGGGTGGTTAGTCGTTTTATGTCTAATCCGGGAAAATCGCATTGGGAAGCCGTGAAGCTTATTTTGAGATACCTAAAAGGTATGTCATCTCATGGTCTTGTTTTTGGTGGTAGTGGAGGAATGAATTGCAAATTAGTTGGTTATTGTGATTCGGACTACGTCGGTGATAGGGATAGGAGAAAATCAACTTCCGGATATGTCTTCACACTAGGTGGTACGGCCATAAGTTGGAGATCGAGATTGCAAACCGTAGTAGCTTTATCCACTATGGAAGCGGAGTTGATAGCCGCGGTGGAGGCGGCTAAGGAGGCACTCTATTTGAAGCGTTTGTTGTGTGACTTGGGGATTGGACACGATAGTATCGATGTTCAATGTGATAGCCAAAGTGCTATTCATTTGGCGGAGAATTTGGCGTTTAGCTCGCGTACTAAGCACATTGAAGTGAGGGAGTCATTTTTGGTAGCCATGGATGAGGATAAGCAAGTATGTCTTCGGAAAGTGCACACAAAGGATAATGCGGCGGATATGTTCACAAAGATATTGCCGTTTGGAAAGTTCGAGCATTGCTCGAACTTGATTCGCTTGGAGAAGTGCTAGGTGGCACGGGTGAGAGAGTAGCTTGGTTGTAGATGTGGAAGAGTATGGGTATGAGTTTGTGGTTCTATCTATAGGTGAGCACTAGTTTACACTCCTATGTGTTCAAGTCTTTGGTAAGACGGTTTTGGATTTGGATGTTTTTCAACACTTTGTTGGCGGGTGGGGGCGTAGCCTGAACTCATTGATGAAGTGCAATGGGGGGTGGCCTTGCCGGAACCCATTGGGGAAGCATTCATGTTTGGTAAAGGTAGAAGTGATGGTATGGTACCATTGGCGATGGAGATGGATATAGTGTCGAGGTGGAGTGTTGAAATTTGGCGACACAATATATAGGAGAGTTGAAGAGGATGGAAGTAGCTTGGCATAGGAGGAAGCGGTTAGAGAATCGGAGCTCGGGGGGAGAAGTTGCGGAGGTTTGTTGGTGCACTGCTGTTCAGAAGCAGTGACCAGTCGACTGGCTGGAAGTCACCAATCGACTGGTCGGAAACAAAAACTGCCTTTCAGTGACCAGTCGACTGGGTGACATCCACTAGTCGACTACTGGGACTGATCCAGAATTCAGTATCTGGACCAGTCGACTGGTAGGAGCCAACCAGTCGACTGAACGGCGTTTCCAGAGGCTTCGGGCCTGGGCTTGGTGCAGCTGTTTGGGTCATTAGCTAAGGGCATTTTGGGGATTTTCCTTGGTCTCCTACCACAGTATATGTGCTATTTTCTGGTGTAAAAAGAGAAAGAACCTAATCTAATTCCAAATCAAAGGTTTTCATCCTCCAAATCTAGGGTTTATGCAAATCCTATTTCTTCATTTCTAATCTCTACAAAATTATATTCTTGCTAGAATATTGTGATCATTGTTAACAATCTCTTGTACTCTTCTATTGGTGATATAATAAAAGCTCTCTCAAGTGGATGTACACTAACACAACGTTAGTGGAACCACTATAAAATCGTGTGTGATTTACTTATTGTTATTGCATTCATATATTGCTTGTATTGGTGTTGTGATCTTGTGTTGGACTATTTGGTATTGGTTGGAGTTTGGTTGAGTTAGATAATCGGTTGTTTTGCACTAGCTATCACAATTTGGCTTTTCCGCGTTGCGATTGTATTCGAGTGGTCTTGGGTGTAGTCGAAACAACACATAATTCTACTCTACATCAAATACAATAGTAACAATACTTTTATGTGTGCATTTCAAGTTTCAAACAAGTTTGCTATGGATTAGCAGGTTGTGCTTACAATATTTACCATAGATCTATCATTATTTATTACCATGTGAATTATTTACTGTTGTTTCATGCATATATCATATATACTACAATGTAATGTAAAAGACACATATTAAGTACTGAAATGCAACAATAAATATGAGTTTGCTGGGTTGTTAGCAAATACTACATCTTGCATGGATGCACGACAGTTAATACAAAAATTGCATCCCAAAGTGGACTTCAAGCCAACATGCCTCAACCAGTACTTAAAAGCCAAAAATTGCATTCTGTGGTCAAAGCCAACATGTTTTACTCTTTTCCATCTCAAGATCCATTAAAGACTAGATCTACTTGAGCTTCATAAACAAAGAAATAAATGTTGACAGAGGAGCATATGAAGAAGAAAATGTTTTGTGGGCACCTTCATGACAACTTCTAATGCATGTGTATCCAGATGGTAACATATAATTAATTACCATTCTTGGTCTGACTATGCAACCAAACGTCAAAAATAACCAACTTTTAACCGTGCAAAAGTTCGTGTAAAATGGACACAACAAATCCAATTAACTTTATATTCCATTAAAACGCTACTTACGCAGTACATATCGGTGTGAATATAAAATCATATATTAAATTGACTATTTCCATGAATATGAGCTTATACTCGCTTACTGAAAACTTACATCCAATAAACATGTATATCTTGTTTACTTACAACATCAGAAGATTATTGATGCAGCGCGAGATAAAGAAGAACGACTTACCTTAAGTCGCGCCCCTTAATCGCACTTCCCTAGGTCGCGAAAGCAAAGAAGCCAACTCGCCGAAGCCCTAGATCGCTCAAGATTCTAATTCGCGACTCTAGTAGGTCGTACCAGTTTAACTCGTTTGCTCCCTTATGTCACGAAGCAAAACTCTTTAGGTTATGAACGACCTATCCTAGGTCGCGACCGACTTTCACGCGTCACACCGCCTCAGAACACTCCACCTGAGTCGTTGCTCAATCCTAAGGTCGCGCGCAACCTTCGTTGATTCACCATAGGTCGCGAATGGCGAACGACCTTCGTTGATGCGGCAATTTCTCCAACCCTAGCTCGCAAGATGAAGACATTTAGGTCGCTGATGATTCCTTGAGTCGCTGAAGAAAACTCAGTAGGTCGTGAACGACCTAGTTATGTCGCGAAGTTCCTTTACTATGTCGCTGCCGTACTTTCCTTAGCTCGCGTGAAGATGCTAAGTCGCGTGACGATTGTTGAGTCGTGTGAAACTTCAGTCGATGCTGAAGTTAGGTCGTTAAGTCCTGTAATGGGTATTTTTGCATTTATTTTAAGTCGCGTGCGTTTCTTTTAAGTCGCGTGTTGTTACAGTCATGTATATTTTCTTAAGTCGTTGGTCTTGTTTGATGTAACGGTCGTGTGTGTGAAGTTGTAAGCCTATAAATAGGCGAGTTGTGTCATTTGTAAGTGGTAGTTGAATTTGAATAAAATTTCTTTTGTGTGCTTTTGTGCCACCATTAAAATTGGTAGTTGAGTGTTATCTCCTATCTCCACCTTCGGCATTCGAGTGCGCTCGAATCAACGATTGTTGAAGCCAATTCACGGAATCAAGTGCGCTTGATCAACGTCGAAGAATTGTAGATCTTTTCTCACGGCATCGTGCGCGATCAACGTGTCGAAGATTGCTAAAGTCCGGTATCTTCGTGATCAACGGATTTGGGCGTTTGGTATCATTAATTCATCAATTCATATTGCTTCATCTAATCGTTTTATCGATTAGTTTGACACGAATTCTTCAATTCGTCGTCATCCGTGATTTCCGCTGCGTCATTTGGTATCGGAGCTAGACTTAGCCAATCATAGCTAAGCCGAGTCTTGGAGCCAATTCTTATTCAAGAGATCAAGTCGTGCATCACTTTGTAAGTCAAGGCTGTACATTGCTCAGATTTTGTTCAAGTCGTGAGCAAGGAGACGAACTTATTCAAATTCGTTGGGCGTCAATTTTGAGATTTGAAGTTTCGGAGTTCGAATTAAGTTGTTTGTTTATTTGGGGTGTTTGTGAGATTTCAAACAAGTGGGAAGTTTGATTCGAGAATTTTTGGGTCAAAGTGAAGTTTGTGTTTGGATCTATTGAAGATTTGATCATGCCTCCGAGAAGTGTTAACCATTATCATAATGTTGCAAATTTGTATGGGAGAGAAGATGTTGAACATATGGAACAACGCATCAATGAAAGGTTCAGTAAGGGTTTCGAGAGAGTGGAGAGAATGAAGTCTGACATGAATCGAAATCAAAGGAGAGTGTCGCCATGTTATGATCGAGAAAGAAGAGAATCATCTTTGTCGATAAATCGAGAACGTGGAGTTCGAGACAATCATGATTATTGGAATGAAGAAAGAAGAACTTATCGTGATTACGAGTATGAGCCATATTGTGATTATGAAAGATGTCGAATAGAGGAAAGAAGCAGTAGAGAGGACGTGCATGGACATAGAAGAGTCAATGTTCAGAATCGACATCGAAACTCATCTAAGTTTGAAGAAGATGGTTATGGTGATAGTGTTCACTTTCGATATCCAAGTCAAGGGCAAAATCGATATAGGAATGTTGAAGAGAATGGTCATACACGGGAATCAAGGAAGGATACGGAGATTCCAGAATTCTGAGGTGGACTACAAACAGAGGAATTCTTGGATTGGTTATCAAAGGTTGAAAAGAATTTTAAACTCAACAATGTGTCTGAGGATCGTCAAGTTAAGTTAGTTGCTACAAGATTGAAAGGACGAGCTATGGATTGGTGGCAACAAACTAAATCAACCAGAGAGAGAATGAGGAAATGCAAAGTTGTCACGTGGGATAAGATGAAAAGGATGATGAAGGCAAATTTCTTATCTTACAATTATCAAACTCGTGTGAACCAACAGTTGCAGAAGTTGATTCAAGGGAGTCAAGGAAAGGGTGTGGTTACAAACCCCAGCAATCAGAGTAAAGGCGTTAATTGCAGTATAAATGTTTCTAAGAGAGTCAACAAACCAGTTGCACCTAGAATCGTTAAGACAAATGTTGATGACCGAATTAAGCGCTATCATTATCAGGAGCATGACCATAGAAGAATTGCATGTTCGGAGTCCAAAAAGAAAACCTTAGTTGTAGAAGAATGTGAAAACAAGGATGAGGATGATTTTACTGAAAGCGAACCGGAAAGGGAAGAGGAACCGATTAGTCCATTATCTTTCAGCGAAAGTGTTAAAGAGGCGGAAGGTAGTGCTGAATTGTTGGTTAAGTATGAGGCAAGTAAAGAGCTTAAAACTCCTGAGGAGGTTAAACCAATGTTAGAAGAGTTTGAAGAGGTCGGTCCTACAGAATCGTTCGAAGAATTACCACCGAAATTTGACAACGATAAAGGAGTTTTGTCAGGAGATGAAGGATGTAACTTGTTGAGGAGGACTGTTGAATTTGACTTGTATCAACCGCCGAAATTTGATGATGAAGAAGAAATTGAGTCAAAGTATGTGGATGTAGACGTTGATTACTCTTCACCGCCAAAGATTGATGTCGATAGTATGGAAGAAGAAATGGTGGTCGGAGTTGAAGGAAACAATATGACAATGGAGGATTCCTGCTTAACACCTGAGTTTATGGAGGAAGGCCAGCCAAGTGAAACTTTTTTAGTTTTCGTGGAGTCCGAACATAGTGAACATGAAACAGAAGAGAAGGCAGAATCAGATGATTTCTTATCTTTGAAAGAGTTCGACAATGAAATAAAAGATGGTGATGAACTATCAATGTTGAGTGAACCTGGAGAAAGTTCTGATTGTGAGAATCCTGAAGAGATTGAAGTATTTGAAGAATGTGAAGATGAGATGTCTGAGGAACTGCTTGAAGAAACTAATCTTGTATTTTTGAAAGAGTATGTGGAAACGAGGAATGAATTACTTGTGTTGACCAAGCAAGGAGCGAGTGAAGATCTTGAGGGTTTCGAGGAAGTTGGGTCAGAATTCAGTGAGTCTGAAGTCGAATATCCTGAAGAACTACCCGAAAAGTTACCACCACTACAGGACATTCAACCTCACCCTAAACTAGGACCAGATGCTATCTTACTACAAGAATCGTATGATCTTGAGAATCTGACAGAACAGGAAGAGTTGAAAAGACAGGATGAAGAGAATGATTGTCAGCTGGAATTGCCTGATCATGTATGAGCTGCTGACGGTATTAACGTCAATTGCTTGGAACCGTTCCATGAAAATAAACATATTGAAAGAGAGGCGAGGGGGAGTTCAATTCAGTCAGGGGAAATTGGTGTAACACATCAAGGGAAGATTCTAGATGATGACACACCTGAACGAGATAAGGAAAGACGAGAATCTGAGCATGAGTCGTCACACTACTTCGGACGAGACTTCCTAAGTCGTTCCGTGATTTTTAAACTTCCTTATATCGTCTCACATTTTAGACACGTTTTGGTTCTATATCATATCTTCCTATTGGCACAAGCCATATGGTATACGACACTATTCTTATGAAGTTCTATGCTACATGAATTGGATCTGGCACCTAGTGCTTAGTTTATTCCGCACTTTTTCATATGTCATCTCCCTCAGATCACTTCCTTATGTCGTCTGCCTAATGCCACGTCTGTTCTATTCCATGCATTCTTTATTTCAAACCGCATCTTCAAAGGGTCAAGATCAGATCAATCTCAAGAGTGGTTATCACCAGAGCCACATCAGACCAGATAATGAATGGAAGACAACGTCTCGAAGAAGAAAAAAGTGTGAATTCGGGACGAATTCTTTTTCAACCAGGGGAGGATGATGCAGCGCGAGATAAAGAAGAACGACTTACCTTAAGTCGCGCCCCTTAATCGCACTTCCCTAGGTCGCGAAAGCGAAGAAGCCAACTCGCCGAAGCCCTAGATCGCTCAAGATTCTAATTCGCGACTCCAGTAGGTCGTACCGGTTTAACTCTTTTGCTCCCTTATGTCGCGAAGCAAAACTCTTTAGGTCATGAACGACCTATCCTAGGTCGCAACCGACTTTCACGCGTCACACCGCCTCAGAACACTCCACCTGAGTCGTTGCTCAATCCTAAGGTCGCGCGCGACCTTCGTTGATTCACCATAGGTCGCGAATGGCGAACGACCTTCGTTGATGCGGCAATTTCTCCAACCCTAGCTCGCAAGATGAAGACATTTAGGTCGCTGATGATTCCTTGAGTCACTGAAGAAAACTCAGTAGGTCGTGAACGACCTAGTTATGTCGCGAAGTTCCTTTACTATGTCGCTGCCGTACTTTCCTTAGCTCGCGTGAAGATGCTAAGTCGCGTGACGATTGTTGAGTCGTGTGAAACTTCAGTCGCTGCTGAAGTTAGGTCGTTAAGTCCTGTAATGGGTATTTTTGCATTTATTTTAAGTCGCGTGCGTTTCTTTTAAGTCGCGTGTTGTTACAGTCATGTATATTTTCTTAAGTCGTTGGTCTTGTTTGATGTAACGGTCGTGTGTGTGAAGTTGTAAGCCTATAAATAGGCGAGTTGTGTCATTTGTAAGTGGTAGTTTAATTTGAATAAAATTTCTTTTGTGTGCTTTTGTGCCACCATTAAAATTGGTAGTTGAGTGTTATCTCCTATCTCCACCTTCGGCATTCGAGTGCGCTCGAATCAACGATTGTTGAAGCCAATTCACGGAATCAAGTGCGCTTGATCAACGTCGAAGAATTGTAGATCTTCTCTCACGGCATCGTGCGCGATCAACGTGTCGAAGATTGCTAAAGTCCGGTATCTTCGTGATCAACGGATTTGGGCGTTTGGTATCATTAATTCATCAATTCATATTGCTTCATCTAATCGTTTCATCGATTAGTTTGACACGAATTCTTCAATTCGTCGTCATCCGTGATTTCCGTTGCGTCAATTATAATTAAGTACTACGAAAAAATTAATGAAATATTTCAACAAGAAAAATGGTAAACCAATTAATGGAAATATTATGTGAGTACATGATAACTTAATACCTTCATCTTTTACTAGTGTGGAATATCAGGATAGGTACTAACCAAAAACATAAGACTACGATATGTATATCTTTTGTTTATTGAACCACTGAAAATTTACAATAAATACATTCAAACCAAAAATCATACATCATGTAACCACTTAATATAAGAGTATATTTTTCTGAAGCAAGCAAACTGTATGGTAAAAACAATTTTTGCTTCATAGATGATGAAAATGATGCTTGATCGGGTTAAATATGTTTTGTTATTGGGTCTATATGGATAAAATTTGTCATCATATTTTACCGAATGGTGTCTACTAATTATTATTTTTATTTTAACGCAAAGAATCACACATGTAAAATAAATCTCCAATGTCATCAATCGTACGCTTTAAAACAACCCGACCTTCTAATTATCGGTAATGAAAAGTTTTTTTCTAGTTCTTAGCAAGCGGATCATGAAGAAGATATTTACATTTATTCCAAGTGAAGCATATAAAACGTCTTTGAAGGCTATTCCTTAAATAGTAATTGTACTATAAATATAATAACCTTGATTTCCAATCCTCAAATTCAGATAATTATTCAAGCGCCCGTAAGCGGAATGAATCATGGGTTTCAGATCACATGGAGTAGCATTTTAATTAAGAAAATTTCAAATTATAGAAGTGTTATTTCATATATATATATATATATATATATGACAAAAATTAAATAGTAGAGAACAGTTAAGTAATCCTGAACATTATCATGTTATGTACTAATAAGTTTTTATTCATGCATCATGACGTTATCAAATTGAAAGCTAAAAATCCAATTTGATAAGGACTAATAAAACTGACACGTTTGAAGAGTTGAATTTCATAACTTCCAAGTAAGATTCTCAACTTATGATAAATGTATATCCTTTAACCACGAACATTTGGCAAAATTATTATTTATATAAAGCCAAATTTACAATGTTTTAAAACAGAGGTATCACTTCAAGCCGTGAGAAGATCTCAATAACATCCATTGAATGAACAACCAACATAGGTACTTCAAATTTTATTCTAAGAAAAATTTCATATGCACTTAAATACTTTGAAAACATATTTATAGCACACAGTTTATGATTTTATGAATTTCCTTACTTTGAGATACAAGGATCATAAGCAGATTTCTCCATCCCAAAGCTCCTCCAAAGTTTTATAAACGACCTCTGTGAGTAACCTTGCGTGTATATTTCAGATATATACATGTATTAGCTAAACCTCCTTAGGTATACAATGTAAGTACATTTATTTAATGGTAAGCATACTTTGAATCAAGATATTTCTGAAGCTCCGCTTAAGCTTAAAAAAATGATTAAACCATTGCATATTGACTGTTTTCCTTAAAAACATGCAAAACTTGCAATGAAAGCGCCTTCAAATATGTTTGAAGCCTTAAGTGGTGTTTAATTCCAAATTTTCCCTAAACTTATGAATATGTTTTTGCGAGCGTCAAAGCATGAGTTTGATCTGATGTTCCCTTGAAGGGTCAAAATATCTCTTTATACAATCATTTTTAGAATAAATAAAATTAGTGTGTGAGAGTGTGTGAAAAATCAGTCATGAATGCATAATTCTCCTAAACTCAAATTCGACGATCCACGATCCTCCGTAGTAGTATGTGAATGAGAACTTTTATGACCATGGGAAATGGAAACAATGATTCCATCAAAATTATATGTACATATTGTATAAACTGTTTGCATAGACTTATCATAATAAATAAAATTCTGTTACATTCAACAATAAGATCATATTTACACCAAATATAATATTGAAACTCGGATATTACCTTAGAAGGAGTTGATGACATGCATTGTTTTCTCTTATCTGAGCACAAAGACAATTCCATTTCAGTTTATGATGCTCATCCAACACTAGCTTCGACTAAGACATAGAACACAATAAAAAAGGAACGAAATACCAGGGCTCCATACCTGATACCACCCTTTTCCAGAAGGAAATGACATACCCTAAAGGGAGCGACCCTCATAACCTTGCCGCATATTCCTGTTTCAACCATTTCTGGGTTGTGAGGTCCGAAGAGGTCTCGTCCACAAAGCTACGCTTTTTCACAAAGCCACGCTTTGATCAACAAATGATCAATAAATAATCATCACACAGCAACACTCAGCATGCCACATTACCAAATTGGGAATATATCACTGATAACCTTCAACTACATAACCTCTGAGCTCGTACGTCTCAGAGAAGGGTGTTAAGCTAAGAGAATAAATTCTCCACCACCAACAGAAATGTATTTGAAAGAAATCAGCTTTATATCTCAAAATGTAATGTCAGACATGTAACCATACAAGTCTGTTTCGGGTTCGAACAGAACCGAAGGCACTTCCGAAAAAGCCCTTGCAATCCAGGTATTCACAATCCAGATCGAACTTCCCATCACAAAGGAAATCTCTATACCGTAGCTAATGGTGCAGAGACAATCGATAGGTCATCCTATCGTTTTCACAAATACCCGGTCTTCACCACCGGTCTTCAATGCGATCCATATCGTCATATCACTTATTCGGAATGGGTTATATGACACAAAGATCCTCTCCCGGCTAATCCGAATAGTGAGCACAATATTTAAAACATATGGATATGGGATTTCAATTAAGTCACAACTTATTACCCAACCCTTTCTTTCAAATGGTTTAAACAAATTACCATTTTAAATCTTTAAACAAAAAGATTTACTTCACAAAGTTTACCCAGTTTCACAAAGATTCATTCACAGATTTCCAAATCAGTTTCCATTTCAATTGGATTAACCACTAAATCTTTAAATCAAGATTTAACTTATAGCTTTCAAAACTATTCACAATTCAAGTCTTTTATAATATAAAAGATACATCTTTTAAAATCTTCTTTGATTTCAAAATAAAGCTTAATCATCTTCACAAAGGTTAATTCATAGTTTTTCCAAAACTATTTACAATTTCATTTCAACTTGGAATGTTTCGATACAAATTGGAAATCTTTTCATTTTATGAAAGCTATTATTATTTGAAAACAGATAGTTTTCGTTTTGGGAAAAACTGGTTACAATTACACAGGTTAAAACCGTCCAAGTATAAAACTTGAATTCAAATTTAAATTTCCAAAACCATATTTTTAAATGGTTAAAAACCCATATAAACATCTTTTATAACTTGTACAATCTTTTAGACCATAGTTACCAAATCATTGAATTCAATTTCAAAATATTGAATTCAAATTTTTAATCAAATGATTTAAATTCCAATTTTAATTAAGTTATTTAAAATAACTCTTATTTTTGAAACTCACTTTCAAAAACTTTCAATTCCAATTTCCAAAACTATTTTTGGATTCAAAAATTCAATCTTTAGAATTGTCAAAAATCTGTGGCTTAACTAATTTTCTCGTGAAATCCACATTTGTGTGTATATTGTGTAGCCCAAGGGTTTAACACAATAGTGCAACAACATTCAACCATCACAGATCAAATATAACAATATAATTGATAAGCGGTATAAACCATAACACTTATCTTTAATTCACAGATCACAGATATTCATATCATAGATAAATAGATCACAAATCACAACATAGAACAGGATATATCATAAAGCATCACATATCAGAGATGTCAAACAATCCAACATCCAATGTAATCCAAACATCCATAGATAGGATCAATTTAATTATCTGATTAATTTAAATTAGATAAATTTTTATAAATAAATTTTACTAGTTATGGTAAATTAATAATCAATTAATTTCAAATTGATTTTCAAATTTATTCCAAAACACCAAATCAATTTTCAACGAATTTCCAAATTATTTCCTTTTTAAAATAAATTCCTTTATCTCTTCAAATCTATTTAAAAATCCAAATTTTAAATAAATTCTTCAACTTTAAAATAATATTATTAAAAATCCCTTTATTAAAGTCTTTTTCCCAAAATTTGAAATTTAATTCAATGTAGCTCAAAAATAAGACTTTTATCTTTTTTTCGAAACTCCTTTTAAATTTATCCAATTCTCAAAAATAAATTTTTCGATAAATTTTCAACTTGAATTTTGAAAATCCAATTTTATTTATTTCTGGTATCCAACGATACCAAAGATATATTCGGCTAAATTATAGCCTTCAACAATTCCAATTCACAATATAATCACACGGCGATTATAAATAATCAACACACAACATTGAAATAAATTCGAATGTTTGAGGAATCCAGTTGGATCCCTCCAACCTGTTTCCCTGCATCCATGGATGTTAGCACAATACCAATTCCACTTCGAGTGGAATATCGCGGTATATGGGATTTATAAAATACTATCCGCTATTATGCGGCGCAATAGGGTCTCATCCGCTATATAATGCGGGAAATCAACTCCAAATACATATATAATACCAATTCCACTTCACGGTGGTATATCGCGGTATATGTTTTTAATATAATAACCTCCGCTTAATATGCGGCGTATAGGGTCTATTTCAGCACAATAGATAACAATCATCATCCATCACACAATCAACACAATCAAGCAATTTTAAATCTACTATTTAAAATTTAAATCGAAACACAATTCGATTGAGTGAGGAGTTCTCACCTTGCTTTTTAAAATGTCGAGCGTTCAATTTTTTTACATTAAATCGAAAACGTTCGATTTAACGCAAAATTTTCACTTGCTCGAAATGATTCCACTTCTGCACCACAGCGAGCTGCTCGTCGCTGCGATTCCGGCGCCGCCAGTTTCGCTTGATTCCGACCTCGTATCAAAAAGTTATGCAATTTTAAAAATTACACAATTTATATATAATTAATTTCAATTTGTTTTTATTTAAACCTCAAATGAATCTGGGCCACATGATTTTGCTGCTCCAGATCTGACCGTGCATGAC
Source organism: Allium fistulosum (assembly GCA_030737815.1). NCBI lineage: Eukaryota > Viridiplantae > Streptophyta > Magnoliopsida > Asparagales > Amaryllidaceae > Allium > Allium fistulosum. The sequence goes on from CM060904.1 coordinate 473,782,190, forward strand.
CTTCTTCTTCCCAAACATGAAAATCACGTATGCCTCAAACCCATAGCCGCTGACTAGCACTACACCAAAACAGGTGATTCCCAACGAGTATAACTGTCGCAAACAGTTTCAGCAACGCTTATTAGCGTCGCTGTAGGGCGTCGCAATTTATTGCCAACGCTTAAGCGTTGGCGAGTTTAGTTTCCCAACGCTTATAAGCGTTGGAAGGTTGTATTCGTCAACGCTTATAAACGTTGGTGTATATTATTTAGCAACGCTTATAAACGTTGGCAAATTAACCATCCAACATTGTTTAATTTTCTATGCTGACGCTTATAAGCGTTGGTAAATTTTAATTGCCAACGCTTATAACGCTGAAATATTTTCATTCTCAATATAGTCAATTATTTTAACATTAATAAACAATTAATAACTAACATGATATGCATTATTATACTACATTCAATAGGAACCCAAAATTTACAATATTCATGATCAAATAACAACATATATTTCTTAGTCAACTACTTCATAACAATGTCAACTACTTCATAACAAGTACAATACATAATTAAGTTGGTTAATTCAATACATTATTGTTTGTATGAGAATCTCCTAAATTAGAAGCACCTTCCGTTTGTGGAGTCGTAGGACTTGCAACATATTTTTCTTGCAAACTAGGCATAAATTTCATAAAAGTTGAAGTAATTGAATTGATGGCATTATTAACTTGATTAGCTACTTGCCTTTCTATCTCCAATTTCCAAATAGACAAATCCACGGCTTGCTTCTTTTCAGTTACAGCTTTTACAGCTCGAGCCATCTTCACTTGTTTTATAGAAGAAGTAGAACTAATTGCTCGACAATAATTTTTTTTCGTGTCGGAACCAAAAACTTCCGCAATTGGGTCATCTTCAAGATCTTCGACTCCACCCTTAGAACTATCATCCAACTTCCTCTTTTTTTCCGCTTCCTCTAGAAGTTCCTGCATTTAATATCACGTTAAATTGAATTTGCAGTTCCTTTATAAAAATTAAATTGAAAATTAAATTAAGTTGATAATTAATAATGTAACTGGGCTCAAACTGCGCCCCGGCTCAGTTTCGAAACTGCGCCCGGGCTCAGTTCGAATTTGGCTCAGTTTCGAAACTGAGCCGGGCTCAGTTTTTGGCTCAGTTTCGAAACTGAGCCTGGCTCAGTTTTTGGCTCAGTTTCGACTCAGTTTCGAAACTGAGTCGTTTCGACTCAGTTTCGAAACTGAGCCAATGAACTGCAAATGAAAGAGACTGCAATGAAATCCAAATGCAAAAGGAAATGCAGTCTCAATGTTGTTTATTAAAGTATTAAGGATTCACATAAATATATGACTCATTAAAGTTTTCTGTTTATCGGTTCAAATAAAAATTTATTTTAATACTTTTAATAGTTCTAACCATTTAAAACCTTTTCCAGACCATACGAAGCTATTGCACAACAGAAGATTACATAAGTCCTTTTCCTAGTAACCAACAATGTGCTTATGCACTGAATTCATTTCAACTGGTATGAATCAAATTTATTACAGACCATACAGTCTCTTCTTACTCAAACTAAATTAATCAATTCATTATGCTATGCTTTCAGCTTATAGACGGAATTAATATAAATAATGTAATCGAACCATTGTGCTCTACGTCATGGCATAAAAGCAAGATTCATGCAGTTGGTCATCGCTCTTTGTATCAAAATTACTTATCAAATACCATACTTGAGACTAAGTTTTTGGATTACGAATGCAGAGTAAGTAAATAAAGGAACTTCAAAGTAACACCATAAATTATTTCCATTTTATTAATATAGTTTTAAATTTTGTAGTTCCATGATTTGGCATACATTTAGGCAAACATCAATAGTACCAGACAAGCCTTAAATATCAGAGAGGTGATAATATTTACATCATTATTTATTCATCTGTGTTGAGAAATTTACTAAAAAATCAGTGAAATTAACTCATGGTACTATTAGGGGACTAAGAATACGTGGCATCACTGCAATCGCAGTATTTCTTATAAGCGAAATGTTGAAAGCTCCATAATATATCATCTCAATCTTACACAAAAAGGGTATCGTGCACTTGTGTATAGGTGAATATTTGAATGTATCAATCTCTTACATGAAAACCAAACTAATATAAAAGGTGAAAAACCATCATTTGACCAGAATAAATAGACGAGACAACTAAACACACAATGGATTGCACTTGTGTATATGTTCCTTTTTAAATTGTTCCTAATTTTCATTTGTTTAGTTCAAATTTAAACTAAACACACAATGGAATAAGTTGAAATTTGTTTTAAACTGACACTTACATATTTTTCCGCGGCACATGGTAGTATTTCTCCTGATTTTCTTTTATGTCCAGCCTTCCAAACCGTTGTTCGTGAAATATCTGCTTCTGGATTTGCTACTACCTAATAGAAAGATCAAAGTTGACAACACATAATTAATATAACATTTTATAAACTATTTACAAAAGATAATTTTAATACCATTTCATCATGCACTCTATGGTAAGATTTCCTTCCTAGAGTATGAGTGATCGAGTTTTTTCCACAAGCTGTTAAAATTAACAAAATTAATAGAATAAGATTAGATAAAAAGAAACACATTACTTTCAGATAAATATAGCATACCTTCTTGTGTAGCCAATCAACAAATTCAGATTGAACTATTACTTCTGCTTTTGTGATCGGTTTCCTTTTACCACGAAGACCGTCTTCTAAAGATAAGCGGTATGCGCTACAGATTGAATATCATGGTAAATATATATATATATATATATATATATATATATTATTTATATATTGTGTTACAAGTATTTGAAAAAAGGTGAAAATAGATAACCTATAGTATTCATCTCATACCATTATTTATGTAGTGATCGCATCCATGAAAATAGACATTATTTTTGTAGTAAATTTTCGTTTTTACAACACCTTCGATCATGTTCAAAATTCTTTGTAATTTTAGTGTGGACAAATGCGGGTAGGTATGCTCTAATATTGTGTCAAGAACTAGTTATCGAACCTAAAACCCATATTAACTTTGTTCATGTTCGAAATTTAGGATTTGCATGAAATAGACTTGTAACTTTAAGATTAAATTCTTAGTTTAACAGCCTAATGAATGAAACCATATAGTGTCAAGATTAAATTCTTAGTTTTTTGACTGTTCGAAGTCGGGTGCCTGTTCGTAGGGCTTATTTGTGACTGTTCGAAGTCGGGTGCCTGTTCGTAGGGCTTAATCATTGCAAGATCATAAAAATCAAATATTCAATATTCAATTGAAAAGTTGTCAAGTAGAAATGTTTGAAAAAGTCAAATTCAAACATCAGAAGCAAATCATGAAAGCAAAGTAGGGTCAAACTCAAAACATCAGAGGCAAAGCATGAAAGCCATGTAGAGTTACAAACATTGGAAGCAAAACATGAAAACAAAGTAATCAGTCATCTGAAGTAAAATACGAAAGTAAAGTAGTCAATCATCAGAATTAAAATTCAAAAACAAAGAATTGACGTCCGAGTGCAAACATCTACATCGATGTGATTTATAGTTGTATCAGACCATGCCTGAGGATCGTTCGTGGTCCCATACATGTGTGAACAACTTAATTGTGTCGATGTAGAGTTTTCTACTCATTCATCGTAACCTCAGTCAGTCAATAACAAGCTGACGCCTTGATCCTAAGTCGTCTCTAGTTGGTGCAGGAGGTGGACATTCATGTTCCGCCGTTGCAGCTTTCTTTTTTACATATTGCGATAGCAGACCATCCCGGATATGTCCCTCAACTTCATCTTTCAAGTGTCTGCAGTCATTTGTGCTATGACCACTTAGCTCATGGAACAAGCAGTACCTGTCCGACTTTCTCTCGTTGTTAGTTGGATCTCTCCTAACTGGCTTTCGATAAGGAACCTGTCCCTTAGTGTTTTGGTAGATCCGCTCCAAAGTCTCATTCAATTCTGTGTATGAGGTAAATCTTGGTTCCCTTCGCTGTCGTGCTGATCTATCATTGTCATCCTCAGCCTTTCGTTTACTTTTGCTAGTTTCTACACCTTTCTCTGGAGGATTCCCACCTTTGACTACAAAAACATCAATTCCTTCTCCTTCTTCTCTTTCAGCCTTTGCGTCTTCTAATCGTAGAAATCCTTCAGCCTCATGGTAAAATTCCACTAGATCCATAGGGGGATCTCTTGTCAGCGAATCCTTGAAATCTATATCGTCAGCTATGCCCGAAACAGCTGCCATCAAGACCATAGATGGATCTAGTCGATCCACCGATGCCGCAGCTGCGTTGAATCGCGTCAAAAAACTTCTCAAAGATTCTCTAGTTCTTTGCTTCAGCGCTGTCAAACTCATAACATTCTTGGGCCTTGAGATGTGGATCCTGAATTGTCTCATAAACTTCTCAATCAAATCATTCCACGTCCTAATAGATCCACTTTCCAACTGTCTGAACCATAATGTCGCGATATCTGCCAAGTACAATGGAAAGCACCGAGCCATCACTTCCTCTGATGCCCCCAGCACTTCCATATGCCTCATTTACTTTGTAAGATGAGTTGTAGGGTTTGTCCTTCCATTATACATATCCAATGATGGTAGCTTAAAGTCTGGTGGGTTCTTAGCTCGCCTAATTGCTGTGGTAAAAGGACTCTTATTCACATCCTCCAAGTCTTTGTTTACCAAACCACCTCTCATGGCTCTTTTGACCATTTCCACCAATCTGTCGTTGCCTCCAAATTGTAGTCCTCGTCCATTGCCTTCATCCTGCCCCCCGAGTTCACGAGGGGATGGTGGAATCTGTTCTTCTTGTTGGGCTTCTGTTCCTCTCTGATTTTGTGCTCCAAGTTGTCCAATTTGGTGAAACAAACTCTGGATCAACTCTTCTTGCCTTTTCATCATTGCCTCCATCTCATCCCTGGTCACGAAGGCTGAAGTTTGGTTTGCTCCCAAAGAAGCCTCTTGACTACCTCTATGCTGACTACTCTCTGGTCTTTGTAACCTACTCGATCGCCTTGCCATAATTCTTCGAATCTCGGTCCTAATCCCTCGGATCCAACTCTTGATTGATAGAACTCCTGAGTTCGACGTTCTTAGTGAAAGCACCAAAATGTTAACGCTAAAAAGTATAACGTTAACACCCTGGTGTCTGGAGTAATCTAGTGAAAGCACCACCCGTCTACACGGGAACTAAAAGTAAACAGAAAAAGGGAAAAAACAGTAAAAGAGACAGTAATTTTTATAGTGGTTCGGCCTAAAGTTCAGCCTGCGTCCACTTTACATCCTTCATTATGTTCTTTGAGCACACTTTTACGAGATTACAACACTTTCCAACGATTACAACACAATCGAAGCAAGAGATTAGAACTTTGATGACGGATTGCTCTTTGGATCCATGTTGGATGAAGTAGAACTGTTGATGAGGAATCTTCGATGCTTGAAGTGTTGGAGGCGTCCCAAAAATGGCAGAGTATCGGCACTTTTGAAATCCGTAATCATCCCCCATTCAATGTGGAGTTAGCGAGGTATTTATAGGGAAGAAACTGGGTCTAGGTCGTAGGTCGTAGGTCGTGAGCGACCTAAGGGATAGGTCGTAGGTCGTGAGTGACCTAAGGGATAGCAGGAGAGAGAGCGGCGACCTAAGGTGTTGCGGTGCAGGGAGTGGCAGGTCATTAGCGACCTAAGGCTATGACGACCTAAGGAAGTGGCGACCTAAGGAAATGACGACCTAAGGAAGTGGCGACCTAAGGCTATAACGACCTAAGGAAGTGGCGACCTAAGGCTATGACGACCTATGGAAGTGGCGACCTAAGGCTATGACGACCTAAGGAAGTGGCGACCTAAGTATGTTGAGACATTGCTAGGTCGCTGGGACTTTAGATCGCTAAGGCCTTTTAGGTCGCTAAGGTTGTTAGGTCGTAGATCATTAGGTCGTTGAATCTCCTAAGTCGCTGAGGAAGTTAGGTCGGAGGAATTTAGGTCGGAGGAAGTTAGGTCGGAGGATGTTAGGTCGGAGGAAGTTAGGTCGGAGGAAGTTAGTTCATGTTTTAGGTCGCTTGGAACCTTTAGGTTGTAGGTCGCAAAGTAGTGAATAAAACATAACGTTTCGGACGGGGCGCTGCCCCCTGGACCCCTGCGACCTGACCGGGCAGGTCGAACCCCGTGGCGGGGGTGTTGAATTGATCATTCTTCGAGACGAATTGCCTTTGGCTTCTCGGTCGATTTTATGGTATCACGGCCTTGCTAAAAGGCGGGATAACACCATATAGTGTCAAGAATTAGATTTATGAATGAAATTATTTGCCTCGCCTATTTTTTGCAGTCCTAGAATGATCAACACGTCTAAATTAAGATGAGTCATGCATGGAAACAACATGTATAAGATCATTCATGCATATTCTACACGATTAGTTCTAATATATTAAATAATTAAGATGTAGGCACTGTGTAGAGTTTTTACATGATTTCAGTTTATAAATTGTAGCTTTGCTTGTCTGTTTATATGGAAGAATCAAGTCTGTAATATGAAAGTCTGACCATCTATCACTGACACCCAAAAATTGATTTCATTGCTTTATATTTGGGTGGATTGTTTTAAAATTCTATTACCGTTGAATATATATTTCAGTAACACACACACACACACAAATAATCTCATTTTTACGTGAATATTTATTAATTTATACGAATAAGCTCACTTTTACATGTTTTTATTCTACAACGTGAGAAAATTTAGAACTTCTTATTTTATCAATATAAATTATGGCAATCTCGGCAAGCTTCCGGTGTTACTTTTTGCAATGTTCAAAAAAATGCTATAGTTGCAGGTTATGGATCCCACTCTCGACAAATTTAGTTTTTATTCAAAGATAAAATAACTCCTCCCATTATCTCATCTTGTCATTATGTACATTCTTGTAAGCAATGTTAACATACATGTGAAAACAAATGGAAGATTAGTGAAGCAAAGAGAATTAGCTTATTATATTTGAGAAGTCATTTGTGTGCTTGACATCTCGTCTATTTAAACCATGTTTCCCTCCGTTTATCCCCAACAAACTCCCCAGTTTCTCCCTTTTACTAAATATCACATCCAAACTATAATAGAAAAAGAAAAGAAAAAAGAATGAACATGTGTAGTTTAAAAGAGTTTCTACTTCCTCTTCTGATCGTATTTCTAGTTATGAGTCTAGACTTTGGTGTTTGTAATGGAAGAAGACATAATTTGAGGTCAAGCAAAACAAATGCAGGCTTAAGTTCAAATCCTGATGCTCAAATTTTCAATGTGCTAGACTATGGTGCCAAGGGAAATGGAATCAATGATGACACCAAGGTGATATTCGCAACTATAACACGTGTTGGCTATTTTATTTGATATATTATTTGGATAGTGCAAGAGTACTGTTTTGGAATGCATTCAACATTCCGCCATATATGTCTATATATATGCATTTATATATAAAAACATGCAGGCATTTGAAGCTACATGGGCATCTGCATGTAAGGTGGCAGCTTCAACAGTTTTGGTTCCATCGGGTTACCAATTCCTAGTTGGTCCAGTTTCCTTTACTGGCCCTTGTCAACCTAATTTAGTTTTTCAGGTACAGAAAAATAAAATAAAAATATGATCTTCAGAAAGCATTTACAATTTTTTTCAGGTAATATTGTTAACAATAAACAGAATGTGAACTATTTCTCTAAAGAATTGATGAATTCCTCAGGTAATATTGTTAACAGTAAACAGAATGTAAACAATATTTCTCTAATAAATGTTAACAGTAAACAGTAGTGTGTGCAATGCCTCAGGTACAAACTGATGAATTCCTCAATTTAATATAAGATAAACCGAGGAAATGCCTCAGTTTGTTTTCGAAGTACTAACCGAGTCAATGGATGCCACAGTTTAAAGGCAATGCCTCTATTTGTAGCAACGCCTTAGTTTGATATAGGCTTGTACAACGTGAACTATTTCCAAAAACCTGTATGATGCAGACATTGTTCCTTCCACATGATTGAGAAAGAGGCTCATTCAAAAACTAAATAAAGAATTCATTTAATATAATAAGTATGGTTCTTTTGACTTAAACCAAATGGTTCTTTGAATTAAATCAACTCTTTCTCTAACATAAACAAAAGACATTGCCAGCTACCCAAGTATCGACAATAATACAATATCACAGCAAGATAACTATCTATTATTACTTAACTAAAAAACTAGAAAGTGGAACACATTTTAAAGACTATAGCAAATCAACTTCCACATACTAGTTATTAAATGAGGACGGTACCTCGAAGCAGTTAGCTATTGAGCTCAGCCTGCCTATCCCAGATAGAGAACAACATGGATTAACAGGGATTCACCTGAAGTAGAAAAAACGCCTGAAGTCCAAATCAAATCGCCTGAAGTCGTGGTCGAAATCAAATCGCCTGAAGTCAAGGCCGATTCGCTTGAAGTTGAGGCTGATTCGCCTGAAGGAGAGGCCGATTCAATTGAAGGAGAGAGGCCGAAATCGAATTGGCTGAAGGGCAAAGTTTCTTTTTTCTGCGGTAGCTAAATGAATAACGTTGAGAAGTTGGGGATTAGGGCTACAGAAGACAACGGATGCTCATTTACATTTTTAGCCCAATAACATTCAAGCTAATTTCAATTTAACCAGGTTTTCCAACGCAAATATGTGTTAGCAATAAAAAAATTATAAATGTGTATTTTCGGTCACACATTTCTTGCTTAGCAACGCTTATTGTTGTGATTAATCTACAACGCAAATAAGTGTTGGCAATTGAAAAAAATAAGTGTTGCGAAATGGCTGTTATGGTGTAGTGCAGGGTTTAAAACTGCCCCCACCTCGATGACTTCTAGGACGATCAACGACGGCCACCGCATACGCCTCTACGCCACACACCTCCGCCCAAATTCCGGTCAAGCTCGGTGCGCTCGCCTCCTCTGAAAATGCGTTCGAACGGTGGCTCCTCCCGCCCCTTTTCTGGCTTCGATTGGCGATGGTGGCAAAGATCCACCGTTGGATCTATAGTACTCGACGAGTACTACGATTCTCTAGTTGGAGGAATTCAAAAATATTGAGAGGATAAGCGGAGATCGAGGGGAGAAGGTAAATGACTCACAGCCATTGAAAAGGGGAGAACGGAGGCTGAACGTTTTCTGCTAGGGTTTCTCTTTAGCGTATATATATATATATATATATATATATATATATATATACGTTTATACATATTAAATCAATATTAAATTCGATATTAGCGAGCATTCACAAACGAACTCCAAATCTCACGTGCCGCCTGGCGTTTCTAGGGTTTTACCCGCGTTCCGGACACAATGGAACGTGTTTCGGGAGCTAATTCGGTCATATGTGCAAGTTACGGAATTAAACAATCAAATTTAAATTAAATCGGTTAAACTAATTTCTATGCGTTTTGGCTTGCCCCGGACAAACCGTAAATCTGATTGACACGAAATTTGAAATCTTACAATAATATAACATTACGGATCCGAAGAAACTGCTTTCGTCGAAATCCGAGACTATTTGAAAAATGACTATTTTTAGTCGTCAATTAAATATTAAAATATTCGATTTTCACAAATTAACTTTTAATTCGATTTTAAAAGTTCTATAACATCATTCTAACTCCAATATGATTTAATATAACTTTATAAATCATTTTTCTACACATTAAACCCAATTTCCAATTATTTCTGGAATTTCAAATATTAGATTATCGATTAAAATTATCCAATTAAATCACTATATTCGAATTATAATTCATTCGACTTACAAATCTCACTTGTTAATATTTAAAATCAATTAAATATACGAATTTCAAATGACAGAAATTCTGGGTCGTTACACCGGTGATGGACTCAAACCATATGTTCTATTCTGCAATGCATCAAGGTGAGGTCTAGTCGCCTCATCCCTAGGCACCCTTCACATTTATTCGAGATCTCGGCTAGGCCCCTCCGAGTCCAATCGGGCTTGGCTCGGTAATAACCAGCATTCCTATGTCAACCTTCTTCAAATTCAACTCCAAGTCAAGATGTTCATCCAGCATCACTCCAATAGACGAGTGACACCTCTCCAAGCCTACCTTAACAGGTGCCACATCAAGCCAGATTAGCTCAAGCATAGCCCGTCCTTGCCTCGACTTTAGTATATCCTCCTCCGATTGGTTCAAAGCAGCCCTCCCATCACCTCGCACCTAGTCATACACCACCTTCCCAAACATGGTCCTTAACAAGATTCCTGGTTTCTGTCATATCCTCGACCGCTGGTCGACTAGTTCAGCAAGATTTGCCACAAAAGCACTAAAGTAAATGAAAAGATATCCATCCACCTATCCAAAGCACTATAGCTGGGCGGCTGAACTAATGTGGCATACAATCAACATTAAATGTGCATTTAATGCAAAGTCTACGCATTAAATGTGAAGCCCACGGCTGGTGTAGAGGAGCAATGAGAATATTCTCATCTACCGTATATCTTCTTACATCTTAGCAGTTGTCATCCATTTGTCCTTGCAGCCATATTAATGGTCAGGCGTTTTTCCTGCTAATTCTATAGCTCAATCTCAGTTATCTATCATCCACTTCAGCTACTATAAATATCTCCTACATTGCAACTTCAAAGGGGTTGGAACATACAAGGATTTGAATGCTACACACAATTCATGACTCTTGATACTGCAATTCCTTAAGATTTCACAACTTTATTTGTTTTCTTATTATTTTCTTGTAATTCCTTATAGTTGTAAGAGAAATATATAATAAAAGAACTTCACGATGGAGGTAAACAGTTTTGCCAAACCACTCTATGTCTTGTGTTATTTACCTTTGAGCTGCATACTTAACTCCTCATTTTTCACTTTAAGCCTAGTGATTAGCAAGTAACATTTGCTCTTCATAACACATTAGTCTCATTTTGAGGTTGGCTAGAAAAGTAGTCAACAAATTGTTTTGGTCTAAACATAGGTTGTAAGAAAAATCCACCATCCTAGTAACGACACCATAAATTATATTTGTAGACTGTGATGATGTGGAAAATATATAGCAGTTGAATTTATAATATCCGTATATATCAAAAACAACTATTCGATAAATTTAGAAAAATTACTGAAGTTTATAACCATGATCTTTTTTGGAATCCTTGAAATATTAGCATAAAGATAAAATGGATATAATAAATAAAAAGATAAAAAAACATTTTAGGATGTAGGCCATAGTTTATAAATGATGTTACTAATGCAAAACATGAGTCTTACTCCCTTATCCCATTTGAAAGAACCACGACAGATGGCTCCTTAAACTAATGAGAAATTGTTGTTTTTGGGATGACTGTCATTAGTCTCGTGGCTAGTGGACAAGGATATGGCAAAGATAAATATGTAGTTAATCGTACCCCTTCTATTTGTTTAAGAAATATATACTATCAGTTAAACATCAAAAAGAGAATATATTTTGGGTTTTTCTATGAGTCTTTATAAAGAAAAATCCAACATTTCGAAGCTTTTAGCTACAAAAAATATATTTACTAATGTTTTAATTTACATGAATATGCAAACAAATCTGTACGAAACATAACAAAGATAGATGTAAACTACTTAATATGCAGTTAACACTCGGTAATTTTTAGAAAATAACTATAAGTCGAATAGTATATACTAAATACATACATCGACAGATCTGCTAACCTTTAACAAAGTCAGGCAAAGGATCCTATTATCATCATATTTCCATGTGTGTTTCCCACGGAATAAAAATAAAATTGATATGGTGACTAAAAATATACATGACATATAGTACAACATTCATATAAATCAGCATACTCATCTTTCTTCCCCAAGCACCATAACTTTATGTCATCTGGTGGTTAGCACACGTCTTGTATCGATCTGTATTTTGTAGAAGTTAATGTTCAAGATGCTAATAAAACTGTAGTAGTTGCATTGGTTTTTTCCATCTGTTTCCATTGGCATACCTTTTGACATCTGCACTCTATAGCAAAAAGTGCAAACTTGGCAGAAGAAGCAGGTCTTTTAAGGACCTTAATAATAGGTAATGGATTAAATGTTTATACATCAACACCATTAATAAAAATGAGTTCACTACCACCTAAATGAAGGCTTAAGAGATACAATGCTTGCTTTTACTAATCATTTGTCTTTCAGTCAACATAGACGCAAAACAATAGTATGTTATGTGGTTCAAATCTATGATTTTTACTAATAACAAAGGATAAGCTATAGCAACGGTTTTCTAAGATGGAATATTACAATGCTACAACTTACAAGGTCCTATTCCAAGATGTAAAATATTGAAAATTTACAAACTTCTAATCTGATTTCGAATACGTGGGGACAACATAAGCACAGAACATTGAACTTAATAACAGAGCAATGCATAAATATTAAAATAAAACATATATAACAACCATGTGTATGCTAATTAAACCTCCAGAGATACGATAACATATATTCAAAATTCAAGATCTAAACTTTAATCCTACAGCGACAAAAGAAGCTTAAAATCATAGTTTTTTTTACTAAAGTTAACACGAAATAAATAGTTTGGTAACTTACAGTAGGAAAATGGAGTTCGAATATCTTTTTCGACATCTGCACCATATTTCCTCTTTCAATATAATGATTGTAGAGATTCAAGCTAGAATTAGCCCAAAATTGAAAATATGATAACATGATCAGATAAGCATTCACGTGTCTCAGATATCATCCATATAGAGGATAACATTGTTAACATGAGACTTTACGTCTATGAAGTGCTTATCTAGAAATCTACAATCAGTGATAAAGAAATAAAAATAAACTAAAAGTATTGACCCTGATAATTGAAATTGAAGATTGTTAGGAGAAGAAAATTTAAAACTTGACATCAAGCGTCAAGCAGTATATGAATTTTTCTCTCAATTTATTTACACATAAAGATAAAATGGCTACGACCAAGACCTGAAATGTGGCATAAAGAAAATAATATTAAATTTCTAGTGGAGCGGATGGTTTTTCATGACATTTTAGGAGTCACTTTTAGGATTACATATATTTTACAACATCACTACTCATTTGTAAACCCACCTTATAAATCACTCTTCCTTAAACAACATCCAAAGCTGATTTGTAAACCCACCTTATAAATTTCCTTTCATTTTCTTTGATAGGTTGAGAGATTGTTTACAATTGTTTCAAGAAATGTATTGGTGATGCGATGACTTAAATCCTTTGGTCCCCATTTTGTTCATAATGTGAAGATATTATGAGCAATTATGTACCATTATTATTTGAATATTCGGTGATCAAATATTAGTCTGAGTGATGCTCTTTAGAATTTAAAAAATGCAGGTAGAGAGAAAAATGGATGGGTAGAGGTGACCAGTACAGTGGTAGTTTGCTTCACTTAAGGATTGCATCGAGTATCCTTTTTGAAATTGACAAGTAAAACTAGTAGCAAAGAACTCCAAACCTTTTTTTTAAAATAAAAATTATTACCATCATTTATATGTTTTCATATCATATATAAACTATAATTTTATGGGGATAAACAACTTTTGCAGAGATAAATTTTTAGACCAGTAAGTATACGGTGACAAAAGGAATCCCAATAAATATGAGGCATTTTGCTTATATGTTAGATTAATGCCAAAATATGCTTTTGATCAGTACAAATATAACATACATATCACTAACATAGTAGTTTTATACTCAAATAAAAGAAGATAGGCACATATATTTACCATCTTCTGTACTAATAATCATTTTCTTCATAAATGAATTATTTTTAGAAAAGAAAAATCAATGCAGGAAAAAAAATAAGGAGAGGAATCAACGGGCTTGTAAAATTTAGCCCATTAACATAAAGTGATATGTAAAAAAGTATCCACGAATAAATTTTGAATAGAACCATATGCAAACTTGGTAATCAAGCTATCTAGACTTACCATAGTATAATCCATGTGCAAGCTTCCAGCCACCTATTCATCTAGGAGTTTGAAATGAATAATCTGGAAAAATAAAGATTATAATATCATGAGTTCATCGTCGTTTGAATTTAAAACAATACTTGAAAATTATAATATTCAGCGAATCAGTGACGGTGAGGGAACACAATATCACTTTCTACAACATGCAAAATGCAATAAAACTATAATTTTCAAGAAGAATTTAAATACGATATCATGTAATTCTCAAAATAAAAATAACTTGAATTGTAGTATGAAAACAAAATACCTTATGGATGTTAGCATACTGTTTGGCCTTTTATCTGTTTTCTATCTATATAAACCTATCTCTGTAACCCTAATGTAATCGATCTTCTTGCTCAGTCGTCTTGCTGAATAATATGAATTATCTTCTTCTTCTTCTTACTTGATTTTATAAACGTTTTACAAACGTTAACATGGTATCAGAGTCAGGTTCCTGTTTTTTCCTCGTCGCTGCCTCAACCTGAAACCCTAGCCTGCTTCAGCCTGAAACCCTAGCCTCGTCGTCGAGCTCTCAGCCTGAAACCCTAGCCTCGTTGCCCCTTGCCTCAGCCCCAGCCTCTGCCGCTGCCTCAGCCTCGTCGCCCCTCGCATCAGCCCCAGCCTCTGCCGCTGCCGCCCTCATCCCAGCCCCAAGGCCCTACAACCGATCAGCCCCAGCCCCACAGCCGATCTCCCCAGCCCCAGCCCCTGCCGCCCTCGTCTTGCTTCAGCCCGAGCCCCGATCAGCCCCAAGGCCCCACAGCCCCAGCCCCTGTCGACCTCGTCCCTGCAGCCCTTGTCCCCACCTAAACCCTAGCACACTGAAACCCTACCCTTGTCTCGAAACCCTAGTTCCCCGAAACCCTAGCCTAATTGATACCAGTCTCGACCTGAAGCAGTTGCTGACTTCAAAATATGGCAGGAGGTGATGATTCATTACAGGCTATTAGTGTTCGTTTAGATGGAAAAAACTATTCTTATTGGAGTTATGTCATGAAAAATTTCTGAAAGGAAAACAGATGTGGGGATATATTTCTGGTGTTATTGTGGCTCCTGAAACTACTAATGTTGAATTAATGGAGAAATGGGATACCAACAATTCAAAGATCATTACTTGGATTAATAATTCCGTTGAGAATAAAATTGGTATGCAATTGGCTAAGTATGATACTGCTAAGCAAGTCTGGGACTATTTGGAGCGACTTTTTGTGTGCTCTAACTTTGCCATTCAATATCAATTAGAGGCTGATATTCGGTCATTGTCTCAGAATGATCGAAATATTCAAGATTTTTATTCTGAAATTACTGCTCTTTGGGATCAATTGGTTATGACTGAGGATGCTGAGCTTAGGTCATTTGCTCCATATACCGCTCGTAGGGACGCACAACGTCTTGTTCAATTGTTGATGGCTCTTCGACCAGAGTATGAGCATTGTCGTGCGTCCATCCTACATCGCACTCCTTTACCTTCTGTTGACTCTGTTCTACATGAATTGTTAGCTGAAGAAACTCGCTTGAAGTCTCAAACTGAGAAAGTTGCACAGACCTCTTCTGCATCTGTTCTTGCTACGGGGATTTTACCAATCCCATCTCAACGCAACAAAATTAATTTCAAGAATGGTCGTGATTGTAATTACTGTAAACAACCAGGCCATTGGAAAAATCAATGTCCTGAATTATTAGCTCGTCAAAAAAGTCAAAAGCAAGGTGATAGATCACAACAGCAACAACGTGGTAGCCAACAACAGTCCTTCTCAACTGCACAAGGATATGGACAGTCACGTGGTAGTTCCCAGCCTAAGACTGCTGCATTGGTACATCCTTCTGGTGAATCAGGTGTGGACTCCTCTATGGACTCTCTTGTAGAACAATTTCAGAAGTTCCTTGCTAGCCAGTCTTTGTCTCAAAACATGACTGCTCCTCAGTCTCAGCATTTTGCCATGTCAGCTCCCTCCATATCAGGTTTGAATTCTCCTTTGTGGATTTTAGATTCTGGTGCTTCATATCATATGTCCCATGATTTTTCATCATTTATATCTATGTCTTTTGATTCTCGCTCACCTTCTATTTTGACTGCTGATGGCACACCTTTGCCATTAACAGGAATCGGTATAATTCAAACCACACACGTTTCCCTCCCAAATGTTTATTGCATTCCTAAATTAACTATGAACCTTGTGTCGGTCGGACAACTTTGTGATCTTGGATATCTTGTTCATTTTTCTTCTACCACTTTCTCTGTGCAGGATCCCAAATCCAAGAAGGTGATTGAGACAGGCCGTAGGCAGGGCGGTCTCTATGTTTTGGATGACTTACACATTCCAAGTCATGCCGCTGCTGCCAGTATTGACCTTTCTTCTTTTCATTTAACTCCATTGTCTTCTAAGTTTTATTTGTGGCATTCTAGACTTGGTCATATTTCAAGCTCTCATCTTAAATTTTTATTTAATTCTGGTGTTTTGGGAGACTTACGTTCTCATGATATTTCAGATTATAGTGGTTGTAAACTTGGAAAATTTTCTGCTTTACCCTTTAATCAAAGTCTTTCTACTTCTATTGCACCTTTTGATTTAGTTCACTCTGATGTTTGGGGTCCAGCACCCATCCCCACAAAAGGTGGGTGCATATATTATGTCTCTTTTATCGATGACTATACTCGTTATTGTTTGGTTTTTCTGATGAAACGTCGTTCTGAGTTTATTGATATATATACTGCCTTTCAAGCATATGTTAAAACACAACACTCTGCTATTGTTAAATGCTTTCGTTCTGATTTAGGGAGGAATATACTAAGGGAGACCTTTCTAACATATTCACGGCTGATGGTACTTTTCATCAGTCTTCCTGCACTGATACCCCGCAACAAAATGGTGTTGCTGAAAGAAAACATAGACACATTGTTGAAACTGCCCGTTCTATGATTCTTTCAGCTAGTGTTCCAAAAGAATTTTGGAGAGAAGCTGTTCTTACTTCCGTTTATCTTATTAATAAAATCCTAATTTCTCATAATTCTGGTATTTCTCCTCATGCCAAGTTGTTCGGTCAAACTCCCGATTACTCACACCTAAAAGTGTTTGGTTCCACTTGTTTTGTTCTTCGTCCGCACGTAGAGCGTACAAAATTATCTCCGCGTGTTGCTATATGTGTTTTTCTTGGGTATGGTATTGGACAAAAAGGCTATCGTTGTTATGATCCTTCTTCAAATAAACTATATGTTTCTCGTCATGTTTCCTTTATTGAGCATATTCCCTTCTACTCTATTCCAGCTAGTCCTCATAATATGACTAAGTCTGATCTTATTCACATTGATCCATTTCCTACTGATAACCCCTCTGATTCACCACTCATTACCATTGAAACACCGTCATCCACACACTCTGTTCCTCCTCCTACTGCAGGTGACACTTTATCTCCTGCTACTACGACTGTTCAAACACCTCCTGTGATGACAGATCCTGTTCAACCTCGCTATCCCACTCGCACACGTAAATCTACTCAATTATCAGATTTTGCTTACTCTTGTTACTCTCGGGCCTTTGCTTCATTTCTTGTTTCCATTGACACTTTCTATGAGCCTTCTTCTTACTCGGAGGCTATTTGTTCTCCTGTGTGGCAACGTGCTATGTCTGAGGAAATGTCTGCTTTAGACAAAACTGGTACCTGGGATCTTGTATATCTTCCTACTGGGAAGAAAACTATTGGTTGTCGATGGGTATATAAGATTAAAACCAAGTCAGATGGTTCTATTGAGCGATACAAAGCTCGTTTAGTTGCTAAAGGATTTGCCCAAGAGTATGGCATGGATTATGAGGAGACATTTGCTCCTGTGGCTAAGATGACATTTGTTCGGGTTCTTATTGCTGTTGCGTCCAGTCGTAAGTGGGACATCTCTCAAATGGATGTTAAAAATGCTTTTCTTAATGGAGATCTTAAGGAAGAAGTTTACATGGTTGCTCCACCTGGCGTTTCTCATGCTCCAGGTCAGGTTTGCAGGCTTAAGAAAGCTCTATATGGTCTTAAGCAAGCACCTCGTGCTTGGTATGAGAGATTTTCGAATGTTGTTACATCACTTGGTTTTACCTCTAGTCCCCATGATTCAGCACTTTTTGTCAGATTAACTTCTGCAGGCCGTATTCTTCTTCTACTATATGTAGATGATATGATCATTACAGGTGATGACAGTAATGGTATTATGAGCATTAAAGTCACATTGTCTCGTTGTTTTGATATGAAGGATTTGGGTCATCTACGTTACTTTTTAGGCATTGAAGTAGCTTCCTCAGAAAAAGGCTATCTTCTTTCCCAATCCAAATACGCCACTGACATTATTCATCGTGCTGGTCTTACTAATACACGTCATGTTGATTCACCACTTGAGGTAAATGCCCGATATACTCCGACAGATGGGAGTCCTCTTTCTGATCCCACTTTATACCGTTCTATTGTTGGTTGCCTTGTATATCTGACCATCACTCGTCCAGATATTGCCTATGTTGTTCACATTGTTAGCCAGTTCGTATCTTCCCCTACCTCTGTTCATTGGGCTGCTGTTATGCGCATTCTTCGTTACTTGCAAGGAACACTTTATCAGAGTCTTTTGTTTCCATCGACCTCTTCTTTGGAGCTTCGTGCTTTCTCTGATGCAGATTGGGCTGGTGATTCAACGGATAGAAAATCCACAACTGGCTTTTGCATATTTTTAGGTGATTCCCTTATTTCGTGGAAGAGCAAGAAACAGGATGTTGTTTCTCGGTCTTCTACTGAGGCAGAGTATCGTGCTATGGCCTCCACTACATCTGAGATCACATGGTTACGCTGGCTATTGGAAGATATGGGTGTTTCGATTTCCTCTCCCACTCCTATGTATTGTAACAATAAGAGTGCTATTCAAATTGCTCACAATACTGTTTTTCATGAGCGCACCAAACATATTGAGATTGGCTGTCATTTCACTCGGTATCACTTGCTGCATGGAACCATTTCTCTGCCTTTTACTTCGTCATCAACGCAACTTGCAGATTTCTTCACAAAGGCTCACACTATCGAACGTCATAGATTTTTCATTGGCAAACTCTCGATGCTTCTTGCTGTACCATCGCGTGTTTGAGGGGGGATGTTAGCATACTGTTTGGCCTTTTATCTGTTTTCTATCTATATAAACATATCTCTGTAACCCTAATGTAATCAATCTTCTTGCTCAGCCGTCTTGCTGAATAATATGAATTATCTTCTTCTTCTTCTTCTTACTTGATTTTATAAACGTTTTACAAACGTTAACAATGGAATATATAAGAAGGCCAATTAGTTGCAGCATTGTTGATCCAAATTTCGATCCATCTACATATCGATAGAATCCATCCACGTTGCATTAGCTAAGTTGCATAAAAAAATCAAATTAAATTCGAGATCATTTGAAATCCAGGGCGTCGACCCCTTATGAATGCAAGTGGTTGTACATTGAGCAACATAAGTGAATTGCATACACATCAGCTTTAACACATGAGTAGTTGAATGAAATTAATAAACACATCTACAAAATAAATCAACAATAACAAAAAAATTGTTCTATATAACATGATTAACCTGATTCAAGGTATCACTGCATTTTGAATTTTTTGTTGTAGTTTTACAATTTTATATTAAGCTGTATTTTCCTATTTGTAGTCAACTTGTTCTTATTTAGAGATATTAAGGATTTATATTTGCTTTGAATATATAAAGATGTAAGAAATTTCATCTTAGTAACATCGTTGTTCAAGCACTAAGATGTATGGCCACAACTTGGTATTTATAGATGTAAATTGAATAATGTATTGTGTCCATGCATGTGTGGTAACTATGATCCACACCCATATTTTGCAAATTGATGAAAATATTAGTCCCACATCCACTACAAGAATTACTGTTTATAGCAACGGGGGGAACGGCCTCCAACGGCCTTTGACCAACGGCTTCCAACGGCGAGCAACGACAAGCTTTTCCCGGAATTTTTTAATAACAAAAAACACATGCCGTTGGAAGCCGTTGGAATAATGCCGTTGGCGGTCGTTACTCGCCGTTGGAAATCCACGACTTACCTGTAGATCAATCTTCTTCCTCCTCATTCATCTTACACACGAAAATCAATCCAAAAACCTCAATTTTCCCACCCTAAAAAATTTTCAACCCCATTTTATCCCCTTCTACACGTTCTAGCATCCCCATCTTGGTTTGCAAGCTTCACAACCTCCAAAATCAGGTATTATTTGCTAAAACCCTAATTTTGTTAAATTTTTAATTTTAGGTTAAATTGGTAATTTTGTGTATGTATTGTGCTATTGTCTGTGTAGTGTAGTGTATTGGACCTTAATTATTGTTATTAAACTAATTATTGCATGTTTAACTATGATTTGTTAAATTAGGTTTATTATTAAATTAGTGTCAAACTTAATAATTGTTACTAACCTAAGCATGAACCTCACTTGTTATTATATTGGTGATTGAATTGCGTAAAATCGTACGTAGAAAGTGATGATATTGACCTATAAATTGTTCACTTTTGACATGTTATGATACGATATATACGTGATACATTTTGTGCATGACTGGATGTGATTTGTGATGCGATTATATGTATAACATTGTTTGTTTATTTTATACGTTGCGCGCACACACTGGATTTTTTTTGCTTTAGGAAAAAATCATTATATATGCGTTGATTCAACATATTATTTATTGATATAAAAGTTTAAATTTTATGAAAATAAAATTTAAACTTTTGTATCGCTAATTTTAAAATTTAAACCCTTAGAGTGTTTTTGGTCCCATCCGATCAGTATTATATATGATCGTTGTGTGGATATTCGTTTTTTTAACAGAACGGACATCTATATTCATCGTATACAGTATTTGTTGGATTTGTCCCTGTATTGGACAAGTTACAAAAACAATAACGTAATTAAATCTCGTAAATCATTTCAGTTTAAACGGTTCGCAAAATTTCGGCAGCGCTTCCCTTTATGTTCCCTGTGTACACGCAATTGTGTACTGTTCAGGGAACTAAAGCGAAGTGCTGTCGAAATTTTGTTGAATCGTTTAAATTGAAATGATTTATGCGATTTAATTACATTATTGTATTTGTAATGGGAGGTAGGATGACCCATCAACAAAGTGTCAATGATCAATTAATATCAAATTCGCTAATAAAATTGTTTAAATAGAATATAATGTTCATTTCAAAATAAGCTTTAAGTATTATTTTAACAGATATAACAAAAACAAGAAGAATGTTTATAAAATTGTTTTAATAAAAAATGTCAATGCAAATTTATATCGTACTTTTTAATTATATACGTAGATAAATGGACAATTATTTTACTGATCTGAGCTGGATGTACAAAAAACGAGAGGTCGATACTGAAGGCTCAACAAGTGAAAATTTTAATAATGGTGTTAGCGTATTTATGGATTTTGCTTTACGTAATAACGGAAACTACAAAGAAATCCGTTGTCCATGTAGTAAATGCAAACTGTTAAAGCATTTGATACCACAAATGGTTAGAGTTCATTTGCGTCAGTACGGTTTCGTGTCGAACTATTTGATTTGGGATCGTCAGGGGGAACAGTTAGCATCTAA
Source organism: Allium fistulosum (assembly GCA_030737815.1). NCBI lineage: Eukaryota > Viridiplantae > Streptophyta > Magnoliopsida > Asparagales > Amaryllidaceae > Allium > Allium fistulosum. Next base: position 473,803,807 of record CM060904.1, read on the forward strand.
TCCTGTACAAGATGAGGAGGTGGTGAGTAATGAAATTGGTACGACAAATCTTGTAGAACATATGGTTGAAGATGCTGCACGATCAATGTTTCATGTTCCTCAATTAACTGATGACGATGGTAATGCTGAAGAAGAACCAAATATTGGGGCAAAAAAAAATGATTTGTTAGATTTGGTATAATTATTAAATAAGATAAATAGTTAATTATTTTAAGTTTTAATTTGTTAAAATATAAATAATGTATATTTATATGTGCATATTTCAGGAGAGACAACGCGGGAGGGCTGTTAGTTATTGGGATGTGTTTACCCATACACATGCCTTGACTCAAGTCGATGATTTCGGTGCAGTTTCTTACTCTTGGGACCACGATGACAAAGCGCGTGATGCCTATGTAAGTATAACATAAGTAACTAAAACTTACAAGTTAATTAAAATAACGTTAACTAAATTCAATTATATTTTGCATGACACCAAAAGTTCCAGGAAGCGCGGACAGCCTTACTTGAGGATACGGGACGAGCTCACTTGACCCTTGATGAGGAGGACGCCATTTTTGAGTCTATCATGGATCCAGTGACCCGTGGCAGACGCTACGGATAAGGAAGCCAATCGGTAATTTTAAGTTAAATTTTAAGTTAGTAAATATCTTTATACTAGTGTATTCCATTCATATTTTGAACTATCCTTATACCAGCGGCAGACGCTTCCATATTCGTAGTTTGTTTTATGAATTTGTTAGTGAATATATATAGGTTAGTTAATTTGCAATTATTTTAATACTAATTTTTTTAGTGTAGTTGATAATTTAAATTTGTTTACAGGCTCAGACAGCCCAAAGAGAATATCAAAAGGCTCAAGATAAGGAAGAGATTACGCAGCTACGAGCCGAGCTTGCCGAGATGCAGGAACGCAATTTGCTGCATGAAGCAAGGATGGAGAAGATGAACCGACGTATGGCGGAGTTCATCGCACAGTATGGACAGCCTCCTTCATCTGGTGGTTCTGGTGCGGAGTGATTTAGGTATGTTTTGTTATTGGCATGTATATTTTGGAGTTGGTGAGAATTTGATACATTCTGATGGTTTCTGTGTATATTTGGATTTGATACATTCTGATGGTTTGGTTGTGGATGTTGGTTTGGATTTTTTGATGTTGGTTTGGATTTTTTGATGTTGGTTATGTTTGGATATTGGTTTATGTTGAAATATATGCATGATTTGGTTATATCTATATGTTTGGATATGTTTTGATATAGTTGTTATATATATATATATATGCTAGAAATGGAGCTGTTTTGATATGATTGTGGTTGTGTGTGGCTAGAAGCAAGCACTGCTAGTTTTATTTTTAAAAAATATACCCAGATTTCAAACGGCTTCCAACGGCAAATTCCAACGCATTCCAACGGATTTCCAACGGTAGTTTGGTCAACAGGATTTGCCACGTTGGCAAACTTGTCGTTGGTATAACCCCGTTGGTGCCGTTGGAAGTCGTTGGAAGCCGTTGAAATGTATACCAACGGGATTTTCAACGGCCTCCAACGGCTTACCGCTGTTGGAAAGAGTCGTTTCTCTTGTAGTGATCGGCAAATATATAAACAAGATCCTATATAAATATTAAAAGACTACTATTCACATTGACTAATTGGTTTTGTGAATAACTACTCTAAATCCAAACTAAAAAAATGCCAACAGTGGTATGCCACCCAAAATATGCTCAATGTTATATATTTTTCCTAACATATCCCATCCTTTAGAGGAAATAAAGGCAGGACCTAATAACAAAAGTATATAACAATATGCCAATGATAAAATTTTGATTATTTATTAGGAGTACATTCTTATATGAAACATAAAAATAGAGTTCTCACTGTAAATGCCGATCTCCAGTTATGCAAATAATTTTTCTTCTAATGTTATATTATATTTTCTAGGACAAATTTTCAAATTAGACTGCTTTTCAAAACTACTTGCATCAATAGGCTGGTTTTAAAACTATTAGCACTTATAGGCTACATTTTGCCAGCTCAGCGTTGAGCTGGCTTTTTTAAAAAAAAATAATACGGGGCGCATTTCAGAAATGCGCCCCTTAACATTTACACTGGCGCATCTGCCAAATGCGCCAGTGTAAATTTTTCTACACAAGACACAAACCAGAAGCCATACGCCAGTCAATTGTTTTAAAAATGAGAGGATGGACATTCTGAGGTAAAAACATCTCTAGTAGAAGTTACATTTTCAATCAATGATGCCGCCATAATTTTCGCACTACATAAATCATCCTTCAAAGGCACCTCAAATTCCATATGTTCATTGTTATCATTATCATCTTCTTCTTCCACCAGAGATGCTTCATTATTTTCATTTTCTTTCTCATGATTAATTTCAAACTCTAGCGCTTCATTATTAACTTCCATATTTTCCATCCATGACATATCATTATCCATTGAAGCAATTTGCATACTATCTATATGCGGTGAACTACGACCTCCATCATCATTGTTAACCTCTCTAGCATTTGAAGGAACGGAGTGTAAAAATTGATCATTTGCCAATCTAGAACTTGAACCACCCGGATGCACCGTAGAACTGTGAAAAAAAGAGTATGAGATCAAAACACTATAAATTTCAACTACTCGAATGTAAATACTTTAACAAATTACTTGCTTTGTATTCACACAAGTAGGAAATGCTGGACTTGGATTGCTCTGATAAGGATAACTCGGAATAGTACCAAGAATTTGAGTAGAATGTTGGTTTAAATTAGTGGTAATTGCCTCTTCAAAATGTCTCAACTCCTCTTTTATTACAAATAATTCAATCACTTTCATATTAACGGAAAACATAGCATCGACATCTTCATCATCATTTACGTCGATAGTAGAAGACCCAGAATCCGTTACCCACTTGCTTACTAGTTTTACATCATACTCTTGTGAATTAATTTTTGTAACCCTATACACCGTTTCTTTTAGTTCATGATAGGAGCAAAAATTTTTAACCTTTGAACCTTTTTGTTTACCACCAACATATACCGGTGTATTGTTTTCTTTCATAGTCAATTTTCCATCAAAGTAGCAAATAATTGGGATGAAATCCGACATACTTCTACAAAGGAAAACATTATTAATTTTAGAACAATCAATTGCTACACAAATACTAATGACATAATAAAGCATAAAAATGAGAGGATGGACATATCAAAAGTAGAATATGAAAATACCCAAAAAATTGAGCTAGGGTTTGAGTTTAAGTTAGTATTTTACCTTCAAATTGATGCCAAATAGCTGATAGAAGTAATCCGGCTAGTAATTTTGAGATTTTGATGAATTTTTGAGCTGAATGGAAGAAATGTACGAAATTGAATTTTGTACGTGGAATATGTTTTGTTTTGGGAAGAAAACAATTGACTGGTGTATGGCTTCTGGTTTGTGTCTTGTGTAGAAAAATTTACACTGGCGCATTTGGCAGATGCGCCAGTGTAAATGTTAAGGGGCGCATTTCTGAAATGCGCCCCGAATTATTATTTTTTAAAAAAGTCCAGCTCAACGCTGAGCTGGCAAAATGTAGCCTATAAGTGCTAATAGTTTTAAAACCAGCCTATTGATGCAAATAGTTTTGAAAAGCAGTCTGGTTTGAAAATTTGTCCTATTTTCTATTGTAAAATGCAACATGCGAAAATGATGAATGGTACATGAGAAAAATGACAGTGTATGAACCTCTAATACTATTTTTTTTCAACAGTGATCATGAGCCTTTTAGCATTTGCAAATTCTCTAATCCATTGTTATACTTATTACACATGAAACTTATGGTATAAAATGCTGAATGAAACAAAAGTAATAGCTCCTGACCTCCCATAACAATCTAGTGGAGGCATTTTTAGTGTATGGAAAATAATGCGCTCCAAGTCTCCATAGTGGATTAGATAAATATCATAAAGCAATAAAATGTAGCATACCTCGGTTGTTTGTTCCATGATGGAATCCAGTAAGTTTAATTGAATTTGTGTTAGTAATTATAATGAATTCTAATATGAACTAAACATTATATATTATTAAACGGTCTTCTATCGAAATCCTTTGTTGCAACATGATTCATTGCTCATACGTGAGTTGACTTGCTAAGAATTTTTCAAATGCTGATATATTGCTTAAATTGCATATCACTGTTAGAAATTAATGGGGAGGAACTAGAAAGATAAAATGAGAGAGTTATGTCATGGATGAGGCTACTGCCTTGAAAGCAAAATTTGGCACGACTATGGTGCAATCGATAATTGGCGCCTGCTCTCCAAGGCTAACACAACAGTCCTTCAAACTTGTGCACTCAAGGTTAAAGGATTTGGAGATATGTAAAAGTCACTGTCCATAATTTTAAGTATTTTGAAAGATAATTTTAATTTTAGAGAAAATTATAGAGAGAGAGGAGAACGAAGAAGATAAATTTTTATCTAGATTTTTCTTCTTCTTTTTCTTGAGAAGAGAGAAATGAGAGAGAATCAAATAAACGTAAAATCTTTCTCTCTCTTAAGCCCATCAATCACAATAAATAAGTATCCCATAAATAAAAACATTTTCTCATTAATAAATAATTCAAGTGGTCACGCGATAAAAAGACTTTGGTTTTTTTGGTTTTTTTTTTGTAATTATCCAACAATCCCCCACTAATTAAAACAAAAATCAAAGAAGATGAATGAAAATAAACTGGGTAAGAAGAAAGTTTCATACATAAGTACCAATGTCTTACAATCGAACTAATACATAAAGAAGTGGGTTCAAAACTTAATCTAAGTATAGAATTTCTTCTTGAACCACAAAGATTTAGGTTGAGATCTCACAACACGTACTATGCTTTCAATTTCTACAAACTCTATGAGAAATATGTACTTTTTATGGCCATGCACCTACCTTGGGTACTCATGAGTGCTCTAAAGAACTCGTAGAAGGTGGCCCACTTTCACATCCAAGTAGGTAAGTCCATCAAATGCTCCATTATAGCACCACTACTAATGGTTATGGACTCATTAAGAGCAAAGGCTCAACTTCACAAAAAAATAACCATAATTCATCAAGTACGTCTCAAAAGCACCATCAATACTGGCTATGAATTGTGTATGAGCAATAAGGCATTTCCTCAAATACATTAAAGAAATCCATCAAGTGCGTCTCAAAAGCATCACCAATGCTGGTTATGAATTTGAAAAGAGAAAATAGGCTCAGATTAAGATAAATCATAAATCAATATATCTATCAAGTACATTTCAAAAGCAGCATTAAAAAATGGCTATGGAATATACAAAGTAATGTAGCTCAAACTCATAACAAATAGTAGAATCCATCAAGTGCTCTCAAAAACACTACTAGAAACTTGTTATGGATTATATAAACACATAGAAGCTCAAACTTATATCAAATAGAAGAGTCCATCAGCTGCATTTCAAAAGCACAAACAAAAACTAGTTATTCATTATAAAAGCAATGAAGCTCAAACCCGTATAAAACAACATAATCCATCAAGTGCATCTCAAAGGCACCATCAAATTTTTTTATGGATTATATTTTTGGGTGGCTGCAAATTAATTTTTAATAATTATTTACTATTATTTAATATTATTTAAATCAATGTACTAATTCAATAAATCATATAAAATAAAATATGTTTCAAAAATTAAATTTTCAATTTTATAATTTTTTAATCATCATATAAACTCTCGGCCAAAATTCGGAGTTTAAAAATCATTTTTTATACTGTTAAAAAATCATTTTTTATACGGTTAAAAAATAAATTTAATAAAAGGTCGAAATCAATCAATTAATTAAAAATATTATTTTGACTGAGAAAATTCTAGAAATATTTTCGTAACTTTAAAATATCATGCTTGATTTTCTAAAAATTTAAAATTCGAATAATAATACTCAAAAAATAAAGTTTTTATTAATCTATTGTATTTTGAATAATTAATTAATATATATCTTTTAATGCAATAAAATATAAATAAATTTTTTGGTGTTGTGTATTCGATCTGGAAAGGTTAAAGATATATATATATATTAAATATATAATTAATATACATACATACATACATATATATATATAAATACATATACATATTTAGATATTATAAATAGTGGAAAATAGGCATAAGGACAAACTTTGAAAAAAATTTAGACTGAAGGACAAAAAGTTTCATTTTTAGGCTGAAGGACAAACTTTGAAAAAAAATTAGGCTGAAGGACAATGTTAAATATGGCTAGCATTTTGTACAGTGTAAAACTGAATATAATGCAAGTTGTAAATAGCATTTTGTATAGTGTAAAAACTGAATATAATGCTAGTTATAACTAGCATTTTGCTTCGGTCTAATTTTCTTTCAAAGTTTGTCCTTCTGCCCAAAAATGAAACTTGGTGTCCTTTAGTCTAAATTTTTTTCAAAGTTTGTCCTTGTGCCTAATTTCCTCTTATAAATATACTTATATATATATATATTCGAATATAATAATAATAATTTTGTTACTGTAATTCATACATATATATGTTAACCCAAAAAATGGATCAACACCCTGGTTTGAGTATGAAAGCATCAGCCATGTTTGGACAGAGCAATAACACAGATAATAGGTATAGAAAAAGACAGTAAAAGAAAAAAGACAAGGAATTTTATAGTGGTTCGGCTATTAATGAAGCCTACGTCCACTTTATAGTTTAATTATAAACTGATTGCTGTTACAAGTAATGGTTGGTTACCAGGCTTTTGATTATCCTTAGGTAGATTGAATCCCCAGAGTTGGAATCCACTGAAGAATCACAGTGAATCCCTTTAAAGATTGTTATGAGGGAGGTGGAGAGTGCAGAATGTTTCCAGCAGAGCTTCAGCAACCAATCCGGAGAAGATCCCGTTTGTGTTGCAGGTAAGATGGTACTTATAGAGATCGGAGAGCTTCTGATCCAGGCCTGTTCAATAACTGCTTACAGATGACCATAGGAAGATGCCACGAACCTTAGCTCACGACCCGAGCCAAAACCATGGACCACAGCGATCCATGGTCTATGGACCGCTAGCGATCCATGGTCTATGGATCGCTAACGATCCATAGATTTGGCTCGCGCGTGAGCTACTTACTTAGCTTCTTTCCCCATTGCTTTACTTTGCTAGCTCGCCAGGATGCTGTGATCATGTATGGATCGCTGGCAATCCATGGTGTATGGATCGCTAACGATCCATACACTTAGCATAATTTTGCTTTGTCTTTTAGTTCTTCTTTGCTTCCCTCGCGCCATAGCGAACCACGATGTTGTATGGATCGCTTGCGATCTATGCACTTATTTTGGAGTTTGATGTCTGGAATCACTTCATTGCCTTGTATTGACGTTGTTCGTGTAGTGTCATTGCACGTTGCTCTGTTTTGATGACGACTTACTAGCTGGTAGTATTTGACTGCTGATTGGACTGAACGGACACCGGTCTCTTGGTTTAGTCAAATTTAGTTGTTGCTTTTGTGATAAGACCTGGCTCTCTTTAACCACTTTAACTCGTTGCTTTAGCCCTTTTGGTTGAGTTCTAAGCTATTCTGACTTTATCAAGTTATTTCATCTTCTCTTAAATCCTGCTAGGTTAAAACCTGGATAACAATATATATAAGTATATGTGTAAAATGATTTTTTTTAAATCTTTATATATTTTTTATTTACATATATACCTATATATATTTGTTTAATATTTAATGCAATAATGTGTGTCAATATATATATATATATATATAAATCATTAATATTTTAACATATAAGATACACACACACATATATATACATACGTACGTACGTACGTACATACATACATATGTATATATGTATAATTTTACATAGTTTTAATATTTACATAAATAACAGGTTTACATACATACATATATTTGAACGACATTTAATATATATAAGGTGAGCTAATGTAACGACCTACCTTTTTGGACGGTTTAAATCGACAATAAACCACACATGTCTAACTCAAACCATTCAAAAGGGAGGATTGTCAATGGGAAGAAAATAAGAGAAAAAAGGAAAAATAAAACAAAGAATCTCATAGCGGAATGACAAAATATAATAATAAAATAAACAGTTCGTGAAGCTGTTTTACAAATAACATTTGATTACACTTTACAATACAATCGGAGTTATACATACAACAGGTATAATAGGATAATGCAGCGGAACAACATGATGCAGTGAGATGTATATAATAAAAAGTAATAATATACTAAATCTTCTTTTTTGTCCTTCAGAAAGATAGTCTCCAATGCGCTGAAATACTTAGGGCTGACCCGGGTGTAATGAAAGACAAAACACTCGAGTCAGAACTAAAAGATCTTATGTAAGTTAAATCAACAACAAATAAATATGAGTGTAACGGCTTCAGAGATGTTTATGGGATTATAGATCTCCTATCCAGTATATAACGTGCGTGCAATAACTTAAGAGATGTTCGGGATTTTCCATCTTCTAAGGATCCGTTAAACTATCTATATGTAGTAATATACGCTATATATATTGTGTCTATCAGCAAAGTAAAGTATTAAAATAGCGTTAAGGCGTTACCCATATCCCTCTTAATACATTTTTATAAATGTCGTAGTCTATACAGTACTGTAAACTCCACCAAACTGGTGGACTATCAGGGAGTACTCCATAGGTACGACACAAACCAAAATCATAGTGGGCTCGATAAGGCATATGACAAGGAACATGAAGCAATGCCCAGGGTAGGATTCTACCATTTTACACTCCCGGACTGTTGGCAACGTATAGCAGCTACTACTGCCTACCTCGAAACACACTCCTATAATCAAATCGAAGGTGGCCACCAATCAATCACAAAGTAACAGATATGGTATCGAAGAAATGTGCCCGATCGAAGGAGTGACCTCACTTGGCCCGGAATAGCTCTTATTTTAGTCATATCAAGCTGACTTGAGGGGGTCAGGGCTGCGTTCTTACCTCATAACAGTCGCATTCGCCAAACCATCCTACTTCGTTCTGGATTCTCACTACGTGCACGGTTGTTAAGGTGGTTTCTGAATTGGCAGAAAGTATGACAATATCCGACCCTGGTCTCTTTAACAATCAATCGTTATATTTTTCACACTATGGTCATTTCATAAAACATTATTAATAATAAATCCAGAAATAGTTTATACCTTCATATCAAGATATCCATATACTTATTCCAAAAGTAAAAATATGTTCATAAATACCGAGGAAGATTTCTTTCAATCAATTTTGAAATAATTTATAAATCTCCATTAAACCATCTATAAACTATTTATAGGCTTTAAAACCATTTCTAAAGCTATTTATAAGTTCCAAAACAGTTTACAACTCTTCCCCTTTTTCATAAACTTCTACGCAAATTCCTTTGTACGAGTTCTTTTATAAAACCCTTTATAAAATCCTTTAAAACCTTTATAATTCCTTTATAAATAAAAATCTTTTATAAAAATCCTTTATAAAAAATCTTTTATAAAATCCTTTTACAAAATCCATTATAAAATCTCTTACAAAACTTTTTACAAAATTCTAAAATCTTTTACAAAAATCTTTTATCTATTAAAGTTATTATAAAAGTATATATTTATTATCTTAAATCAAAACTATATTAACTGTATTAAATTAAATTTAATATATATATATATATTAAATATTTTATTAAATTAAATTTTAAACTATTTAAAATATTTATTTAAAACTAAATAAAATTATAAGTTAAAATCTTAAATTTACATTTAAAACCATATATTAACTTATAATTTGAGCTTTAAATCATATAAAATAAATTATTTTCCAAATATAATTTTTTTTATAAAATCATTAAATAAAATTTAAAAATAAAATTTATAAATCAAACATACTTTACCATTTAGAAAATAATTTAAAACCGACCAACGGTGTCTGTATATAATTTTCTACCCTATGGTCAAGTGATAGGGTATGTATCATTTCAACCCTAAAATAGTTAAATTTTCCAGGTATATATCATTTCAACCCGTATCCCAAATTAATAATTTTCAAATCAATAAAATCGCTCGGGCTTATCATTTCAACCCATAACGATTTTTCCTAATCCATGAGATCCTTCGGTATGTATCATTTCAACCCATAGTGATAACATGGATATAAACATCCAATCATCCAAAATGTCGACAAATAAACATCCATCATAATCAACATCCATATCGGCCAATAAATCACAGCAATTAACTGGTTATCATTATCAGGTATTTAACTAACAATTTAAATTCAATATTAATTTAAATGGCAGTTTAATTCAATATAAATTAAAATTAAATTAAAATGTCAAATTAAACTACCAAACAGCAACCAATCATATTCTTATCACGCCATAAATTTAATTCAACTAACATAAGAAGGTTTAGTATTTGTGAGTGGGTTAAATCACTCACCTTTGATTTCTATTTAAAATCCAAATAAAGCCCAATATTTGAACAGTGTTAGAATGCAGCCAAACCAGTTCCATAACATTTGGAATTTCGATACGATCCCGACATAAGAAACGGTGTCTAAATCCGAGCTCGTATGAAAAAGTTATTAGCGTTAGAATGTTTAAATTTTAAATTTAAATTAAAATAAAACAAGGGTATTATTGTAATTTACGCTACCATCCTGAAACCCTACTCCATCGCGTTCAAACCCTTCCAACACGCAGCCGCCACCGTTCATGGTCAAACGCGCACGCCTCCTCGCCACTGCACCAAGATTGGCCGCCATCATCGAATTCGCCAGGTCACGCCGCCCCAGACCAAGGCCACGCGACCACTCCGCCACCTCCCTGCAGCTCCGCGCTGTCACCGCTTCAAAGCCATTTTCTGGCAACATCGACAACTTCTGACACGAATATACACCATGGATCGCCTCCCTTGATCGTCCTCTACGCAGCAGCGCCTCCCGATCGTCGATCGGATGACGATCCACCGTCGAAAAGCAAATCCTAATATGGACGACAGAGGTTTCTCCACTAATTTCTGGCCAAACCGAACCTCGATTGCAAAAACGAATAGAAGATCTAGATTACGTTCGTCGAGAGCTTTCCAACGATATATAATATTGCATAGTTTGAGGAGTTTGAATATTTTGATTTTGATTTGAAATTGAAACTAGGGTTTGGGAATTGGGAATTAGGATTTAGGATGACAGCAATTGAGAAGGAGTAGATGAAGATGACAGTACATACAGAAATATGAAATAAGAAATCTGTTAGGGTTTATAACAGCCTATATATAGGCAGAGATAGATAAGCATGAATGGACAGATCGAATTGGGTCGAAACGATAACAACGACCTAAAAAGCCCGTTTCGTTCCCGAAACGAAAGTAGGTCATCTAATATATTGAAATATAGGTTTTCGATATTTTTAAACTCAATGCAACTAGTTTCGAACCCTAATTTCATTGTATACGGAAGTTAGCTTTTAAAATCAAATATTTTTAATTAAATTCATTTAATTGATTTCTACGCATTTCGAGCTTGCACGATCAAACGATAAGTCTGATCGCTACGAAACTTGAAATCTTATAATAATTCACTGTTACGGATCCGATGAAACTGGTTTCTTCGAAATCCGAGCCAGCGCCCAAAAAGGCTACTTTTCACGTTAATTAAATAAATTATTATTAAATTGATTTAATCACTTTTAAATTCAAATTTAAAAGTTAACAATTTTATCATTCTTGATTCCATAGAAATTAATAATCTTTTAAAATTTAATATTCCATGTTAATCTCAAGATTTAAACATTACATTAAATTCAGCGTCAAATTACAACTGTAATAAAATCCTAGTTAATTATATTTTTAATTTTAATCAAATTCTTTTATTTCGATTTACACTCTTATTATTGAATCACCTATTACCTTATGAATATAATTAACATTAGTTTACATTTTATTGCATTCATATTCTACAATTATCATCTTAACCCATGTTAACTGCAATATTTAATTACATTAATTCCAATAATTATTTTATTCCTTATTTACAAATTTAACCAAATTAAGTTTACAATTATTTTAATTGATTGAAATTACATTAAAATAGTTGTCAATAACATTCAAACAACATTACTAAATCATATTCTAATTATTTTTCTCATAAATAAATCGTAAATTTTAATTTCTCCCAATATTAAATTCTAAAATCTTATTAAATTTAATAATTTCTAATTATCAAAATTTATGGGTCGTTACACTCTCCCCCACTCAAAACTTTTCGTCCTCGAAAAGGAACAAGAAGGAATTAAGAAACTTGATATAATTTTATTCAAATTATTCAATTTATAAACAATTAATTTATATAATTTAGTTTAATAAGAATTTGAAAATAACTCAACTTTTACAAAAAATTTCTACTTCTTAAATTTACGAAAAATTTCGGTAGAGTCTCCTTTGTACGGATAGGTTCGAAAAAATAATAATTTCAATATATATATCATATTTCAATAATAAACATTCCAAACCATGGGGAAAACAATAAAATATCATTCCAAAACCGTAATCTAAAAACGTACTTATTAGTCGGGCAAACAACTTTATTTATGAAACCAAAAGCAACAGCTATTGCTTCCATAAACCCGTATTACACTTATATAATTCAAAATAGTGAGAATTATGTACAAGAAAAATATTTAGTTGTTTCAGTTAGTAATAAAAGAAAATCAACACAAAACATATGCAAACAAAACAGCATGACCATCATATGCAACAAAAGAATCTATCACACATCCACAGCAACCAAAACTAATGATTTGTTTAGTTCAGAAACTTTTCATCATACAAGAATGATAAATAAACTAATAAGTGTACCTTACGCTCAACAGCCTTAGATAATAACTAAATAGATTATTCATACTACCTTAAACAATTTGAAGTATCCTCTCCCAAACTTCCCATTAGCCAAACAATACAAAGTTTAAATGTTATTTAAATTTATTCAATTGGCTTCCCATTTGCACATTATGTACTTTCATTTATTTCCAGTTCCAATTCATACTAGGTCATCTTTTTTATAAATTTTCATTCAGTTACTTACATAATATATTTCTCATTCAATATTTGAAATCATCATTGAATACATTGTTAAAGTATTACATATATTTCATTTATTTTCATTTATTCATACAAGGTTATCTCTTATTAGTTTACATTCATTTATTCACATAGAATATTTCAAACTCAATTATTTAGAACATCAATAAATCAATTCTTAAAATATTATATAAGTTTCTAGCAGTTTAATTCATATTTATTGTTTATATAGCTTGATTTCAATTGAATATTAATATTCATTAATGAATCATTTCAACTATTTCTTAACTTTATAATCATTTACTTAAATAATATTCACTTTTACTATTCAATATAATTAACCATTTCAAAGCATAGCTTAAGTTTATAATATTTCTTGTACTCTTAATTCTTCATTTGTAAACATAGGTTCGCATTTTTGTTATTAAGCATTTACTTGTATAATATTTTATTACATATTCATTTTACATTTCAACTTTATTAACAGAAAACTTAAGAACTAAATACCGGATTTCATTACAAATCATCTCAAAATAATATATATACTTACATCTTTTGTGTAGCAAAACATACTTGGAAATTAAAATTAAAATTTGTTTATCAAAAGAAATGTGTAGCAAAGCTACTACAGTGGTCTTCCCCCTTTGAAACTCGAAAATGAAAGTCGATGATGTCGCGGTCATCACCAAAATTATTTTCCAGCGACAAAAGAGGGGAGAACATATCTTATTTCCTTTTAAAATTCTTTTAAAACATTTCTTCCAAATCACATTGAAAATATTTATATCCGAAAATACTTCCAAATAATACTTTTTTTTTCTCAAAATCTTTGAAAACCAATTTCAAAACTCCGAAACTTAAGTTCTCAAATTTCCAGTTCATATTCACTTTATTTGTAAATCCTATTTTGCAACCAATATTTATAAAATTTCACTTCCTAACAACATATCACATACAACTATATCCAATTATAAAATTATTCTTTTATATACAAAATATAATACTAGGTAAAATTATTTCATTTACCTATATTTCAAAAACAATATTGTGTCGGCCTGCCTTAAGTGTTTAGAAATCCCTATCGATGCCATAGCGTCCTATGTACTGTTCAAAATTTATAAATACCAAACAGAATAAATTAACACAATATAAAAACATTTTATAACACTAACAAGTATGCTCTCTCATATATATACACCCAAAAAAACTCATTCTAGGGTACCACTACCCGATCTCTAATGAGTCAAACCCCACAAAGCTAAGGTTATCGCTAAACCAAAGCTCTGATACCAACTATAACGACCCACCTTTTTGGACAATTTAAATCGACAATAAACCACACATGTCTAACTATAACCATTCAAAAGGGAGGATTGTCAATGAGAAGAAAATAAGAGAAAGAAGGAAAACAAAACATAGAATCTCACAGTGGAATGACAAAATATAATAATCAAATAAACAGTTCATGAAGTTGTTTTACAAATAACATTTGATTACACTTTTAAAATACAATCAGAGTTATACATACAATAGGTATAATAGGATAATGCAGCGGAACAACATGATGCAGTGGGATGAATATAATAAATAGTAATAATATACTAAGTCTTTGTCTTCGTCCTCCAGAAAGATAGTCTTTAATGCGCTGAAATACTCAGGGCTGATCCGAGTGTAATAAAAAGACATAACATTCGAGTCAGAACTAAAAGATCTTATGTAAGTTAAGTCAACAAAAAATAAATATGAGTGTAACGGCTTTAGAGATGTTTACAGGATTTTACATCTCCTATCCAGTGTATAACGTGCGTGCTATAACTTAAGAGATGTTCGGGATTTTCCATCTCCTAAGGATCCGTTAAACTATCTATATGTAGTAATATACGCGATATATATGGTGTCTATCAGTAAAGTAAAGTGTTAAAATAGCGTTAAGGCGTTACCCATATCGCCCTTAACACATTTTTTATAAATGTCGTAGTCTATACAGTACTGTAAACTCCACCAAACCGGTGGGCTATCAGGGAGCACTCCATAGGTACGACACAAACCCAAATCGTAGTGGGCTCGATAAGACATATGACAAGGCACGTGAGGCAATGCCTAGGGTGGGATTCTACCATTTTGCACTCCCGGACTGGTGGTAACGCATAGCAGCTACTACCGCCCACCTCGAAACACACTCCTATAATTAAATCAAAGATAGCCACCAATCAATCACAAAGTAACAGATATGGTATCGAAGAAATGTGCCCGATCGGAGGAACAACCTCACTTGGCCCAATATAGCTCCCGTTTTAGTCATATCAAGCTGACCCGAGGGGGTCAGGGCTGCTTTCTTACCTCATAACAGTAGCGTTTGCCAAACCATCCTACTTCATTCTGGATTTCCACCACGTGCACAGTTGTTAAAGTTGTTTCTGAATTGGCAGAGAGTATGACAATATCCGAACCCAGTCTCTTTAACAATCAATCGTTATATTTTTCACACCATGGTCATTTCATAAAACATTTTTAATAAAAAATCCAGAAACAGTTTATACCTTCATATCAAGATATCCATATACTTATTCCAAAAGTATAAATATATTCATAAATACCAAGGAATATTTCTTTCAATCTATTTGAAAATAATTTATAAATCTCTCTTAAACCATCTATAAACTATTTATATGCTTTAAAACCATTTCTAAAGCTATTTATAAGTTCCAAAACAGTTTACAAGTCTTTCCTTTTTTCATAAACTTCTACTCAAATTCCTTTATACGAATTCTTTTATAAAATCCTTTAAAACCTTTATAACTTCTTTATGAATAAAAATCTTTATAAAAATCCTTTATAAAAAATCTTTTATAAAATCTTTTTACAAAATCCATTATAAAATCTCTTACGAAACTTTTTACAAAATTCTAAAATATTTTACAAAAATCTTTTATCTAATAAAGTTATTATAAAAGTCTATATTTATTATCTTAAATCAAAACTATATTTATTGTATTAAATTAAATTTAAAATATATATATATATATTAAAACTATATTAAATATTTTATTAAATTAAATTTTAAACTATTTAAGTATATATTTAAAACTAAATAAATTATAAGTTAAAATCTTAAATTTACATTTAAAACCATATATTAACTTATAATTTGAGCTTTAAATCATATAAAATAAATTATTTTTCAAATATAATTTTTTTTATATTTTTTTATAAAATCATTAAATTAAATTTAATGATTTTATTTATAAATCAAATATACTTCACTATTTAGAAAATAATTTAAAACCGACCAACCGTGTCCGTATATAATTTTCTACCATATGGTCAAGTGATAGGGTATGTATCATTTCAACCTCAAAATAGTTAAATTTTCCGGGTATATATCATTTCAACCCGTATCCCGAATTAATAATTTCCAAATCAATAAAATCGCTCGGGTTATCATTTCAACCCATAATGATTTTTCCTAATTTATAAGATCATTCGGGTATGTATCATTTCAACCCATAGTGATAACAGGGATATAAACATCCAATCATCCAAAATGTCAATAAATAAACATCTGTCACAATCAACATCCAAATCAGTCAATAAATTACAACAATTAACTGGTTATCATTATCAGGTATTTAACTAACAATTTAAATTTAATATTAATTTAAATGGCAATTTAATTCGATATAAATTTAAATAAAACTGAAATGTCAAATTAAACTACCAAACGGCAACAATTCATATTCTTATCACATCATAAATTTAATTCAACTAACATAGTAAGGTTTAGTATTTGTGGGTAGGTTAAATCACCCAACTTTGATTTCTAGTCGATTTAAAATCCAAATAAAGCCCAAAATTTGAACAGTCTCAAAATGCAGCGAAACTAGTTCCATAATGTCTGGAATGTCGATACGATCCCAACGCAAGAAACCGTGTCCAAATCCAGGCTCGTATGAAAAGGTTATTAGCGTTAGAACGTTTAAATTTTAAATTAAAATTAAAATAAAACAAGGGTATTATTGTAATTTACGCTACCATCTTGAAACCCTACTCCAGATCGCGTTCGAACCCTTCCCTCACGCAGCTGCCACCATTCATGGTCAAACGCGCGCGCCTTCTCGCCACTGCACCAAGATCGGCCGCCACCATCGAATTCGCCAGGTCACGCCGCCCCAGACCAAGGCCACGCGACCACTCCATCGCCTCCCAACAGCTCTGCGCCGCCATGGCTTTAAAGCCATTTTATGGCGACGTCGACAACTTCTGACACGAACGAACACCATGGATCGCCTCTCATGATCGTCCTCTACGCAGCAGCGCCTCCTGATCGTCGAACGGACGACGATCCACCATCGAAAAGCAAACCCTAATATGGACGGCCGAGGCTTCTTCACTAATTCTGGGCAAACCGAACCTCGATTGCAAAAACGAACAGCAGTTCTATATTATGTTCGTCGAGAGCTTCCAACGATATATAATATGACATAGTTTGAGGAGTTTGAATTTTTTGATTTTGATTTGAAATAGAAACTAGGGTTTGGGATGACAGCCATTGAGAAGGAGTAGATGAAGATGATAGTACGTACAGAAATATGAATACGAAATCGGTTAGGGTTTATAATAGCCTATATATAGGCAGAGATAGATAAGCACGAATGAACAGATCGAATTGGGTCGAAACGACAACAACGACTTAAAAAACCCGTTTCGTTCCTGAAACGAAAGTAGGTCATCCAATATATTGAAATATAGGTTTTCGATATTTTTATACTCAATGAAACTAGTTTCAAACCCTAATTCCATTGTATACAGAAGTTAGCTTTTAAAATCAAATATTTTTAATTAAATTCATTTAATTGATTTCTACGTGTTTCGAGCTGCATGATCAAACGATAAGTCCAATTGCTACGAAACTTGAAATCTTTTAATAATTCACTGTTACGGATCCGATGAAACTGGTTTGTTCAAAATCCGAGCCAGCGCCCAAAAAGGCTAATTTTCACGTTAATTAATTAAATTATTATTAAATTGATTTAATCACTTTTAAATTCAAATTTAAAAGTTAACAATTTTATCATTCTTGATTACATAGAATTAATAATCTTTTAAAATTTAATATTCCATGTTAATCTCAAGATTTAAACATTACATTAAATTCAGCGTCAAATTACAATTGTAATAAAATCCTAGTGAATTATACTTTTAATTTCAATCAAATTCTTATATTTCGATTTACTCTTATTATTGAATCAACTATTACCTTATGAATATAATTAGCATTAGTTTACATTTTATTGCATTCATATTCTACAGTTATCATCTTAACCCATATTAAATGCAATATTTAATTACATTAATTCCAACAATTATTTTATTTCTTATTTACAAATTTAACCAAATTAACTTTATAATTATTTCAGTTGATTGAAATTACATTAAAATAGTTGTCAATAACATTCAAACAACATTATTAAATCATATTCTAATTATTTTTCTCATAAATAAATCATAAATTTTAATTTCTCCCAATATTAAATTCTAAAATTTTATTAAATTTTATAATTTTTAAGTATTAAAATTTACGAGTCGTTACAGCTAACATGTCCGTTGCGATGTAAATCTCAACATTTATATTCGGGCATGTTATACCTTGCATAGATTATTATATTATACATACACACACATATATGTGTATATGATACATATGTGTACTATCATATTTAACTGAATATAAATTAAATAAAATACTATCTATAATTTGTAAATTTAAATGAAATAAATGATTTCATTTAAATTAAATTTAAAAACGTTCTAAATAAATTAGACTTCATATGCCCGATTAAAATTTAATAGGGTAAATTTTCTGAAATTTATCCGTAACTTTCGCTGTAGACTGACCCAGTTCTAACAATTAATATGTGTATACAAACCATATACATATAATATAGTATAGTCAAACATAGGTATATACTTAGACATTTATATTCTTGATATGCATATGAATTTTCATATGTTTATGTAACTATAATATACATGTTACAATAAATATAGTTACAATTATAGTTATACACATGCTTATTTGTCTCTATGTTATCAAGCCATGTTAGGAGTGTGTGCGGGCTCAAAATAACATTAAATTATATTAACTAACATGATTAATTAAACAAATGCAAAATAATTTTAAATAAAATATAATTTTATTTAAATAGATATATTATATCTGATGTTAGTTAATAGACTTCATTAGTTCTTTAATATTCAAATTAGGGAAACAATCTAAAATTTACCCATTTTACCCTACGAAACAGACTAGGACCCAAACAGATAGATAATTATATGATATTTAATAATATATCGAATTTGACAATTCTATTAAATTACTTGGAAAGGTGATTATCCCAGAGGGTGATCAGACGGTCAAGCGGACCCGATGCTGGGCATAGGCGGGTGGCCTAGGGCCCGTTGTATCTAAGGGGCATCAAAATTTCAATTCTCTGTATTTATTAGTTATGTTATTTGATAATTAATATAAGTGAATGTAGTGTAGTGGTAGAGGTAAGCAATGTTTGGTTGGAGATCCAGGTCTAATTCCTATCCCCTCCACTTTATCGTTTTCTGGAAAATTTTACTCCATCCTTCTTCCATTGTGCTTTATTTTCTTTGACCTGAATTTTTTTTGGCCTAGGGCCCCATACTATACGGAGCCGGCCCTGTGGTCAAGCATCAAATTTCAATGTGAATGTGCGGAGTTCTAGCAGTGATAACATAAAATACGCATTTAAAATTCCAAATGATAAAATTAAGTAGAACTTTGCAAAAGCAATTGGTTTAATAAGGTAACCTTAAGAGCATTACAGTTGCCGTAACCTAGGTATCTTCAAATATAACATCAACCATTATTAAGGGTTAACAACCGTTATGGTAACTGTTTACGATGGTTACTTGTTATTTCAAATTTTAATTTTTTTTATACAACCATAAAGTACTTTTAACCTTTTCACGATCTATTTTGTTTGTTTATAAATTAAATAATGAATGTGCATATTACTAGTGCATAAATGTCACATCACTAAATTGGAAAATTAATTAAGATATACAATATTAAAAGAATATGCTTGGATAGTTACAATTTGATGTTGTTGCCAAAATCTTCATCCACTACCGGAGTCGTTTGTTTAAAAAAAATAACCGCATAAAAGGCTCTGTACGGTTGAGTGGTTAATGGTTCATCTTAACTGCTTTAAGTAGTCTATTGGAGGTTGGTTTGTCGTTTTGTTGAGTTGTATACCTTCTCACTATTCGTGAGATTTTGCGACCTGATCATTCTATGGCCTCCTCGCCTGAGGAAGTCAAAGATACCATTTTGGCCCACTTCCAATCTTTTCTAGGTTCTCCGTCGGTGGCGGCGACCGACCCTGCTCTGCTAGCCTTCATCCCCAGGTTGGTTCTCTCGCCTGATAGAGACCTTCTAGCGGACCTCCCTTCTCCTGAGGAAATCCGTGCTTGTGTTTTCTCCCTGAGTAAGGATAGTGCGAGCGGCCCAGATGGTTTCAACGGTACCTTTTACCGTTGCTCGTGGCCTATTATTCAGGCTGATTTTTGTCTTGCTGTCCAGTCTTTTTTCTCCGGGAGGTGTCTCCCCACTAGCTGGACCTCCACCAACCTGTTTCTCATCCCTAAGTGCGACAACCCACGGTCCTGTGGGGATTTTCGACTCATTAGCCTTTGCAACTTCTCGAATAAGGTTATTTCCAAGATTCTGGCTAGCCGTTTGGCCCCTTTCCTTGAGCGTATTATCTCCACGTCTCAAGCGGGGTTTGTTAAAGGGTGCTTAATTTCCGACAACGTCCTGTTGGCTCAGGAACTGATCTCCCAGCTTGACAGGAAAGTTAGGGGCTCAAATGTTGTCTTCAAACTGGATATTAGGGGTAGGCATTTAACCGACCGAACCGACTTAACCGACCGAACCGATCTTAATCGAACCGCTTTAACCGAAAAAATTGGTTAACCGAACTTTAGGTTAACCGACCGATGTTAACCGACCAAAATCGGTTCGGTTAAAGGTTAACCGCGGTTATATATCGGTTAACCGTTAACCGAATATAGATTTCAAATTATCGGGCCTACCCAACAATTGCTACCCGACCCATTGCTTTCGTGCGACTGTGCGTGTCTGTATTCGCCCTAGTTTCCTCCGCCGCTATTCACTAGTCACGGAGTCATTCACTCACAACAATTCGCCCCAAATTCAAAGAATCAAATTAGCTTGCTCTTCAATCTTTGCTCGATTTTCATTTTACTCCGTATCTTCAATCCTCAATCTTTACTCCGTATCTAGTTCGCCGCGCCGAGTGCCGCCTTGCTCTTCAATCTTTGCTCACTAGATCCGTAGATCGCCCAATCCAGCAATGGTTAATACTAGCAGGAAGAGAAAAAATGTGAGTTCGATTTTCATTTTGCATCGTTCCACTTCCATTTGGTTGCTTCTTTTACATAGATTTACACTTTCATGTTTTTGTTTCTGAGATTATTTATTGATATGTGATGGTAAATTGATCTGTGATGGTAAATTTTTTATTTTTTTGGTAAATTGATCTACGGATCTACGGTGATGGTAAATAGAGAAGAACTTGCATTCATGCTCAGAGTACTGTCAATGGAGTACTTTCCAGAATTTATTATTGATGTCGGAAAATAAGTTGAGATAGATTGGCCAGATCGTTGCAGAAGGTGATGGAAAGAACCGACTTTCAACTGCTATGCAAAGAGTATTGTCAGTGGGATGTAGTCCTCACCTTTTTTAAAGTAATTTAAGTTCAGTAGAGGCAGGCACAAACCTCTTTTTTCTGTTTTAACAGTTATATGCATATAGTCCTTTACAAAAAGTTGGACCTGGTAATCTATTGTTTAATGAGACTTTATATTGTTATTTTTCAACAATGATGTTGATTCAAGATCTACCCAAAACCTTAAATGAGGAGTTATGGGCAACAATCATTCATGTATATTTAACAAAGTAGATTTGTCTATCAGGAAAACAACAAAAAGGATGTGCTTTTGTTGATATTATATGCATAAAATATGAACAATATGTGTAAGATAGTACCATGCAAAAAAAGACACAGAGACATGCGAAAAATCCAGAAATTAGGTAATGAAACATTCAACAAACTTATAACCACAGCACATATTCTGATATTCATCCACCATGAAGGGCGCTTTACCTTACAAAGTCTATTGTAACTTCTACTGTAAAGTTTTCTTTTCAAAGTTGTCTACTTCTAAATCTGTAAAATGAATAATGGTTCCAAATGGATGTACGCAATCTTTTGCTCCAAATAAAATCACTATTTAAATAAAGAAAAAGAAAGCTCAACTGATCAAAGCACTACGATGCATTGTGTATGTATGACAATGTATCTGTCTGTATTAAAATTCTTTTTAGTACAATTATTTTGAAATTTTGATTGTTGATTTACTTGTTTAGTAGGATGTTCTTGTCCTATCAAACTTTAAGACTGATCATTGAAAAAGTGTGTTCTATACGTATAAAGTTGTTGGTTATGAGTTGTAGTGCAATCTCTTAAAGATACGTTTAACCAGTTATTCCTATCAGCCTGCCTTAGTCAATGAATCCATATATATCTCTATATTCTATCTAGTAGCGATTTGAGTTGTCAGAATATTACAAATGTCTACCATGAATAACAATGAAGGGAACATGCCTTAAAGTGCACATGGAACAATCTAGCGAATCCCAACAATGTGTTTGGCTTCCTACCACACCTTAACCATCTTTACCACATATTGTTAAGCAATATCCATGTTCAACTGCATAAGTACTCCACTATTAAATGTTTGTGTTATTTCTTTCATTTTCTTCTATGCTGCCTTTGGTCTTTGTTCTGTGGCCATATCATTAATGGGGACATATTTATTCTCTGTTGTATTCTTGTCTGACTTTAGCTAACGACTTATCGGCAAGCCTAATTAATTATCGTATTAATATTATACACAAAAATGAGTGTTTAGCTCATTAGCTGGCCTCACGCTTTAACAAATAGTGTGAAACGTTGCACTTTGATTAACTCATGTACCTTATCATGCTTTATTTAGCATTCTAAAAATGACATCAACGTTAAAATGACAAAACAACGCTTGTTCCGTCACAATTCTGAAGAATGATATGACTAGCATTTCACTCTACATATACAATAATGTGAATTACGTATGCTTTGACTAAATAACTATACCAGGTATGTCTTTCACAAAGTATAGAAACGCGTTTCTAGATTGGATACATATAATAAACCCTAACCAGAAGTTAGTGGACATTTAACTTGTGGACATTTAACAAAGTCTGTTGTATTCTACTGTAATACTGATAATCAAAGCCAAAGATGTTATTAATTATTCAAAGATATACTTTTGTATATTCTAATGTAATAGTGTGTATGGCTTGCAAAAGTAATCAATTTCAAAGATGTTATTACTTATTAATTTTTCAGTATTACAGAAGTAATCAATTTTCATTATTATTAATATTCTATTTGCAACAGAAGTATATATGTATTTATTTTGGTAAGCTTCTGTTTCCGCTAATTTTATGTCTTTATCAATTGTAAAACAGGTGGAAATAGGTGGATCTTCTAGAGAAACAATGGATCTTACTGATAAGTATGCGGAAGAAGCAGATGATGAGGAAACCGAGGACGACAACATCAATGTTGGAAAACCACCTTCACACCAGAATCGCAAGCCTTCTTCTAGAAAGCCTTCTCTGGTATGGAAACATTTTACTAAAGATATTAATCCCAAAGTTAACAAATGTGCTTGCAACTACTATGGTCAACAATTTGCATGTGATTCTAGATTTAATGGCACTACACATTTGAATTATCATGTAGCAAAATCATGTAGGTCAATTCCACGTGACAGTGATAAGAGACAAAAAAGTTTAGTTTTTGGAAAAAACAGCGATAGTGAAGATAGTTGCACTCTTACCACATGGCCATTTAACAAAGAGGAATGTAGAAAATCATTAGCTCGAATGATAATTATTGACGAACTCCCTTTTAGTTTTGTTGAGGGTGAAGGTTTTCTTGAATTTTGTCGGCAATTGTGTCCTAGTTTTGAAGTTCCTTCACGTAGAACAATTTGTAGAGACGTGCTTCAATTATATTGGGACTCGATAGATTCTCTAAAAAAATTGTTCTCCGAATCATTGCATGGTGTTTGTCTAACTACCGATACATGGACTTCTATTCAAAACGTGAATTATATGGTTTTAACTGCACACTTTATTGATGGAAATTGGAATTTACATAAAAGGATTATAAATTTTTGTGTAATTACTAGTCACAAAGGAGAAAATATTGGAAAACTTATTGTACAATGTATCAAAAAATGGGAACTCAAAAGAATAGTGTCGATCATAGTTGATAATGCTAGTGCAAATGAAGTGGCAATCAATTATGTGAAAAACAAATTAAAAGATTGTAATGTTGGTTGTGTTTTGAATGGTGAATTCATTCATATACGTTGTTGTGCTCACACTACAACAAAAACACCCTTTAATAGCGTTGAAAAAACGCTATTATAGGCTACTATAGCGTGTTTTGGTACGCTGTATATTAACATGTTGTTATAGGTCAGTGACCTATAATAGCAACATAAAAAACGCTATAAGAGACGCTATGGACAAGGACTTTTCATAGCGGTTTAAAAGTGCTATAAACATGATTTGTAATAGCCTTGAGAAATCGCTATGAAGTAAAACTATAGCGTTTTTATGAATGCTATATAACAATAAGTTGCCATACATACGAAATATACAATAGCGTCCAAAAACGCTATACAAAACAAAATTCAACAGCGTTTTGGGCTGCAATCGTAAATTGTATGCATAAATACAACTACTTTTTATAGCGTTTAGCTGTTTTTTATAGCATTGTTTATTTGCTATGAAAACTGTTTATAGCACTATCATAATGCTGTAGTACATTAAAACTGGAAAAAACCATCTTTCCATAGCACAGTTAAAATGCTATAAGTTTTTATCATTGTTGCTACATACATTCCAGCTTACAATTTACAATTCTACGAATATATTATAAAATTTCAAAAAAACACAATTATCACATTGTAATGTCCGTAATCAAATGGAGACATAAGCCAAACCACAATATATATATATATATATATATCCATAATATTTCGTAAACAAAGTTTCAAACATTAAATATTTGTGATCTCAAAAAAAACAATAACAACCATAGCTAACCAAAACGATACATACTAAAAGCAAAGATATACGTCAATACAAAATACATTAATCCAAGTTTTAGACCGATATGAAAGAGAATGAATGCAGCAAAATAATTTTTCCTCCCTTGCAACTTGTAGTAACCCCGGTATCATCATACAGCACCTGTCAAAACGAAGCACATAGGTTATTTTTCAACCTAAATAGATGAAGTACTAATGCACACTGAACAAACTTTATGTCAATTATTTTTCAAAATAATACAATAGTAGCTAGCAATCTTCCATATAGCAAAAATATGTTTTGTGTGCCTATAAAGCAAAGTAAAAGGAATAATTAGAATGCAAAATAATCACACACTATATATGAATGAATTACGTGCTATGCTGTCAAATTAGTCTGTTTGGATACACACACACATCAACATTAGAACAGACCATGACTATATTACCTACCGAATCATATTTGACTAGTATTTTTGGTATTTGTAAAAATGGACACTATCCTATTTTATACATAAACCTTACAACATTTTACTCAAAAGGATTTACAGTGTCATTTAGATCTAACCTTTGCATCCTTCATTTGGTATGTCGTGCTTTGGTCAGAGCTATCCTTTAGAGTTCTATGACTGGTAATTATAAAAATGTATTAAACATAACTAAGATTGAATCTAAACCATCATAACTAAGATTGAATCCATGACTGTTTTACTATTGATATGAGCACTTTGCCACGAGTTATAAGTCCCTGTCAATTTTCATCTGCAGCTGATATTATACAATATCCTATCTAAAAAATAGATATGACAGACACCAATGCACAAAAGATATTGAAACTTAAAGTGTTGTTGGGAGTATTGCATAATATCAAGATGATTTGTTTTTATCGCTGCAGCATGGCTCCGTGTTCTTAAACTTGGCAACAGTGCTTTTCAGTTAAGAGAAATTGCCATCCTTTGACAAGTTCGTTAAAGTTTCATACTAGAGGTTGACATTAGCAACAAAATTATAAAATGATGTAACTATTGAAATGACAGTAGCAAATCTGATAGTAGCAACTCCATGAAAAAATGATGAAAGTCATTAGTAGCTAACACTATTATATCAATATCAAAAGGTTGAGCCATACTACAAAACCAACTGTCAATGTGATATGTGTACATATCCATGCAATATTAATTTCTTTGTCAACAGAATATATATTACTTTAATTTTCTAACAAGCAAAGGCATGTTCCCCACATCATTACAGATACCATTTGTTAACCACCAGTTTAATCCATGACCAAGCAAAGTAGTGCTACTCATGTTTCTATTTTAACCAAAATGATGGACAATATCGGTTAAATATATGCTGAGTCTAACATAAAGATGATTTATTTATGTAAATTAAATGAGTGCTTATTTAAAGTCACCGCCACATCCAACAATTCAAGACTGTGGAAATAAAATAACTAGTTAACAGACGTTGATAGCATATGCCAGGGTAAATCATCAATAATTTATAAAAGATCCATGTATTTGAACAAATAAAGCCATACCTTGATCCTTTTACTTCTCATAAAATTTACTCATATCTGTGTAATTGGAATTAGCCAATCCACTGCAAAAGCAAAACAAAATGATCATGTGCTAAAAAAAACAATTACAAATCATTCACATTCACATACAATGAGAATGCTACATATAGTTCACTAAAATCATATAATATACAGGTAAAAAGAAACTTTTAGCAATACCATTTAGATGCAACATTGACAATCAGTAGGACTTTCCCTTTGTAAATACTAAGATCGACATCATTTCCTTTAGCATCCTGCAACAAATCAAGATCAAACGAAATGACACATATATTAGCAAGAAATATTTGTTATAGATGTTTGACGAATCATACTTCTTGAAAAACTTCACCGAACATATATTTTAATAAATGAGATTCATGTCATAGAAGATACAAATCCTGAAGATGTGAAGTTGCGCACTCAGTTGAAAGCAACTGAGTGCAACAACTCAGCTGCTGTTGCAACTGAATTGAACACTTGTGAACTCAGTTGTAGTGTGTAATTGAGTTGCACTCAGTTGCTTTCAACTGAGTGCTTAAGTTGCACTCAGTTACTGTTGCAACTGAGTAAGCAACTGAGTACAACTCAGTTGCACACTGCAACTGAGTTCATAACTCAACTGCTGTTGCAACTGAATTGAACACTTGTGAACTCAGTTGCAGTGTGTAATTGAGTTGCACTCAGTTGCATTCAACTGAGTGCTTAAGTTGCACTCAGTTACTGTTGCAACTGAGTAAGCAACTGAGTACAACTCAGTTGCACACTGCAACTAAGTTCATAACTCAGTTGCTGTTGCAACTGAATTGCGCTGAGTTATGCACTCATTTGTAGTGTGTAACTGAGTTGTGCACTCAGTTGAAAGCAACTGACCGCGACACAGTTGCACACTGCAACTAAGTGCACAATTCAGTTGCATTTTACTTATTTTTACATTAAAAAATGTAAAAAAAAATTATCAATTTACAATGGCCAGAAGTATAATAGCATCACATAAAATTGGGTTGGGTTTGGGGCTTCAAACAACTAAAACAACTTTAGAGTAAATTGTACTATTTTTTAACGTTCTTCATAATAAAATACCCGAACAATGGCAATATGCAAGACAGTTCCTCTCAAACCAACAACTAATAGCAAGAGAAGCAACAGCCATCATAGCTCATCCCGCAATAAATCTTACAACCATTGCAAATGTAGGTATTGGATTACCACAAGTTGCAACATCATTTCATCATGCTGTTGAAATATGTAAAGCAAGAAGATGTTAAAATGAGAAGCGTATCGAATATGATTAAATGGTTTATAATAGTGCAAAGCTTGAAAGTTTAAATATTTTAGGAGATAGCATTTTATAATTAGAACTATGGTCTAGCAGTTCATGAATGGAAATTTGTTGTGAATGCAATTTTAAGTGGACAAGAGCATATTTACAAGTACATGAGAACGCTTCATTTTCCCTTTCTCTCAAATCAAACTTTAAACATATAAATAATTTCAGCCTAATATGTATTTGTTTTGAGCATTTCGGTAAATTATAAATTAAATATTAAGTATAATGTAGTTAAAAATCTATGAAAAAAATAGTTAATTCAATGAATTATAATAAACATCAACATATGTACAAAAAATTTATAACAATGTTACTGAAAATTAAAACATGTCTTGTTTATCCATATTCCCATTCACATGAACCACACATATTTCCTTATTCTGAACTTCTACCTCTAGTTATTGCATAAGAGCAAAAGGAAGAAATATAAGGCTATAACAATTAAACTTTAAAGACAAGAGGATGCCCAACAAAAACAAACAATATTTCATGCTTGATGAACCAATGCATCATTCTTATCCAATTAGACAGTAGACAAAAAAACAATAACTTCAGAAAACTGAAATCTGACCCTATTCAAACTAGAGTTCAGCTATTAATAGAACTTATATGTATTGTTTTAGTTGCCAACAAGGTGGGCAGCCTTGATAACTTGAAGAATACGATAGTCTAATATTTATCAGTTTTAACTCAATAAGATGTTCACCTGAAAGTGTAGGTAGTTTTATAAATAGACCATTTTCTTGTAGTGTATCATTTTGATACACCATTGTCAGTAGTATTGACAATGATTTTGTTGAAATTTTCACCCAGTGATAATGAATACAAAAGCCATCATAATTTGCATTTGGATAAATATGGCTTACAAAAAAGTACTTGTAAATGTCTCCATATATGGGATCTGTAAATGCAAAACAAGTAGCTGTTAAAATCTAAAAAAAATACCCAACTTGTGAAAAATCAAAAGAGAAAAAAATGTTTATAGAAATTAGATATTTATGCAAAGCGGTGTTAACTGATATTACATCGTTGACTAATATTAGTCATACATCAGGCAGAAAAATGATTACTGAAAGAAAGGAAAAAAAAGTTAAATATGAACGGTAGGGAAATTGTCAATGAAGCAAAAAGGATATAGGACAAACATGTTCTCAACGTAAAACAAATGGCCATTTTGTGCCAGAGGATGTAAGAATGATTCTGGGAATAAGAACCTTCCCACCGACTTTATTACCAGTAATTATCGGCTTCAATTACCCTTTCAGCAAATTGAGTGACAACTAATAATGTACCATTACAAAGACCGGACTTTGATTCAAATTTCTTAGCAACATAATAGGATCTCCTACCTTTAATTGTATTGAAATGTAAAATGCTATTAATGTAGTAGGAGCAATAATCTTTTAGAGGGGTACCAAGCAATACTAATATATTCCCGCATATATATTAATATCATACATCAAAAGAATGTATACCCAGCCTATATGGCATAGAAAAATTGTAAACGTAATACATGAAATCATAGTAAAAGATTTAAAAAAAATAGATTTCACACATACTAAAATATTTGTGAGCTTTTCGCGAAAGCTTTCCACCCAATTTCCTCGACCATTGCTAGTTGTTTGTTCTAGAAAAATAAAACATAGAAATACATTAGAAAAAAGGGAGAGAAAAGGGGAGAGAGGAAGAGAGAGACTCTGTGTGTGTGTTTCAGATTATTCATAATCTTCATAGTTCAGTTTATATATATATATATATATATATATATGTATGTATGATTTAGCTAAATAATATTAATTTTTCGTGTTACTGGTATTTCAGGGGAATATTTCTATATCTCAAGGCACGTTCAATTACTGCTAAAACAGACTGGAAGTTACAAAATAGATAAGCGGGTTTGAATCACTGCTCTGGAAATTCAGTGCAAGAAGAATGAATAAAATCGTTGCATTTTTTTGTATAACTTATCGGTAAATGGGTGAGATATATACATAATATTTTGCACAAGAGTTGTATTACTAAGCTACTTTTATGTAAACCGATTGAAAATCATATGTTCTGTTATATAAGGCTGTAGCTACAAAACCTGATATAGAAATGTTATTTTGGTTATAGCATCGAACCATATTACCAACAAAATGGACCAAATGTTGTTTAGTTGATCAATGAGAAATTAAAAAGCAAATACATTCTAATTAATAACATCCTAACCCAATAACGCATACATGCCTTGAGAAACATCATATAATATTATAATATTGATGCTATTCACTCTAAAAATTTATCATCAATGGGCAACAGCAAAAGCAAATTTTCTCCCCTTTCTTCTTGGTTGACTTTATTATACAAGTAATCAAATATTTTATGAAAATAACAAAATTTAACAACTCCGTAATAATAAAATATGCAGTGATGAGATGAAACGTAGAAAATGTGACAAATGGAGGAACAAACATCAATGAATGACTCCGTAATTACAAAATGGAATCCAACCTGAAATGCATGTTTTTGACTATACAACGACCACAGGCATTGGAATCCTACTCTCATTGATGCATTCAAGGATGATATAAAAAGTTAGACTGTACCACAACAATAATAGTTAAACATAAATAAGCAGAATAACCGACTGTTTAAGAATTACACAGTAAAAAAATCAATTTTTTAATGCAGGCAATCAAACAATTGATTTTTTTGTTCCAATGCAACACTCACAGTGAGAATCAGAAACAAGTGAGTCCAATAGTGGTGCCAAAGTAGGAATCAGAAATGGAAAAGTATTGGGGGCCTCATCTAAAAACCGACATCTTTGTCCCTTGCAAGGAGAACTTGTCTAACAATGCACAGCAGCACACCAAAGATGGCAACAACTATTTGTCATCAAATGTACAACAAACAGCTTTACAAATTATGTTCCATATATCACAAGAAACAACTATTTGCACTAGCGAAAGTTTTTTTCTAAAAAAGAAGCCCAAACTGTTACTTAAGTGGGTTATACAGATCCTTATGATTGACTGTAACGTTTTCTAAACAATTGTAACAAGCAAAGGTTCTGTGCTTTATACCATAATGCAACAAGCTCCACATTCCAGTATTACTTGAGTCGTTAGCTTTGTATGTTCTAATACTTGCAGGCTGACTTAGGTAATCAGATTATGTTCCAATGCATGAAGCTAAAATCAAATGTATATGAACAATTACTCATTTGCAAGTTCTAATCTTGCATTGGGATCTTCTGTTAGAACTCCAGCGACTAGGTTCAAAGTATTTTAATTGTGTCTTAAATATTTATTACAGAGGTTAAGATAACTTGTATATGATATCAGGGCACTATATTTTCACTTGAATAATTAGCTGGTAAGTTCATAGTCAAAAGCTATAATGTTATAAGCTACGTTAATGCTAAAAACTAGTTAAACCTTTCCAAAATACAAAAAAAACTACTTTTATGAAGATTCGTTTGAGCATTAAGTTTTTCCAACCGTTTTCCTTTAGTAATCTTTCATGAGAGTAGCTTTCATCTACTGGCTAAGCACGAATATCACAAAAAAAATTAACTGTTCCTCACCACAGAAATTTTTTGACTACAACAGTAATAATGGAAACCAAAAATTTAAAGCTAAACTGGCTAAGCACGAATATCACAAAATAAGAAACAATAATTCATCTACTAATAACAAAAGGAATACTTAACTTTCAGCTCAGAAAATCTATTATCCATAGGCGGAGCAAAATCAAACATGGAGATATACGTAAAAGTTGAAAAATATATCCTTAAAAATTGGTCAAAGTTCACGGCAGTTGAGGAATCGAAGCACTACGTTGAAGTCGAGGGATCCTAGCAGCGGCGAGGTCGAGGGATCGGAGGAGCAACGAGCAACGAATTTGAGGAATGACGAGCAGCGAAGTTGAGGAATGACGAGATTAATTTAGGGATTTGATAAATTTTGGAGTGAAGGGTGAAATGGATATTCGCGGTAAAGAATGAAATATGACCGGGAGAGTAAAAATATACGCGCTCGCCTTTTCTTTTTAATCAATAGCGTGTTAGTGGGTTGTAATTTTAATATCAACAACTACTAAATAGCTAACGATAGCAAGTCATGCTACAGTGCAATCCTCTCATGCTATCAATAAACTATTTTCTTGTAGTGTCATATAATCAATTTAATTGTTCATGATGGACTAAAAGAAATTAGTAATACTATAGTTGGAATTCGTACTGCAGTTAGATTTGTGAGATCATCTCCAGCACGATTTTCTAAATTTAGAGAGATGTGTTCAAGTTTGGGAATTGAGAATAAATCTATGCTTGTTTTAGATGTACCCACTAGGTGGAATTCAACGTATTTGATGTTGGAAGCATCTTTGAAATACAGAAGGGTTTTGATGATATGAAAGAAAATGATGGTATTTTTGTTGCTTACTTTGATGAAGAAGTTTGTCCTCCGGGTACTGTAGATTGGAAAAATGCCGAACTTTTTGTTAAAATCTTAAAGAAGTTTTATGATATTACTTTAAAATTTAGCAAAACTTTATCTATTACCTCAAATGATTGTTTTGCCGAGCTAAGTGGAATTCAAGAAGAACTACGAGCATTGATTGCGAAAACGAATCCTTATGTTGGAAGAATGGGATTTAATATGAAAACAAAGTTTGACAAATATTGGGGAAGCGTAAGTAACATGAACAAAATTTTACTTGTTACGTGTGTGCTTGATCCAAGGTATAAATTTCAAATTTTGAAGTTATGTGTTGAAGACATGTATGATGAAGTAGTTGCAGATGACATTAAAAAGTGTGAAAGATATTTTGATAAGGTTGTTTGACTTCTACGTGAGCGATTCTACATTTGGAACACAAACATGTGATGAACCACGATCTAATACTTCCATTGATAGTGAAAGTGTTGTGAATGTTAGTGATGTTCTTTCTAGAAAAAGAAATACTTTTTTACGACAAGTTCAACAACGAGACAATGAATGCAATGAACTAGAAAAGTATTTAAATGCACCGATTGAGGATGCACCAAATGATTTTGATGTTTTACTATGGTGGAAGGTAAATAGCTCCAAATATCATGTTTTATCTCTAGTCGCTCGAGATCTCCTTGCTATTCCGGTGTCCACGGTTGCTTTCGAATCCGCTTTTAGCACCGGAGGAAGGGTTATAGATCCTTTTCGTAGTACTTTGAGTCCACGAATGGTTGAGGCATTAATTTGTACTCAAAATTGGTTAAGATCCAAACCAATTTTTGTCGACCACCGGATTGAGGTTCAAAACGATGATGTTTACTATTGCGATGATGCTTTCTCAGGTGATATTATCATTCATAAAATAATCTAGTTTGATATTTGTTTGATTTTACATACAATACTCTAACTAATTTGTTTTCCATGTAGAATTTGTGCATGGTCATCAATGTGAATTGCCATTATCTTCAATTTTCAACGTCGATAGTCCATCTCCATCATCAATGTTTTCACTATGGTTAATATCTCCTTAATCACAGTGTTTATATTTACTTCAATTTATTCAGTTTATTTCAATTTCAGTCTAACTAATCAAACATATGCATGTGTACTGTAGTGTAATAAGAACATAATGTCAGATCATTTGTTTGAATGGAATATACTCAACCATAGTTATTTGTAGATCATGATCTGACAATTTTATCATCATCATTTGTTTGAATGTCAGATAATTTATAGTTACAAAGAGGATTATTTTTAAAGTTATGTGTTGAACTTAATATATGCACTGTTTTACTACTTCATATCCTTTGTCAGATCATAATGTCAGATCATTTGTTTGAAGTTAGTTAGTTACTATATAACCATCACAGATAGATGTGTATAGTCATCACAAATAGATGTGTATAGTCATCACAGATAATGTTAGATCATTTGTTTGAGTTGGTACTTGAAAGTTCTTAAACACTGCTGCATTGTATTGAAAACCCGTTACCTGCATATGCATATAATATTGAAAACCTGTATCTTCTACTTCAATTGCATGCAAGTATTGAAAACCTGCATCTTCTACTTCAATTGCATGCATATAATACTCTTCAGCGTTATCTACAAACTGATAAGTTCTTATTATTTAATTTTCAGAAAATGTTGAAGAATACGAGGATGGAGAAGAAAGTTCTTGTATGCAATTGAACTGCATGCAGCCAGCAACATTCTTGAATGTTGAATGTTGCATTATTTTCTAGATCATTATTGTATAATTTGTATTTGCAATGAACTGAGGTTTGTACACACAAAGATGTTTAAGTGTATGGTGACTTTATTTTAGCTTCATGCAGCATTGTTGCATTATTTTCTAGATCATTATTGTATAATTTGTATTTGCAATGAACTGACAAATTTTCAAGATCATTATTGCCGAGCTAAGTGTAATTCATTGATAAATCTCAATGCTGAGATATAACATAGTGGCTGTTTTAATTTGCAGATTCATGGCTAGTGATGGAAAGAAGAAGCTCAAGGCAATGCTTCCATCTCATTTTGCTCCTGAAGTTCAGTCAGGAAACTTGCAAAATCTTGGACTCATTCGTATACTTGATTATACTTGCAATTCTGTTCCTAACCAGCCTAACAAGTAATGTATCTTATCTCACAAGGTTCAAGTCAATTTGGTTTGTAGACTGTTATAAATTTTTAGTTATGCTATCTTTAGGGCCTTAATAGTCACAAAATGTGAAGTTGTTTCCCCTGCTCTCGACTCTGAAATAAGAACTGAAGTTAGCAAAGAAGACACTGTAGTCAAAAGAGAAGTTAAAGCAGAAGAAACTGGGATTGTGCTTAAGCCAAAGCAAGAAGTCACTGCAAAATCTGCAGCTCAGATATTGCAAGAACAACGTATCAAGTAAGCATTTGCATTTTTATTCCAACCTTAAAAATCTGCTTCACTCTTTAATAATTTTGATTTTATTTACGTTTACACCAAATCACTAACAAATTGGTTGTACTTTAAATATTAGTTCTGCACCTGTTGCTCGAAGGGCCATGACTAGAAGAGTCCTTCCTCTTGTTTCTTTGAACCCATATCAAGGCATTTGGACAATAAAAGTTCGTGTCACAAATAAAGGCACTTTGCGATCATATAGGAATGCAAGAGGAGAAGGTTTTGTCTTCAATGTTGAACTCACTAATGAAGATGTAAGCTAATTCATTGGACATTGTGTTTATGTTTTTATCTTATTATATTGTAACTGAAATTCTTGTTTATTTATTTTATTGTTCAACAAACACTTGATGGCTGATGCCTGATGGTGAGTCTTGATTATAATGTATAATATATATTATAATGTTCAAGTTGGGGAATTGATTATACATAATATTGTAAATTTTCTAGATCATTATTTATTGCCGAGCTAGGTGTATGATGGCTGAGCTATGCAAAACATTTCAAAATTGCAAACAATCAATCGGTTAACCGTTGTAACTTTACCGGTTAACCGATTAACTGCGAATAATAGTCGGTTAACCGTTCTATGTGGCCGGTTAACCGCGGTTTAAATTTTGCGGTTCGGTCGATACTACCAACGCCGATTAACCGAATATCGGTTAACCGAACCGCATATTATTTTAGGTTAACCGCAACAATTAACCGATTTGTGCGGTTAATCGACCGCGCCCACCCCTACTGGATATGGCTAAGGCTTACGATCGTATGTCCTGGTTTTTCGTCATCAAGGTTTTGAGATCGTTCGGTTTTCCGGAAACCATCATCGACCTGGTTTGGAGGCTTATCTCCAACTGCTGGTTCTCTGTGCTTCTTAATGGTTCTGCTAACGGGTATTTCAGGGCGAGGAGGGGTTTGCGTCAAGGAGACCCGCTTTCGCCCACGCTTTTTGTGATCGCGGCTGAAACCTTCATTCGCGGTCTTCATACCTTAATGGTATTTGGTCAGATACAGCGTTTCGGGATCCCTAGGGGTTGTTCTCTTATTTCTTCTCTATCCTTTGCTGATGACATTGTTATCTTCTCAAACGGTGGTCGTTCCTCCGTTCGGCGGCTACTTAGTTTCATCCATCAATACGAGAGGTCCTCTGGTCAGCTTGTTAACCCTTCCAAAAGTTGTTTCGTTCGTGCGAAGGACTGTTGTTTGTCTCGATCCTCCTGGATTGAGACGTTCTCGGGATTCAAGGAAGCTTCCCTGCCGTTACCATACCTGGGTATTGCTCTTTTCCGAGGTAGGAAGCTTAACGCTTTGTTCGACCCTTTAACCGACAAGGTGAGGGGTCGGATCATTCGTTGGAATGCGGCTCTTCTTTCCCAGGAGGGAAGACTGGTACTTATTAAGTCTGTATTAGATTCTATGGGAACTCATGTCTTTGCGGCTATGACCCCTACATCCTCCTTCTTCCGTTCGTATCGGTCTTTGGTCTCGTCTTTTTTCTGGGGCAACAAGGAGGAACGCCGTCACCACCACTGGATTTCGTGGGACACGATTTGTCGTCCCAAGAACGAGGGCGGCTTGGGGCTTCGTAATCCCAAGGATATCTGTGCTGCTTTTGCTTGTAAGCTGTGGTACAGATTTGGTGCTAACGACTCTTTATGGGCTAATTTCCTTCATGCTAAGTACCATAGACTGGCTGGTTCCAATTTTTCGGGTTCTCCGTCTTATGCAAGTGAGACATGGAAGCACATGCAGTCAGTGAAGTCTTTCTCTGATTCTCATAGCGGACTTGCGGGCTGGGATGGCGCTTCATTTTCTATCCTGAAAGCTTGGTCCTCGGTTAGAATTCCTAGTCCTATTCGTCCTTTGTTTTCCTTCATTTTGGATTCTCGCTCTCCTCCTAAGGTTTCTCTTCTGATGTGGCGTATCCTTCATGATGGGCTGCCATTGGATGAGAATCTCAAAAGGGTAGGCATCCCCTTAGTTTCCCGTTGCAGATGCTGTGGCAACGGGGATTCTGAATCCTTGAACCATTTATTCTTCGAGAGTTCATCAGCCAGATCTTGCTGGAATTACTTCGAAAACCTAGTTGGGGTCCGAGGGATTGCCAGATCTGCTAATGATCTTTCTTTTACCTGGTGGGCTAGGAACTCTAGGAAATCTCTTCGTTCGATCATTCATCGCTTGATACCCTGTCTTATCTGCCGGCATATTTGGTGTGCCCGGAATAAGGCAATCTTCGAAGACTCTCCTATGGTCCCCTCGAC
This sequence comes from Allium fistulosum, assembly GCA_030737815.1. NCBI lineage: Eukaryota > Viridiplantae > Streptophyta > Magnoliopsida > Asparagales > Amaryllidaceae > Allium > Allium fistulosum. The sequence continues at coordinate 473,841,232 of CM060904.1, forward strand.
CATTATTCGTCGAGTTAGGAATGATGTATCCCTTGCTTTTCGAGGTAGACCGTTTAGGGGTATCACGTGCTCCCGTACTCATCGTCTAGTGAGTCTTCTTTCCATTTCTTATGTGCCGAGTACCGCCAGAATCGGCGTTGGTTAGGTCCTCCAGGCGGGTTGCTGGCCTTCATCCAGCGATCTTGATCCCCCCACCCCCCTTATTTTTTGTTTTGATGTGTTTGCTAGTGTTACAGGATTAGGCGTCTTTGCGGTGTTTCGACTACCCTGTTGGTTAGGTTGTGACTTCGCTGCCGTCTATGGCTGTGGTTGCTCCTCTGGTGTTCTCCTCTGGTTTTCCACCTTCTTTCGGGTGGAGCTTGTTATGCTTTTCGCCACCTTCTCAGGGTGGTGGCTTTGTCGGTTCTCTCCCGGTGGTTTTTGGCCAATTGTTATGGGTTTTCTGTTGAGCGTGTTTTGATATTGGCTTGTTTTCGGTCCTTTCTTTGTCTGGTGGTGGTTGGTTTTCTATCAGGTGGTCTGGCCTACACCGTCTTGGGTGTAGCGGGGAAGTTGGTTCTGCGGGATGTTGTTCCTCCTGGTTTATCCGGGATTATTTGTATTCTTCTGACAGTGGATTTTGGTTCCTTTTTCTTCTTTCTTGTACACTTGATAGGCTTGTATCTGTTTTCGGTATTTTGGAAGGCATTTTTTCGTATGCCTTTTTTTTTTCTGTGAGCTCCCGGAGAAAGACTTTTTTTCTCCTTCTAGTTATATATATATTTCTTAAAAAAAAAAAAAAAAAAAGTAATTTGCACAAAAGTGAAAGCATTGTTCCATGTCTATTACATGCAAAAATCATTTGCTATTTCTTTCCCTTTTCCCTCAACAAAAAGTGAATAAAACATCAATACATCAAAAAAAAAAAGTGTGTTTCTTTGAGAGTTCTGTCACATTAACAACTAGATCTTTATATATCTTTTACCACATTGATTACATTCATATCGAACGTCATATAAGCCATCCCCTTGCAACACTTCAGGTCTGGCAAAAACCAATAAGAAAAAGAAAAAACAACTACATCTTTCTTCATTGTAACACAACACGTCAACCAACATTTCATAATGGCTCTTATTACACTATCCTGTACGCAACCAGCAATTGAATCCTTTAAGTTGCGAAAAAAAAAACACGATAATCAAGAAAAAAATAACGCAGTTACGTCGGTAAAATGGTTAAGTAGCAGCATGAACCATAGGAGACCTCGGCGACATAATCCCAGGCGACATAATCCCAGGCGACATGATGCTCATGTCCTCGTACTTCTTGGACAAACTCAACCTCAAACTCGTCTCCTTCCAGCTCTTCCTCTTAACCGCCTGCTTCGTCATTCTAAGCCCGTTCATTTTCGCAACAAACAACCTAATCCTCTGCAGAGCAATTTCCATGGTCTCATCGTCGATATTCGCAAAGCAAGCCCTGAACCAACCTGCTTCTTTAATATGAAAAGAACTCCCAGGCGAAACATTAAGCTTCACCTCATCGATGATCACCTTCCACAGTCTAATCTCCTCTTCCTCGGTCCCTTCCTTCAGTAAAGTACTCAAATTCATCCAGCAAAACAAACCCGCATTGCTCTCCAAACACTTGATTCCAACTTGCTCCAGTCCCGATGTGAATACCCTATGCCTTTTCGAAAGCCGATCCGCGCTCTCCTTTAAGAAATTTGTTGTGAATTTGTCATCGGATAACAGTCCGGCTAAAAAATGCTGCGTTTGGGTGGAGACGAGGCCAAAGCTGGACATTTTACGGGCGATGGCGACGACGTCGTCGTTGTAGGAGTAGACGATGCCGACTCTAAAGCCGGGGAGGCCGAGGACTTTGGAGAGGCTGTAGACTACGTGGACTAGGTTTCTGTCGTATGGGATCTGGGATTGGTCGAGGATTTCGGAGATGCTGGTGAATTTGGGGGAGGCGAAGGTGGTGCCGGCGAAGATCTCGTCGCAGACGAGGTGGATGCGTTTGGATTGGGCGAAGGTGAGGATTGAAGTTAGGGTTTGGGGATCGACGGAGGTGCCGAGTGGGTTGGATGGGTTGGTTAGGAGGATGCCTTTCACTTTAATGTCGGAGGAGATGGCATTGTTGTAGGCGGATTCCATGGCGGAGGCTGTGATCTTGAAGTTGTTTGAACTGTGGCAGTGGATTGGTACGAGTTGTACTCCTGTTCTCCATCTCAAGTCTCTATCAAATCTGAAATATAAATAGCAACATATTTTAGCATTTTTTGTTCAGGAAGAAAGAAGAAAATTGGTATCGTTAGAAGATTTCAATTCTTACATTTCCATATTCGTACTTCAAAGTTTTACTAAACGTTGATAGTATCCTAAAACAACACTTATTCTATAAGTAATGGTCCACTTAATATTTGATTTAAGTGCATTCAACTTATGACTTTGACATGAGACTACCGAAAAAGCATTGACCTCACCAATAGCAAGCCTGATGGCTAGTTTATTCAGATATAAATATATTAGTTGTTACCAAACTTGATTGATGACTTCATTTATAACTGAATACGTATCATAATTAGTTGTCTACAATTATGATACATATAAACATATAAATGTCCATAAAACGCATGTATTTTTCTAGGCTGTGATACATATTAAAATATTAATGTAGGGGTTGATGCATATGTTTCCATACCAGGTACCAAAAAAGAACTAGTACAGCTATTGATTTCTAAACACTTACAAATAAATTGTTTAAGGACATTCTTCTTAAACTTATATAATTTGTTATATTGCTATTTGTTCAACTATCATAAATATGTATGCATACCCTGGATAGTAAGGAGTGGGAACAAGGAAAGCATCTCCAGGATCAGCCAGGCAAAATGCAACAAGTTCATGAGCTCCAGTAGCTCCACCACTCATCACTATTCTTTCTGGATCAAATTTTGCACTTCCACCCCTCACTTTCTCCATAAATTTTGCCATTGCCTGTAGCAGATTATACTAGTATTAGCATCTGCAAATTCACAATAATACATTATAATGTCGGTGGACATGGAATAGGATGAGTTCTCTTACTTGTCTGAAAGCAGGGAGGCCATGATAGTCTTGAAAGTTAGCAATAGACTTGAACTCGGAAACACCTTCCGTGGTGCAAATGGAAGCTTCTGGATTGTTCTTGATCCAATCTTCTATCAAATCATGACAAAGTTGGTTTTCTGCTAAACCCATTTGAATGACTCCTCCTACATTATTTGTTAGATGAAATGGGTCGTTATCATATGCTTTCCATCCATCAAAGTATGATGAATTTTCTCCATGTCCATCGTTAGTTGCAATTTTGGAAAGAAGTTGATTGCTCTTAGTAGCCATTGCTCGGTTGTGATATAATGGAGAAATGAATAATATGAAGCTAGCGAGGAAGAAGACTAGAGAGATATTGTTTTGGTTATGTTGTGAAGATACTTGTATGTATGTGAATATATATAGGAATTGAGAAATGATGACTTTTCAGCCATTCAATAAAGTCCAGTTTTAAAAGCCTTTGACAATCAGACCATCCACAGCTCAATTCTTCTGTACACAACTCTCCTGCACATAACCATGAGATGTGAATCAGTGGGTCTCTAGATCAATAAATTTAGATTTATTTGGACAAATTAAAATTAAAAGTGAAACTGAAAAATAATATAGATTTATTGAGCAATGTAAAATTAAAAGAAAACTGAAAAACGATTTAGATTTATTGTTTTTACTTAAGTTCAATTCTTGGTCAATATATTATAGTTTTTGAATTGATTTGATAGAATGGATTGACTGTTTATGGAATTTTATGAAACTTTATTGAAAAACTTCCAAGGACGGTACAGTAAAGCCGTCCGCTGATCCAAACCTCTATAAAAGACGGAATAGTCATAACTTCATCAAGATAGTGCATTTTTATGACTAATTTGGTGTTATGTAGAACTATATTCCTTTGAAATGCAAAGAGAGTACCTTCTTATCCACGTGGTAATTAATTTCGGTCAATGTTGCATATCTTTATTGATATGCATGTGTCATTTAAGTCCAACAAGATTCATTTTATGCAAGGACCTAAAGTTGGAAACTTACAAAGTGCTTTTTACATAAAATTTCCTTCCCACATAAAGTAATGTTTAAATTGTGGGGATTAAGCAAAGAAGTTTCCAATGGAAGTAGATGGCTGCTGACGATGGGTAATTGTATAAACAAAATTGATGTTGGGTGGAAAATAGAAAATCGCGCAAGTGAACAAACAAGACACCTGTGTAAAGTAATCATGCTGCATATTAATTTAAGTATATATGCGCAACAAGTTGATGATTGGTATTTTGTTTGTATTAGAGATGATAATACAGAAGTCAAGGATGTTTATTAAGTCGCAAGTCACTGAATGAGCATGCGGCCTGCTTGATATTTTTTTGTTGCCAACTTCAAACAAACAACTGGCAATTCAGCTTAAAATTGAACTCCGTATGTGTATATTGTATTCAGTAGCATGGGTAGCCATGCTTGAGAGTTACGGCTATTACCATCAAACGTAACCCAGTATGCATTATAAACAGAAAGCAAAGTATATATGTAAAGGTTTTGGACATGGCTATGCATGGACCAGGATTTTATACAGCAGATAACGACAAATGAGCGAGGGAATACGGTGCTTGTCTGTGGTCTTCTACTCTAGGTATAGACTGTATAATTGAGCAATCTTAGTCTGTGGAAACTCCACACTTAATGCTCTAAAGTGTGTAGATTTCGCAAAAATATAATAATTGTTATTTGTGAAGTCCATGCGCACATGGCTTTGGACTGTGATTTATTAAATTTACTTTTTAAAACGGTAAAATTCAATTTGAATGCTTTTGTTTGTTTATTAAAGAAAAGTTGAATGAATTTAATGGTTGATAAATAATTTTTAACAAGAAATTTTTTGGCAAGAAATAATTAACAAACTTTAACTAATAACCAATAAAATTTAATTAACAACTGAATTTTGTTAATAAATATTCACTACGCCATAGATGGCCTACTGCAACGAAATTACATGGTGTTGCTAGCTATAATGTAACGATAGGTATGCTGATTTTTGTCTATTACAACACTCGCTTCAAGGTGTTAGCATAGACATCAATAAGATGTTGCAGTAGCTATAGATGTTTTCAAATTAAAAAATTAATAAAATTAGCAATCCGCGTGAATACGATCCAACGGCCTACATTTAATCTGGTTGTTAAAATGGATCACCACTGCAATTTGCCCAGAAATTTCGTTTTCCCGCTTTACTTTTCATACCATTTCGTTCTCACCCGCTTCCAAATCCCCAATTTCCAAATCCCTAATTTTCAAATCATATTTTCGTTCCCATTTTGTTCTCACCCCAATTTCGCTGCTGCTTGCCAACATGTCGATACGCAACCTCTCCCAAATCCTACCAACCGCAGCCCCCAACAAAACTCCACTACCCCACCGCCGTTTCTACGGCCTGATTTCGATGGTCATCGAGCACACATCCCGTGGCCAGCGTGGCTGCGATATCTTTTCCCGGCTTCTCAAAGAGCGCGTCATCTGCCTTAACGGACCCATCGAGGACGATACGTCAGCGATAGTTGTGGCTCAGCTGTTGTTCCTCGAATCTGGTGGTTTCGTGATGGCAGGGTTGGCAATTTATGATACTTCGACCAGATCCGATGCTTGAATCTTTCTCGCCAATGTTCAGAAGAAGTTCGATTCTGATGAAGCTTTGCTCGATTGTACCATTTTCGGATTCAAGGAAGATGTCAAACGCAGATTTCTTGTTTGAGTGAATGCCGCTTAAATTTTCAAATTGGCCAGCAATCGTAAAACCAGTTTCAATTCCTTGATTGATTGCTCGAATTGCTTTGACTTCGTCATCGGGTGCGATGTGATATTATTTGGTATGTTTTCTGCCTTCTGGTTTACTTGATTATTCTCGATTTTGGTTACACTCGCATGCTTTTACCGATGATGAATTGGGATTTATTTATAGGCTTTATTTCCTATAATCTCGGGTTTAATCTTTCTGTTGGACTTTGATAAATCTGGTATGTTGGATTGCGATGATGTATTGGTATGTTGGATTTTGGTTCACTGGCTTGATTTTGTTTTGCCGATGATGAATTGCGATGTGATATTATTTGGTATGTTGGATTTTGGTTCACTGGCTTGTTTTTGATTTCTGATCTGAGCTTGTTAGCTCCTTTCTGCTGCATTTGTTAAACCAGAACATGAACTGATGCTCCAAGTCCTCTGTATATCATATTACTGCCTATGTTTCTCTTGTACATGCCTGATGCATTCACTGTTTTTTCTTGATGGGCTGCCTATGTGTACTGCTGTGTTTCTTGCACTGGCTTGTCTATATTTTGCTGAACCTGGTTCTTGTTTGTTTTGTTGGTTGCTTGGCCCTGAGTTGAATCCAGTCGATGACTCGGGTTTGACCTTGTGCCGTGTCCTTGTATCCATGTGTTGCATTCATGTTTGGCTTATGCACTTATGAAAAGAAACAACCCAAATACCTGAGGCAAATATTATAACAAAATATTTTCATTTTCTGTTTGAGTTAAATATTATTTTCCAGATTACTGCTTTTGAATTATATGTGACAAGTATTGAAGACTGGACAGCTGGATACAAGCTTGAAGACAGAGTCAAATCAAATGTGCATGAGTGTATGAATGCATGAGCTGAAGACAGGTTTCAAAAAAGGCTCGATCTTCCAAAATCAGATGAATCGGGCGGTGCCCCGGACCCCCGCCGGGACTGCGGTGCCCCGGACCCCCGCCGGCGCTGCGCCCGGACCCGCTTCTCGGCTCGCCTTCGGCTCGGCACTCGGCTCGCCTTCGGCTCGACACTCAGCTCGTCATAAATTTGTCAGTGTCAGTGTCAGTGTCAGTGTCAGTGTCGGTGTCTGTATAAATTGAAACTGCATATGTAATGAGTGAACTGAGTGATGTAGTGAGGATTATCTGTATATGTAAATATCGGTGTTATATATCATTGAATTGTAAAATAGTGGTACTATTTCAAATGTTGAAATAAAATATTTATTTAAATAAATTACTGTTTGAATATCAAATTCTGTGCAATAGCATTTTATTAAATAAATATTTATTTCTATTAAAAAATCAAATATGCTCTACATTGTGGGCCCCACAAATTCAGAAAGTTAATATCTATAGCAACATTTTGGAATGCTGGTACAGACACCTATGGATGTTGCTATAGACCCAAATATGGTTCTATTGCAACAATATTTCTTATGTTGCCTTAGATAGTCAAAATGTTGCATTTGAGGTCTGCGGCAACGTGGCAAAATGCATCACCGAGAAAGTGTTGCCTTTGCCCTTTTTTAGCCTACAGCATCATTTTTTGGCACTTCCTGCATCACTTATTTGGTGTTGCAGTATGCAATCTATGGCGTAGTGTATTAGTTTGTAATTAATAAATTACCGGTGAATTTTCCTCGATTTCCGATGGTCGAAAAACAATGAATTGTGGAATCATCGGAGTAGAAATTTCATACATAGTGTAATTCGAAAGGGTAAAGGGACACGAGAAGATGACACATGGAAATATGAAAAAACGAAGAATTATAGAGTTGGATTGGCTAACAAAGGCCGGGATGTTAATTGAAAGGGTAATTAAAAGGCTGGATCAATTGACGAATTGGTCAGCTAACCGAATTAATCTACCCAACCCTTGAAATCATGTCGATCTAGCATTTAGCTAGTCAAGCTAGTTAGCACTAGCCAACCCTTAAAATTCGATCGGTTTGGTGATTTAGCTAACCAAGTTGGTCCACTGGTTGAATCAATGCCTAGCTGATCCAAACATGTTAACCACTCAACGCTCCTTCTTTGAGTTGAAAATCTGAATACAGAAGTGTTTTGATTCACTCAAGTTGTTTTGCAAAATAGAAGAAATGTTTTTATTGAATGATCAGAAATACACAAAACAATGTACAGCTTGATATATTTAAAAGAATGCTCATGGGCCTGAAAACAAACTTTGGCCCAAAGAAATAATAAAAGCAGAAAAGCGGTTCGGGTTGCAAAACACGTCTGCACTTGTCTTCGAAGATAAATGATCTAGGGTTGGCCGTAATCCTCATAATCTTTTACTTCCCCCCTCAAACCAGAATCTCTGACCTACGTCGCTCTTCTCTTCAACAATTCTGAGAAAGTAATTACTTTACTCGTTCAATTCTGATTTGAGATCCTGAGTGCTGAGCTGATTGATTTGAATCTCTGACCTTTGCGGTTAGTTTGGGAGAGCTCTTTTCGCTGTATAGATCTTGAATTGAGGTTTGGGTCTGAGTCATATCTGGTGGTGTCCTTCACCTTTAGGTCTTCTCTAAATCTCACGAAGTTTCTGTAAGTCAGAGCTTTGGTAAGTACATCTGCTCTCTGGTAAGTTCCAGGTACGTGATTTACCAGTAATTGACCCTTAAGAATTTGTTCACGAACAAAGTAGATGTCTATTTCAATGTGCTTTGTTCTTGCGTGAAGAACTGGGTTGGCAGACATGTAAACTGTGCTTTGGTTATCACACCATAACACTGGTTTGATATCGGATTTGATCCTTAGTTCACCAAGTAAGGATTGAATCCACATGATCTATGCTGTTGCACTAGCCACGCTTCTATATTTAGCCTCGGTGCTGGATCTAGAGATTGTTGATTGCTTTTTTGAACACCACGAGACTGGATTATCGCCAAATATATATGCAGTAGCCTGAGATTGATTTTCTGTCATCATGGTCTGTTGCCCAGTCTGCATCAGAAAATCCTGTCACATTAAGTCTTTTGCATGCCTTTAGAGATAGACCATAAGATGTAGTTCCCCTCAGGTATCGTAGTATCCTCTTTACAGCCTTCCAATGCTCATTAAGAGGTTCCTGCATGAATTGAGACAATTTGTTAACACTGTATGATATATCAGGTCTGATTATGGTTGCATATTGTAATGCTCCCATAACACTTCTATATTGTTTGATATTAGGTATTGGTTCCCCCTTGTGTTTTGAGAGTTGATGATTGCATATCATGGGTGTTGGTTGAGATTTGGCTTCTGCCATGTTTGATTTATGCAGTATTTCATTGATATACTTTCTTTGGCTTAGAATAATATCTGAATTTGATTTTCTGATGACTTCTATGCCTAAGAAGTAGTTTGGATCATCAAGATCTTTGACAGAGAATTGCTTGTCTAGATACTGTACAAGCTCACTGATTGCTGCCTCATCATTCCCTGTAATTAGTAAGTCATCAACATAGATTAAAATATATATATAATGGATTCTTTATTTATTTTAGTGAACAAAGAGTTGTCAGATTTTGTTGACTGATAACCCAATCTGACCAGTGTGGTTTTTAGTTTTTCAAACCAAACCCTTGGTGCCTGCTTCAGACCATATATTGCCTTGTTTAATCTGCACACATGATTCTTCTTTTGATTATAACCTTGTCGTTGTTCCATATAGATTTTCTCTTGCAATGTTCCATTTAGGAATGCATTATTGACATCCAACTGTCTGATTTTCCACTGTTTATGTAAGGCAATAGTGAAAATTACTCTGATAGTAGTTGGTTTGACCACAGGAGAGAAGGTTTCATTGAAGTTGAACCCATATTGTTGAGTATACCCTTTGGCTACAAGCCTGGCCTTATATCTATTGATTGTTCCATCTGCATTTTCCTTTAACTTGTATGTCCACTTGCAACCAACAATATTTTTGTCCTTGGGGGCAACTGACTAAGTTCCATGTATTATTTTTGATAAGGGCATCATATTCTTTATCCATTGCTGTTTTCCAATTGTTGTCCTTTATGGCTTGTTCAAAGTTATCTGGTTCTTCTGTTGTTCTTACAGCAGTGTAGATTTTTGGTTTGAATATGCCGCTCTTAGATCTTGTTATCATTGAATGACCTGACATAGCCTGTAGATTCCTAGTGTGTGTCTCATTATCATTGTTGCTGCCTTGATTTGATTGAATATCTGAAGACTGACTAGTTTGTTGTTCCTTATCATTTGTACAAGTGGGAGACTGATTGTGATAGCTGGATCCATCTGTTGGTTCATGACTTGATTGCTCTGGCATAGCAGGTTGTGAATCACTAGTACTTGCAGTCCTCTCAGTCTCCTGTTGCCAGATTTTGGAATATACAGGTAATTCAGGTATAGATGATTTTGTATTGTACACCTTTTTGGTTGTCTTCATATCTGAGCTGCCAAAGGGGAATACATGTTCATTGAAGACTACATGTCTACTAATGAATAGCTTTCCCTTATTGTCCAAACACTTGTACCCTTTCTGATTGTTAGGATAACCCAAAAAAGTACATGGTTTAGATCTAAAATCTAGTTTGTTGATATTGTATGGTCTTAAGTTAGGGAAACATAGACATCCAAATGGCTTTAAGGCATGATAATCAGGTTTAGTGCCAAATAGCTTTTCCATGGGACTTACACCTTTTAGTACTTTTGTTGGCAATCTATTGATTAAGTATACAGCTGTATAAAAGGAATCTGGCCAGAATTTTAGTGGTAAATGTGCCTGTGCTAAAAGTGTAAGTCCTAGCTCTACTATATGTCTATGTTTCCTTTCTATCAAGCCATTTTGTTCAGATGTGTAGGGACATGTAATTCTATGTATTATTCCCTTGGTGTTAAAGTATTTAATGAGTGGCTTGAATTCAGAGCCCCCATCAGTTTGCAAAATTTTGACATGATGACATATTTGCTTTTCAACTAAGTTTATAAAGTGTAATACTACATTGCATGTTTCAGACTTAGCTTTTAGTAAATAAATCCAAGTATATCTAGAGTGAGCATCAATAAAAGATATGTAGTATCTATAACCATAATCAGAACATACTGGAGCTGGACCCCATATATCTGCAGCAACTAATTCAAGAGGATTAGAATACATTGTAGAAGAATCATTAAAGGCTAATTTATGACTTTTGCCCATTTGGCAATAGGTGCAAATATATGGATTAGAAATATTTCCAAAAGAAACTTTGTTTTCATTGAGTACTTGTTTAACAACAGTTACATTTGGGTGCCCCAGTTTGTAGTGCCACAGATCAAAGTTACTCCTATTTCTTCTGTTTGATTCACCTCAGTCAAATTACAACTATTTTACGGTTTTACAATACTGATGGAGTTAACAAAATTGAATCTGTAAAGGCCTTTATCTGCGTCACCCTGCAAAAGAGTTTCATTAGTCAAGATATCTTTTACAAAACAGTACTTAGGGAAAAACTCAAAGTAAACATTGTTATCCCTTGCAAACTGAGAGACACTGATAAGATTCTCTTTTATCTTTGGAGCTCTTAATAAATTATTCAAGAATAACTGCCTTACACCTTTAATATAAGTTCTACCAGTATGAGTTATTCTTATACACTTACCATCCCCCATGGTAATTGATTGTTTACCTTTATACTCTTTGTTTCCAAGATTAAAGTTGTCGAGATTGCTTGTTAGATTGTTGGTTGCTCCAGAATCTGGATACCATGCTTCATCTTGAATGTGTTCTGGTTTAGTAATTTGATTTCTGCCCATATCTGACTGCCCACTTTGGTCTTGTTGAACCTGTGCTAAATTTGCACTTGGATTGCCATTTCTCTGATTGTTTGCATTTTGTCCTGGCACATAGTTTAGGTTTAATCTGAAGTAGCATTTAGCAGCAGTGTGCCCTATTTTTTCACAGATTTGACATTTTGGTTTGTTGTTGTTGCTCCATCTTCCTCTGCCTCTTCCTCTTGTAGGTTGACTGCTTCTTTGTAGATTCTGATTTGTTGTTGTATTGGCTTTTACTTTTGGAGTTTGAGGCATAGTTGGCTGACATATGGCCATCTCATTGGATTTCTTATACTCAATTCTTCCTTCATGAGCAAGAAGAATTGAGTGTACATCCTCAATTGAGGGTGTCAGTCTTTGTGATGATATGACAGCTACCACAGCTTCATATTCTTCACTTAAGCCACTTAATACAATTAGTACATGTTCAGAGATGGGAATTTTGTGACCAGCTACTTCAAGAATGTCACACAATGTTTTTATCTTTGTTAGATACTCTCCCATGGTTAGATTATCTTTCTTGATACTATGTAATTGTCTCTTATGATGCATGATCTTAGCAGCAGATTGAGAGTTAAAGATTCTCTCTATGGTTGACCAGATCCCATTTGCTGTCTTACTTCCTATTACCTGTGGTAGTAACTTGATGCTTACACTACTAAAAAAAGCTCAAAAACCGGCAGGGTAGGGCGACGGCTCCCGACGGCTTATTTCCGACGGCTTTCGACGGGCCGTCGGCGGCCGTCGGAAGCCGTCGGAAATACGCGAATATCTGGCTCCAGCCGAGCCTGCTTCTTCTCCACTTTCATACAAAAAAATTAGGTCTACTTCCCCCAATTCTCTTCCCCAGCCCTCCAATCAGCAATTTCGAGATTTCAGGTTCTTCCCGGCTGTGCAATTAACTTCTACTGCTCTCTAGAACAGGTATAATCTCTTATTTTAGCCAAAATTTCAGTTTTTATCCTAATTCAAGATTTGCATAATTTGATAAATTAGGGGTAATTGTTGATTGAAATTGTTTACAATAGTGTTATAATAGTTTCTAGCATTCCATGGTATTCCTATTTCATCTGATATCATGAAATTGCGAAAAACATGTATAATTTATATTGATTATATATGTGTGTAGCACTGTTATCATTGTATTGTGTTAGTTTATGCAACAAAAAAATACGTCGAACGAGCCTTTAGTTGATGCGTAATACGTTGAATAAATGTGTTAAATTAATATATATTTTTGTAAATGTGAACATTGAGTAAAACTGTATTTTTTCGTAAAATGCGCGTATGTAACTGACAAATGTCCCTTAGAGAGTTTTTGGCCCCGTCTGACGAGTGTTGTACATGATCGTTGTATAAATAGTCGTTCTTTTCGAAAAACGACCATTTATATTCATCTGGTACAATGTTTGTCGGATTTGTCCCTGTATTGGACAAGTTATGAACACAGTAAGCATTTACATTTTGTATACTACTTCGTCTCAAACGGTTCATAAAATTTCGGCCTAACTTTTCTTTTTTGTTTCCTGCGTACACGCATTTGTGTACAATGCAGGGAACAAAAGGGAAATGCTGCCGAAATTTTGTTGAATCGTTTGAGACGAAGTAATATACGAAATGTAAATGCTTACTGTGTTTGTAATGGGAAGTAGGATGCCTGATCAATGAAGAAAAAAAAATTATATATATTTTTAAATCGTTACGTTAAAAAATAAAATGTGCCCTATTTGAAAATATTTTTAAATTTGTGAAGTTGTTCTTTAAATTCAAAATATTATACGACCATGAAAATAATCTTTTTCGAATTTGTATTCTTCAAAATAAATATTAAATTTTGAACTTCTCATTTTGTCAAATAGGAAAAATGATTGATTATTTTGTTGATCGGAGGAGATGGATGTACCAAAGAAAAGGACTGAGGGGCTCAATAAAAGAAGATTTTTATAATGGTATAAACGTGTTTGTTGAATTCGCTTTAAGTAATAACGGAAACGATCCAGAAATTCGTTGTCCGTGTAGTAGGTGTAGACATGTATTTGTTACCAGATATTGTGAAAGTTCATTTGTGCAAACACGGTTTCGCACCCGAATATTATGTTTGGGATCGGCATGGAGAAGTTGTAGCAAATACTTCTGTAGAGTCTGAAAGTGTCGTTAACGAAATAGTTTCAACGACCCGTATAGAAAATATGGTCGAAGATGCAGCACGATCAATGTTTCCTATGGTTGAAGTTGACGACGATGATGGAAATGTTGAAGAACCAAATATTGAAGCTAAAAAAATTTATGATTTCTAGATGCAGCTAAGAAACCTATTTGGGACGGTTGTAAAAGCGGCACTCAGCTGTCAGTAATCGCAGAATACATTACGATGAAGTCAAAATACAACATCACTGAAGCTGGGTTTACGGCTGTTGTACAAGCTGCAAAAAGACATATGCCGCCCGATAATCAAATGTGTGAAAATCACTACGAAGTTAAAAAACTTATGTCGGCTTTTGGTTTACCGTATCAGAAAATAGATACATGTTTAAAAGGATGCATGTTGTTTTGGAAAGAAGACGCAAACCTTAGAAATTGTAAAGTTTGTAACCAGGAGAGATACAAACCAAGAAAAAAGAAGGGGAAGGAAGTTCCGTACAAGCGTATGCACTACTTACCCATAACTCCAAGACTTCAAAGATTATATGCATCTTCTGTAACTGCGTCTAATATGAGGTGGCATAGCGTGAGAACAGAGGAAGAGGATACGTTGACACATCCGACCGATGGAGAAGCATGGAAGCATTTCGATAAAACGTATCCAAATTTTGCAGCGGAGAGTCGAAATGTTAGATTAGGATTATGTACGGACGGTTTTTCTCCATTTTCTCAATTTGGTTCTAAATATTCATCCTGGCCCATTATCGTCACACCGTATAATTTACCTCCATGGATGTGTATGAAAACGCAATATATGTTTCTTACTGTTGTCGTTCCTAGCCCCGACGATCCGACACAAGAAATCGATGTATATTTACAACCGTTGATTGAGGAGTTAAAAATACTGTGGAACGAAGGAGTAGAAACATACGATGTGTCCAAGAAGAAAAATTTTCGTATGTTTACTTCTTTGTTGTGGACTATAAGTGATTTTCCTGCCTATGCAATGCTTTCGGGATGGAGTACTGCCGGTCGTCTAGCATGTCCATATTGCATGGATGAAACACGAGCGTTTTCTTTACCTCATGGTAAGAAAATTTCATGGTTTGACTGTAATCGATATTTTCTCCATGTAAATCATCCTTTCAGAGGAGACAAGAAAATTTTTTTAGCTAACAGAGTAGAAACCAGACAACCATCGACGATATAGTCAAGCGAAGACATATATGAACTTGTTAAGGACTATCCAAAGATATATGAAACGGGCGAGCAAACAGAAATTCAAGGCAAATCAGTTGTTCATAACTGGTGCAAACAAACTATTTTTTGGGAGTTGCCGTATTGGAAACATCTTCTGCTTCGCCATAACATAGATGTGATGCACAATAAGAAAATTGTATTTGATAATGTTTTTAACACAATTTTGAATGTGAAAGGGAAGACGAAGGATGATTTGAAATCAAGACGTGACACTACACCAAACAGCTCATTTTGTAACACTTTTCCGCTTTCAATTTACAACGCTAATAACCGTTACAAATTTATAACAGTTATATCCGTTACAACCATTTACAACGGTTATTACCGTTAGTAAATATGGTAATTTCGTAAATAATTGAAAGCAGCATGGATAGGAGTGTAAATTCATTTTCTTTTCGTTTGTTATCTCATTTTTAACGATAATTGTTCATTTCTCACTCTCTCAACTTCTCTTCCGTTCATACAGCCTCAACTTCTCTTCCGTTCGTACAGCCTCCACTGTCTGCCACCGCCTCTACCGTCTACCGCCATCGCCGTCTTCTGCCACCGCCTCCTCCCTTTGTCCTATCAACTCGACGAAGATGAATGAAGGCCTGCAAACTACATATCTAGGGTTCCGTTTTTCCATCTCCGTCTACTCAGGTATGAACATTTTTTTCAAATTCATATAAATTTCTTACATACGAATTCATATCAATCTAGGGTTTCTCAACAATTTTAGGTTTAACAAATTCTAGAAATGTATAACACGGTAGCAGAGCCATAAATCTTATCCTTTTAAAAAATACTTTTCAGCAAAGAAATGTATAACTATTTTGATATCCTGGGTTGTTTTCATATTATTCGACCAGGTGGTTTTGAATGGTTTGCTCACTATTCTACTCACAATTGCAGGCATGAATATTTTTACTCTATTTTTTGTTTCGTTGATAGTTGGAATCTATGGTGGAAACCTTTTCAAACTCAACAATTAACTCATATTTTCTAAGGTTATATTTCTAAACCTTTTGTTTTCTATGGTCTAGGCATTCTGATTTTTGCCTTCACTTATTTTGCAGAGGATCGTCAGATTTTCTAATACATGAGTACGGAGAATCTTTAGTGCCAATGGCTACTTAAGTGATTCAGCAAAGTATATATCAATTCTTTTGTTACTACAAAATTTGATAAGAAAATTTGATTTATTTTTCCGTTATCATGCATTTCAGATTAATGATGAAATGTAGCTTATTCAAAGTCTTGCTTTATTACTAATCAACAACTGACTTAGTGATGACGAATTAGTGGAGGTAATTAAGCTTTAATTTCATTATAAGTTTATGCTCGATTTCAATTCATTATTGTAGAATATGCATGATTTTACTCTGAAACCATACGTTTTGCAACTCTGAAAAAAAATCGGTTGTTTTTTTCACCTTTTTCTGCTATAAACCGATTTATTGCTACCTAGATTTACAATTTCTTGGAAATATACAATCCAGTAGTAATAGGTGAATTCATATTTCTTGGCAATATTAACCCAAAATTTTGAATTCCTTACTAGATTATGCAACAATTTTATTCACAATAACAACAAATTTCAAACTTTATGGTTACAGATGGAACTTTCTATAATATATAGGCACTAAATTGCTAGTATGAAATTGACACAACCTCTTAGTTACTATTGTCTGTATAAAAAATGTCAAGTCACAGCAAATGTAAAAATACAGATATGTTTCTTCATTAAAGCTACCAATCGTTTAATGAATTATAATAACCATTTTTATATCCAAGTTACTATATTGAACTCTTTTTATGTATATCTTAGGAATTTACTCCCTGAAATATATGTTTCTATATCGGGCCTATTATTATTTTCCTTCATGACTTTTCATTAAATTAATGCTTTAGTTTGTATAGTTTTGGATATCTTCGATCTGCACTATGCAAAAGTAAGAGAAAGAGAGGTGGTTTTAATGACATTTTGATACAGGTGCTGTTAGCTTTTATTTTCAACTGAGTTAGCATTTGTTGATGTGTCCACAAGTAAATTTTAGTATAGTATCTTTTAAGGTTCTTTTCTTGTGAGTTTTCTATTATATATATTAAGCTTGAGCTGCAGGTTTTAAACATTGTATGCTTAAGCTAAACGTTTGTCTTTTCTTTACCTATAATGTATTATAATGTTGTAACAATCAAAACTATCACTGGCAGTCATGATAATCAAGGGATGGCTGTTTTGTTAGTGGTGGGCACTGCCTTTGAGTTATTAAGGTGATATATCGAATGAGTGGATGAAGATGAGTAAGAAAATAAATTTTTCGGATTTAATTGAAACATTTGAAGTTTGGTACCATAGCAGTAAAGTTTGTAAGATGAGGCTGTTGGTTGATTATAGTACTGGCCATAGTAATAGTCACGGAATAAAATTTGCTAGCTTAGCAGATTTCCTTTTATCAACTGGAATAGAAGAAATTTCATTGACCTTGTCGTATCATGATTGCCTATATTGTAACAAGTAATATCTATTTGTAAGTGATTTTTTTTTGAAATGTATGCTTGGCTTTAGAAAATTTTAATACCAGGACAAGCATTCAGCAAGCATAGCTTGAAGGTTAGGCAGGCATTAAACACGTATATTGGGAGAACCTTGAGGTCTGTGACTGAAAAATGAGGAGAAGGAAGAAAAAATTGAATGTGATGAAGGATTGAACAAGCTGTCCACTGACAATTACAATGGTTAATATATGTTAATAATTGAATAGAGAGACATGTTCACGTAATATCCTTACAATCGAAATTGACCACCTGATTATGTTCATCTGCAACGCACATGGATTGAGAAAAAATTGGTGGTTAGTTTATGTTATTCCACTCATGTGCTTCCAGTTTTCATGTAAATCCTGAGCAAATATCCTAGCTATGCTAACAATTTATTAGCTGTGGTTTACAGACTTTTGGGTTAATTCATATAATTTGGATATGTTTTACCGTTGTTTTTTTTAATTTACAACCAAGTAGTGGTTGTTCTATTTAAAGGGCATTTTCACTGCCTGTTATATAATTTTGATTCACAAAACGCTGCTTGAAGGATTGCAGGTAGAGTCAACCTGTCTATCCCTATCCTTGCTTAGTGTTTTAGTACGCTGCTTGAAGGATTCACAAAACGCTGCTTGAAGGATTCACAAAACGCTGCTTGAAGGATTCACACAACTTGTTCTATCAAACTTTCTGCCAAAGTTGTCATGCATTTGTAAGTACATATATTTCATTCAAGATGCTATAAATAATGAAAGATATTATCTCTGAAATATATTTTTGTTATGAAGAAGTTGGGTTTCAACTAGACTTAACCAACCAAAGCTCTGTACAATCAGAAATATTGAAAATACTAATTCTAACATGACTTAGTCAACTTACAGTAATTTTAGCCGGTAGAATGCGTCTTTCCAAGAAACAGTCACGCACCCTCTTATGGCCACAGTAATTTTTGGTTTTTTTATTTGTTTTTTTTGTACAAACAAAAATATTGCCATAAGCAAGATGTGGTTAAATTGGACAATGACATAATCTAGTTTAAAAACATAAATATAAGATCGTTCGTCTAAAGCAAGATAAATGTTTTACCATGCTTGTAATCTTAAGAGGAAACTACGCATAAAGTGAACTAAACAGTGGAATCATACCTGCCTTTTGTGATTCAATTTGAAATCGAATTTATAAATACTTAATCAATAAGCCTTGTTACAATATATACAAACAGTGCACAACAAAAAAAACATACAAAACAGGGGATATAGACTTTTGGAGTTAGAGTATTTCATTACATATTAACATAGTTTGTGAAGGAGAAATGCAATCAAATAAATGTCTCGTTAGAGAGGAAAAAATAGAAAAAGAAACAAAACTGAAATGTGTGGTTAAGTTCAATGAATCATGATCAAATATAGTCCTAATAAGGCTTTCTGGCCTAGTCCTCTATGAAAATGAAGTATAAACGAATCAAGGTAAATATATTAGACTGTCATTATTAAACTACCTCATCAAGCACTTGCACTATGAGCCTGTCTGAAGGCCACTGAAGTCTGCAGGAAGCTTCAATAGACAGGTTATACACCTAAACAACACAGCATTTTTGATAGTGCAATCTTAAACACAAGTAGTTCTCTTATATATTTTTATAATGGAAGTCTTTTTCTATGTTATAAGTGAATAAATAAACACAAACAGCTAATTTACTGTTATTTTAAATTAATTGAGAAACGCTAATAGAGCGGTCTGAAATCCGAAGTATATATACCTTAAAACCGATTGATTTAGGCTGTACAATTATAATATTGCAAAAAATTAATAAACTACATGCCTAAAGCTACCTTGCATGCTACAGCCATATATTTCTAGAAGCAACCTTTTTTGATTAAGAAAGATGATGTGTGATGAAAGGTCGGTGAGATGCACACGGAAATCTCATGTTATATATACCATCCTGTGTGTGCATGTATTTATCACATTACTCTTTCATATTTCATGTATTTAACACGGAAATTAGTTTGATATCTACTGGAAGATCTTCCAATTTCTGAAACTAATTCCTCCCTTTTTTTGCTTCTGCATTTAATTTCCTAGAGGACTTTACAAACTTTGCCTTTCTAGAGAAGCTTTGCCTTTCTAAAGAAATGTATTCCTTTGGTTGTATGAACTGTGTATGCTTTCTTAACTGTGTTTCTTTTGATCGAATAATTTTTCTCATGTAGATACTACCCCAGCTTCCTCTCCTTACACATGATGCGGTTTTCAAAGATGGTCCTCTTGTCAAATTTGAGGTATGTTACCTTATTTATTATTATACTAGTTAATTATATTCATGTTTTGCGTTATTTTTCTTTAAATTTGTTAATGCTTTGTATCGCCATAGTCTGTAGGAAGTATAGAAGTGTTAATATTCATGTGGTACTTTGATGTATATTTCTTTGGACACTGTATGCATGTTTCTGCAGATGATTTTGGCATTAACGAATTTTACAGCAGTTATCATCATATATTCTGATTTAGTAATAAAATATCTTATTGTGGTGGTTTTCTATTTTGTTAACCATCTGAAACATTGGATCAATTAATTTGTCATTTTTTCTTATGTTATTTATTTAACAAACCCTGATCACTTATGTTATCTGTTTAAATATGCAGGAACTTAAGCCTGAGATATTAGTTGAATGCTTAACTTCTGATTTCCATGATGACCTTGAGGCTGCTTCAACATTGGTGAATTCAGGTCTTGAAAATTAGTTAATTGGGTAACTTGTAAAGATGGTTTTACATGCATTTTCTTTTGGGGACTTGCAAATTTTGTTCTCTGTAGTGTCATTCATAATGTCATTCACTCAAATTCAGGTTGTGTTGTGAGATGGTTTAATGGTCAGGTGATGTATTGATGCAGCAGTTTGAGGGAGTTATGTGTGGTGTGGCTGTTGTCGTATTGAGAGGCGGATGGTGGTTATGGAGGTGGATGCAGGGAATGGTAGTCAGTGGTGGAGCATAGTGAGAGGATGGTATGGTGCTAATGTATGGTGAATGTTGATGGGAATGGCAAAAACGTTTGTGGGTCAGGAAAAAAAAAGTAACAAGGCAGTGAATGTTTGTGATTTATGAAGAAAATGGTAGTGGATTGGAGAAGTGATGGAGCAGCAAGAAGTTTGTAGGCGGTGGGGATGTATGGTGGGTAATAGTTGATGTATGCGGCTGTTATAATGTCAGTGTGGTTGTTGTTCACTGAATGTGATGGAGAAGTGATCTGATATGAGATGAAGTTTGTATGTGAAGTGATGTTGCTTGAGGGGAATGAATGAATGTGCATGGTGAAGTGCACAATGGAGAAGGCTGTGATGTGGTTATATAGAGTTGTATTGAATGAAATTCTAATTTAAGTTGGATGTTGTCAAATATTTGTGCAATTTAAGTTGGATGTTTGGATGTGTAATTGCTTATTGTTATTGAAATTCTGTAATTTTTGATATGTATGTACCTACCGTATTATAATAGACAATTCTGTAGTGTAAATGCTAGCAAAAATGCAGGTCTACATGGTTTGGTAGCTGTAATGAACATATTCGTTACTAAAGACGAAATTTATACGAGCATAGTCGTTACTATTGAAGAAATTTGTAACGAACATGTGCGTTACTAATGATGAAATTTGTAACGGAAAAGGTCGTGATAATTTTGAATGACAACCCCTTCTTCCACCATGAAAGGGGAAACTAAGTAACGGAAAATACCCGTTACAAACCGATGCAAATAATAACAACCTATTTCGTTACAAAAATTTAGATTTCTAACGACAAAGTCCGTTGGTAAGTGATATATCTAATAACGGGTAGAGGCCATTATAAATATTTGTAACGACATTCCTCACGCCTGTACCGCTCACGACTATATCTGTTATAAATTTCATTTGTAACGACTATATTCGTTACAAATATACCTTTTTGGTGTTGTGTGATATAGAAGAATTATGCAAACGTCCTGAGCTTCATATGAAACCAAATGACAGTAAAAAACCCAAAGCATGTTACGAATTAGATAATAATCAAGTTAAAACAGTGTTAAAATGGGTGGAAGGGTTAAGATTTCCTGATGGGATATCATCAAATCTTCGTAGATGTGTTGACTTTAAAAATGGTAGATTGAGCGGAATGAAAAGTCACGACTGTCACATAATGATGGAAAATTTATTTCCCGTATTGTTCAAAGAACTACTGCCGTTAAAAGTTTGGAAGGTAGTAACGGAGCTTAGTATGTTTTACAAAGAGCTTTGTTCGACTACTTTAAAAGTGCAACGTTTACGTAAACTTGAAGTGGACATTCCTATATTGCTTTGCAAATTAGAGAAAATATTTCCGCCAGGTTTTTTTAATGTGATGGAACATTTACCTGTTCATCTCCCATCTGAAGCACGACTTCGAGGTCTTGTCCAATATGGATGGATGTATCCATTTGAGAGGTATGTAATATGTTATAATGTAATTTAATTGCATTTGAAAAATGAAGTTAATATAAATTAATTTTGCATAGATATTTGAATCATCTGAAGAAAAAAGTGAGGCAAAAAGCACGAGTTGAAGGTTCGATATGTAAATCTTACATCGAAGAAGAAGCTTCGTTCTTTTTCTCTCACTATTTCAGTGACCATGTGAATATTTCATTTCAAAGTGTTCCTCGTAATGACGAAGGCGACGAACAAGAGTCCTCTCAAGCAATGTTATCTATTTTTAGACAATATGGTCGGCCTTCTGGAAAATGTGTAGAAATATGGTTAGACGATAGAGATCTTCATGTAGCACACACTTATATTCTTCTAAATTGTGTCGAGGTTGCACCGTTTGTTAGGTAATCTGAAATAATAATTAGTGTTTTATTCTTTTCTATAATGCATGCGCGTGTATAACCTAATGTAATAATTTGTTTATATAAACGGTGTTTATGAACGTGAACATCCGAACGGAGATCTCAGTAAAGAATTTTCCGGTTGGTTTTCAAATTACGTTTATGAGCCGAGAAATTGTGTTGTTGACGAAGGGTTGAAACATCTAGCGTTGGGACCAAAAAGAGTGGTCAAGACATATCCAATATATTTCATCAATGGATATAAATTTAACACCAAAGAATACGGTGCAGAAAAATTAACAAATAATACTGGTGTATTTGTTAAAGGTAGTGACGATCCAGAAAATCATTTAAATGATTTTTATGGCGTTCTGACACAAATTTTGCAACTGACATATTTCTCACGACCCGCGGAGGAGGTGTTTCTATTTAGATGCAATTGGTTTAGCAATGTTCCAGGTTCTGGAATTAATGTGCACAAGGATTATAATCTTATCGAAATAAAGCATACATCGCACTATCACAAGTACGATCCTTTTGTACTAGCCAAACAAGCATTGCAAGTTTATTACGCTCCTTATCCGTCTCTAAAAAGAGATAAAGCAGATTGGTCTGCAGTTTTTAAAACAAAGGCCAGATTCACATTTGATGGGAAGAATATTCCGGAGGAACAAGCTTATCAGGCAGATCTTGAGCAAAATAACGAAATAATAATTACAGACGATCATACAGATTTTGGTCATTTGATCGATGAATCAAATGTTTTGGTAGAAGCGTTTGACAGTGCGGAGGAAAATATCGTCGAAAACGAGACCGAATCTGAATCAGAAGACGATGATGACTGATATAAATCTGAATCTGTTTTTTGCAATTGATGTAACTATGTTGAATTCTTGATGTATTATGAAATTGATGTAACTATGAAACCAAATCCGTTTACTATTGTTTGCCTGTTTTATGTTATTTCCATTTGTCATTTATTTAGCAATTTTTATTGAAAATGCAATGAACTCTGCTTATCGTTGGAATAGTACACCCATTATGAATCAGGTATAACACACTTCCATTTCTATTTCCATTTCAGTTATTAATTAAGCAATTTATACCGTTGATGTCATTTTCATATGAAATATATTAATTATCATGTTTTATTCTCTTATATAATTATGTGTATATGTCACAGGTTTATCAATATGTCATGTAGAGGTACGAGCTCTTCCCGATCGTCAGGAGGCGATGGCATTGGCCCATCGCAAGAGCCACAGCGTGCAGTTGTATCGTTAGTCCCTAGAGTAGATGGGTAAGAATTAAATTTTATTCAGCATCTTATTTTTTCTATGATATACGTACGTACTTATCTATATCGTACTTAAAAACAGGGGGTTCGATCTACTTCCTTCTAAGGTTGTGTTGGACGTCTCTAGAGCTTCTTATCGCAGTAGGATGAGTGCCTGCTGGCCGAAGTGGAATAACATCTAGAGTGCATATGGCAGGATGTTCTAGTATGCATATTTTTCTGTTTTCCATTTTTAATTTGTTTTTGTCGTTTTTTACTGTTTATATCGTTTAAAGTGTAATCTTTTTTTTAACACAGGCTGAGATAGACATCCAGACAGATGATATGATGCTGGCACGAGCATACTGGATGAAGAAGATACGCAAGAACTACAGGGATACGATATCTGAGATTAAGAAATCTGGTAAGAAACCACGGTGGATGGGAGAGAGCGTGTGGCAAGCTTGGTTGAGATACTGGGAGACGGACGAGGCGAAGGCAAGTATACTAATTTTTTTTGAATTATTAATTTGACGTGATCGAAAAATAATGTATAAAATTTTGAATGTACAGGCAGAGTCGGATAGAAACTATGCAAATAGAAATAAGAATCCCATCACTCATCGCGGAGGATCGAAGTCGTTTCAGCAGTATCGACAGGAGTTGGTAAATTTACTGAATAATAAATGTAAATAGTTTATACTATATGATTTTAAACGTATAATAATTGTATGTAACAATCAACTTCAGGAAGCCGAGTCACATGGTCCTGTCAGCTATATGGACGTGTTCACCCGTACGCATGCTGTCGAGCATGTTAATCCAGACGGGACTGTTTCGTACACATGGCAGGACGATAAATCCAGCAAAAACCATGTAAGCATATTTCATTTTATTCAGTATTAGTAATTGTTTTAATTGTTAAACTATGATGACATAAGATATGATATTATTAATTTGTTAATGCAGGAGAAGTTTATGGAGCAGCGGCAGAAACTCCTTGCTGACACGGATCGAGATCAGCTGACGACCAATGAGGAAGACGTTATTTTTGAGTCCGTTATGGATCCAGCAGAGCATGGTCGACGATACGGATTTGGCAATTTAGCGGTAAATAATTTATATGATATTTTCACCTTTTCAAAACAATAAACTTGGATTTTATTTATTTTTCAATTATTGCAGTCCAGTAGTCAGAGTAGGGGACGACGGAGTAGACATCAGAGCGATCTTGCAGATATAGAAGAATTGCGGACTAGAGTTGCCCAGTTAGAGGAGCAGAACCGCCAACAGGCCATGCACACCGCACAGTTGTTAGAGTACATGCAGCAGCAGCAGGGTGGTGGTCACTTTCCTTCCTCGGCTGGCTCTGGATCTGCAGGAGATTGATTCATTACTTGCTTTCTTGTTCGTTCAGGTATGTTTTGTTTTAATTTAGAATGATTTGGTAGACGGCGTAGGTAATTGTAGATTTATGTATAATTATGTTTGACACATTTGGTTCTATGGTAGTATGAGAACGTGTATGAGAATATTGATGAATTTGTGTATTAACAACATGGTAGAACAGTTATTGTTAGGATTATGTTAATGTTGAAATGGTTATTTATATTTTGATGTAATTTTATTTATTTGTGTGTTTATTAAATATTTTGTGGTTTGGGTTTGAATATTTGGTTGGACTATTGTATATTGGATTGTGCAGTATTGATATTATAGTGTTTGGAAGAAAAATGTGGTTGGAAGGCTAAATTTGCAGCAAATATTAAAAAAAAACAGCAGATTTCCGAGGCTTCCGACGGCTTCCGACAGCTTATTGGTCAAAATTTCCGACGGCTCACGACGGATAACGGCGGCCTGTTTCAGACGTTTTCCGGCGATTTCCGACGGTTACCGACGGGCGTCGGTAACCGTCGGAAACCGCCGGAAAGCGTCTGGATCCGTCGGAAATGAATACGACAGCGTCCATCGGAAGCCGTCGGAAATACTGCTTCCCGACAAAGCCATTTCCGGCGGCTATTTCCGACGGCTTCTGACCGTCGGAAAACGTGTTTCCCCTTGTAGTGTTATAGACGATAGCAGCCATGAACAAATTAAGCTGTCTTGTCACTGATGTTTTATGTATTCATCATTACTGACATTCTTGTTTTCTTGATCAGTTACGAATCTGGGTGGAACAATAATGGTGCCAAAGAGGAACTCTTCAAGACCATAGCCTCTGATGGCGGTCTCCACTTGAACTTTCCATAGAAGATAGTTATCTTCTTCAAGATGGGCAGTAATTAGCTGATTTTGAGGGCTTATCACTATCCTTATGAGGCTTTCAGTGGCATTCTGAAGAGAATTAGTTGAAGTACTCGTTGTGGCAGAACTGTCATTATCTCCTGCCATGATATCTCGAGTGATATGTAATCAACAAATGAATTGAAAATACTTACAGAGTCAGAAGTCTTCAAGATAAAGAATGCAGGTTAGTTACAGCCAGAACTCAGGTGATGAGATTTGACCGATGAGTTCTTGGCACGGTAAAAGCTTTCTTATGATTTCTTGATGATTTTCTTTGACTCTGATGATGAATTTTCTGATGTACTTCTTTCTGAATTACTTTTATCTGATCAGTTGCAACCAAGATCTATGATCTTCAGCCATGGCACTGATCTATACTCAGATGATGATAAGTATCTGATGAGTGGACTGAGTATCAGGTGATGATATTGTATCTCATGATACTTCAGATCCAATGCTCCAGGTGATCTGCCGTTAGGCGATGAGAGCTCTGATACCAAGTTGAAAATCTGAATACAGGAGTGTTTTGATTCACTCAAGTTGTTTTGCAAAATAAAAGAAATGTTTTTATTGAATGATCAGAAATACACAAAACAATGTACAGCTTGATATATTTAAAAGAATGCTCATGGGCCTGAAAACAAACTTTGGCCCAAAGAAATAATAAAAGCAGAAAAGCGGTTCGGATTGCAAAACACGCCCGCACTTGTCTTCGAAGATAAATGATCTAGGGTTGATCGTAATCCTCATAATCTTTTACTCTTTGGATCAAATTTTTTGACCTGATTTTGCTCCTATATTGGGATATATTTACAAGGGTTTGCCTAAGCCTATAAACATCACCTATAAATACTCTTATAGCTATGAAGACACGGGGATTATAGTTAGAAAACTACATGGAGTTTATTGAATTTTCAAGCATTTTCCTTGTATATGTTAAATTAATACTCGCTAATCAGATAATTATAGAGGTATATCATTAATTAACCGAACTACTATAAACATGTAGTATGCTTAGCTTGATTGGTACCAAGAGGTTTATACTGTTTTACATTTTAATCTTTGTGACGTATTTGTGTTCACGGTTTGAACTTAAACGATCACAATAAGACCAACAAACAGTTAATCTCACGAGTCAGGATGTGCACTGATTCATTTTTCTACTTTTCTAGAAGGGGAAAAAAAAAATCAACCCTACAGAATCTAAATACGATATGATATGATCCTTGTACGTGGACTATTCACCTGTTTTAGTCGGTGTACCATACTGCATATTTATTTCTGTACATATATATATTTATGTATTAGTTCCGAAAATGGTAGGGAAACTGGGAAAAGGATAGGTCTGACGAAGTTTCCTTGCATCACATCAAGAGTACATGAATTGGAGTTGTTGGAATTCCAACCAAAGTCCCAGATTCGATATTTGCTACTTATAATTTACATCTCTTTTTCAATATTGCACGTACACAAAATCATTTATTATTCGACACGCTATTTGATTAACGCTGTCCATCATTCAAAGCTTAACAAAGACTATAGTGCAATGGATTACATGTCATAAATTGCGTCATCATACTTGATCTGCAAAGTGTCTAGTCACAGACTCGTAGGTGTAAGACCTTCAAGTAAAGCTGTATGATTCTTTTTTTGGAAAGTATTCCAAGTCCAACATATTTACTATGCGCACGCGCGTGGAACTATTTTCCAACTGTATAAATGTTTCGCATGCTATAGAAAAAGAGGCTTATGATAAAACTTTCAATTTATAAGCATTAAACTCATGTAATTTAACATTACTATTTCGCTATTCCACGTTTTAGATCAGGACATGATTTTCAGTTCAGTCTATCCCATTCAATCGTCTTATTTCTAAACCAAATTTTCTTTTATGAAGGTGTTAGGTTGTGTTGCAGGGAATAAAAACTGAGTATTTGAATGGGATATTTGAATTGGTCGTTTAAACGGAAAATTGAGTGAACGATAATTACGTTTGGAGCTATGAAATGGATGTTTCAATGGAGTATTTGAAGGTGAGGATGAAGAAGATAATAGAAATCAATGGCTGTTGATATCAACCGTTGAACACGCGTCCGACGCAATATCCTTTTCACCTCCATTCATCTGAGCGGGCTTGCGAAGGAATTAATTCCGTTTGGACGTCCAACGTATCAGATGCATCTCAAACGTAAGTGTGCCGCAACAAGTTTGCGAACAACAGCTTACACTTATCAATTAGAACATCTTGTTATAACTACGGATTGTTCTATTAACACTCCGTTTTTCTCATGTCACGTCATGACACCAACAAATTCAAGATTGTATATGTAATTATATTCAATTCGAATTAGATATTAATAAAATTATCGTACATTATAATCGAAATTACTAAAAATATGTAATTGAAAATTTAGTTATTCAACAAATATACGATTCATGCAAAATCCATCTAAAACGAGGTAATACTTCATCAAATTCATTTTTTATGACGAGCAATCATGAAGTAAAATGAGTTGAAAAAAGAAATACATTGAATATTGTTTTTTTTCCTTTAAACTACCCAAATGAAAAAGTAAATAATCTGAACGTTAATAGAACTATCCTGTGATTATTGGATTATTTCTAAACATCTAACATCCTTAACATCATATTTATCTAACTCAAGTTATCAATAGAAACTTGCTTAGTTTGCAAAAGAAATACAGAAAACGAGAGGATGGTAGAAGGTAAATATGATTTGAATGTCTAATTTAATCTCCGTCTACGTGATTGACCAGAACGTTTTCGTTAAGTATTCTTCAAAAGAAGTATTTTGCATCTAAGGTCCACGATGACTTGCTCCGCTTTACTTTACTGACGTTACGTTTGACGCATCTGGTGAATAACATATGAAAATAGCAATTTGATCTAGAGATGGGGATTTAACCGACTTAACCGATATCTACCGAACCGATTTAACCGATAAACACGGTTAACCGACCGTGTCCACTCCTAATTTGATCCATTGAAAAAAACAGTGAAAACTAATCTGTTTGCATTTGATGAGTAGTTCAAGGTTTCTGAGGATCAAAACAACATCCCTTTACACATGTATTATAAACAAAATAATAATTTCAAAATTAAAAAGAACAATTAAATTAATCGCTTATTTGATTCTTATCAAATGCTTTGCACAAATACCTCATTCATAGTACAAAATTGTTAATTCGTTCACCAAAACACATGGTTTATGTGCACTGCTCAAATACATGTTCAAATTATCCACTGTGTTCACTAATAACGATGGGATAAGTTTTTTAAGTAAATGAACTTTTTTTAAGCTCAGGTTAGAAAAATCTAATCCAACATCAAATTTTCTGAGTTTGGACAATAAGAATGAAATTAGCAACTAGGATGGTTGAAATAGAATTTTACAATTAGAAGAACACAATTGGAATAATTAGTGGAAGCTTGTATAAAAACGCTAGTAACACATGTTTGGTGGTATATGATAATCTAATCTGTATATAAACATATCAAACATGATTTTCTTATTGTCTAATTTTCAATTTTAGAGCGTACCCAAATTGAGTTGCAATAGATGATACGAGACCCAACCAAATCAATCGAAGTCCAAACCAGTAAAAAGTAATGCACGTTCTTTCCCCTCCAATTTTCAATGTTAAAGTCAGACGCGTTGATCTTCAATGGCTCAATCCCCCAACGGCTATATTAACTCCCCTTTGTTACTTCCTCGACGTTAATATTATTTCGTTCCTAAAAACTACGTAAAAGCTATTATCATTTAATATTTTCTTCGATGCATAACAAATGCATATAATTGTCATTAGAAATAACAAGAAATGATTATATTAAAAATCATCATAACCATCAATAAACACGTTTTGAAAGAAATTTTCTAGATAATTAAAAGTCGCCGACAAGCATGTTCACCGTACATATACCGTGCACTTAAAAAAACCGTGGATGTTATAGCAGAGAATGTGCAATAAACCTAGTGCAGGATGAGATGATACGGCATAACTTTCAATAACATTAATATTTAATCTAAAATGTTTATTATTTCTTTTTTTATTCTCAAGTGCAACAATTTTTTTCTAATATATCTGCTTTTTGATTTTGCAGCTTTTACGTTAATTTACACTTTAATACCAATTATTAACATTTATTCGAAAATACATAAAATAATTTAAAACAAATAAAAATACCTAGAAATACGAACAATTATTTATTCAGACTTACTTATTCTGTGTCCTTTTCAAAATACCATTTTCACATGTAGTTTAAATAAAAGCGAATATTAAGCTCAGATCCTTAAAATCTAACTTAATACACGAAAACTTTTCTCGAAAAAAATTATAAATTAAATCCGTAGAATTAAGTTACTAAATAATTGTATGCATTTATACAATTATTCAATGAATAATTGTAGAAATGTCTGTAATTTTTGGATATAATTGCATAAATGCATGCAGTTATTCACTGAATAATTGCATAAATGTATGTAATTATTCAGTAACTTAATTTCACGGATCTAATTTACATTATTTTTTGGCAATGATTTTTGATGTATTTTGAAACTTAATAGAAACTTTTGCCAAACTGTCCCTTAAGAAAAGAACCCATGCTCTGATTTAGAATTAATGAAAAGTATACCAGTCTAGGGAAGGTTAACAAGAAGTGAAGACATCCACGTGAGACAGAAACATAGAAAGCGTGGTTGAATTTATAGGAGTGAACTTGTCAAAATGGTTTGTTACACCTATCTAGGACTAGAGGAAGATGAATTGGAATTGTACCCATGCTCCTTTGAAAGAATTACCTGCATTTGGATTCATTCAGAAAGAAAGAATTGAATTGGTAGGTCCATGCTGCTACGGTATTTAAACTGGTTTTTCATGCGGAGTACTGAGCGATTGTGATCGAGCAATCGTGGCCATCCAATTTGGGCCCTGTAATGTTGGGCTTAACTTCTGGGCTAATTTTGTTTTGTTTATATCCTTTTCGGGTTTATTCCTAATAGGAATTCTATTTTGAGTTACCCAGGGAAATCCTCTTTCCGATTTCTATGCTTCCCAATAGATGAAATGATAAATGCAAATATTTTACGTAAGTGGCGTGGTAAGAAAAACCAAGATTGAGAAGAAATATACCAAATATAATAGTTGGTTAAACATAGAAACAAACCAACTCCGCCGCAACTATTCTATTGTGTATGTAAAAGAGAGCAAATGCCCCTTTGTGCTCTTTAACCAGATTGAATCTCAATTCATATGCTGTAATCTTCTTATTTTGTAGTATGATTTTTCAGTTTTCACTATAAACATTCACACCAACCATTGACAACAAACTGTATAATTAATGACAATTAATAGAAGAATAAAAAATAATTAATAATTACTTTATTCTATACATCTATAAAACCATGTGTAATCAATATTTTTCTATTTTCATTGTATTCCTCCATTCTTTTGTATTAGGCAACTATGAAATCAAACCTTATAATTATTGGCAATTAATAGAATAATAAGAATAAATAAATATTTACGGTTTTTCTTTTAGGAAATTGGTATTTTATTAATAAACTAAAATATGACATATACTTTAATAATATGCCTCATCAAAACCTTGCAACTTCCATAACCTTAATATGTACCTTGCAAAGAAAAAGACTACATATTACACACACACACACTAACTTACAGTAGCTTGAATAAGAAAAAATAAAAACCCAAAACAAGTGAAGACTATGCCGTAAAATTCACTCGTACTAGGAGAAGTAGTTCAAGCAATCAACTTAATTGGCAATAAATAAAAGTAGAGAGGATTGCTAGATCAGTTTAACTATTCTTACATGCATGTAATAATACCATTCATTCAATGAACATCCTCTCATTTAATTCCGAACTACCACTTCAATAATCCCCTTTACTAAAAAAGACTAGAAACGCTATAAATAACTAACAATGGCCAAAGCTAAGAATCACTCCAGAACTTTAATGTCACAAAATTACTGTGAATTTGAAGCTTTAACTCGGAAAATAGCCCCCATAAGCTTCAAATCACTGGATCCCAAACATTGTCTCTTCTAATCGACTACTGATCTACCAGGGATTGTTGTGATTCCTCTTCTACAATCTGTTAGGGCTTAGATCTATCGCTACACGCTCAGATAAGGCCGAACTCTATGCAATTTGCTTCTTTTACTGCGTTCATCTTGCAAATGTTTAGATTTTGTAATTAAAATTTTGTACTTTGCTAGTATAATTTCCAAATCAAATATTTGCTGGCAGTAGTTTGTTCTGAAAGATATGTTGGTTACGTTCTTACCAAATATGCCAAAGTATCAAGCTTAATGTTATATCCACCAGATCTGTATGCAAGTTGTTGTTCTTGAAATTACATGATATGTGTTCCAAACAAGTTGATAAAAGTGTTTGTATTTGCAGCTTGTATTTGTAGTTCTGTTTCATACCATTCCAGATTTGAGTTGAATAAGGATATTGAAAAAATAGATGATTAATGGATTCATTCCTATTACAGCACAGTTTACAGTCCATTGTTTGAGTATTTGTCGATTGTCTTACATTGTCTAGAGTGTTTAGTTTATTTAATGCTGCCAAATGTGGATATATAGATATTTTTGGGCAAATGACCTTATTCCATACGTGATGAAACTTTTCTTAAACTGGCACTTGCGTTCGAATGCAATTCCACACGGACATAAGATTAAACCGACTATATGAGTAGGCTTCCACCATCATAAACTAGTTTTCAGAGAGTTGAAAATGCTAATATCATGTATTCGACTGCATATAATAAAGGGAAATTTGAAGTTGTTGAGGCACTACTCTCCATTTGAGATTAGTGCAGACACTTGATTATTAGAATCTCCCGTGAAATCTAATGAGTATCAGCCTAAAATATTGATCAAAGAATCACCATCGATCTAGGGCCGATCCAGGTAGTTGTAGTTGTTCCATTAGTGATTTTTCTTTCAATAAGACTCTTATATTTGTGTTTGGTTTTCAGAGCACTTTCCATGTATACGAAGAGTTAATATCCTCAAGAATAATCCAAAAAATTTGTTTGCCACAGTACCTTTATTTCATCCATTTGGCGCAGAGACTTTTTTATTCCAAATATTTCCAAACTAATTCAATAGCAAGAGAGTCTGCAATCTCATGCAGACTCCTCAGTCTCATATCCCCTTCTTGTTTGATTTGCAAACCATGTTCCATTTAACCAAATGTTTTCTGTCCTGCCATAGAAAGTTTGCACATATGTTTTCTATTTGATTTATCACATTTTTAGGCATTTGAAAATTTTGCAACCAGAATAATACCATAAATTGAATCACCGTTTTTATTAGTTCCAGCCAGCCACTTATGTTTAATAATCTACCATTCCAACCATTTAGTCTGCTTTTAATTTTGTCAATCAACATATTATAATCCATCCTCTTTAAAGAAGAACTGTTAAGAGGTGTACCTAAATAAGTAACTGGAAGAGAGTGAGATTCTACTTTAAGTATGCTTGCTAAAGTTACTTTATTGTTCACTCCTTTGCTTAAAAAATACTTTAGATTTGTTATCATTCATGGCAACACCATCATATTTTTCTAATTTGTCCAACACTCCTTTAATAAAAGATGCATTATCCCTAGTTGCTTTAAAGAAAATAAGGAGATTATCTGCATATAGTAAGTGATTAATAACTGGATCGTTTTTATAAATAGGGTTTAATGCACATTTAATGTGTTATATATCCAATAGAATATTTAAGAACTTCATGACTAAAGAAAACAAATATAGACATAATGAATCTCCTTGTCACAGCCTCCAATTACTAGCTATAAACCCACACGGTGTCCCATTGATCAATATTGAGAAGGTAGGCGAGATAATACATTTCCTAATTATGAAAGTGATATGCGGAAACCCTATAGTGGTCAAGACATGACAAACAAACTCTCTATTGACTTTATCATATGCCTTTTGAAGATCCACCTTAGGACATAGATTGTTAGAACTCTTCCTATTAAATGTTCTAACCATCTCAAAAACTAGTAGATAGTTTTCACTTATGTTCCTTATTGGAATAAAGGCATTTTGGTTGCAGGAGACCAGTCCATCTAAAAAACCCTTAATTATGTTGCAAAGAATATTCGATATAATTTTGTAAATAACATTGCAGCACGATATTGGTCTATAATATGATATGGAAATGGGGTTATCTTTTTTGGAACCAAGGTAATAAAAGTGTGATTAATTTTCTTTAATTATATGTCCACTATTAAATACCCCTTTAATAGCATAAATGAGCTCCTTCTTTAGTATATCCCAATGTAGTTTAAAGAAGTTGGCACCAAAGCCATTAGGTCTTGGACTGCTATCGCTGTCAATTTGAAATGTAGCTTTCTTGACCTCTTCCTCATCAATTTTGGTTTCTACTTTTGCCCTAGCCTGCTCTGATAAGATTTTTTGCATGTAATTCTAGAAATTGAATATTAGATCTGTCAGCATTATATAATGAGTTAGAATAGTCTAATGCAATTTTTTGGAGCAGTGTTTCCTCTATTACTGGCTGCCCTTGATTGTCCAGCAAATGCTTCAACTCTTTCTACTTTTTGTGGATGTCATATGAGCATGAATTTTTTTGTACATTAGTCACCATCTCTCAACCAATGAATTTTATATTTTTGTCGATTTTATATTGTGTGACTGTGCATGGTTCTCTCAAGTGTTAACAAATTCTCCTTAAACCAACTAACTATTGAACTATCATTAGCTTTTGTAATTGTTTTTTGATATAGTGCATTATTTTCTTCCTTAATTTGTCCGCCAAGTGATGAATGTTCAGCCTACCTTTGTCCTAAACTTTGAGCTCATTTTCCACATTTTTTAGCTTACATGGAAATTGATGCAAACGGCTGCCTTCAGTTCCTATATTCCATGCATTGTTAACCACGTTCAAATATCCATTATAATGATGCCAAGCATCGTTGTATCCAAACGGAACGTTCTTAACTTCGATATTTTTATTAATTAGCGTAATCATAATAGGACAATGATCACTAGTAGGATGATTCTGAATAGAAGCACATGAGTTAGGAAAACTTATCTGGAAATGTACAATGTGAAAAACCATATCAATTTTGCTTTGGGTGGATAAGCCCTTCCCTCCTCTCCAAATAAAATCATGACCCTCATATTGCATTTCCTATAAACCTGAACAAACAATAATGTTATAAAATTCCTTATCGGCATTTTAAGCATTATTGTTTGGTCCAATTCTTTCAAATTTACACATCACACAGTTAAAATCCCCAGCGACTATCCACGGGTGGTCTATATTATTAGAATGTGTTTCCACAAGTTAGCTTTGTGTTGAGTAGTATAAATCTATACACACAAGTCATGGTAAGAAAAAGTCCATTATTATTTTGCAAAGAACAAGTTGTAAACTAATTATCACTAATAAAATTAGAGCAATGCTATATTAATGGGTTCCATAAGAGAAGTATTTTGCTTTTATTTAACTGTGTTTCATTTTAATAAAAGGACCAGTCAGGCCTGATACTTTTAACAAAAGCAGTTATATTATCAACACTAAGTTTATGTTCCAATAACACAAAATTGACGGTTTAAGTTCATTAGCATGTTTAATTATGTCATATTTCCTTGTTGGGGAATTTAACCTTCGGGCGTTCCAAATAAGGAAGGTCATTAATTAATATTAGCATTAGTTCCCCCATTTTCCGAGCAACCGAGGAAGTGCTTACTTTAATTTTTTTTACGTCTCTTACCCTTTGATTTATATTGGTTAACCATCTTAGTCCAAGCAGGGTTATCAATAATTTTCGCTGGAGCACAAGCCTTGAATTCAAAAGGAGTATCTTCTGCTCTTAATCTTTTAGCTTGCCTTGGAGCAGGACCATCCGATGCAGTAGATGAAGTTTTTGGACTACCCACTACTGTCACCTCTTCCTGCTGGAGTCAATAATTTGTTCAAGTTAATAAGCATTTCTACATCAATTTATTCTATGTCTGTCAACATGCTATCCTCTTCTAACTGGCTTAATGCATCAATATTTATCTCGTCGGCAGCTTTACTAGATATAACTCTTGCATTTTGGCTTTCAAACTATTTTGGTGCAGTTTCCGCATGTAATTGAGTTTCTACATTCATTGAATTTTAAATACTTTTATCCTTGTAAATAAGTTGGGATTGTTCTGTGCACTATGAACTATCATTCCTATTTTGCTCAGGTTGCAAATTTACTCGTGATCTAGTTACCTCATTAATAATTGAGTCAATTTGCCTTTGTTTCTTTTGTGTCATGTAACAACCCGCATATTTTACGATTGAATATTTAAATATTTTTATTTAAATATTTCGTCATTAGTCGGATTATAGTCCGAAAAGCTATTTTTTGCAAATAGTCGAATTATGACTCGAGACCACCCCTATAGAGTTCAAAATGACGTTTGCGATCTTTTTGAGTATAAACTTTGATATGTTTGGAGTTAGTGGAATTTTGCTACTTTTTCACTTAGGGCTTTGGTTTTGTTTCAGCCCATTACACCCAAGCTTCACCCCTCTTTCTTCATTACTTCATTTCTATTTTCCTAATACTCATGCTTTAGCAACAATGGAGAGAGGAATGGGAAATTAAAACTCCAAGCCCTAGTTTCCATTTGCAAATCAAGTTCTAGCTCCAAATCAATAAAAGAGGCTTTGGTAAGCCCCCTCTTCTTCTTCTCCAACTCATTCTCTTATCAATTTTAGAAATTCCTAAACCTAATTTAGGAAATGTTTCTCTTTTAAGCTTAGATTCAAGCTTGTTGGGTTGGAATTGAAGAGTGATTGTCCTTGTCATTGCTCTATAGCTTCTTCTTCGTTTGTTTTGGGTAAAGAGGTGAGATTTTTATCTCACATCTTAGTCTATAATTATCTTCGATTGTTAGGTATGAATTCCTAACACTTATTCATGTGCATTTGATTTTGGTTTGGATTGATTTGGTGTATATTCCAATTTTTGGTGTTTTGAAATCAAAATCTATGAAAATCCTATTATGGATATTTGGGCATTGATATTCGAGGCGTATCGAAGGGCCAATTAGGACGGGGTTGTCGCTTGGCGTAAATCCTTAGTCGTTGTTGCTCGTCCGATTGCTTTTGATAATCGTTTGGCCATTTTTGTCCTAGGTTCAGGGAATGCCCTGAACTTCAGTTTCAAACGTCTGAAACGTATGGTTCAGACGTCTGAATATTATACTGGGAATTTTTATTCTCCACTATTCAGACGTTTGAATCCAAACTTCCAGACATCTGAATTGGATCGAATGCAACCAGAAAGAAAATAGGCTTAAAAAGCCATTTTCAGACGTCTGAGATCTATGGTTCAAACGTCTGAATAACTGTTCTGGAAAACATTTAATTTTCCAGATTCAGACGTCTGAATCCTTGGTTTTAGACGTCTGAATCCGCTGTTTAGGCTCTATTTGCCTATTTTGCTTGAGCATTTCCATCTTATCGATTCGTGATTATCTGATTTGTTGATTATCATTTATTATCGACTTTGGTGGCTTTTATATCGGGATTTTCGGGAATATTCATTTTTGATGGATTCGGTATCGATTTCTTTGAATTTAATTCACGTCTTCGTATGTGAGTTTTGGTGATTGATTGTTTTTACAATCATTTTGTGATTTGTCACTTTTAAATACAAAGGTTTCTATACTAGCAGTAAATATTCAAACTCTTTTGCTAAAATGATTTCAACTCTATTTTTAATACAAAGTTCGTTTATAAAACTGTTTTCTAATTTATTAGTATATATAAACCTTTACCTCATTTGTATGAGAAAATCTAATTAACGGCTTAGCAAAACAAGTGGTATGAATAGCTTGCGTTTACTTCGTCGGTTAATTTATGGACTTGTTCGAGTGAAAACCTTGTGACAATTTTCGAGTGGAAATCTACAATTTGTTCGTAAATATTTAAGTTAAGCTAGTGGTTATGGGACATGAAGCTAAACTCATATATTTACTAGCTTAGTGTAATCGACACTTTTTATTGATCGATGACGATCATTTTGTGATTTAGACTAGCGATGTGCGATGTCTATTTGTCTGCGAGGGAGACTAAACCCCGTTTCTGTGGAACTTCGGTTCAATTTGGCGGGATAGCGACCCGTGGTCTTCGGACCGTTTATGGAGCTTCGGCTCAATTTTTAATGGTTAGCGACCATGGAATAGCGTTCCATTTGTGATACACGTGTTGGTGAGTTTTCATGCTCCCGTTTATGATAGGCCTCCCCCTTTTGTGATTTTTGGAGTTCTGATTGATGATTTTTAGAATTTGCGTTTCTCCAACTTTTGTGATTGACATTAATATGTTTGTCAATATTTGTAGTTGGTGAATAAAATAAAAAATATGATATTCTTTTTGGTGCTTTGAGATTTTGAGATAGTATATGGTTTTGATGTTGATTAAATCATATTTGTTCTAGTATGAAATTATTGTTATCATACGTTCTAATATCATCTCTGCTTATATCTCATTCCTTTACCTGATATTTATAGCTAGACTGATCCGTTTATTATTTTCTTATTAAATAATACTCGGGTCAGACCGAGATGTTACAGGTGCTTCAGCTTGACTCCTTATCTGGATCATCTTCTGACTTTTGTCTAACTACAGAATATTTGTAGTTTTTATTGTTATACATTCGAGATATAGACTCTATGATGTATACATATTCTTTTGTCTAGCACTTGTATCTATTCTTTTGTGATATTGTGGATCTTATTTGACCACTACTCTGATGTACACCTTTTTGTGTTATATATTCATATCTGTTTCCGCCTTTGTGATATGAATGTTTGTGATTGATTTATGTTGTGTTTATTTCTATATTAGTTTCCGAAGCCCACTTAGCCACTGTGTGGTAGCTTTGAGTTTGCATCGGTATGTCGGATTTCCTCCTGAACGAAATGCATGATATACTATCTGACATATCGGTACTCACACAAGGCAATTGCACAGATGGTCGCTCCTCAATAGCCTTATTCTTCGCGCTAGTCGACGACATTACCCAGTGGTGTCCTTGGCTAGCATGAGTATAGAGGTGGGGCGTCACAGCTTGGTATCGGAGCCAAACTTCGGAACAATGTAGAATAATCTAGCAAGGATCATTGTCCTAAGTCTTTCTTAGGAATCGTGTCATAGGATTTAGTTCGAGTCATTGAACCCGTTCTATCCTATTTCTTTTTATGATTCCTTGTTTTATCAATCAAGTTTGTTTGATATTCATTCTGGGATTAATCTTTTTCTCTTTTCTTTCTTTCTTAAAGAAAAGAAATGGTTAGACCTGGCCGTCCCAGAGCCGGTCAATCTAGTGCTACTCCCCAGGATGGAGTATTTATGTCTGCTCGGCAACTTCTTGATCTTGTAAAGAATGCTCAAGCAGCAGGTTCTATTCCAGAGCCTACTCACCCTAAGTCTGGATTTGCACGCTTGTGCAACGATTATACCAACTTGGGTGGGAAGCCTTTCAAAGGTTCTGAAACTATTATTGAAGTCCAAGCTTGGCTCAGAACATGCGATCGAATATTTTCTCGCATGAATCTTATTGATCTTCACCGAGTCCAGGTGGCCTCTAGTATGCTCTAGGAAAGGGCATTAGACTGGTACGAGCTTCTGATTTCTAAAATTAATGAATCGGATCTTACTTGGGAGCAATTCCGGGAACGATTCGAATTAAAGTTTGTGCCAGAAGCTGAGAAAGTGACTTTGGCTCGTCGTTTCATAGACCTTGTTCAAGGTGAATCCTCCGCGGCAGATTATGTCGCATCTTTCGAGTCACTTTCTAAATATGGCGTTGAGTACATCAACACACCATTGAAGAAAAATCAAAGATTTGCGTATGGCTTGAACAAGAGCCTCAAAAAGCCATTACTTCTGAAATTAGAAGTTTCTTTTGATCAGCTTGTTGATATTGCTCTTCGTCTCGAAGAGGCTGATAAAGATAGCGATTCTGAGGCCAAGCAAAACATCAACAAGAAGAGACCTTTCAAATTCAAGCCTAACTCCAACAAGAAGGGAAAGCAAGCAACACCGGTAGCAAATACTCCTAAAACTCGTCGTGGAGAATGTTACAATTGTGGTTCTAAGGACCATTATGCAAACATGAGCCCGAAGCCACTTTTCTGCCGCTATTGCATGAGTTCGGGCCATACTTTATCTTTGTGTCCCAAACTTCAAGGCAAGAAGGAGGGTAAGTTAAATGTTGTCCAAGCTCCTGCTAACACTTCTCGTGGTCAAGGTATTTCTCATTCTATCCTTGATGGCCTTATTACATTTCGTGATCTTCCTATTCGAGTTCTTTTTTATACGGGTGCATCTCACTCTTTTATATCAAAAGAACTTGTTGATGTTTTGTCTTTAAATGTTATTGGCTTGATGACTTCTTTGAGAATTGCGAATCCGGTCGGAGGATCCGCAACACTCAGTTTATTGTGTAATGATGTTGAAATTATTTTATGTGATTACTCTTTCCGTGCCGATTTGCATGTTATGCGTTACCTTGGTTTCGGAATGATTTTGGGGATGGATTGGCTTACCCGTTATAAAGCCCATATTCTATGTCCTGAACAGACTATATACCTTCGGCATCCTCAATCTGTTAAGCAGATTTCTCTTGTTCTGAAAGATCCACATTCCAATTCGAAAGCATCCTTGTATTCTCTAAATCCTCATGATGACGATAACGATGATGAGGAAGATGTCATTTCTCTCATTCACATTGTTCGTGAATTTCCTGACGTATTTGAGCCCGTTCTAGGATTACCACCTAAACGAGCAATTGAGTTCAGAATTAATCTTATCCCTGGAGCCCAACCTATCACTCGTCCTCCTTATCGTATGTCCAATAAAGAAAATGAGGAGATGCGCAAACAATTATCCGAATTGGAAGCAAAGCAATTTATTCAATCTAGTTCCTCTCCATGGGGAGCTTCAGCTATTTTTGTGAAGAAGTCCGATGGTACACTTAGGCTTTGCGTTGACTACCGCAAGCTTAACGATCTCACCATCAAGAATAAATATCCCTTTCCTCGGGTTGATGATTTATTCGATCATCTTAGTGGTGCTAAAGTCTTTTCACAGTTAGACTTAGCAACCGGTTTTCATCAGCTCCGTATTGTAGAGGATAGCATTCCTCTAACATCTTTCCGAACTCGTTATGGATCTTATGAATGGCTTGTTATGCCATTTGGTTTGATGAATGCTCCAGCGTATTTCGTCGACCTTATGAATCGAGTTTTCAAAGATTTCCTCGATCGATTTGTTCTCATCTTTATTGATGATATTCTTGTGTATTCAAAAACCGAAGAAGAACATGAAGAGCATCTTCGGATTGTGTTGGAAACTCTTCGGAGTAATCAATTAAAAGCAAAATTTTCTAAATGCCACTTTTGGCAATCTCGTGTGAAATTTCTTGGTCATATTATTTCCGAATCCGGAATTTCCGTGGATCCTTCGAAGATTGAAGCGATTCAAAATTGGAAGAGACTGGAGAGTGTGATGGAAATCCGTAGCTTTCTCGGATTAGCGGGTTATTATCGCCGTTTTATAAAAGACTTTTCAAATATTTCCGTGCCTCTTACTCATTTGACTAAGAAAGGAGTTAAATACATTTGGTCAGACAAATATGAAGCTTCTTTTCAGAAATTAAAAGGACTTCTTTCCGATGCTCCTATTCTTGTGATTCCCGAAGGAAACCAAGATTTTGTTGTTTATACCGATGCCAGTCGCGTTGGTTTGGGTTCCGTTCTTATGCAAAGAGAACGTGTTATTGCTTATGCTTCTAGGCAATTGAAGCCAGCCGAGACTAGATATGCCACTCATGATTTAGAGCTCGCGGCTATTATTTTCGCTCTTCGAATTTGGCGACATTATCTTTTGGGAGAAAAATTTATTCTTTATACCGATCATAAATCTTTGAAGTATTTATTTTATCAAAAGGAACTTAACTTGCATCAACAACGTTGGCTCGAGTTCCTTGCATCATATGACCTTGATATTCTTTATACTCCCGGAAAGGGAAATCGTGTTGTCGATGCACTTAGTCGTAAGCAACAAGCGGTTGTTTTTATGATGATATCCGAATGGAACGATCTTGAAACTTTATCCACTTGTGAGATTCGAGATCGTGAATCCGATTTATGTTCATCTCTTGTTTTATGTAGCCTTGAGGCTCATCCATCTCTTTTGGACCGCATTCTTGAAGCTCAAAAGCTAGATCCCAAATTGGCTCTTCTTGGCCAAGATTTTAGGGATAAAATTGATATTGAAGGTATGAAAGACTTTGATATTAATTCTTGTGGTGGAATTCGAAAATTTGGTAGACTTGTTGTGCCAAATCTTGGTGATCTTCGCAAAGACATATTAGAAGATTCCCATCATTCTAAATTTTCCATTCATCCCGGTAGTAGTAAAATGTACGTGGATATGAAGCGACTTTATTATTGGGAGGGAATGAAATCCGATATTGCTAACTTTGTTAAGCGTTGCATGACTTACCAACTTGTTAAGGCCGAGCACCAAAGGCCCGGTGGGTTATTGCAACCTTTGGAAATTCCAA
This sequence comes from Allium fistulosum, assembly GCA_030737815.1. Taxonomy (NCBI): domain Eukaryota; kingdom Viridiplantae; phylum Streptophyta; class Magnoliopsida; order Asparagales; family Amaryllidaceae; genus Allium; species Allium fistulosum. The sequence goes on from CM060904.1 coordinate 473,883,832, forward strand.
TATGGAAGTGGGATCAAATTTCCATGGATTTTATTGACGGTCTTCCCCGTTCTCGTTCGGGCCATGATAGCCTATGGGTGATACTAGATAGACTTACAAAGTCCGCCCATTTTATTCCCTTTCAGTCCAATCGGACCGTACCTATTTTGGCTAAACTTTTTGTCAAGTAGATTGTTAAATTGCATGGAGTTCCTACCTCTATCATTAGTGATCGTGATCCATTGTTTACTAGTGGATTCTGGAAAGGTCTTCAAAAAGCTTTGGGAACGAAGCTTAATTTTAGCACCGCTTATCATCCTCAGTCCGATGGACAAACCGAGCGTGTGAATCAGACTCTTGAAGATCTCCTTCGTGCATGTGTTCTTGATTTTGGTGGAAGTTGGGAAGATCATATTTCTCTTGTTGAGTTTTCCTATAACAATAGCTTCCAATCTAGTATCGGTATGGCACATTTCGAGGCACTTTATGGAAGGCCATGCCGATCTTCTTCGTGTTGGCTTGAAGCCGGTGAGAAGCTGGTTTTAGGTCCAGATTTTATTCGTGATGCCACAGAAAAGATTGACCTTATTCGTCATAGGATGAAAGAAGCTCAAAGTAGGCAAAAATCCTATGCCGATAACCGAAGAAGGAAATTAGAATTTTCTGTGGGAGATTTTGTGTTTATTCGTGTTTCACCTATGAAGGGTGTTGTGCGTTTCAGTCGATCGGGAAAGTTAGCACCTCGATATATTGGCCCATTTCCCATCACCGAACGCATGGGCTCCATGGCTTATCGCCTCTTATTATCGGCTCAATTTTCCGCTATTCATGACGTGTTTCATGTTTCTCAACTTCGAAAATGCCTTCGAGATTCCGATTCTATTCTTGAGCTCGGTGTTGTGGAAGAAATTGAAGTCTCGCCAAATTTGACTTATGAGCAACATCCTATTCGTATTATTGCTTCGGAGGTTAAACGTCTTCGAAATAAAGATGTCCCGCTTGTGAAAGTTCAATGGTCCTCAAATCTTAAGGATTGCTCTTGCGAATCTAGAGAATTCATCGAGCGAACACATCCGGACTTACTCTCTTGAGCTCTTTGAGGTGAACTTCTTATTTCAAATTTCTTCTTTTGCGTTGATATGCTTATATGGTTGTTACTTTTTGTTCATTTATTTCTTATGATTGCGAGGACGCAATTTCTTTAGGGGGGGGAGTCTGTAACAACCCGCATATTTTATGTTTGAATATTTAAATATTTTTATTTAAATATTTCGTCGTTAGTCGGATTATAGTCTGAAAAGCTACTTTTTGCAAACAGTCGAATTAGGACTCGAGACCACCCCCATTGAGTTCAAAATGACGCTTGCGATCTTTTTGAGTATAAACTTTGATATGTTTGGAGTTAGTGGAATTTTGTTACTTTTTCACTTAGGGCTTTGGTTTTGTTTCAGCCCATTACACCCAAGCTTCACCCCCTCTTTCTTCATTACTTCATTTCTATTTTCCTAATACTCAAGCTTTAGCAACAATGGAGAGAGGAATGGGAAATTAAAACTTCAAGCCCTAGTTTCCATTTGCAAATCAAGTTCTAGCTCCAAATCAATAAAAGAGGCTTTGGTAAGCCCCCTCTTCTTCTTCTCCAACTCATTCTCTTATCAATTTCAGAAATTCCTAAACCTAACTTAGGAAATGTTTCTCTTTTAAGCTTAGATTCAAGCTTGTTGGGTTGGAATTGAAGAGTGATTGTCCTTGCCATTGCTCTATAGCTTCTTCTTCGTTTGTTTTAGGTAAAAAGGTGAGATTTTTATCTCACATCTTAGTCTATAATTATCTTCGATTGTTATTGAATTCCTAACACTTATTCATGTGCATTTGATTTTGGTTTGGATTGATTTGGTGTATATTCCAATTTTTGGTGTTTTGAAATCAAAATCTATGAAAATCCTATTATGGATATTTGGGCATTGATATTCGAGGCGTATCGAAGGGCCAATTAGGACGGGGTTGTCGCTTGGCGTAAATCCTTAGTCGTCGTTGCTCGTCCGATTGCTTTTGATAATCGTTTGGCCATTTTTGGCCTAGGTTCAGGGAATGCCCTGAACTTCAGTTTCAGACGTCTGAAACGTATGGTTCAGACGTTTGAATATTATACTGGGAATTTTTATTCTCCAGTATTCAGACGTATGAATCCAAACTTCCAGACGTTTGAATTGGCTCGAATGCAACCAGAAAGAAAATAGGCTTAAAAAGCCATTTTCACACGTCTGAGATCTATGGTTCAGACGTCTGAGATCTATGGTTCAGACGTCTGAATAACTGTTCTAGAAAACATTTAGGCCCCGTTTGGCTTGTCGTTTTTAGTTTTGTGTTTTCGTCTATACAAAAGCGCGTCTGTTGTATGTATTATGGAAAAACAAACAATTTTGAAAAATGAAATTAACATGTAAAATAGAAAACAAGTTTATTTTGTTTTTCGTGTTTCGAGAGATAACAAAAGCACAAAGAACAATCCAACTTCTTCGTTGTCCGTTGGTCGTCACAATGGCTAAGAATTATAACTTATTTCTTGATATTTCTTAGTGCAAGTTGAAAACACAAAACTCAAAATACAAAATGAAACCAAACGGGCCCTTAATTTTCCAAATTCAGACGTTGAATCCTTGGTTTCAGACGTCTGAATCTGCTGTTTAGGCTCTATTTGCCTATATTGCTTGAGATTTCCCATCTTATCGATTCGTGATTATCCGATTTGTCGATTATCATTTATTATCGACTTTGGTGACTTTTATATCGGGATTTTTGGGAATATTCATTTTTGATGAATTCGGTATCGATTTCTTTGAATTTAATTCACGTCTTCGTATGTGAGTTTTGGTGATTGATTGTTTTTACAATCATTTTGTGATTTGTCACTTTTAAATACAAAGGTGTCTATACTAGTAGTAAATATTCAAACTCTTTTGCTAAAATGATTTCAACTCTATTTTTAATACAAAGTTCGTTTATAAAACCGTTTTCTAATCCATTAGTATATATAAATGTTTACCTCATTCGTATGAGAAAATCTAATTAAACGGCTTAGCAAAACAAGTGGTATGAAACGCTTGCGTTTACTTCGTCGATTAATTTATGGACTTGTTCGAGTGAAAACCTTGTGACAATTTTCGAGTGGAAATCTACAATTTGTTCGTAAATATTTAAGTTAAGCTAGTGGTTATGGGACATGAAGCTAAACTCATATATTTACTAGCTTAGTGTAATCGACACTTTTTATTGATCGATGATGATCATTTTGTGATTTAGACTAGCGATGTGCGATGTCTATTTGTCTGCGAGGGAGACTAAACCCCGTTTCTGTGGAACTTCGGTTCAATTTGGCGGGATAGCGACTCGTGGTCTTCGGACCGTTTATGGAGCTTCGGCTCAATTTTTAATGGTTAGCGACCATGGAATAGCGTTCCATTTGTGATACACGTGTTGGTGAGTTTTCATGCTCCCGTTTATGATAGGCCTCCCCGTTTTGTGATTTCTGGATTTCTGATTGATGATTTCTAGAATTTGTGTTTCTCCAACTTTTGTGATTGGCATTAATATGTTTGTCAATATTTTTAGTTGGTGAATAAAATAAAAAATATGATATTCTTTTTGGTGCTTTGAGATTTTGAGATATTATATTGTTTTGATGTTGATTAAATCATATTTGTTCTAGTATGAAATTATTGTTATCATACGTTCTAATATCATCTCTGCTTATATCTCATTCCTTTACCTGATATTTATAGCTAGACTGATCCGTTTATTATTTTCTTATTAAATAATACTCGGGTCAGACCGAGATGTTACAGGTGCTTCAGCTTGACTCCTTATCTGGATCATCTTCTGACTTTTGTCTAACTACAGAATATTTGTAGTTTTTGTTGTTATACATTCGAGATATAGACTCTATGATGTATACATATTCTTTTGTCTAGCACTTGTATCTATTCTTTTGTGATATTGTGGATCTTATTTGACCACTACTCTGATGTACACCTTTTTGTGTTATATATTCATATTTGTTTCCACCTTTGTGATATGAATGTCTGTGACTATTTTTGTTATGTTTATTTCTATATTCGTTTCCGAAGCCCACTTAGCCACTGTGTGGTAGCTTTGAGTTTTCATCGGTATGTCGGATTTCCTCCTGAAACGAAATGCATGATATACTATCTGACATATCGGTACTCGCACAAGGCAATTGCACAGATGGTCGCTCCTCAACAGCCTTATTCTTCGCGCTAGTCGACGGCATTACCCAGTGGTGTCCTTGGCTAGCGTGACTATAGAGGTGGGGTGTCACATGTCATCTCTACAACTTATAGCGTTATAATATCCGAGTCAACTTGCATACTGCTACTATCGCCATTTGAACTTTGCTGTTTTGTAGGAATCCATTACTGTGAAAAGTTACGCAATTTTCCATTGTGCCTAAAGCTTTTACATTTTTCACACATTTGAGTTCTCCACTTTTATATTACCTCTTTCCAATTTAGATTATCATTATCATCCAAAATTGAAACCTTATTTAGGAAAGAAAATGAGGCATCTATTTCAGTTAGAACTCTAGCAAAGGTGATTTTTAACATACCCTTCGTGACTTGATCTAGTTTTATCGGCTTACTAATAACTGAAGCAACTCTACCAATACCATCTTCTATCCAATACTTTAGATCTAAAATAGGAAATCGTACCCATATGGAGATAGATTGTAAAAAGTCTCTTATGAGCTTAATGCTCGAAATCCATTTCTTAATTATCATTAATCTCTTATCATAAAAGCATGAACCATCAGCTATTATGTTATCACAATCTGGTTGTTTTTCAAACCTAACCCTTTAAAAAAAGTTCTTTAGAATAAATTTGAAATTTCTTATTTGTTTCCAAACCCTATTTATATAAGCTTTAAAATAATGATAATGGGGTTTAGGATCCTTAACATACAATGCAATAACATGTTTCCATTGCTCCCTAGCATCATCTACTACCTGGGTAGTCATCTTAGCACAAGGTAATTTGTTATGATTTTTAGACGTATAATAAGGACTGGGAGTAAAAGTTGATGCTCCTTCCTCCGTCGCCACCTTGCTCCATGCCCTAAAAATCTTCACCTTCCCTTACAAAACTTCCATGTGTGTTACCTACTTTAACTGCCCTTTGATCCTTGCTAGCATCCAAATTTGGATATTAGGAATTATCTCCTAAATCCATGTATAGAGGATAATTCCTCCCCTACTTCTTTTGGTATCCAAACATTCTAAAATTACCCCTCTTTCCTTGTTAACCACACATTTCCAGCCTCTAGGTTTTATCACCGTAAAGCCATCATGTTCCCCTCCTTCATCCGGTGGTTGGCTAGAGTTCTAAACCTTGTTTTGATTCAGATCCAAGATGGCTTGAGAGGAAAGGAAAGATGCCATAGAAAACCTTAATTCTAAATAATGGAATTTACCATGAACAAATATTTACTTTATTCCATAAACCTGTAAGGCTCTTCATAGTTAATATTTTTCCTATTCCTTAGATATCAAACCTTATAATGAATGAAAATTAATGGAAGAATAAGAATGAATAACATTTCTTTTATTCTACAAACCTGTAGGACTATGCCTATTTGGTATTCTTCCTATTTCATTGTTTTATTTCGCTCTATTATATATATTCTATCTATCTTCAACTTACATATATAAAAGAGAATTTTTGACCATTTTTCATTATTTGCATATATAAAAGAGCATTTCACTCTAAAATTTAATGGACGATAAATAAGTCTGCACCCATTTTTTGAAATCTCTTTTTTCATGTTCCTTTCTTCTTCTTTTCTACAATTTTAGAAAAAAGTATTTATTATGACTAATCAATGAAGAAAAATTTGGGTTGTTAAATAATACAATATAAAGCTTCAAAAAAACAATATACATACACACGTTCTTGGATTCCACTTTTTAGCTTTAATTAAGAAAATAACAAATCTATGCAAAGAGTTAAAAAGTTTTAGAGGTTACCCCTAACTAACTAGTGGTTAAGATTAATTAATACCAACATATATAATACCACTAATAATGCATGTTAAAAAAAACCACCTTTTCTTCCATCTCTTTATTAACGACGACAAGATCCCACAAAACCCAAATCTATTATTATCAAAATGTTTGTAGCTAAAAAACTTTCTACTTCTCACCAATTTTGTCTTTTAATTTTTTTTAAGAATTGCACAAATTCACATAAGAATAATTTACATAATCCAGACTAGAAAATCCTCATCTTTTTCCCCATTTATACAGATTTGTAATTCGACGCTTATCATATCATTAGAGAAGTGATTATCGATTTGAGTTTACCTTGCCATTTAGGTATATCTTGCCTATTAGTCTACTATCATTTTCATTTACCATCTAATTATGATATTGTATACAGAATCATTTTTATGTTCATTTATAACACATTGAACTACACATCTTAGACTAAAAGCTTGAATGTATTGTCATCCAGATGCAATTGAAGAGATTACTGATTTTGGTCTTCTTTAGATTGAGGTGAGTTCAAACGAACTCTACTTTCTTCATGTTTCGTTTTCATAATCAACATATGATATATCATATTGTAATCTTAAACATATGTTTACCTTTCTTCATATTTAGAACTTTTTGTAGTTCGACCTTTTCACTCTACCAATTGATATGGATTAATGTACATAAAAGCTATACATGTATATGAAATTTTACGCATGTGAATTGTGTTAATTGAAATTTCAAGCACTTATATTCCTATTTAGATTTCTAAATTAATAAATATACCATATTATGAATATGAACACATAAAAGTTGGTTAACTAAGAAAGATAGATTTTAATTTTTGAACGGTCTAGGTTCTAAATCTGATAGAGATTTAAAGCTTTCGGTAGAACATTTTATTTCATGTACATGATGATGTGAGATTTCGATTTTTCTCATCGTATGTTAGTATTGTTGTGCAAAAATTGCACAAATGCGGAAAAACAATAAACAAGATCTAGATTTGTCAATTTAAACATCACTCAATCTAATAGCAATTATTTTGTTACTCCAAATAAATAGTAAATAACTATAAAAAGGAAAAATTAGACGCACAATATTTATACCGGTTCCACTATCATCAAGATAGTGTACGTTCAGTCCAAAGGAGAGAGATTTTATTACATATGAGAGAGTTACAAGAGATTACAAGGTAAGAGTTTACATAGAAAACCCCTAAATTATGGTTAACAAGAAGAGACGCTCTATTTGGGGATCGCTGGCTGAATGCCGGGATGGGTTTACAATGAAGTCTACCCTTAATATATAGCTAGTCCAAATCCATAAGAGCAGTCGATTAAATTACCAAGATATGGTAAGAAGATAATGGAGGCAATTTACAATGGTAATAAATGGTACAACATAGCAAGTAATTCACTCATTCCTTTAATTAGCAAAGATGGAAGAAAATAATCCCAAAGCGATACGATTACCGAGAAAGAAATAATACGCATATCCCTTTGCATATATATTATTCCATAACGTGAGCATGCATTTATTTTCTTGCCATTTAATGAAAATGCGATCCAATAATTTATGCATTTCTATAATAAACACACGTGATTACTTTCCTTTTTGCATATTTGTTTCCTTCTATTTGTGATTTTGAATCACCAAAATTTAACACTCCACCTTAATGCAAAATCACATATCTCCAACACCCCACCTCGGCTCAAATTCTCTTTTCAACATAGAGCTCTTTAAAAAAAGGAACTCCACCTTTAACCAAAATCTCTTAACGAGATAGAAACCAAAAATGAATACTTACCTAATGGGATCCAGCAAGGCCACTCATTACACCTTGCTAACGAGCTCAAACAATGTCCCCGCCCATCAACAAAATGTTGTAAATATCCAAAATCAAAAAAAGGTAGGTACCAAAATAATCTCAAAGCCACTGAGGCCAAAAAAATCCTCTCAATCACCAATCGAAATACAGAGCCGAAAAACAAAAGCAAATAGACATAAAAAAGGTTAATCCAAATCTTTGTATGCAAGACAAATCTCTCTCCTCCCACATGCCATCATGTGGCACAACAAGTCGCTGAGGAAAAAAAGATGAACCAAGTTCAAGGCACACTAGAACGCACCAATATGTAAATCAACAAATCCAAAGCTAGCTACCAATTTCAATATGTCCCCAAAGTCCACACATGATTTGCATAATTCCTTTAAGACGACATCACAAAATCGACGATGTACCTCAATGGCACCAAATCCGCCAAACATCAGCTCTATGAACTGGACTCTCCAAGATGGCATCATAAGTCAACAAGCCTCAACGGCGCCAAATCCGTCACTAAAATCGGCTACATCAGTTGAACTCTTCAGTATTATGAGCACCGCCCTCAATACTTGAAGAACCGACTGGACTACTAATACGATGTACCAAAAGAAAATGGAATCTCCTTTTGCAATCTCCCAAATTTCCCATAGAAACCAACATAAGACTCACACATCAGCATTACGCCGTGAAGCAGAAATAGATTCCCAAATCCAGATGTCCCTTCAACACACTAAACTTCTTATCACCAAAATTCCAAGACTGGAACACTCTTTTTTCTCAACATAATCTCCTCCATCTTTATCTTTCATATTGCACAAATCTCAGTTTCCATCAAAATGAGTAATAGCATAATTACCACGGGATCTACTACTCTTTCTAGAAGCCATTGATGCACAAATTTAAAAAAACACCTTGCTCTGATACCAATCTGTTGTGCAAAATTTCACAAAAGTGGAGAAAATAATAAACAAGATCTAGATTTGCCAATTTAAACATCACTCAATCTAACAGCAATTATTTTATTACCTCAAATAAATAGTAAATAACTATGAAGAAGAAAAAATAGATGCACAATATTTATATCGGTTCCACTATCATCAAGATAGTGTACGTCCAGTCCAAAGGAAAGAGATTTTATTACATATGAGAGAGTTACAAGAGATTACAAGATAAGAGTTTACATACCAAAGCCCTAAATTAGGGTTAACAAGAAGAGACGCTCTATTTGGGGATCGTTGGTTGAATGTTAGGATGGGTTTATTAATGAAATCTACCCTTAATATATAGCCAGTGCAAATCCATGAGAGCCGTCGATTAAATTACCAAGATTTGGTAAGAAGATAATGATGGCAATTTACAATGGTAAAAACATAGCAAGTAATCCACTCATTCTTTTAATTAGCAAAGATGGAAGAAAATAGTTCCAAAGCAATACGATTACCAAGAAAGAAATAATATACATATCCTTTGCATATATATTATTTCCATAACATAAGCATGCATTTATTTTCTTGCCATTTAATGGAAATGCGATCCAATAATTTATGCATTTTCATAATAAACGCACGTGATTACTTTTCTTTTTGCATATTTGTTTCCTTTTATTTGTGATTTTGAATCATCAAAAGTTAACAGTTTTTTTATATCGGTGGTCTTATGGTCTTAATTATTATTGTACTCTAAAATTACATAGATATGACATATTTATGTATGTGTACATTTATTGTTGTGTAATATTGGATTGGAACTTAAAGTTGTTCCACTTATATTGAGATTTTTGAATTAAAAGAAGTTATCATATTTTAGGTATAGATGCTTTAAATAATATATTAACTTAGAAGAATAATGACTTCCAACAAAACTATTTCTCTTTTTGCCGAACGAGATCTTTATTATAGAGTATTCAGTGGTCTCTTCAATAAAATAAATTGTAGTCCAACAAAACTCGACAAGTATGTTTGTTCCAATGATAATTTATTTAATTAGAGATTAAAAAGGTGGATTTGTGTCATCTTAATGATCTGATCAATTTGCAATACCATTAATTTTCTAATAGATTATTTAGTGTTTTTATCACATGCGTTTCCTTACTTTAATTGACAATATTTCTTAGTATATAATTAGGGTTAAATCATGTCGAATGGATCACTCATGGTAGTTGGAATGTTTATTTCTTTGTTCAAAATAAGGAGGGAAAGTTCTGAAGGCTTGCTCTACATAATTTTTAGAAACTTGGGATGGTTTGTTTTATCGTGTATGTAGTTTGTCAATGGAAAAAATGTGATGATGATATAATGCCATCATTCATTTATTTTTTCTTTAAAGAAATGATGTATTAAGATATTTGCTTAACTTTGGATTTTTTCAAATTTTAAAGTTTAAAGTTTTGAAAAAGTTAGTATTCAAAAATGTAAGTGTATAAAATTTCCAGCCCTCAAAGTTTAAGGTACCATCTTATGTGATTTATGTTATAAACAAATATATCCCATAATTTATTTTTCTTTTAATATTCTAACTAAAATATTCTTGCCTTAATACCATATTTCCGGTCTTGATGGATCATCAAGGAAAACAATTAAATGCTCTTTTATTCTTTTCTATGTTAACCTACGTGATATTTGGGATAATTTTAATTTTGCCATGAGCTTTCGTTGAGGACTTTCATGTTTAATGTTTGAAACATTAGAATGTATTTAGATTCATGCATTTGTCTGAATAAGTATTCTATATTATTTTACAATTAATTCTTAGTAGCTCTTCAATTTTGGATATAGTGAAAACTGTTATACATACTTTTTATAGGGATTTCATTACCCCATGTTTTTCCCTATTTGTACAGATTTGTAGTTTAACGCTTATGGTATTATTAGAGGGATGGGAGACTTTATTGATTCGAGTTTACCTCGCCATTTAGGTACTTCTTACTTTAACTATCATTATATTATTATTTTGTTATTTCGTTTTTTTATTATTTTGCATTATGTTGTGTAATAATCTACCTGTCATTTTCTTTTACCGTCTAATTAAAATATTATATACAAAGTTATTTTTTATGTTCATTTATAACACATTAGACTACACATTTTAGATTGAAAGCTTGATTGAATTATCATCAGTTGCAATTGGAGGGATTGTTGATTAGACTAAGGTGAGTTCGAACCAATTCTACTTTCTTTATGTTTCATTTTTATAATTAGTATATAATATATCATACTGTAATGTTAAACATATGTTAGTTTCTTTATGGTAAAAACTTTTTGTAGCTGGTCATTTCATTATACTGATTGATAAGAATTAATGTACATTAAAGCTGGTAAATGTGTATGAAATTTTACCTATATGAACTATGTTATGTTGAAAATTTTAAACACTTATATTCCCACTGAGATTTCTAAATTAATCAATATACCTTATTTGAATATGTATACATAAAAAGTTGATTCACCGAGAAAGATATGTAATGACCAGAAATTTCAACACTATGATTTTTGAAAATATTTAATTGATTTTAAATATTCAATTTGTGACTTTAATATAAAAGAAATAAAATTGGGGATAAAATAATTTGATTTCAAACAACGAATATTTATCTGAATATATAATTTTTATTTCAGAAAATATTTAAATTTCCGGTGGACGTATTTTACGTCGAACTTCAGTATTTTCAAAATTTAATGGGATTATATATCCAGTCTGTTTTGGTATTGTTTTGAGATCATGTTACAATGTTGTACGCGATCGTATTCTGTTTTCGGTCATTCGTGGCTCGTATATAAACGTTGTGTTGTGTAGCGAACACACCAAACACAGCGCTCATAAATTAAAATACAAAATCAAATCTACATTTTTATAATACTAATGGTGCAGTACATCTTCTCCATGAATGCACTGTACTTTGCCCATTCCTTTTCCATTCCCTGCCCCATACCTTCCTTGATCTTGGCCTAGTTTTGTGCCATTGATTTTGGAGATTGGATTGAGAATTCATCCATTTGATCTGCCTATATTAACAAGTGATTAAGCAGTAAAGCAGCATCTTCTTCTTCTTCTCATTGGGGTTTCATTTTTCTCTTTGACATTTTCAAGCGAATGGAAAATATATCCACTTCTACACTTAAAAAATCTATAGCTCCTAAACTGATCGAAATTAGCCTATGGTTTCAGAACGAATGTTATGCGTATCGATCTCTAGTATTTTTAAAAATTGACGGTGCTTGATTCCTTCGAGCGACATAGGAGATGTCTCAATTTAACTAAAAGGGGAAAATATTGTTCATAGAGTTCAAAAATTTATCCCAATCAATCCACTTGGAATTGAAAGGCGAGGTGTGTATCATTGAAGTATGGTCGAAGTGTAGGATTTTTGGTGCAACTTCAGCGACATTCTGTGATGATGATCGAAGATCATTGAAAGTTAGGGTTTGGGTTAGCTTTCGATTCGGGTAGTGATGATTGATTTAGAGCTTGGCATTGTACATAGGGAGGAGAGGCGCTCGAATGGTGATTTTTTTGTGGAGATCGAAGCATAAAGTTGTTGCACTTTTTTTGACCTGTACGCAACTTTTTAGGTCGGCTAGGGGGTCAATCAAAGGTAGGGAGGCACATGCATGATGTGACAGGGTCCATCCCGTTGGGCATTTAAAGAGAGACATGTCGGTGGTCTTAGCTTCGGCGCTGGTAGCCTCGGCGGAGCGTGCACGTGCGCGTCGTGCACGTGCACGTCGTGCACTGGAAGGATGAAATGGAGGAGGGAATTTTGGGGAAGAAGGAACTATTTATATTAGATACGGTTTGAAGTTGTTTGGCTCGGCCCATTTATGTTTTGGTGAGAAACATTTGGAATTTGATTAAATATTATATTAAATGCTTTGTTAGTTGCAAAATTTAATATTTTGCTCATATTTAATCCAATTAACACATGGATTTTTGTGAAGGGCTCATATTGACGAGTACAACGTTGTAGTGTAACTTAATGATAGCCTTGGACAAGTATAAATTTATGACATATTAAAAAGGACTGAATTTAAATTACATTATTTTAATTAATAACGTCAATCAAATTACTATATCTTAATTATTGAAGTTTATTTGGCTAAATAAATTACCGTTGAAAATTAGACTGAATATGGAAATTGGACATTTGTTAGTGGAATAAAACAGCATTCCGCTAATTAAATTAATTGGACACCTATTTAGCATAATAAATCACCGTTCTGCTATAATTAACTGGGTGGGTTAAATTGGACATATGTTTAGCAAACCGTTCTGCTATTACACTAGTATGGACGCTTAATTACATTCCAATTTTTTTTAGCTAGGGAACTCGACTGCCCGCCACACCGGTCCCCCTTTTAAGCTAGCCTAACTTTAGAGCTTCAATTCCCCACCATTTTTTATTCGGTATTAAGGGAATAACCACCCCAAGCCATTTGGGAAACACAGCTCAATTTACCAGGACTCGAACCCACGACCTCAAGGAACTTTGTTCCATAGTCGCTAAGCAGCCCTGATTAACTGTTAATTATGAGTTTAATTTACATATGTGATGTTATGTAAATACCAGAATTATAACTTGTATAATAATTGAATTAATGATTAAGTACCATTGGAGTTGCTAGGCCTCTATTAACTTAAAAAGTTAATTATGTAGTAAAGTTATTTTAAAAGAATAATTATTAATTATTAATATAGCTTTAATGATAATTTTTATTATTAGTAATGTTTTAAAAAGATAATCGATTATTTTTTTAAATAATAATGAAAGGTTAATTATTTTATTATTCTTTAAAGTGCTTCATTATTCTTTAAAGTGCTTCATAAAGAGATTTAAGAATATTTAATTAGTGTTTTAAAGTTATTTAATTATTTATTTAAACCATTTTAAATTATATTTTATTATTAATTAAAGTTATTTTAAGAGTATTTAAGCTGTATAAAAATGTTTTAATTTTATTTTAATTATAAAAGTTATTTAATTATACTGATTTTAGTAAATTAATTATACTTAAATGGGTAATTAATTATCATGTTAATATTATTCAAAGGTCAATAAATTGTTGCGATAACATTATTTTAAGGTTAATAAGTGGTTATATTAATAATGTTGAAATTAATTAATAATTATATTAACAATATTTATTTATTTATTTTACTTATATTGCTTTAGGTTAAATTATTTGTGTAATAATAATATTTAAAGTTGGTTTAATATATTATTATTGATATTCTAAAGTTATTAATTTAAATGATTTTTAAAGAAATTTAAAGAGGAACGTAAATAGTAACTTGGTTGGTTAAAGTTGTTTTAAAATAATCGATTATCATCGAAAGAACTTTATTGGTTAAAGTTATTTTGGAAGTTTGTTCAAAACAAGGAGAGTTTATAAAACGAGTTTTTTTTAAATTTTTAAAGAGATCTTCAGATGAGGAAAAGTATAAATGATTCTTCAAGATATATAATTATCCTATAAAGGGCTTTTCATAAACTAACGTGGAGTTTATAAAAGTGAATTATAAATTTATTTTGGAAGTTCAATGTTATTCGAATTATGAAGTGAGCTTTTCAGAGGGAAATTTGATAAAGGATTGTGGGTTGGTTTTATGGGAAGTAATGTTTATATGGAATTTGTTTGGCCATTTAACGAGTTAGAAAGAAGAATACTTTTGTAAATTTTTGAAATTATACTTAAACCAATTGTTTGCGCCAAAAATGGTCACAAACCCCGAATGTAATGAAAGCGCAGTGTTTGCACAAAAATCCTTAGTACCCAGTCACAGATCTCAGATCCAGATGATGTAGAGAGTAAAAATGAGGAAAAAACAAAATTAAAATAAAAGAAAGTAAGAGAAGACACAAGATTTATAGTGGTTCGGCTATCTCAAGCCTACGTCCACTTTGAATTGATCCTTTTATTTTCTTTATACTGTGGTTACATTTATAATCCATTGAATATCAATAGCCAAAAATGGCAGAGTTTTTCCAAAAGGGAAGAAGATAAAGAGGAGCCAAGAAAAAAGACCCCTTTTTAGTTGCAATAGAAGTTCTATTTATAGGTGTAGAGCTGGAAAAACCTGCCTTAAATCTTGGAATACTCTTTCTCAAGTCCAGATGGGCCCACATGATCGATCTGGAGTCATTTGGATTCGATCCAGGATCGATCCACAATGATTTTGTATCGATCATAAACTGCTCTGATCGAGTTGAGATCGATCATGGTGGAAGATGATAGTGCAAAGTCCTTGCTCTCCAAATTTCATGAAGTTCCAATGTGCAGATTGTGAGATATGATCGATCCAAGTTTGGATTTGCTAGTTAGGCTGAAGCTTTCGTATCCATAAATTTGTATCCATCATTTCGTATCCATAGGTAACACGCTCCTTAATTCTCGTATCGATCCAAGTCTTGCGCTGTGATCCATGCAATGCACTCCATTCTTTGACCGCTTCTTTCGTATCAATCGATACGATTGATCGATACTAAATACTTCCAAGTGCAGTTGCCTCCGTATCCATCGGTTGCTTTATTCCTTGTATCGATCCCAGCTTTGATCGATACGAAGTGTATCGATACGAAATAGACTTTCAAGCCTTTGAGTCCATCCAGTGCCTTATCCTTCGTATCGATCCCATGCTTGTGCAATCGATACAAAATAAATCGAGACAAAATTTGTTCAATCCAAACCAAAAGTGCAGTGCATTATCCAAACCATATCCATCCTGGAGTTGCCAGATCGATATGATTTGTATCGATACGAGATGTATCGATACGAATATCAATCGATACGAACCAAACGCCATAACGATCGATACTAATGTATTGATACGAAACCATTTTTCTCCAATATTAATCCATCCATAACTTGAGAGTATGAATTCCGATTGACCTGAAATTCAAACTGTAGCCTCACCGAGCCTTGTTTATCATTCCTTATCGATCTTGCCTCGATTGGAGCTCGGTCCAATTTTGACGGTATTGATCATAGCCTTGTTTCCAATCGATCTCCAATCCTAATATCCATCCTTTTTAGCCAATTTGTTGATATCCTGGCTTTGGCCAAAAAGCAGGATAACACCAATAAGATAAGTATTGATGTTTATAAGTAAAAGGGGGACGCAAGGAGTTTGGGAATAGTGTTTCGAAAAGACTTTAGATCAAGTTTTATAAAGTGTTAATAAATGAAAGATTAATTTTTAGAGGCTTAGTGATTTCCACGGGAAATGTAATAAATGTTTGTTTGTTGATAGTTAAATAACCGACTATCAAATATGGACCCAAAACGTAACTTTGGAAATATCTAGGACAAACATGTGAGTTATATGACATAATTATCTCCGATGATGTTGTACTATGCGTACAAATCTCGTTTTATTCTTCTAGAACAAACGATAAGGAAATCCATCCACTAACGGTTAGGAGGTGATCTTCTCTCTTATCATTGACTGTTTATTTCCTAAATAATCAGGGATGAGTTTACCAAAAATTATTGAAAGTTGTTTCTAAGAGACCCGAATCAAATATGTCATCTGAAACCACTTCAATCCAACTCAAGCGTTTCGAAGTGAAGCCATCTTGAAGATGATGGAATTGAAGATGGAGCTCTCAAGCATTCTGTTCAGTCCCAGAACGAACTAGTATAGATGAATTCTGACATTGTATTGTTGCCTAGAGGGCAATGTTAACATTCTAAGAGGGAAGTGTTATATAAAAGGTAAAACGTAGCCTCAAGCCTCATTAATGGGAATGACTAAAACAGAGGAGATGCAGCAGGACTAAGTGGGTCTCTCCTAAGTAGGGTATGATCATTCCTATCTAGGGTCAATATTGGCCCTTATTTGTATGCTTAGGGGCCCATTAACGGAGGGGTGATCATATTCGGTACTACTAGTCAAGTGGTAGGCTAGTTCTGTGTTGACAGGGGATCTCGACGATGTCCTCGATGTTATTTTATCTAGATATGCACCATGACGGGCGATACCCCAATAGCCTAGTCATTTTATGGAATTCATTCTCTAATAAGCACCGTACAGACTTAGTTGTGCCCAACTAGGCTGAAACGTGAGATGCTAGCATTTCAGCTATATTCATATTTTACTTGATCCCTAGACATTATTATAATATCAGTGGATTTTATATAGAAAATGTTTTTGTTATCGTAAGATAAAACTCATCTGTGTTTATGTGCGGCGTGGTCTTACGAGATACCTTTGATTTTTAAAGATTTACAAGTTATAATAAATAAAAGTCCTTATGATTTGAGTTTCTCACGTTGGTTTTACTAGACTGATTCAGGCGTTGTTTTTCATAAATGATCGGGTCATACCAAGCATATTACAGATTTAT
The DNA here is from genome assembly GCA_030737815.1 of Allium fistulosum. Lineage (NCBI taxonomy): Eukaryota > Viridiplantae > Streptophyta > Magnoliopsida > Asparagales > Amaryllidaceae > Allium > Allium fistulosum. The sequence goes on from CM060904.1 coordinate 473,901,026, forward strand.
TTGGATGCTTTGGAGCTTCAGGAGACGAACTGGGGGCCGAAGACGTATTCGCATATATGGTTATTTTTCCTTTGCATTCATTGTTGTATTTGTTAGCAATTGTGAGGATAGGTTGTCATAACTGTTTGGACTCAAATAGGTTAGTATACTCTAATTGATTTCTGTATATACATATATTACAGCTTGTTTTAGTGTAAAAGATTTGTTTTATATTATAGATTATTCATTCCGCTGTCATATTCCGTGTTGTTTAGTTTCTTCTTGTCTTCTTTCTTCTTTCTTTCCCCCTAACTATCCGCCTTTTCATTCAATTTGAATGGGTCATGTGTGGTTTATTGTCCGCTTGAACTGTACGTAAAAGTGGGTCGTTACATCGTGATATCAGAGCGCAAGGTTAAGCGAGAACCTTGGCTTTGGTGGAGTAACTCATTAAGAGATAAGTCAATGGAATGCCTTATATGAGTTTGAATGTATTATATATATAAGCACGTATTTGTTAGTGTATAAAAATGTTTTATATTGTGTTGTTTGATGTGTTAAGTGGCTTAAGAATTATGGTCGATGCGTCTGGCCACCGTTATTGATAGGGGGTTTTAAACACTTGAACAAGTCCGATCGACAAAATTTTGTTTTAAAATTGGTAAATGAAATAATTTTACCTAGGAATATATCTTTATATATTAAAAAAATTTCAGAATTTAATATAGTTATTCTTATTTGTTAGAAATGATAATATTCCATCGTTATCATCTAGGATTTGATCGGTCATGCTTGCCCATTTCTGAGCATTGGTTATTATTTGTTAATCTATCTAGAATCTTCCTTCTAAAACCTAGGTTGGATAGATAGGAATTTTGGAAACATTGAAAAGAACACCTTGTGAATTAAGTTCACAATTTGACCATAAAGCGTTCAGTGTTAAAATAGGTTAAAATTTTGATTTAATAAAAGATGTTTATAGAAAATCAGAATATTTTGAAATAAATATTTTAGAAATGATTTTGGATAAAGTTAATTATAAAAATGGGTTTTAATAAAAGGGGTTTATTAAAAGGAAGTTAGAATATTTTTGGTGATAAGTACTTTAAAAATGGTTTTATAAAGGTTGATCTTATAAAATGAATTTATAAGAAAGTGTCTTTTAACTAAAAAGAATTTAAGTTGAAAACTTGAGGACTAAAATCCCGGTACTTTTGAAAAGAAATAATTTTGACTTTCAAATAATAATAGTATTATTTGAAAATATTTTGGTCCAGGTGTAAAATTTTGGGAGTGAAAATTATAAGTATGAAGTATTTTCTTTGGATTGGTTTGGGAAAACAAGTTTCGATTTGTTTTCTGATGATCAGAATAATCTTCTAAGTGACGATCGGATGTTTGCCTAGGCGAACAACATAGTGCCCTTAGTAAATTATTCCCTTTGTCATTGTACAATTGGGACGTGTTCAATCTGGACGAATCCAGGAAAATTTGGAATTAGATATTCCATTAAGATTATTATTGGAAATATGTATAATATTGTTTCAAAAGTGGATTTTGAAAAAAGGATGAAAGTCGTTTCTAAAATTAACTAGTTCGACTGGCTCGAAAATAACATAAATCGGGAAAGAGATTTGTTTGGACGGTAAATGTTTCTCTTGAGAATTATCCTTCTTGTAAAGATTGTATGATACTGTTGGTAGTACCTAGTTCCTTGATATAATTTTGGGGTTACTCGGGCTATATATATATATATATATTTTGTGGATTAAAGCATATAGTGTCATTTCAAAAAGTGTTTTGAATAAAAACCCGAGTGTTTGAAATTCTTAAGTGAATTAAAAATAAAAGTTGAATTTGATAGTTGTGTATACCCTTAAGATGTGGTAGGATATTGTATAAATTTGTGAGTTTAAGTTGTGTTTTATGAAATTGTTTTAATAGGAATAGAATTAGTATTAGTAAGAACCATTAAATAAGTGCGTAAGTTGGACATAGATCATTTCCCTTTTCATATGGTTTTGATCCGTGGTTCGTGTACATGGCTTTGAGGTGTTTCACACCGTTCCGAATAAGGATCTATTACTCGATTTTTGACCACGAGCACTTGATGAGAGTTTGATATGAGACCAAAGTTACCTACCATAGTTTATGACTATGTAAGGAAAACAAAGGTTCCAAATCAAGGAGCCTGATCGAAATCCACACTAGAGAATCAGATGATCGATACTAGTTCGAAAGTAAGGTAATGTATTCAAATAGAGATCAAACCAGATTTTGTATATGAATGATCTATGAACATTATAAGGACTTATGAACAGTCTTAGGTACTCTTGGGGTGAAATTTCGAGGATGAAATTTTTTTAAAAGGGAGGAGAGTGTAACGACCCGAAATTTTATCACTGTGATTTTTGAAAATATTTAGTTGATTTTAAAGATTCAATTTGTGATTTTAATATAAAAGAAATAAGATTGGGGATAAAATAATTTGATTTCAAATAACAAATTTTTATTGGAATATATACAGTTTTCTATAAATTTTATTTCTAAAAATATTCAAATTTCCGAGTGATGTATTTTACGTCGAACGTTAGTATTTTCAAATTTTAATGGGATTCAATATCTAATGTGTTTCAGTGTTGTTTTGAGATCATGTTACAATGTTGTATGTGATCGTATTATGTTTTCCGGTCATTCATGGCTCGTACACGAACGCTGTGTTGTGTAGCGAACACACCAACACAATGCTCATAAATTAAAATACAAAAATCTACAATTTTATAATACTAATGGTACAACACATCTCCTCCATGAATGCACAGTAATCTGCCGATTCCTTTTCCATTCTCTACCTCATATCTTCCTTGATCTCAGTTTAGTATTGTGCCACTAATTTTGGAGTTTGATTGAGAATTCATCCATCTGATCTACCTATATTAACAAGTGATCAAGCAGTAATGTAGGCTCTTCTTCTTCTTCTTCTTCTTCTCATTAGGGTTTCATTTTTCTTTTTTGACACTTTCATGTGAATGGAAAATATATCCACTTCCACACTTCAAAAATCTATAGCTCCCAAACAGATCGAAATTAGCATATGGTTTCAAAATGAAAGTTATGTGTATCGATCTCTAGTGTTTTTAAAAATCGACGGCGCTCGATCCCATCGAGCGACGTAGGTGATATCTGAATTTAACTATAAGGGAAAATATTGTTCATGAAGTTCAAATGTATATTCCTCTCATTCTGTAGTGATGATCGATGATCATCAAAAGTTAGGGTTTGGGTTAGCTTTCGATTCGAGCAGTAATGATTTATTTGGAGCTTGGCATTGTAATCGGGGAGGAGAGGTGCTCGAATAGTGATTTTTTTATGGAGATCGAAAAATAAAGTTGTTGCACTTTTTTTGACTTGTATGTGACTTTTTAGGTGGCTAGGGGTTGGTCGGAGGTAGGGAGGAATGCGCGTGATGTTGTGGGGTCCATTGTGATGGGCATTTTGAGAGAGACATGCCGGCGGTCTTGGCTTAAACGCTGGTAGCCTCGGCGGAGCATGCACGTACACGTCATGCACTGGAAGGAGAGGAGGGAATTTTAGGGAAGAAGGAACTATTTACATTGGATGTGTTTTGAAGTCGTTGGGATCAGCCCATTTATGTTTTGGCGAGAAACATTTGGAATTTGATTAAATATTATATTAAATGTTATGTTAGTTACAAAATTTAATATCTTGCTCATATTAATTCAATTGACATGTGGATTTTTGCGATGGAATCGTATTGGCGCGTACAACATTGTAGTGTAACTATTGATAGCTTTGCACAAGTATAAATTTATAACATATTAAAATGGACTAAATTTATATTACATTATTTTAATTAATAACATCGTTTATTTTATTATACCTTAATTATTGATGTTTATTTGGCCAAATAAATTACTGTTGAGTTAAATTGGACTGAATATGACAATTGGACCTTTGTTAGCGGAATAAAACACCGTTCCATAAATTAAACTAATTAGACGCCTATTTAGTAGAATAAATCACCGTTCTGCTACTATTAACTGGGTAGGTTAAATTGGACATATGTTTTGCAGAAATCAAACCGTTCTGCTATTACATTAGTGTGGACACTTAATTACATTCCAATTTATTATTATTTGATTAGTATTGTATTCATAATCAATTGTTAATTATGAGTTTAATTTACATATGTGATGTTATGTAAACACCCGAATAATAACTTGTATAATAATGGAATTAATGATTAAGCACCGTTGGAGTTGCTAGGCCTATTCTAATTTGAAAAGTTAATTATCTAATAAAATTATTTTAAAAGAATGATTATTAATTGTTAATAAGGCTTTAAGGATAATTTTTATTATTAATAATGTTTTAAAAAGATAATTGATTATTGTTTTAAATAATAATGAAAGGTTAATTATTTTATAATTCTTTAAAGTACTTCATAAAGAGATTTAAGAATATCTAATTATTGTTTTAAAATTATTTAACTATTTATTTAAAATTATTTAACTATTTATTTAAAATATTTTAAATTATATTTTATTATTAATTAAAGTTATTTTAAGAATATCTAAGTTGTTTATATTTTTTTAATATTTTTTTAATTATAAAAATTATTTAACTATACTGAATTTAGTAAATTAATTATACTTAAAGGGGTAATTAGTTATCATGTTAATATTATTCAAAGGTTAATAAATTATTATGATTACCTTATTTTGAGGTTAATAAATGGTTATATTAATAATGTTGAAATTAATTAATAATCATATTAATAATATTTAATTATTTATATTATTAATATTGTTTTGGTTTAAATTATTAGTGTAATAATAATATTTAAAGTTAGTTTAATGTATTATTAGTGGTATTCTAAAGTTATTATTTTGAATAAGGTTTAAAGAAATTAAACAAGGAATGTAAATATTAACTTGTCTGTTTAAAGGTGTTTTAAAATAATCGATTGTTGTTTTAAAATAATTATCATGTTGTTAAAGTTATTTTGGAAATTTGTTCAAAACAAGGAGAGTTTAAAAAACGATTCTTTTTACATTCTTACAGAGATTTTGAGATAAGGAAAAGTATAAATGATTCTTCAAGATATATAATTATCTCATAAGGGTTTTCCATAAACTAACGTGGAGTTTATAAAAGTGAATTATAAATTTATTTTGGAAGTCATATGTTACTTGAATTATGAAGTGAGCTTTTCAGAGGGAAATCTGTTAAAGGATAGTGAGTTGGTTCTGTGGGAAGTAATGTTTATATGGAGTTTATTTGGGCATTTAATGAGTGGAAAGAAGAAAACTTTTGTAATTTTTGAAATTATACTTATACCAATAAGATAAATATTGATGTTTATAAGTAAAAAGGGTATGTAAGGAGTTTGGGAATGGTGTTTTGAAAAGACCTTTGGATCAAGTTTTATAAAGTGTTAATAAATGAAAGATTAATTTTCAGAGGCTTAATGATTTCCATGGGAAATGTTATCTCTGTTTAAATGTTTGTTTGTTGATAGTTAAATAACCAACTATCAAATATGGACCCAAAACGTAACTTTGAAAATATCTAGGAGAAACACGTGAGTTATATGGCACAACCATCTTCGATGATGTTGTACTGTGCGTATAAATCTCGTTTCGTTCTCTTAGGATAAATGATAAGGAAATCCATCCACTAACGGTTAGAAGGTGATCTCCACTCTTATATTTGACTGTTTATTTCCTAAAGAACCGGGGTTGAGTTTACCGAAAATTATTGAAAGTTGTTTCGAAGAGACCAGGATCGGGTATGTCATCCGAAAACCACTTCGATCCAACTCAAGCGTTTCAAAGTGAAGCCATCTTGAAGATGATGGAACTGAAGACGGAGCTCTCAAGCATTTTGTTCAATCCCAGAATGAACTAGTATGGATGAATGCTGGCATTGTATTGTTTCATGGAAAGCAGTATTAGCATTCCAAGAGGGAAGTGCTATATAAAAGGTAAAGCGTAGCCTCAAGCCTCATCAACCGTGAATGACTAAGACAGGGAAGGTGCAGTAGGGCTAAGTGGGTCGCTACCAAGTAAGGTATGATTATCCCCATCTAGAGTCGATATTATCTCTCATTTGTATTCTTCGGTGCCCATTAATGTAGGGGTGATCATATTCAGTACTACTAGTCAAGTGGTAATCTAGTTCTGTGTTGGCAGGGGATACTACCGAGGTCCTCGGTATTGTTTTATCTAGAGATGCACCATGACGGACGGTACCCCAATGGCTCAGTCATTGTATGAAATCCATTCTCCAATAAGAGTCGTACGGACTTAGTTATACCCAACTAGGCTGAAACGTGAGATGCAAGCATTTCAGCTTTATTCATATTTTACTTGTTCCCTAAACATTATTATAATATCAATGGATTTTCTATAGAAAATATTTTAGTTATCGTAAGGTAAAAACCCGTCTGTGTTTATGTGCGGCACGCTCTTACGATACCTTTGATTTTAAAAGATTTACAAGTTATAATATATAAATTTCCTTCTAATATTAGTTCTCATGCTGGTTTTACCAAACTGATTCGGGCATTGTTTTTCCTAAATGCTCGAGTCAGACTGAGCATATTACAAATTTAGTTGGACGCTTTGGAGCTTCAGGAGACGAACTGGAGGCTGGAGACGTATTCGCGTATATGGTTATTTTTCCATTGCATTCATTGTTGAATTTATCAGTAATTTCGAGGACAGGTTGTTATAAATGTCCGGACTAAAATCGGTTAGTATACTCTGATTGATGTATGTATATACATATATTACGGCTTGTTTTAGTGTAAAAGAATTATTATATATTATAGATTACTCGTTCCACTGTGAGATTCTGTGTTGTTTAGTTTCTTCTAGTATTCTTTCTTATTTCTTCCCCTCGAACTATCCGCCTTTTGGTTCAATTTGGGTGGGTCATGTGTGGTTTATTGTCCGCTTAAACTTTACGAAAAAGTGGGTCGTTACAGGATAGGTTTGAACTTTGAACTTTTTAGGTTCTAAATCTGATATAGATCTCAAGCATTTAGTAAAACCGTTTTAAATCATGTACACAATGACCTGAGATTTGGTCTTTTGTCCTTAATTATTACTATACACTAAAATTACATGGATATGACATATTTATGAAAGTGTGTATTTATTGTTGTGTTATATTGGATTAGAACTTCAAGTTGTTCTACTTATATTGAGAGTTTTGAAAGAAAAGACGTTATTATATTTTGGGTATAGATGCTTTAAATAATATTAACGGAGAAGAATGGTTTAGTACTTTCAATGATTTTCAAAAAAATAGTTTCTCTTTCTATCCAATAAGACCTTTATTGTAGAGTATTTAGTTGTTTCTTCAAAAAAAAAAATTTAGTCCATTGAAAACTCGACAAGTATGTCTGTTCCAATGAAAATATTTGTTTAATTAGAGATTAAAAAGTGGATCCGTGTCATCTTCAAGGTCTAATTGGTTTGCAATTTCCTTAATATTCCAATGGATTATTTGGTATTTTGTCACATGCATTTTCTTAATTTAACTAAAAAACATTCTTTAGTATGTATTTATATGTTAAATCATATCAAACGATCACTCTTTGTAGTTGCAATGTTTATTTCTTTGTTAAAAATAAGAAGGGGAAGTTTCGAAGGCACGCTCTACACAATTTTTAGAAACTTAAGATGCTTTGCTTTATCGTGTATATAGTTTATCACTAAAAACAATGTGATAATGATATAACTTCATCATTCATTTATTTATTTTTCACTAAGAAATGATATAGTAAGATATTTTCTCAACTTTTGAGCTTTTCAGTTTTTAAAGTTTATTCTTGAACTTTCAAAAAAAAAAATTTGAAATTTAAATTTATAGCGTATAAAATTTTCTAGCTTTAAAGTTCAAGGTACTGATGTGATTGAAATTATAAACAAATTGTAGCAAGAAATGTGGGGAAGGATTTATCACTAATATGCGAAAGAGATTAACTAGGATCTAGTTTTATCGAGTGAACATCAATGCAAATTCAATATCAATTATGCTATCACATATGATCAAATAACGAAAAGAAAAGACACAGAAGATTTACCGTGGTTCGGATTTGTATCCTACATCTACGGAGACCCAACAACTTTATTACTTCACCAATTTAGATTGGAGATATTACAAGATGGTAGAGATTACAAAATGGTAGAGATTTCTTAAAGCAGAGAAATCTTATGTCTATTACAAATCTATGGAAGAATATTAAGAGGAACTATTATTTGAGAAGAAAGAGATGCTTTTCGAATAGCTTGAGGCCATTGTAAATAGGAGTAGAATGAAGTTGAATCTTGGAAAGAAATATAATTAATTAGGAAATTAGACAACCAATTTCATACAAATTTTGAAACATTTTCATATTTCCCAAGATTTTATTTGCCTTTGATTTAATGTAGATATCTATCTCATTCTATGAAAAGATGCACATATCTAGTTTCCTCTTATTGTATATTTGAGAAATCAATTAATTAAATTAATTGATCTATTTCCTTTTTCTTCTATTTGATGATAGATTTAAGTCATCTTTTCAACACTCCACCTTGACTCAAAATATTCTTATCTCTCTCAAATGAATTCAATCATCATCTATGAGTTGTTAGGTCTGTGCCCTATGGTGCTAAGTAGTTAGGAAAAACCTAATCAAGTTTGAGCAATGCTCAAACTTGTCCTTGAGAAGTGACCTAGTCATCATATCTGAAGGATTATCCATAGTATTCACCTTTAACAACATGACCTTGCTTTGTTCTTCCTCAAGCATAAGAAAGGAGCCTCTAACATCAATGTGCTTTGTACAAGAACTATAAGCTTGATTCTTTACAAGATGAATCACACTTTGACTGTCTAAAAATAGCTCTATTGTCTGCTACACCACAAAAAGATCATCCAATAACTCAAATAAATAAAATCCCTCCTTAGTCGCTTCCATAATCGATATCAATTCAGCCTTAATAGCCAACAATGCTACTATAGGCTGTAGCTTTTATCTCCACGAAATCGAGCCTATGCCAAGTGTAAAATAATAACTTGACATCAACTTCTGCCCTTCTCTATCTCTAGCATAATCTGAATCACAGTAATCTCTAAGAGATGTCGCTATCTACTCCACCATACAAAAAGCCAACTGATGAAGTGTCACGAAGATATCTGAGTATCTACTTCACTGCTTGCCAATGTTCTTTAGCTGGGATAGACATATATCGACTCACAACACTCACTACATGGGCCAAATCTGGTCTCATGCACATCATCGCATACACGAGACTTCCAACAGCACTAGAATTAGGTATATCTCATATATACCTCTTTTCTTCATACGATGAAGGAGATAATTATTTCAACAACTTAAAATGAAAGCCTAATATAGTGTTAATCGGTTTTGCTTTCTCTATACCAAATCGAGTGTTCTCGATGTACTACGCTTGAGTAAGTCTCAAATCTCTCCACTTCCTATCTCTGAATATCTTCATACCCAAAATTCTTTGTGATTTTCCTATATCTTTCATATCAAGCTCTTTTCTAAGCTCTACTTTGAACTCTTAACTCTGGCCATACTTTGAAATGCAATCAACATGTCATCAACATATAACAAAGATATATCATATCTCCATCACACCTCCTAAAATGAACACTCCGGTCTTTGAATCTTCTATATTAACCCTTCAAAAGCATAAACTTATCAACCTCTTGTACCAAAGTCTAGGAAACTTCTTCAGTCCATATAGAGATTTGTTAAGTTTACAAACATAATCCGACCTGCTACTATTAGTGAACCCCTCTGGTTGTCTCAAATAAATCTCCTCGCCTGGATCACCATGCAAAAATGTAGTTTTGACATCTAGTTGCTCAAGTTGCATATCATAACAAGCAACTAATGCCAAAAGAATACGAATGGATATATGCCTAATAACTAGAGCAAAGATATCATGTTCCTCTACCCCTTTCTTCTGAACATACACCTTTTCCACTGACCTTGCTTTGTATTCAAAATTACCGTTGTCGCCATCTTTCCCTCTATAGATCCACTTACATCTAATTGCCCTCTTGTTAGTAGGAAGAGGCACCAAATCCCAAGTATGATTTTTCCTTAAAGATTCAATCTTCTTTTCTATAGCAACTAACCAACTGGAACTATCAACTGATGCAATAGCATCTCTATAATTTCTGAACCCATCATACACTACATTCAATGCATATGTTGCCATGTCGTCGAAGACAATGTCTTTGATGCTCAATCTAACAAAATCATCAAGCCACATAGGCTTCTTCCTTTGTCTAATAGACCTAGTCTCTGAATGAGCTCCACCTTGAGTCTGATCCTCTATACTAACATCCTTACTATCCTCATCAATCATAGTGTCATCGAAAACACCATCCGTACCTCTATAGAAAGAATCTGAAGATGACTTGCCTTGCGTTTGGTATTTTGAATCTGTCCTCATACTGTCATCAGATAAGGAAGGCTCCACCTTTAATATAGCCTTCTCATCAAAAGTCACATGTATGTTGATAATAATTTTCTTACAGATTGGACACCGCATCCTACATTCCCTCATTCCTCTTCTATAACCTAGAAAGGTACACTTGCGAGCTCCAAGTTTTAGCTTGTCTCTGCTCTCATGCACATAAGCTGGGCATTCAAACACTCTGAGAAACGAATAGCTAATGGGCTCTCCTTTCACACTTATTCCAGGATCTTCATGTCTATGGTAATAGAAGGTATGCGGTTGATGAGAAAACTTTCCATAGATAAAGCTACAGCCCAAAATCCCTTCTTCAACTTAGCAGTCAATTTGACGCAATAAGTTCTCTCCAACAATGTCTGATTCATCCTTTCAGTAATTCCATTAAACTGAGGGTTGCTAGGTGTGGTGTAATGCTACCTAATGCCTTTAGATTCACAAAAATCAATAAATTCTTATGACATGAATTCACCGCCATTATCGGAATGAAGAACTTTTAACTTCTTCCCCAACTGCTTCTCAATAATAGATTCACAGTTTCGAAATTGTCAAGGTTTCACTCTTAGACTATGGAAAGTATACCCAAGTTTTATGAGAAAAATCATCTATAAATGAAACAAAATACCTATCTCCACTAGAAGATGGGCAAGGGGACGACCCATAAACATCTATACGAACATGCTGTAATACAGCCTTTTCCTTATGCTCTCCAGTACCAAAACAAATCTTTGCTTGCTTGCCAAGAACACACTCCTTACATAAGCCAAGCTTTAAATGATAAACACCATCAATCAAACCTCATTATCTCAACTCATCCAAACTGCGCTTATCAATATGGTATATCCGTAAATGCTATAATCTTGAAGAATCTATGTCAGCTGAAGTAAATTCACCAACTATAGTAGTGCCCTTCAATAAATGAAGATTTTTTGCCCTCGCGCCTTTCATAACAATCATGAAACCCTTCAATGTCTTCATTTTTTCTCCCTTAACTACAATCTTCAGCCCAAACCTACTCAAAAGCCCCAACAAAAATTAGGCTCCTCGTTAAATTAGGTACATGTCTAACATCTGTAATCGCACAAATAACACCATCAAACATTCTGACTTTCACAGTACCAATACCAACCATATGACAAGAAGCATCATTTCCCATTAGAACTTCTCTTCTATTAATCTCACAATATATAGAGAAACAATTCCTATTAGATGTCATATAATAGGATGAGCCAAAATCAATAAGCCATAAGTTGCTCTTTGTGACGACCCACATTTCAGCAGGTTTAAATCAACAATAATCCATACATGTCCAACTTAAACAATCTAAAACGTAGATAATCAATGGGGTTAAATAAGAAAAGAAGAAGAAAACAAACACATAATCTCACAGCGGAACGATAAAATATAATAATCAAATAAACAGTTCATGAAGTTGTTTACTATACATTTGATTATAATCTATATACATTTATCAGAGTTATATATATACATCAGAGATAAATAAATAATGCAGCAGAATAGCATGATGCAGAGAATACTAATAGTACTAATATACCAAAACTTCGTCTTCATCTTCCAGAAATGATCTTCAATACACTAGAAAAAATTTCAAGACCGACCCGAGCGTAATGAAAAGACAAAACACTCGAATCAGGACTAAAATACTCTTATGTAAGTCCGACCAATATCATGAAATATGAGTGCAATAACTTAAGAGATGTTACGGGTTTTTCCATCTCTTAAGGATCCATCAAACTATCTATATATAATAGTGTACGCTATAATAAATAATGCCTATCAGTAAATAAATATCAAAATAGCGTTAAGGCTTTACATTATCCCTCTTAACACATTTTTATAGCATGTCGTCTATGCAGGTCCTGTAACACACCCAGTAACGTCGGTAGCCAGTGAGTCCCTTATAGGTACAGTACTAAACCAAAGTCATAATGGGCTCGTATAAGGATAAATATGACAAGGCACGTGAGGCAATGCCCAAGGTAGGATTCTACCAGTTTACCCTTTCTGGTTGGTCCTAACCCATCCGTGGCCGGCCGCGACAATCAATCCAAACGGAAAAGGTGCAGCCATCGAATGCAAAATCACAATAGTAATACGAGGGATCAATGTCGCTAGAGGTAGCTAACCTCATTGGTCAGACATAGGGTCATGTTTTAGTCATTTTAATTATGACACAAGTGTCAAAGCTATCCATCATCGTTCTCTTACTTCATTCCAGTAAACGTTCGCCAATTCAACCACTACATTCTGGATATCATCCACCACGTACACAGTTGTTAAAGTGGTTCAATATTGATAGAGAGTATGCCAATAAGAGGCCCCGGACTCTTTAATAACCAAACGTCGTTTTACACACCGGTTGGTACTTTTATATTTCGAAAGCAATTCATCTTTGATACCATAATATCTTATTCGCTTCAAAATCAAATCCATTTCAAAATCATCATATTTTCTTCAACAATCAAATCCATTTTGAAATCATCATGTTCGCTTCAAAAATCATATTTTACTTCAAAATGTTAATTCAATTCGATATATCGATTTAACTTCAAAACTTGATTCGAATTACAATTTTGGTTATAACTCACTTTAACCTAATTCGCATATAAATCCAAGATTTAAATATAAACATTCTACCATTTGACTAGTTTGAATTTTTAGAAAATAGTTTAAATAGTTTTAAAATAGTTAAATAGTTAAAATAATTTAATAGAAAATAGTTTGAGTATTAAACATGGTTGATATAGTAAAATAGTTTGGAAAATCAAAATAATTTAAATATTTAAAGAATATAGATTTTAAACCGTTTATACTAAAATAAATCATTTGAAAATAGTTTCAAAGTCAAACCGGTTCACTTTCAAAATTTTCCAATTCAAATCAGTTCCAATTTCCATTTCGATTTAATCGACTCAATTCCGATTTCCAGTCGAATTTTACTTCGATTCCAAATTAATTTTGATTCCAATTCCAAATTAATTTCACTTCCAATTCCAAATTAATTTAAATTCCAATTTCAAATTAATTTCAATTCCTATTCCAAATTAATTTGAATTCCAATTCCAAATTAATTTCAATTCTAATTCCAAATTAATTTTAATTCCAATTCCAAATTAATTTCAATTTCAATTCCAAATTAATTTCAATTCCAATTCCAAATTAATTTCAACTCCAATTCCAAATTTTAAACCATTTCGATTTATATCAATTCTGAGTTCGATTTCCAAAATATCGATTTAAAACACTTAAATCAAATTTCCCTTCAATATCCAATTTAAAAATCCAAACCTTCAAATATTATTAAATACCGAGCTCAATTTCGAAATATCGTTTTATATCACTTTTACTTAGCAATATTCAAAGTTCGAATAAAAGTCCAATCTTTTAAAACAATTTAATTTCTAAAATTCACATCATATTCCGATTATAACTTAAAAATCTCAACTTCGATTAATTAAACAATTCCTGCTTCAAATTTAAATTTCAACATTCCGAGTTCGAATTCGAAAATAATTCGATTTCCATAAATTCAATTTTTATTTCTTAAAACCAAATCATTTAAATAATTTCAAATTAAAATTTCAAAATCATTTAATTTAACCAATCCGGTGTCCGTATATAATTCTCTATCCAATGGCAAAGTGAATCAATTATTTCAATTTAATTCCAGGGATGGATATATATCATTTCAATCCAAAATAAATGCCATAGGTATATATCATTTCAACCTATTTTTTAATTTATTCGAAATAATTCAATTTATAGTTTTATATACTGTAAATAATATACAGGATGATAACAAGATATATCAAAATATATAAACATCCAAATATCAACCAATAGCATCCATCACAACCAATTATCCAAACAGTCAATAAAATTCACAACAATTTCATAATTATCAATATCAGGTATTTTATGGGAAATTAAATTCTTGTTCAATTTAATTGTCTATTCAGTTCTATCAATTAATTCACATGTCAATTTAAATGTCAATTAAACTTATCAAACAACAATCAATAAATTTCAATCACTTCACGATATTAATTTAACTAACATAAAATTTATTTCAATCAATTGTGAGCGTATAAACACTCACCTTTGATTTATTAACGATTTAAAATCCAAATAAAGGCCCAAATTTTAACATTCTCAGAATGCAGCCAAACCAATTCCATGTTGTCCGAAATTTTGATATGATCACAAAGGCGAAAACCGCGCGTGAATCCGAGCTAGTATGCAAAAGTTATAGTTGTTAGAAGATTTAATTTTAAAATAAAATAAATAAAATAAAATAAAATAAACGAATACCATCTTCCTTTCGTTCGACTGCAAACTGAACCCAATCACGCATGCCAAGTCCCCTACCATGCGCATGCAAACGAACTCCAGTCGACGATCTATCACTACCACAGCTTGCGCCCCATGCTGCTCCGCCACCACGTCGAGTGCGACGCCTTCCGCCGCCTCAAATCGACCAATAAATGTAAAAAAGCGTACAACCAACAAAGCCAGATCTTGGCAAATTCGTGATGTAATATCATGAATCAACTGTTGGATGTGTAGAACTCGTCGAGCTCTACAACTTTGCTTTTGGAAGTTTTTGATTTCATCGAACGAATTGAGAGATATTCAGGAGAGAAGATGGTGAATTTTCAGCCATTAAAGAAACTGGCGGGTAGGGTTTCCAAAATAAAATAAAATAAAATAATAATTTCCTCGTTATGCATGCCGTATTTATATAGTTAGGTCCAAAACCGTCCGAACTCCAATCGAAGTGTGCTGCCTTGCATTCATAATGTTTTACCCCCAATCCAAACGCAATGGAACTAGTTCCGAGGTCTAATTCGATCGTATGCGGAAGATAGCTTTTCAAAGTCAATTTATTTTATTGAATTCCTTAAATTGATTTCTACGCGTTTCAAGCTCGCACGGCCAAACGAAAAGTCTGATCGCTACGAAACTTGAAATCCTATAATAATTCACTATTACGGATCCGATGAAGCTGGTTTCGTCGAAATCTGAGACAGTTGCCAAAACGACTATTTTTTACTCATTAATTAGAATATAAAATTTCCAATTTTTTATTCACATTTAAATCCAATTTTAAATGTTAACCATCTTCATTCATATTTAAATAAAAATTTTAATCAATTTCCTATACCATTTTTAATCATATTAAATCCATAATTCAATTATTCAAATAATCTCCATTGTTAAATTTAAACAAATTAAATTATCCAATTAATCAATATTAACAAACCTTTAAATTTCAAATAAATTTTAGTTATCAACATTATTTCCTTTCTATCCAAATAATTCACATTCATTATTCAACTCCAGTTACTGATTATAAACACCATCGATACATATAATTTATTTCAATATAAATAATTCCCAAATTTCCGAAATTGTTTATTCCAAGATTTTTATCCAAGTTCATTTTCAAATAAATTACACTTTATTAAATTTCATTTATAACCATTTTTATTCAATAATTATGTCAAATTCTATAATTTAAAACAGTTAAAAATACGGGTTGTTACACTCTTCCCAGAAGAGCCAGAAGCTATAAATACATCAATATCACTCTTTGCATCTGATGTCACTACAATAGATAGTGAAGTTTGCTTTGGTTCATTTATTCATCCTTCGATCTTGGGACATTGAGCAATAAAGTGCCCTGGTTTCTTATAATAATTGTAAGCTAATCGATTAGGGCCCCCTAGACTAAGACCTTGACTTATTTTGACCTCCACCATAATTTGACTTGCCTTAACTTCTTCCTCTTTAAACAGATAAGCCATCTGAGTAACTATCTATATTAGTTCTCGTTAATCTATCTCTCAATACCTCATGAAGACCAGCCTTAACATCAGACAGACTAATCTTGCTGCGAACATATATCATGGAGTTAACAAAAGCAGTATACTCCATAGGCAAAGAACACAAGAAGATCACTGCTTGAGCCTCATCTTTAATCTCAACATCTGGTATCTTAAGGTTCACAATCAAGGTAGTAAGAGCATCAACATGCTCTATAAGATCGGCTTCAGGCTTCATCTTAAACGAATAGAGTTGCTGTTGAGGGATCCGATTTATGAGAGAATTGTTGTGATATACATCGGGTAATGCATCCTATAATTCCTTTACTGTCTTCTTTTGAGAAAACTCTCTATGAACTTCATCTAAAAGACTTAATTGGATTGTTGTAAGAGCTTCATCTTCCATATCTTCCAAAACATTGGCCTCAATGTCCTTTAATTTCTCAGGTGCAGAAACAATCTTATAAGTCTCCTTCTTTTTCTTCAACATTGCCTCCATTTTCATCTTACAAGTTCCAAAATCTCCCTTTCCATCAAAACGTGTAACACTATAATTAACACCAGATCTACCAATAGATTTTTTGGATTCACCATTATGCCCGAACAGAACAAAAACACCGGATCTAGTACCAAATTGTAAAGAAAAGATACGGAGAAGGATTTATCACTAATATGCGAAAGCGATTAACCAGGATCTAATTTTGTCGATTAAACACCAATGCAAATTCAATATCAGTTACGCTAGCACACAAGATCAAATAACAGAAAGAAAAGACAGAGAAGATTAATGTGGTTTGGATCTGTATCCTATGTCCACGAAGAACCAACAACTTTATTGCTTCACTAATTTAGAGATGGGAGATTACAAAATGGCAGAGATTTCTTAAAGCAAGGAAATCTTATCTCTATTACAAATCTACAGAAGAATATTAAATGGAACTATTGTTTGAGAAAAACGAGAAGCTTTTTCAATAGCTTAAAGCCTCTTTAAATAGGAGTAGAATGAAGCTGAATCTTGAAAACAAATAAAATTAATCAGAAAAGCAAATAATCAATTAGGTACAAATTTTAAAACATTTACATTTTTCCCAAGATTTGATTTTTTTTATTTAATGTAGATATCTATCTCCTCCTATGAAAAGATGGACATATCTAGTTTCCTCTTTTTGTATATTTGACCAATAAATCAATTAAATTAATTAATTTGTTTCCTTTTTCTTCTATATGCTAAAAGATTTGAGTCATATTTTCAACACAAATATATCCCGTAATTTGTTTTCCTTTTAATACTGTAAGTAAAATGTTCTCATCTTCATTCCATATTTATGGTCTTGATAGATCGTCAAGCAAGCAATTGTACCTTCCTCTATTTTTTACTATATTACCTAAGCGATCTTTGGGAAAAATTAAATTTTGCCACGCGTTTCTTTGAGGACTTTAATATTTAAAATTTGAAACACTAGAATGCATTTTGATTCATACATTTATCCAGAAAAATATTCTTTATTTTTTTTCAATTAATTCTTAGCAGCCCTTTAATTTTGGATATGGCAAAAACTGTTATACGTACTTTTCATATTGATTTCATTTCCCTATGCTTTCTTATTTATATAGATTCGTAATTTGACACTTATGATACCATTCGAGTAGTGAGAGAGTTTATTGATTTGAGTTTACCTCACTATTTAGGTACTTCTTACTTTAACTATCACTATAATATTTTTTGGTTTTTTTTGTTTCGTCTATTATTTTGCAGTATCTTGCCTATTAATCTGACCATCGTTTTCTTTTACAGTCTAATTATGATATTGTATATATAATTATTTTTTATGTTCATTCATTACACATTAAACTACACATCTTAGACTGAAAGCTTGATTGAATTATCATATGCAACTGGAGAAATTGTTGATTTTGATCTTCTTTAGACCGTGGTGAATTTAAACCAACTCTATTTCCTTTATTTTTCATTTTCATACATAATACTTGATATATCAAACTAATCTTAAACAGATGTTTGCTTTCTTTATGTTAAAAACCTTTTGTAGTTGATCTTTTCATTCTACCGATTGATAAGGATTAATGTATATTAAAGCTGGTAAATGTATACGAAATTTTACGTATGTAAATTATGTTTTGTTTAAAATTTCTAACACTTATATTCCAATTGAGATTTCTAAATTAATCAATACACCTTATTTTGAATATGAATACATAAAAAGTTGATTAACCGGGAAAGATAGGTTTTAACTTCGGACTTTTTAGGTTCTAAATTTGATAGAGATTTAAAGCTATTTTTCTCATTGTATACTGGTATTTTCATATTAGTGGTCTTTTGTCCCTAATTATTACCGTATACTAAAATTGCATAGATTTGACATATTTATGTATGTGTATATTTATTGTTGTGCTATATTGGATTGGAACTTCAAGTTCTTCTACTTATATTGAGATTTTTGAAATAAAAGAAGGTATTATATTTTAGGTATAGATGCTTCAAATAATATATTAACTGAGAAGAATGGTTTACTACTTTCAATGACTTCCAACAAAACCGTCTCTTTTCGTCGGATGATATCTTTATTGTAGAGTATTTATTTTTTTCTTCAAGAAAATAAAATTTAGTCCATTGAAAACTCGACAACTATGTTTGTTCCAATGATAATATTTGTTTAATTAGAGATTAAAAAGTGGATTTATGTCATCTTCAAGGTCTAATTGGTTTGCAGTACTATTAATTTTCTAATATATTATTTTGGTATCTTGTCACATGCATTTTCTTTTTAACTAAGCAACATTATTTAGTATGTATTTAAATGTTAAATCATGCCGAATGGATCACCCTTGGTTGTTGCAATGTTTTTTCTTTGTTCAAAATAAGAAGGGAAAGTGTCGAAGGCTGGCTATACATAATTTTTAAAAACTTGGGATGCTTTGTTGTACCGTGTTTGTCAATGAAAAAATTGTAATGATGATATAAAGCCATCATTCATTTGTTTTTTTCTTTAAAGAAATGATATAGTAATATATTGGCTCAACTTTGGAGCTTTTCGAATTTTAAAGTTTACTATTCAAGTTTCGAATAAATTAATTTTCAAACTTTAAATTTATTATGTATAAAATTTACAGGCTTCAAAGTTCAAGGTACCATTTTATGTAATTATATTATAAACAAATATATCCCATAATTTATTTTTCAATATTCTAACTAAAATGTTCTGGCCTTTATTCCTTATTTGCGGTCTTGATGGATCATCAAGGGAAGCAATTAAAAGCTCCTCTATTCTTTACTATGTTATCCTATGTGATCTTTGGAAAATATTTTTCCATATGTTTTCATTGAGGACTTTTATATATATTTTTTGAAACATTAGAATTCATCTAGATCCATTAAAGCATTTACTTAGTACTTTGCATAAGCATGTACAAATGGATAAAATTAAATAAGCTTCATATCATTTGAACTTTATTTGTGTTCTCCTACATTAGTTTTTAATCAATTATTGTATACAATTTTGGAATGGGATTTTCACTCGAAGGGCTTCTTTGTGTAGGGTAACAAGTATTAAAGATTGCAATTCTGAAAAATTAATTTTAAGAAAAATTACAGGAAAAATATAAATGAATTTATCATTTTCAGTTATACAAAAATAGTGATAAATGAATTTATCTTTTTCCTGTATAGCTTAAAAAGATTAATGAATTTATCATTTTCTGCAGAATTGTCCTTAAAACTAATTATTCAGAATTGTTGTCATTAAAACTTATTACCCTAAAATAAGAAGCCCTTTAACCTAATTTCCACATTTTGGAATAGGTTATAAATAGCATGGGAACCCAAAAATAAAAAAATACTAAAATTCATGTAACAAAGTTCAAAATTTGGTTATCTTCAACCTAAAAATTCTGTGGAAAAAATAAGATACCTTCGAGGTTCAATTAATACCTCTAGGATATCAGCGTTGAGCTGTTAAGTATAACATCAGAATTTGATCTTTACAACTTAATTTATAATTTTCGTATTTTGAACGTGCAAGGTGTTCATGCATACATTTGGGCACACTTTGAATCTGGTAGAGTTGAGACAAAATTTGAAGGCAAAAATAAGTATTGGGCTACTTAATGAACTTTTAGCAATAAAGCGTGTTTTAAGCATGATGAGGAGCGATTTCTTCTATCATTATGGTTAAAAATCCAATGAAATTAATATGAAAAGTTTGTATAATAATTTTTATGATATCCAAATTAAAGTGCTACTAAGAATTAGTTATAAGAAATAACTAATATTTGTTCGGACAGATGTATGAATCCAAGTTTGTCTTCTTTAAAGCTAAAAATTGTCATTTAGCAGTGCTCATTATCTGAGTGTTGGAATAGAACAATTTCTACAATGCACATTTCCTCATTTTCTTAGTACATTTTAATTTGAATTTCAATGTTGGAATTACGATTAAATATCATCTTATATACTGTTATGTTTTATCAAATTCTCATTGGAAATGTATGGTTAGCATGAAAAACAAAATTTGATATTAGCATAATTAGGTATACTAAAAAGGTATAATTATTATACATGTTTTTTATGATTTTCAACGACTCACCTTTTCAATTCTTAGAAGTTGATACTAATACATCCACGAGATTCACGTATCCAGCATCCAAGTGTCGGAAAGATAGATTGTTAGGGGTGAAAAGAAAAGAAATGACAGAAAAAGTCTCACAGCATAATGAATAATATATAATATCCGAATTATCCTTACAAAAGAAAAACCTTAAATACTCTTACAACACCAGAGTATATCCTATCATCACCCTGGAAAGTTATAATAGTCTGTCCTTACAAATGTAGATAAACACTACCAAATAAACACAGTGGAAATAAAACATGAAAAATACATCGTAGAGGCATACAGCTCATCTCCTGAAGCTCCAAAGCGTCCAAAGCTAACTCTGAAAAAATACTCAGGTCAGACCGAGTATTATAGGAAAATAACACCCAGATCGATCTAATAAACCAACTTGAGAAACTCAAATCAAATAGGTTATTTTATCTTATAAAATCTTTTAAAAATAAAATTTATCTCGTAGACCACGCCGCACATAAACATGGACGGGTTTTTACCTTACAATAACCAAGCTATTTTTATAGAAAATCCAGTGATATTATCATAATGTCTAGGGTTTAAAGTGTGACGACCCAAGTTTTTGGATGTCCATTAATTGGGTAATTAATTGAATTAAATCATTGGAATATTAATTTTGATTAGTCGAATAAAATAATTTTCTAGAAGGTAATAATATTTGTATCTATAGATTGGCTCGCAAACTATGATAGATATTGAATTATAAAATCTCTGGATATGATGAACCTCATAGAAAGAAAAATAAAGGATATATATATATAAATTCCACTATCTAAATTAAGGTGAAATATCCATAAATATATGAATGAAAATACAAATAGATACAGACTTTATGATGTTTGAAAATATATAAATACAAGTATATAAATATACAAATATATGAATGTATAACTTCACAATAATAAGATTTCAAAACTTATGATTGTGTATACATGTTATAATAACAATGCTTACGGAAAAAAAAATATAAACAAATATCTAAACATATATGTTAAGCATGTGTATATCTAAATATATCAAATAAAAAGGTAAACATGGCAAAGAAAAAAAAAGTATATTGTATATGTATATATATATATATATAACTTATAAAGGGATATGTATGCACATATCAATTCATACATTGTACAGGTAGACACCTTAGGGAACATAGCATTTAAGGCCATCCTTTCAAGCTTACAAAACTTCAAATCATGTAAAAAGAAAAATCAAATCAGTTTTACCAAAGTTAAAAAAAAAGAGCCAAAAGCCTGCACACCCATACTTCAGTTTAGCTTCTTCAACGATTCATTTCTATGTTTATATATATACAATCTAGTTACCTCTACATACACTTTAGTTCACAAATAAAAAACTCAACTCAAACAAAAGAAGATCAAAATCAAAGAAATAAAATCAACGATAATCAAATCTTTCAAGTTTTCAAACCTGAAGCTCAACAAAATTCAAGCTCAACTCAGTCTCAAAGCTAATTCATTAAGTAAAGAAACAAAGCAGATCAGATCTAAGATCAAAGCATCTTCAGTTTTCAAGTTCAAACAATTTCCAGTTTCAAAAACTATGATTCCGGGCTTCTCTGTTAATTCACAGTGAGTATTCCAACCTGGTTTCCTCTGTTTATTTTTGAAATGCCTGTGAGTAACATTTATTTTAAAAAGTTTAAGTATATAAATATGGTTGCATGACTAATGTCAGAAATAAGTATGTTTGTGTATGTATATTGTTGAATTTCTGGATGTATAGATGTGTGCATGTTTGTGATTTACCTGTAACACTTCTGTTCCAATTCCAAGACCCAGTTTTAAATCAAAAAATCATTATCTCTGGATCTAATCTATGTTAGGATTTAAGTCCTATACAAAACTTGTTTGTTTGATCATAGAGTAGGTTTTAAAATTTTATTTAAGTTAAAATAATATTGTATTGTCTCTAGAAATCAAAAACAACAAAGCAAGTATAATATAAGTGAAAATTTAAACTTCTAAATTCATTGATTCAGGCATGTAAGCTGAATCATCAACCAAAAACTTGATTTTTGAAACTAAAATCATGATTTTTAGTAATGGGATAGTGGAGCAGTTCTGGTTTGACCAGAATTTGTGTTTTGGAGGGTTTCTGATGATCTCGATGGTCTGGGAGGTCGGGGTTCCCTCTAGTGGTAGTAGGATGATCGGAGATGGTGGGAAAAATGGCTGAAGTGATGGCAGGTCATTATAGCGGCGGTGGTTGTTAGTTTTAGTTTGTAAACCTAGTTTTGGCTAGGTCAGGTGTTTTGATCATCACGGTGCCTCTGGATGTTCGAGTTCAACAGAACTCAGGGAGATGGTAGAGGAGGTGTTAGCGATGGTGTAGCCGGAATTTCAGAAGCTTCGGTGGTCGGAGATGCGAGCACGAGAGTTTTCCAGGTTTGTCGATGGTTCCTGTATTGAGTTTGAATGCTCGATTTTGATTTTGTGATGTTATCAAAGATCTGATGGTCGGTATCTGGTCTGGGGTTGATTGTCGACTTGAGGGAAGCATCGTAGATGGCCGGAGTTG
Source organism: Allium fistulosum (assembly GCA_030737815.1). NCBI lineage: Eukaryota > Viridiplantae > Streptophyta > Magnoliopsida > Asparagales > Amaryllidaceae > Allium > Allium fistulosum. The sequence continues at coordinate 473,924,561 of CM060904.1, forward strand.
GCTGCGACGTTGGTGCATGTGCATGGTGGGAATTTTGGATCTGGTGGAGTTTGGTTTGAGCAGGAATGGGACTCGAGTTTGTCTCGAGTCATTTGAGGGAGTGACTCGAAGTTTTGGATGTTTGGCTCGAAGTCTTTTGAGGGTTGGCTCGGGTCATTGACCTGTTACAGGTTTTAAAACCTGTCAGGTTTTAAATTCAAAAGTGATTTTAAAATTTAAAAGCAGATTATTTAAACAAAGTTTTTAACCAAGTTTAAGTATGGATTCAAATCAAATTGTATCCTAGTTTTGAAATAAGTAAGTTTTATAAAATTTTAAACAAGATTAAAATGTTTAAAGTATATTTTTAAATAAAATCAGTTTTCCAAGAAATGTGTTAAAATTTTATATGTACATAACCCGATGTAACGACAGTGTATTTATTTTTTTATTTTTTTAAAGTATATTAACCAGGTTTCCAGTTTCCAATATTCTTTCCTGTACATTTAAAGTATAAAATGTATTTTGGGTTTTAAGATATATATTCTAAAGGTTTATTAATTAATGGTTAAAGAATAATTAATCTGTAATTAAAGATTAATTAATTTGTTAAGGGTAATTAAGGGATGAATTACTCAATTGAAATTTATAAGTGATTGTGGTTAATTTAAGTTAATAAATTTGTAAACTAATTAAAGATAATCACTTGATGATGGATTAAGTATGAATACTTAATGAGATAAATAAGTGTAATTACTTAGTGTAAGTAATTAATGGATAATTACAGGATGTAATTAATTAAAGAGAAATTACTTAATGGGAAGTAATTAAAGGACAATTACTTAGTGGAAGTAATTAATGATTAATTACTCAGTGTAATTAATCAAAGGATTAATATAATTAATTAAGGAGTTCATTAATTAAGGTAAGTAATTACAGGATGATAATTACTGTTTATGATTTATTAAGGTTGATTAATGGAAGTGATTAATTAAAGTATAATTAATTAATGTAATTAATTAAGGATTAATTAATTAAGGATCATTAATTAATGTAAATAATGAGAGTAATTAAAGGATAATCTTTGTAAATGGTTAAGGATAATTAATTTGTGTAATTAATTAAGGGTTAATTACTTATTGGAATTTAAGGATAATTAATCAATGGTGATTAATTAAGATGGAAAATTAAAGGATGATTAATTAATTGGTTTGTAATTAATTAATGTTAAGTAAAGGTAGTCTAAGTGATCAGAGATTAGAAATAAATTTAATTAGAGATAAATTAAATTAATTTTGGAAGTGATCAATCTTGCTTATGAATGATTGAATGATGTTAAATGCCTTGAATTGGTTAATATCTCTGGTATGAAAAGTTTTGTGATATGATATGTTTGGGTTGAATAGTGATAATGTGGTTATCTATTGATGATGAATTACTATGTAAAAGTGACATCCTGCATCTAAAGATTGAATTGTATTTCATCTGAATAACTAGGGTTAAGATGACCTGGTACTCGAAGAGACCGGGGTCGGGTATCAGTAAATACCCGAAACCACTTCGATTTGTGATCTACAGTAATTCTTTATAGATTTAATATGTGAAATCAATAGGCTGTAATGGAATAATTTAAATGACTGGACCATTTAAAACTAAGTAAAGGTATTGAGAAATTGATTGTGAGAATAAATGTTGACTATAGCAGGTTGTGAATTTGTAAAATGGATACGAGTTACCCCGGGTTTTATGTAAGTTTTATGCTGTTGTATTCCATGTTAGATGGGTTTACTCACGCTGGTTTCCAGCCTGACCCGGGTGTTACTTTGATGTAATGCTCGGGTCAAACCGAGTATTACAGATTTCCAGGTAAGGACGTTCTAGAGCTCAGGAGACGAGCTGGATGGCAGGAATGTATGGAGTGTTTCCGCTATGATATATTTCTGTTTATCTGAGATATGTTGATTTGTATATGTCCAATAATTGTGTATGTGTGAACTCTGATGTATTATAATAAAATTGACAGATACAGATATTCTTTTGTAAACTGTTATTATTTGATATTATATTTTGATCTGCTGCGAATGTGAGAATCTGTGTTGTGTTTCTGTTTCTTCTTCTTCTATCTCTTTCTTCTTTTTATGACTATCTGGAATTTTCGGGATCGAAAATTACGGGTCGTTACATAAAGTAAATTATGAATATAGCTAGAATTCTTGCCTCTCATGTTCCAGCGTTGTTGGGCATAACTAATTCTGTACGGTGTTTATTGAAGAATGAATTCCATAAAATGACAAGGCTACCGATGTACCGTCTGCCACAGTATACCTCCAGAAAATTGTACTGAGGCCGAACCTATCTACCCCTGCAAATCAGGACTGGCCTACCCCTTACTGGATAGTACCACTAATTTGTAATCTTTCTCGAGAGCTCTCACGCGCAACCAAATCCATATATATATATATATGTATGTATATTTAGAAGGGTGGTGATAATACTCTAATGGATGTGACCTTCATAGGCCTGAAGCATATTCCCTGTTTTAGTCACTCTCGATTGTTGAGGCTAGAGGTTACGTTTTACCTTTTTAGCAAATCCCACTTGGAATGCTAACACTGCCCTCCAAGTGCCAATGCAATGTCAGCATTAATCCATACAAGTTGTTTAGGATACGAACAAACCAAAGGCACTACCTCTACTACATCCATTTTGGAATCACCCTTAGGATTAGTAGCAAGTAGCTCTTGCACTTCAAAGAGCTTCGTCTTCGATTCCATCATCTTTACGATGTCTTTAATACGAATGCTTAAGTTGGTTCGAAGTGGTTCTCGGATAATTCATATTTACCCGATGCTGGTCTCTTTGAGCCAACATTTGAAAGTTTTTGATAAACTCAATTCCGATTCTTTTGGAAATATACAGGCAACACATAAAAGCAGAGATCACATCCTAACCGTTTAAGTGGATAGATTTCCTTATTGTTTGTCCCAAAAGAATACACAAGTTTATAAATACAATATAGCATCTTCGAAGATAACTGTACCATACAATTCTCATGTTTACCAGAAATTTCCAGAGTTAACAATGGGTCCAGATTTGATAGTTGGTTATTTAACTATCAAATAAACAAATAGTCAAACATAGTTTTATTTCCCTGTAGAATCCACTAAGCCTATTTTAATTAATCTTCATCAATTAAAATGCTTCAATTATTTATCGATAAACGTTCATATACTTATTTAAGAAAGATTACTTATTCCAAACTCATATTAAATGGATCAAAACAATGTCATTCAAAAACTTTGTTTACTACCTAAATCACTAATCCTTCGGTGTTAAATACAGAAAGATATTTCCATACCACCATAATTAAGGAGGATTAATTTTTATTTCACAAACTCGATTTTTCATAAGTGATCCAGTTCATATAAAATCAAAGGTTTATAAACCCAAAACTTATTTTCCAAAATTACAATATCTCTTTCCAATTTATACTCTAACAACCCTTTTATTTCATAATAATTCTCTTTATAAAACAATTATTACTTTAAAGACTTTTTATTAAATAAATTGATTACCATTTAAAAACCTCCCTAATAAATAATTTATTAGCTTCAAAACATCATTAGTAAATAATTAATTAACTTTAAATATCATTAATAAAATAATTAATTAACTTTAAGATAACTAAAATAAATATAATTATTTAACCTTTAAAATACTTTAATAAAATTATTAAATAACTTCCAATTTTAAAACATCCTTAATAAATAATTAATTACCTTTAAAATATAATAATTAAAATAATATTAACTTAACCATTTAAATATAGAAATATTTTACTTCAAAATATTTTAAAGTCAAAGTAAATCCAAATCTATTTCTTTCCAAAATTTGGAAAAAGGCCTAGCGACCACACTGGCACTTAGACAAGCTACCACTTATTTTCAGTCCTACAATCTAGATCGTATCAATGGTATTTACATAAGCAACAAACATGTAAATAAAATTCATAAATCAACAAACAACATATAAAATGTCATTTGTTCAAGTCTACTTAAATCAATCAATAAATGTCCAAATTTAATGGAGTACTAGGACGGGGATTTATTCTGCTAAATATGTGTTCGATAAAATCTATCCAATTTATTATATCATAAGGTGTTTTATTCTGCTAATGAAATGTCAGTGATAAAATATAATTACCAAACGACGTAATTATTTTTGGTGACTATAAACTTATCGGTATTTTATACTTTACAAACCCGTCGAATACTTAAACAAATGTGTTCTATTAGATGATACGAATCTAGTATCGAAATCTGCGGGTAAATGGACTTCAAACGGATGCGTTATAGCTTGTTAAAGTTTTAAAACATTTAAGATTTAAAATTTTAATTTACTAAATTACTAAAACAAACTTGGCCCAAAGCCCATAACCAAACCCAAACCAAAGATCAACCACTCCTTTCTTTCCCAAGCATTACTCTCCAAAAACAAATTCAAAAACCAAAACCTAAACCCAAAACACAGTACACTACCCCCTCCACATGCACGTTCACCGCCTCCTTCGGCCTCCGATCAACGCCTGGACCATCCCCACAAACTCACCCGACCATGCACAACCTGCCAGACCCCTTGCCTTCGCCTCCCAATGCTCCCTCCTCGAATTAACCCTTCGGTCTAAATTTGAATCGCACGTGCGCCTCCCTCCCAAAAACACGCAACATAAAACCCTCCATTATCGATAACCTCTCCATATATAATAGCTACCACCACCTTCAATCGCTCTGCCACAGCCTGCCACACCCTCATGCTACGCCATGTCAAACTCGATGATCCCATCACCACCTCAACCAACAAATCCGAGCCCTAGAGCAAGATGCAACTCAACCCTAAACTAAGCTTGACTGGGCAACCCCGACCGTCGTACATCACATGACCACCTTTTATGCCTCGATCATCACCCAAGGCTCCTCCTCATGCCACCGCTAACCACCTCAATGCTTCGGTTGTCGGAAATCGATTTTTGAACTAAAACAGTTCATCTCTCTACCCCGACCTACTCTCATAATAATAAACCCCACGAACAACCTTAAAAATCTCGAATCGATGATACGAACCTATTCGTATCCTTCATTTGCTATTCCATGATCGACAAAAAATAACCATTTTTCGACACTTACTGAAATCAGACAAATTTGACCAGCATAGTCGATGGAACGTCGAGCAACCATTTTTAAAAATTAATTTACCCTATAACTAACAACTTCACAGTTAATCATTTTAGGCAATTATAAATGGATTATGGGATATGGATTTAGAAATCTAGGATGGAGATGGTTACTTCATGATTTCAAGGAATAATAAGTATAAACAAGATAAGTTGTTTCCTATATATTTCCAGTAAGCCTATTTTTCCAATTTCATGTCAAATTTTGATTTTTTTAAACCATTATTTAAACATAAGAGATATTTTAAAAACAATTCAACCAAACTATATTTTTTTTACAACATTTATCACATATAAAATAAAAAAAGTAAACAAGGAAATAGAGAATCTCACCTTCCATATTATTTCCAAATGCAAAAATCCAAATCTAAGCTTAAGTTTTAAAGTTTTGATCTTTGAGTAAAGTATAAATTTTGAGTTTAAAAGGAAGTGATTTTTTTTCAAAATTAAAACCTAAGATGATGGAAAACGAAGGTTAAGAGATGAAATATAAAATGAAAGTATGATAAGAAGAGGGTATTTATAAAATAAAAGAAGGCTCAAATCACCCCTAAATCAAATTTTCAAACTTGCTGTCATTTCCAAATCCATTAAAGTACCAAACATTTGATAATATGTTGGACATTAGGATGACCTTGTACTTAAATTAACTTTCACACTTAAGGCATCATCTCATTTCACATCCATCATTTCTTAATTCAAATATAATTTACATTTTTAAATCCTTATTGTAATTATTATTTATATTCAAAATAAAATGTTTAGAACATCTAAGTGTTGTTTTATAGTTTATACATATTACAACTTCTAATAACCTATCGTCGATAAGAAGCTGAAAATCCAAAAAGCATGTTTCGGTCACGTTTTCATTTTTCCATCGAACTACCTATTTATGTAAATAGAATTCAAAAATAAATTCTCTAACATTAGTTGTAAATTAAAAGAGGATTATTTAAATTGTTAAATATTTAAAATAAATTAAATATTCACGAATGAAAGTGATAAATTTCGGGTCGTTACATTCTCCCTCCTTAAAAGAATTTCACCCTCGAAATTTCCCCACAATCCAACTTAAAAAACAAGACTTAAAAGAATCGTTTACCCTCTTATTTTCTATTTACTAAGTAAAAAGGAAATCTTTAAAAGAAATCTAATAACCATAAAATATTAGAACAAGTTCAAACACATACTAGTAATTCCAAATCCATACAATATGTATCTACTAAGATACCAAATCAAACTACTAGTCTTAGTACATGTACATATAATATCTAGATACTAACCTAACTGCAAATAGAGCACTCCTCATCAGAGTCCTCTACCGAGGGAACTCGATAATTCCATGGGTTTTGTCCCATCAGAAGCCCATTTGCATCCATACCCCACTACATAACTCAACCATCACCCATCAGGGTATTCCTTGGGTTCCTCCTCCTCCTCCTCTAGGTACTCCTCATCTGGTTCTTTCTCCGGCTTCTCTTGCATTGGCTCTTTTACTGGCTCCTCTTCCATTGGCCCCTCCTCCATTAGCATTTCTACTGGCTCCTCTTCCATTGGCTCTCCTTCAGGCTCTGTTATTGGAACTTCAAGATCCTCCATGCCATGCCTAGCCTTGAACAGTCTAAACAACCTCTGAATCCTCATGCGGGCCCCTCTCACAACTATGGGTGTCCTTTAAACTCAAACAAGAAGAATCCTTAAAATCTCATACTAAGCTCTATAAAAAAATTAACAATAGAATATACATTTCTTGTAAATGTATAAAATAGACTAAGCACTTTATATTTATTAAAATTTACTTCTAGTTCATTCGGATTCGAAATCGTTCGAGCACAATGATAAAGGGAATAATTTACTAAGTGCTTTACAATATTTGCCTAAGCAACATATGATCGTCATTAGATAATTATTCAGATTACCAAAAAACTAATCGAGACGTTTTCCTGAAATACCAAAGGAAAATATACATTCCTTAAAATTCTCTTGAAATAAACTCATAAATATTTTCAAGTAATACTATTATTACTTTTTCCCAAAAGTCATTTGAAATCTTTGCCAAAAGCAAATTTAAATTCCCAAAAATTCTCTTTAATTTATAAATCACATCTTATAAACCAAATTTATGAAATCATCCTTATATCTTAACTAAATTTATAAATCACTCCTTATATCATAACCTTCTTTGATTAGTAATCCCTTTTATCAAGGTAAATTATTTAAGCCTACCTTATTAATGAACGTCTTATAATTAAATTCTAAAATTGAATTAATAAGGTGTTCATATCTAATTCAACAAAACAATAGGTGCTCGTAAACTAGCAAAGTATAAGCAAGCAACTAACAATGATGATAATTAAATACCATCATTTCTAACAACAATCGCAATAAAAATAATTATATTAGAATTGTGAAGGTTATTCATTTTTGTATAAAAAATAATCCTAGGTAAAATATTTCATTTACCAAATTTTAAAAATTACTACGTCACTTTGTCTTGTTCAAGTGTTCAGCAATCCCCATCGATAACGTTGATCACATGCATCGACCAGAATTTATAAGCCACTCAGCAGAACAAGCAACACAATATATAACATTTTTATAGCACTAAAATTATGCACTCAAATATATATATATATATATATATATATATATATATATATGCATGCTCAAACTCATTCTAGGGCATCATTTATCCTATCCTACTGAGTTTACCCCACCAGGACTAAGGTTCTCACTCAACCTTCAACTCTGATACTAATTGTAATGGCCCACCTTTTCAATCCTCAAAAGTCGACATTAATACGTCCAAGGTATTCATGTGCTGAGCATCCAAGTGTCGAAAAGGCAGATTGTTTGGGGGTAAAAAGAAAAGAAAATGACAGAACAAAATAGCACAACTTGATGAATAATATATAATATCCGAACTATATTTACAAAAGGAAAATCTTAAGTACTCATACAACAACGGAGTTGATCCTATCATCAGCGTTGATAGTTATAATAGTTTGTCCTTACAAATGCTGATAAACACAACCAAATAAACAAAGCAAAAATTAAACATGAAAAATACATCATAGAGACATATAGCTCGTAACCTAAAGATCCAAAGCATTCACAGCTAACTCTGAAAAAAATTTCGGCTCTGATCCGAGTATTATAAGAAAATAACACCTAGATCAGTCTGGTAGACAAGAGTGAGAAACTCAAATCAAATGGGTTGTTATATCTTATAAAATTTTTAAAAATAAAAGGTATCTCATAAGACCATCCATACATAAACACAAAATACATTTTACCTTATTATAACCAAACCATTTTTATAGAAAATCCAGTGATATTGTCATAATGTCAAGAGTTTAAAGTGAATCATGAATATAACTGGAATGTTTGCATCTCACGTTCCAACATAGTTGGGCACAACTAAGCCCGTACGGTGCTTATTAGAGAATGGATTCCATACAACGAAAAGGCAACCGGGGTACTGCCTGCCACAATACACTTCTTGAAAAATGTACTAAAGTCGATCCTATCGACCCCCACAAATTGGGACCGGCCCACCCCTTACTGGATAGTTAGAATATGTCACCACCACGATTGCTTTGCAACCTATCTCAAGAGCTCTCATGCATAACCAAAACCATATATATATATAAGGGTGGTGACAATACCCTAATGGAGGAGACCCATATAGCCTTGAAGTATATCCCATGTCTTAGTCATTCCCAGTTGTTGAGGATAGAGGCTATGTTTTACCATTTTAGCAAATCCTACTTGGAATGATAACACTGCCCTTCAGGCATCAATGCAATGCTAGCTTTCATCCATACAAGTTGTTCTAGATATGAACAACCAAAGACACTACTTCCACTACATCCATTTTGGAATCACCCTCAAGATTAGTGGCAAGTAGCCCTTGCACTTCAAATAGCTCCGCCTTTGATTCCATCATCTTCAAGATGTCTTCAATTTGAATGGTTAAGTTGGTTCGAAGTGGTTTTCGGATAAGTCATATTTATCCGATCCTGGCCTCTTCGAACCAACATTCGAAAGTTTTCGGTAAACTCAATTTCGGTTTTTTCGGAAATATACAAAAGTCACATAAGTGCGGAGATGACCTCCTAATTGTTTAAGTGGACGGATTTCCATATCGTTTATCCTAGAAGAACACACGAGTTTTATAAACTCAAAACTTCTTTTTCAAAAGTCCAAGATCTCTTTCCAATTTATACTCTAACAACCCTTTTATTTCAAAATTATTCTCTTTATAAAACAATTTATCACTTTAAACAGTTTTTATTAAATAAATTGAATACCTTTTTAAAAACTTCCATAATAAATAATTTATTAACTTTATAACATCATTAGTAAATAATTAATTAACTTTAAATATCATTAATAAAATAATTAATTAACTTTAACATAACTTAAATCAAATAATTGTTTAACCTTTAAAACACTTTAATAAAATTATCAGATAACTTCTAACTTTAAAACATCATTAATAAATAATTAATTATCTTTAAAATATTGTAATTAAAATAATATTAACTTAACAATTTAGATACAGAAATACTTTACATCAAAATATTTTAAAGTCAAAGTAAATCCAAATCCATTTCTTTTCAAAATTTCTAAAGAGGCTTAACGACTGCACTAGCACTTAGACAAGCTACCAATTATTTTTGGTTTAAAAATCCAGATCATATCACTGATGTAACGATCCTAGATTTTAACTACATTTAAATTGATAATTAATTGAATTTTTGAATTAAAATTGTAAAATTAATTGTAAATTGAAGCGAGTTTCCCCAATTCAAATAGAATATATATTAAATCATATGAATTTAAATATTGTATATATGTGATTTGGATTTAAATTTCAAGTAAATGGTTTAATAATAACTGGAATATATATGTATATATGTATATATATTGAATTTGAATTAAATTTTAACTAAATGGTTTAAAGATAAATTATAATGATAAAATTTGGGATTGATGGTCTATATTAGAAATAGAAATAAAAATAATATGTATTAATACAAACAAAATAGACTACAAAAATAAAAATAGAAATAGGTGTATATAAGATAAATTATAAAAAAATAAAGTATATTCAAATATATAAGATAAATGTATAAGATAAATATATAAATATATTTAAATAGAAACAAATGAAGTATTAAAAAAATATAAACTTGTAAAAGACAACAAAAAAATAAATATATATATGTGGGTTAGCTTGCAAAAGAAGATACTAGTGTAAGTATCTATGTACAAAATCAAATAAGGATAAGTATGTTTGTACATGATAATTAATGCAAATGTCTCTAGTACACCACCATATATCTTATCAGCCACCAAAAAAAGAAAAAAATCTCTGCCTATTTTGTACAAACAAAATAATATCACCTGTACAAATATATTTACCCTGTAAGCTTCCTTTCCATATATCAATTTTCATCTCAGTTCGACCGTTTCAAGCTGAGAAAAATCTGAAGTAAATATCATTTAAACTTCAACAAAATTCAATTAAAACAACCATACAAATTCATATAAACCAGAGGATTAAAGAAGAAAGATTTTTGCTAGCAGTTTTTCAAGCCTGGTTCAAAAGAAAGGCTATGTTCTTCTTCTGGAAATACTGTGAGTAAACTTTTTATTTAAAAGTTTAAGTAAATACATGTTTGTTGCTTATGAAATTCTGGAAATAAGTGATGTTTGCATATGAGAATACAAGTGTGCTATATGTTTGTTTATGTTTTGAATCGTGCATGTCTGAGATATATGTGTTCTTCTCTATTTCCTTGTTACAGAGCTTTAGAATTTAGATCAAAACCCAATATCTCTTTCTCTGATCTCTATTAGGATTTAGTTTCCCAACAAGAAATGCTTGTTTAAACATAAAATAAGATGTAAAAATAAATTTGGCTAAATTTAGTTAGAACTTTACTTGGAAACTGGGAAAGACAGTAGAAATCTAAATTTTATGATAAAATCAAATGTTGAAATTTGTTGATTCAATTATACATCTTGAATCACCTCTGAAAGATAGGATTTTTAAAATCAAATTCACAATTTTTAATGAAGTATTGAATGTGTAACTGGGTGATGTCTGGAATTTGGTTTTTGGGTGAATTCCGATGGCCAGATGTTCTAGGGTGATCGGGGTTTCGACTGGAGGTGGAGGAGTGTTCGGTGAGGTGGGAAAAAATAGCCGGAGTTGTTCCAGTTCGTCGTGGCGTCGGGGTTTGGTCGATGTACGGTTTTCGAACTGTTTTTGGTCGAGCCTGGAAAAGTGAACACTACGATGTCAATGGTGGATCGAGTGCCACCGGCTTTTTGGGGATGGAAGTATGGTGGTTGTCGAAGTTGTGGCCGGAATTGTAGGCACTCCGGTGGTCGGAGATGTGAGTTCGATGGGGGTTTTGGCCATGGTGCTTGGTTCCAGTTTCGAATACATAGCTCGATTTCGATTTGGATCTGGTGATGGTGATTTGGGGGTCGGAATCGAAAGTATGGATGATGGTCGACATGTCTGAGGGTGTGTCAATGGCCGGAGGTGGCTCTGGTGGCAGTGCATGTGCGCGGCAACGATATGGTGTCTGTAGTTTGGGTAGAAGGAGTGGCTCGAGAGGAAACTCGGGGGTTCAGCAGTTTTTCTCGAGTTCGTCTTCAGGGACGAGAGTGTTTAACTTTCCAGATTTCTTTTAACTTAAACAAAAATCTAAGTTTTAAAATTTAAAGCAAGGTAAGGGAAGAAAGTGATTTTTACTCGGGGTTGAACTCGGGTGAGGAACGTGTTGGACCCGAAGCAGGTTCTAAAACCAAGTTTTTAAAAGTTTTTAAAACAAAGTTTTGGAATTTAAATAAATTTAGTTTAAGACTTTTCTTATATAAAATTCATTTGTAAATGTATTCTTTAAACATTTGATTTAAGAAGTTTTAATGATTTTTTTTTTTGAGATCATGGGGAACCTTAAGATCATGGTATTCATTGATACTCACTTAAGTAAACCCCACGCCGTGTGTCTACCCCGCTTTTATTTAGTCGTCGCACACGGATGCGTAACGTTGAAACTCCCACTGATGGTTTGGCGCTGGGATTCGAACCTGCCCGGACACAGTCCTTTGGTTCCCATCTCCCATCTCCCAAACCAACCGAGCTACGAACGGCGGGTAAGAAGTTTTAATGATTTAAGATTTAATTAATTAATAAGATAATTAAAGAGTAAACAATTAATTTAATTAATTAATGGTTAAGGATAAATAAATTAATAATTATGGGTTATAAGTTAATTAATTAGAGGTTAATTAATTTGTAATTAAGAATTTTTAATTGGATAATTAAAGTTAATTAATTAATAATTAGTAGTTAATTAATTAAGTAATTAATTAAGGATTAATGTAATTAATTTTAGTTAATTAATTTATGAAGTAATTAAAGGTTAATTACCGTAAGTGGTTAAGAATGATTAATTTGTGTAATTAATTAAGGATAATTACTTAATGTAATTAGAGCATAATTAATCAAGGGTGATTAATTAGTACTTAGAGGATGATTAATTCACTTGTAATTAATTGAAGGGTAATTAATGATCAATTAAAGAATAATTAATTAAATGTTTGTAATTGATTAATTATTAATTAACCATGACTAGGAATTATCCATAGGCAAATGATCTGGTTTAGATTAATCAGATATCTTAATTGGTTTCACTTATGGATGACTGTATTCTATTGAATGCTGTGAATTGTTTGATATTCTCTACTGTGTAATGCTTTGTGATGTAAATTTGTTTTAATCCAAGCTGTGATGAATGTAATTTATTTTATCTGTGATGAATGTATATTATTTATCTGTGAATTGGTAAATGGAAGATAAGCGTTATAGGAATATACCGCTTATCGATATTGATATGCTTAAATCTGTGATGATTTGTAATGTTGCACTATTGTGTAAAACCCCTGGACCATACTTTTACACACACAAATATGGATTTCACAAGGAAATCGGTTAAGTCACAGATAATTTAAATTTAATATTTTTGAAATTTTAATTTCAATTGATTTTGGAAATGGATTTGGGTTAAATGTTAAAGCTTTGGAAAGGAGTTTTTAAGATAAAAGTTATTTTGAGTAACTTGGTAAAGTTTTTCAATTTAAATAATTTAATTTGAATTAGAATCCAAAATTTGGAATTGAATTCCATGTTTAGAAATTATGGTTAAAGATGTTATAAATGTGTTTATATGAATTTAAACCATTTTAAAAGTACGGTTTTGAGAATTTGAATTTAACCCAAGGACTTTAACTCGTATAAAGGAATCAGATTTTCCGAAATGAAAACTATTTGTTTTCAAATAATATAAGCTTTCATATAAGGAATGAATTTCCAATTTGTGTCAAAGGAATTTCAAGTTTGGAATGAAAGTGGTTTTCCGAGTTATGAATAAATCTTTGTGAAAGATTGTTGAACTTTGTTTTGAAATTGGAAAGGTGTACCTTTTGTATAAAAGGTCGAAATGGAACTGTTTTGAAAGCTATCAGTTAAATCTTTGTTTTAAAGATTTAATGAGTTAATCCAATTGAAATGGAAATTGATTTGAAAATCTATGAATAGATCTTTGTGAAACTGGGTGAACTTTGTGAGATAAATCTTTTTGTGTAAAAGATTAAAATGGTAATTTGTTTAAACCATTTGAAAGAGAATTTTTGAGTAATAAGTTGTGACTTAATTGAAATCCCAATATCCATATGTTTTTAAATATTGCGCTCACTATTCGGTTTAGCCGGGAGAGGACTTTGTGTCATATAACCCATTCCGAATAGTGATACGACGTAAATGGATAGCATTTGAAGACCGGTGTTGAAGACCGGGTGTTTGCGAGAACGATAGGATAACCTATTGATTGTCTCTGCATTGAGTAGCTACGGTATAGAGATTTCCTAAGTGATGGGATGTCCGATCGGGATTGTGAATACCCGGATTGCAAGGGCTTCTTTGGAAGTGCCTTCGGTTCTGTTCGAACCTGGAACAGACTTGTATGGTTGTATGTCTGACATTACACTTTGAGATATAAAGCTGATTTCTTTTAAATACATTTCTGTTTGGTGGCGGAGAATTTATTCTCTTAGCTTAACACCCTTCTCTGAGACGTACGAGCTCAGAGGTTATGTAGTTGAAGGTTATCAGTGATATACTCCCAATTTGGTAGTGTGGCATGCTAAGTGTTGCTGTGTGTTGCTGATCATTTGTTGATCATTTGTTGATCAAAGCATGGCTTTCGTGTAAAGCGTAGCTTTGTGGACGAGACCTCATCGGACCTCACAAACCGGAAATGGTCGAAACAGGAAAGATGCGGCAAGGTTTAATGGGTAGCTCCCCTAGGGTATGTCCATTCCTTCTGGAAAAAGGTGGTATCATGGTATGGAGCCCGGATATTTTACCTGTGTGGTTGCTCCAATCTCATTTACTGTGTGATTATTGCTTTGTGATCGAGGCGCCTCGGATAAAGGTCGCAAATGACCGGGTTTGTCATATCTCAGGTTTACTACTCAGGAAGGGGATAACCGGCCTTGTGTTGGTAGAGAGCCAGGTAGGTTCTCAGGGCGTCCCTACAGAGGCGTTCCCATGTGGCATAGGAAGTTCCTTAGCCTGACCATTTGTTGGAAAATCCAAAGAAACAATACGAGCCTTGTACGGTTTTAGTTGTATAACCTGCTATAGAATGTGGCGGTAACCTGTTATTGAACATGGTAGCTATAGTATGCATACAATAATAGTTGTATGCTGGCTAAGGTTAATATTGTATTTTCTAAATGCTTTCACACTATGCACTAGTGATAATATCAAAGAGTTTTCTCGTATTGAGCATATTTGACTATCATAAGGAGAAATTTCCTCCAATTCTGCGTTTGCATTGTGTGTGTGGCGTAAGGCCTTATGGTAGTTTCATTTTCCAAAAAAGCATTGCGGATTTCAATGTTTAAAATTCTTTTGTTGTTTGTTTTAAAGATAAACTACTTTTGTTACTCATACCAGTCCCATGACTGACTCGGAGTTTATTGTTCCCTTCCTAAACTCTGGGTGCCCACCATTTTCCACACGGGCAGTCTAGAGTTGGGTTTTTCAGATAGTCAGGTTCAGTAGAGTATTTGAGAGCTAGTTCAGTTTTTGGAGTTTACGACCGACCTTGCTTATCTTTGTGAATCGTGATGGTTGTTCAAGCTTGATGTTGGAGTTGTTGGACTAATTCTCTTTTAAAGATCATTTGGAGTTATCACTTCTGTTGTTTCCGCTGTAACATCATTATTTGTCTTTGATATTCTTGTATCATATAGATATCATTGTTGTATATCATTCTGGATATTGTATTCATTGGAGTTGTATATGATATCATCCATTTCTTTCTTCCGCTGTGTTGTTATACTTACTGTGTTATAAGCTCCGGCAAGCCAGATTCGGCGTTTGAATCTGCGGCATTCAAGTACAAGTGAAGTACGGGTGCCGATTTTCGAACGCTGAAATTTGGATCGTGACAAATTGGTATCAGAGCTAAGGTTGAACTTTAGCTCATGAGTATAACACATTAAGTAGCTCATTATAGATAGGGTGAAGTATACCCTAGAATGAGTATCTCTAAGATATCCGTCCGTATGCCTCAGTAAATTCTCTTACTATCCACTGATAGTAAGTATGAGTGCAAGAAGAGGATGAGATAGGGGACAGGGGAATACGACTATAAATGGTCAATACCCTGTAACAACAAGGAAACGATCTTTTCTCTATAAATCTCTTTTGTTCAACATCTCTTTTCAATTCTTCGATAATTCCTGGTAGATCTAGGAAGAAGATTTGATATATTTGCATGGTACATAAACTCCAAATAGGTCGAATTGTTTGTCTGAATGAATTGGTTGCTTTGGTTGCTATGGTTGATAGGTATAATTTAGTTTCTAAACTAAAAGTTTTGGAAATTGTATCCATATATCTATCTATTTTTGGGTCCCAATATATTCTACGAATGGTTAGTTATCCCTTTGAACTAACCAATGCCACTGCATATTTCGTAGATCTGGATAACCGAGTATTTTGTGGAAAAATTAAAAAGATTCGTTCTTGTATCTATTATTGATATTCTGATTTGGTAAGCCAAATGCATAATAGATATTCAGTTGATTTGATGAAACAATTTTCACCTATCTTTGTGTCTCCCTGGCAAATTTCGAGGACGGAATTTCTTAAGGGGGGGAAACTGTAACGATCTCGGATTTTAACTAAATTTAAATTGATAATTAATTGAATTTTTGAATTAAAATTGTAAAATTAATTGTAAATTGAAGCGAGTTTCCCAAATTCAAATAGAATATATATTAAATCATATGAATTTAAATATTGTATATATGTGATTTGGATTTAAATTTCAAGTAAATGGTTTAATAATAACTTGAATATATATGTATATATATTGAATTTGAATTAAATTTAAACTAAATGGTTTAAAGATAAATTATAATGATAAAATTTGGGATTGATGATCTATATTAGAAATAGAAATAAAAATAATATGTATTAATACAAACAAAATAGACTACAAAAATAAAAATAAAAATAGATGTATATAAGATAAATTATAAAAAAAATAAAGTATATTCAAATATATAAGATAAATATATAAGATAAATATATAAATATATTCAAATAGAAACAAATGAAGTATTAAAAAAATATACACTTGTAAAAGACAACAAAAAAATAAATATATATATATATGTGGGTTAGCTGGCAAAAGAAGATACTAGTGTAAGTATCTATGTACAAAATCAAATAAGGATAAGTATGTTTGTACATGATAATTAATGCAAATGTCTCTAGTACACCACCATATATCTTATCAGCCACCAAAAAAAGAAAAAAATCTCTGCCTATTTTGTACAAACAAAATAATATCACCTGTACAAATATATTTACCATGTAAGCTTCCTTTCCATATATCAATTTTCATCTCAGTTTGACCGTTTCAAGCTAAGGAAAATCTGAAGTAAATATCATTTAAACTTCAACAAAGTTCAATTAAAACAACCATACAAATTCATATGAATCAGAGGATTAAAGAAGAAAGATTTCTGCTAGCAGTTTTTCAAGCTTGGTTCAAAAGAAAGGCTCTGTTCTTCTTCTGGAAATACTGTGAGTAAACTTTTTATTTAAAAGTTTAAGTAAATACATGTTTGTTGCTTATGAAATTCTGGAAATAAGTGATGTTTGCATATGAGAATACAAGTGTGCTATATGTTTGTTTATGTTTTGAATTGTGCATGTCTGAGATATATGTGTTCTTCTCTGTTTCCTTGTTACAGAGCTTTAGAATTTAGATCAAAACCCAATATCGCTTTCTCTGATCTCTATTAGGATTTAGTTTCCAAACAAGAAATGCTTGTTTAAACATAGAATAAGATTTAAAAATAAATTTGGCTAAATTTAGTTAGAACTTTACCTGGAAACTGGGAAAGACGGTAGAAATCTAAATTTTATGATAAAATCAAATGTTGAAATTTGTTGATTCAATTATAAATCTTGAATCACCTCTGAAAGATAGGATTTTTAAAATCAAATTCACAATTTTTAATGAAGTATTGAATGTGTAACTGGGTGATGTCTGGAATTTGGTTTTTGGGTGAATTCCGATGGCCAGATGTTCTAGGGTGATCGGGGTTTCGACTGGAGGTAGAGGAGTGTTCGGCGAGGTCGGGAAAAATAACCGGAGTTGTTCCAGTTCGTCGTGGCGTCGGGGTTTGGTCGATGTAAGGTTTTCGAACTATTTTTGGTCGAGCCTGGAAAAGTGAACACTGCGATGTCTCTGGTGGGTCGAGTGCCACCGGCTTTTTGGAGATGGAAGTATGGTGGTTGTCGAAGTTGTGGCCGGAATTTTAGGCACTCCGGTGGTCGGAGACGTGAGTTCGATGGGGGTTTTGGCCATGGTGTTTGGTTCCAGTTTCGAATACATAGCTCGATTTCGATTTGGATCTGGTGGTGGTGATTTGGTGGTCGGAATCGAAAGTATGGGTGATGGTCGACGTGCCGGAGGGTGTGTCGATGGCCGGAGGTGGCTCTGGTGGCGGTGCATGTGCACGGCAACGATATGGTGTCAGTAGTTTGGGTAGAAGGAGTGGCTCGAGAGGAAACTCGGGGGTTCAGCAGTTTTTCTCGAGTTCGTCTTTAGGGACGAGAGCGTTTAACTTTCCAGATTTTTTTTAACTTAAACAAAAATCTAAGTTTTAAAATTTAAAGTAAGGTAAGGGAAGAAAGTGATTTTTACTCGGGGTTGAACTCGGGTAAGGAACGTGTTGGACCCGAAGCAAGTTTTAAAACAAAGTTTTGGAATTTAAATAAATTTAGTTTAAGACTTTTCTTATATAAAATTCATTCGTAAATGTATTCTTTAAACATTTGATTTAAGAAGTTTTAATGATTTAAGATTTAATTAATTAATAAGATAATTAAAGAGTAAACAGTTAATTTAGTTAATTAATGGTTAAGGATAAATAAATTAATAATTAAGGGTTATAAGTCAATTAATTAGAGGTTAATTAATTTGTAATTAAGAATTATTAATTGGATAATTAAAGTTAATTAATTAATAATTAGTAGTTAATTAATTAAGTAATTAATTAAGGATTAATGTAATTAAATTTAGTTAATTAATTTATGAAGTAATTAAGGTTAATTACTGTAAGTGGTTAAGAATAATTAATTTGTGTAATTAATTAAGGATAATTACTTAATGTAATTAGAGCATAATTAATCAAGGGTGATTAATTAGTACTTAGAGGATGATTAATTCACTTGTAATTAATTGAAGGGTAATTAATGATCAATTAAAGAATAATTAATTAAATGTTTGTAATTGATTAATTATTAATTAACCCTGACTAGGAATTATCCATAGGCAAATGATCTGGTTTAGATTAATCAAATATCTTAGTTGGTTTCACTTATGGATGATTGTATTCTATTGAATGTTGTGAATTGTTTGATATTCTCTACTGTGTGATGCTTTGTGATGTAAATTTGTTTTAATTCAAGCTGTGATGAATGTAATTTATTTTATCTATGATGAATGTATATTATTTATCTGTGAATTGGTAAATGGAAGATAAGCGTTATAGGAATATACCGCTTATCGATATTGATATGCTTAAATCTGTGATGATGTGATGATTTGTAATGTTGCACTATTGTGTAAAACCCCTGGACCACACTTTTACACACACAAATATGGATTTCACAAGGAAATCGGTTAAGTCACAGATAATTTAAATTTAATATTTTTGAAATTGAAATTTTAGTTTCAATTGATTTTGGAAATGAATTTGGGTTAAATGTTAAAGCTTTGGAAAGGAGTTTTTAAGATAAAAGTTATTTTGAGTAACTTGGTAAAGTTTTTCAATTTAAATAATTTAATTTGAATTTGAATTCAAAATTTGGAATTGAATTCCATGTTTAGAAATTATGGTTAAAGATGTTATAAATGTGTTTATATGAATTTAAACCATTTTAAAAGTATGGTTTTGAGAATTTGAATTTAACCCAAGGACTTTAAATCGTATAAAGGAATCAGATTTTCCGAAATGAAAACTATTTGTTTTCAAATAATATAAGCTTTCATATAAGGAATGAATTTCCAATTTGTGTCAAAGGAATTTCAAGTTTGAAATGAAAGTGGTTTTCCGAGTTATGAATAAATCTTTGTGAAAGATTGTTGAACTTTGTTTTGAAATTGGAAAGGTGTACCTTTTGTATAAAAGGTCGAAATGGAACTGTTTTGAAAGCTATCCGCTAAATCTTTGTTTTAAAGATTTAATGAGTTAATCCAATTGAAATGGAAATTGATTTGAAAATCTATGAATAGATCTTTGTGAAACTGGGTGAACTTTATGAGATAAATCTTTTTGTGTAAAAGATTAAAATGGTAATTTGTTTAAACCATTTGAAAGAGAATTTTTGAGTAATAAGTTGTGACTTAATTGAAATCCTAATATCCATATGTTTTTAAATATTGCGCTCACTATTCGGTTTAGCCGGGAGAGGACTTTGTGTCATATAACCCATTCTGAATAGTGATACGACGTAAATGGATAGCATTTGAAGACCGGTGTTGAAGACCGGGTGTTTGCGAGAACGATAGGATAACCTATCGATTGTCTCTACATTGAGTAGCTACGGTATAGATATTTCCTAAGTGATGGGAAGTCTGATCGGGATTGTGAATACCCGGATTGCAAGGGCTTCTTTGGAAGTGCCTTCGGTTCTGTTCGAACCCGGAACAGACTTGTATGGTTGTATGTCTGACATTACACTTTGAGATATAAAGTTGATTTCTTTCAAATACATTTCTGTTTGGTGGCGGAGAATATATTCTCTTAGCTTAACACCCTTCTCTAAGACGTACGAGCTCAGAGGTTATGTAGTTGAAGGTTATCAGTGATATACTCCCAATTTGGTAGTGTGGCATGCTAAGTGTTGTTGTGTGTTGCTGATCATTTGTTGATCAAAGCATGGCTTTCGTGTAAAGCGTAGCTTTGTGGACGAGACCTCATCGGACCTCACAAATCGGAAATGGTCGAAACATGAAAGATGCGGCAAGGTTTCAGGGGTAGCTCCCCTAGGGTATGTCCATTCCTTTTGGAAAAAGGTGGTATCATGGTATGGAGCTCAGATATTTTACCTGTGTGGTTTCTCCAATCTCATTTACTGTGTGATTGTTGCTTTGTGATCAAGGCGCCTCGGTTAAAGGTCGCAAACGACCGGGGGTGGCATATCTCAGGTTTACTACCCGGGAAGGGGGTAACCGGCCTTGTGTTGGCAGAGAGCCAGGTAGATTCTCGGGGCGTCCCTCCAGAGGCATTCCCATGTGGCATTGGAAGTTCCTTAGCCTGACCATTTGTTGGAAAATCCAAAGAAACAATACGAGCCATGTACGGTTTTAGTTGTATAACCTGCTATGGAATGTGGCGGTAACCTGCTATTGAACATGTTAACTATAGTAGGCATACAGTAATGATTGTATGCTGGCTAAGATTAATATTGTATTTTCGAAATGCTTTCACACTATGCACTAGTGATAATATCAAAGAGTTTTCTCGTATTGAGCATATTTGACTATCATAAGGAGAAATCTCCTCCAATTCTGCGTTTGCATTGTGTGTGTGGCGAAAGGCCTTATGGTAGTTTCATTTTCCAAAAAAGCATTGCGGATTTCAATGTTTAAAATTCTTTTGTTGTTTGTTTTAAAGGTAAACTACTTTTGTTACTCATACCACTCCCATGACTGACTCGGAGTTTATTGTTCCCTTCCTAAACTCTGGGTGCCCACCATTTTACACACGGGCAATCTAGAGTTGGGTTTTTCAGATAGTCAGGTTCAGTAGAGTATCTGGGAGCTAGTTCAGTTTTTGGAGTTTACGACCGACCTTGCTTATCTTTGTGAATCGTGATGGTGGTTCGAGCTTGATGTTGGAGTTGTTGGACTCATTCTCTTTTAAAGATCATTTGGAGTTATCACTTCTGTTGTTTCCGCTGTAACATCATTATTTGTCTTTGATATTCTTGTATCATATAGATATCATTGTTGTATATCATTCTGGATATTGTATTCATTGGAGTTGTATATGATATCATCCATTTCTTTCTTCCGCTGTGTTGTTATACTTACTGTGTTATAAGCTCCGACGAGCCAGATTCGGCGTTTGAATCTGCGGCATTCAAGTACAAGCGAAGTACGGGTGCCGATTTTCGAACGCTGAAATTTGGATCGTGACAACTGATATTTACATAAACAACAAATATGTAAATAAAATCCATAAATCAACAAACGACAGATAACACGTCATTTGTTAAAGTCTATCGACAAATCAATGAATGTCCAAATTTAATGAAGTAGCAAAACGGAGATTTATTCTGCTAAATAGGTGTTCGATAAAATCTATCTAATTTCAATATAGCGGAATGATGTTTTATTCTGCTAATGAAATGTCAATGAAAAAATATAATTACCAAAGGACGTAATTATTTTCTATGACTATAAATTTATCAGTATTTATACTTCTACAAACCCATCGAATACTTGAACAAATGTGTTCTATTTGATGATACAAATCTAATGTCGAAATCCACGGGTAAACAAACTTCGAACAGATGCATTATAACTTGTTAAAGATTTAAAACATTTAAAGTTTAAAATTTAAATTTACTAATTACTTAAACAAACTTGTCCTAAAGCCCACAACCAAAACCTAAACCAAAGATCAACTACTCCTTAATTTCCCAAACATTACTCCCCAAAATCAAATTCAAAAACCAAAACCTGGAACTTAAAACACAGTGCACTACCCCCTCCTTGTGCATGTGCACCGCCTCCTTCGGCGGTCGATCGACGCTGTGACCATCCCACAAACTCGCCCGGCCATGTGCAACTCGCCAGACCCCTTGCCTTCGCCTCCCGATGCCTCCTCCTCGAATTCACCCTTTAACCTAAATTTGAATCGCGCGCCACTTTCCTAAAAACACATGACATAATACCCTCCACCATTGATAACCCCTTTATCTATAATCGCCGCCGCCACCTTCAGTCACTTCGGCGCATCCTGCCACACCCCCATGCCACGTCGAACTCAAAGACCCCCATCGTCGCCTCCACCAACAAACCCAAGCCCAAAAGTAAGAAGCAACCCAACCCTAAACTGAGCCCTACCAAGCAACTGCGACCGCCGTACATCACGCGACCATCTCCTACGCCTCGGCCATCACCCAAGGCTATTCCCCACATCATCGCTAACCACCTCGACGCTCCAGTTATCAAAAATTAATTTTTGAACCAAAACAGTTCATCTCTCTACCATAACCCAATCCCATAATGATAAACCCTGCGAACAATCTTAAAAATCTCGAATTGATGATACAAACCCTTGTATCCTGTAAAGGCCCGAATTTCTGTACCCTTTAAGCCGACAATAAACCACACATGTCCAACTCAAATTACATGAATAAGAGGATCTTTAAGGGATGAAAAAGAAAATAAAGACAGAACATAATCTCATAGGAATGGAATAATATATATAATACTGAATAATATCTTTACAGTGGAATTTTTTTAAAGATACATATATCAGAGTCTAACCTAAATTCAGCTTGGACAGTTATAAACATCTGTCCTTACAGTTGCTGACAAACAACAAACAACTGCAGCAGACAATAGAATACGTCCATACATAAATGAATATCACCAGCTCTCCTCTGGAAACTCCAGCCGTCTTCACTAAACCTGAAACTACTCGGATCTGACCCGAGTATTGAAAATACCCAGATCAGGCTTGATAAACCAGCGTGAGAAACTCAAATATAAATGACAGTGTCATATATCAGTCTTGGAAATAAAATCCTTTAAAAAGAAAGAGTATCTCATAAGACCACGCCCACACATAAACACGGACGGGTTTTTCCCTTATGATAACCAAAACATTTTTATATCAAAACCAGTGATATTATTAATAATGTCTAAGTACAAATACTTATTAAAATAGCTGAAATTGTTACATTATTAAATTCCTGCATACCTTCCGACAGTACACCTTCCGACAGTGGAATTCCATACAAATGACAAGGTATGGGACTACCTTCCGACAGTACACCTCTAGAGGGATGTACATAGGGTCGAGATACTCGACGCCTAAACCAACACAAGGCCAGCCTACCCCTCACGCTAGATATACCGAATATGTCATCACCTCGGTCGTTACCGACCTTTAACGGGTACCCGATTCATACATTCACCGCATACTTAGACATGTGTAGAGTAAATCTAGAAGGACGATTTATTTATTAAAACTCACTTTGGGTTTATTCAGATTTGAACGCATTTCGATCGCACAATGATTAAGAGAATAATTTACTAACTATTCCACAATGTCCACTTAAGTAACCATCTGATCTTCACTTAGAAGATTATTCAAATTACCATAAAACTAATCGAAACAATTTCCTCCTAGTTATCCTAAAGAAAATGCATTCCATTTCAAATTTAACTTCCCAAAATATTTTTACCTTTAAATACTTTCCAAAGTATAACTATTTCATTTCTCAAAATTTTCTTTGAAATTATTTTCAGAAACTCCGGGATTTAGATTAAAAATCCTTTTTAAACATATTTCACAAACTAAATTCATATAAAATTTCCTTTATATAAAAATAATTCTTCTTTATTATAATAGAATTATCTCCAATATTTATTCTCTAAATATCTTATCCCACTATTTAAATTATATCAACAACTTTTTATAAAGTTTAGTTCTTAACCCACCATTATTTAAAAGGTTACTTTTCAGGTTAACATTTCTCCGAACACCTTTATAGTCAAATTGCGAAAATTAATTCACAAAGGGTTCGTATTATATCAAAACTATAAATGCTCCTAATTGAACTGAGCACAATTTAACAATTCACAAACAACAGTCAATGCTTCTTATTTAAATTAAGCATAACCGAACAAACAATAGTGATAATAAATAAATATTATCACTTTTAAACCAACGCACTATATAACTATACAGAGTTTTAAAATTTATTCTTTTATATATATGATCGTAGGTATGATATGTAATTTGCCAAATTTTCAAAAATTCAATACCATGTCCGTTGGCCTTGGTCGAGTGTTTAGAAATCCCCATCGATACCATGGCGTCCCACGTCTCTACCAGAATTCATAAAAACTCAATAGACCAATTAACATAATACTTTTTTATAACATTAACGAATACGCTCTCGCATATATAATACTCTTAAACTCATTCTAGGGTGTCGCTTACCTTATCTCTAATGAGCCAAACCCTACCAAGCCAAAGTTCTCCCTTAACCTTGTGCTCTGATACCAAATGTAACGACCCGCCTTTTGACAATCAAAAGTCGATGCCAAACACTACCACTGTGTTCCAATGTTGCGTATCCAATCGATAAAAGGGCATATTGTTAGGGTAAATAAAAAGAAAATAATAGAGAACCGAAAAACAGAATCTCACGGCAAATCTACAACATATAGTATAACAAGGACAGTAGAAACTGTCACTTCAAAAATACAAAGATCGGAGTCAAAAACAAACCTTATCAGCTGGACAGTTATAAAATCCTGACCTTACAAATGCCGATAGGTATACTATATAATACAGCGAAAAATAAAATGCTACGATAGGTGAACCTTCAGCTCCCCTCCGTGTTCTCCAAAACTTAAAAGACAACCTGGGAAAATACTCGGTCTGACCCGAGTATTATAAATAAATAACACCCAGATCAGTCATGATATACCAGCGTGAAATAACTCAAATAATGAAGAACATATATAAATGTTCTTTGAGACCACGCCGCTAACGTAGAACGGATTGTTACCTCACAAGAATAACATCCATACAGGCAAGAGCAGAAATAAATATCAAGAAACAAATCCAAAAATGAATGAGCATAAATAATATTAAACCAAACTTGAAAGAATGGAAATAAATAGAGTAAAATCCAAACCGGTAAAAATGAATAGAACAAGGAAAACTGTCCAACTTGCTAAAATGGACTAAATAAGGTAACAAACCAAACTTGATAGAATGGACTAAATAAGGTAACAGTCCAACTCGCTAAAATGGACTAAATAAGGTAACAGTCCAACATGCTAGAATGGACTAAATAAGGTTACAGTCCAAACTCGATAGAATGGACTAAATAAACACTTAAATGTCATGGTGAGGAGTTGGCTCTACTCGTGGCAATTTAAAGCTAAAACGAATTCAGGGGTTTTGAATCAAAAAAGGAAAGGAAAATTTTCAACCAAATGACTAGGAAGATGCGCCCCCTTACCGAAAGTACACCTCTAGAAATATACCTGAGAACTTCGATGGCTCTCGGAAACATCCAAACCGGACCCCGCCAACCATTACCGAGTATCCGAGTATTTCATATCTGAATGCGCAACACCGAATCTAATCTAGAGTGGATGTGAAAATACCATAATAGGAGCAAACCCATATAGCTTGGCCCCCACTCGCTCTTTGGTTTTAGTCATCTCCAACAAAGGATATCAAAGCTCAATAGAGAAACGGATCATCTTAGAATGATGATAATAAAGAAGCCGAACAACTCCCACTAGCTGTTGCCACATCATCTCCATCATAAATAAGTGAAACAAAGTATTCACATCCATTCCTCCTTTAGCTTGGCTGGCACTTGAGTATCGGCTTCAATACGAACTTTCAGGTCTGCCTCCCATTCTTGGCCATTGGTTTGCGTACTGCCAACTCCTCTACTAAGATTCACTCTTGAATTTCCTACAGTTAAATGTTGATCACGTAGATCCATTCTCGCCTTTTGCATAAGCAAGGGTTCATAAGATATGAAAGCAAAGATAAGGAGATCGATCAAAGAGCAGTAGATATATTCTACTATATATCTATATCAAAATACAAGTACATTAATATAGCATATACCCTTCCCAAGATGTTTATTTCTTACTAATAAGTTTTTGTTTAGCACTATTTTACTTAAGTGTTCCCCTAAACTGAGCTCTGATACCACGTTGTAACATACCCCACTTTGAGACTCGAAAATATACGTCAATAATGCTGTAGTCATCACCGAAATAATTTTCCAGCAACAAAGTGGGTTTAATATTATTTTGCACAACATAAGTAAACAGAGAAGCTAAATAACTTTTCAATACATCAATTTGAATTACAAAATTTATATTGTATCTTTAACCTAATTCGTTCACATGCAGGGTTAAATACAATAGAAAAAAGAGTAGTGTTGTGTCTGACATATGAAGCTGCCAACACAATACATAAGAAATTATAATTCCTGATTTTACACGGCGGAATTTGAAAACATTTCTATTCTCTGGATAAGCCTTCTATTTCGTCTTCGAAACCTTTATTCATCTTTTAATAGATACTTGACTAATCCGTAAACTCAGCCTACTAGAATGAGTATCCATGAGTTTATGGGAAATAATAAAAACATAAGTTAGACATAAAGTTCGATATGAGTGAAATCTTCAACCTAATTATCCATATTGAGACCATGCCGCTAATGTGAAACGGGGTTTCTCCTCACTTTCAAATCATCGAGATACAACATATATGTAAATAACATTACATAAAAAGCAACCATTTGAATATATTTAATCAAGGAGTGTATCCTGCAATTATCATCCAGTTATGAACCATGTCATATATGCCAATTCAAATTAAGGGTACCCTATACTTATTGTACCATTATGAACCACATTATACAATCATTCATCTTCCATCCAAACATCACCTAATCTTATGTTTTAGGCTTTCGTCATTAAGTTATCATTAACTTATTTAGTGATTACCTCCCTAGGCTATCTATCACTAACTTATCTTTTCTCGAATAATGTCACCTGATGAAAAGGCCACTCATTCCACCAATGGGACCCATCTTGACTAGTGCCATCCTGACTCTCCTAAGAGGTTGAATGTAACATCCTAAATACATTCTAATAAGTATTAATAGCCCCTCTTAGTCCTTGAACCATTGTCATTCACGTTGTCAATTTATTTATTTTAGTTTTACACCACCCTAATGTTTTGGCACCCAACCATAACTCCCCTTTAGAGTTTATAAATCTTTGAGGATTGAACCTGACCATGGCACCTTACCATAACTCCTCTTTGGTGTTTATAAATCTTTAAGGATTGAACCCTATCGTGGCACCATATCATATACCATTAGACTTTAGACTAATAATCAAGCCACCCTGTCATCCAATAACTCCATGAACCATTATATCTTTAAGATAATAGTTCACCCCCTTTCATTCATTTATAGTGTACCTACATCTTATTTAGATAAAACATCTTTATCTTTCAATTATAATGATATCCAATCATTTATTAGTTTCTCTAGCTTTCATTTATTTCAAAGATAAGTTAAAACAATTTAACTTATAAAATTCTTCATTTATTTCATCCCCATGAAATAGTTCATTAACACTTGGGAACCGTCTTCCAAAGTTTCCTAAGCATTTTTTATTTAACTTAGAAAAATATAGGTTCCCAAGCTATCGCAAGTTGACCTTAGTCGTCACATACTGGCTATCTCATAACCTTCGAATGTTAAGCTTAGCTATCGCACATTGACTATCTGATAGCCATCACATGTTGATTAATCCTAAGCCATCATTAGTTGACAATTTCCCAAGAAATCATATATTGACTCCCCTGAGCCATCGCATGTTGACTCCCTTAAGTGTTCGCATGTTGACTCCTCTAAGTCTTCGCATGTTAACTTCCCTAAGACTTCATGTGTTAAATCCCCTAAGCCTTCGCATGTTGATTCCAAGTGGCTATCAAGAGTAGATAGCTTCCCTAAGCCTTCATATGTTGAACTTCAAGTAGCTATCGTGGGTTAACTCTCCCAAAGCTATCGCATATTGACTCCATCAAAGCTATCACGTGTTGATTCCATTAAAGCTTTCACGTATTGACTTCAAATAGCTATCGTGTATTGATAGCTTTCGAGGGTTAAGCTCAAAGAGCTACCACATCATGACTTTCCCACCATCGTGCTTAGATAATATATAGGCTATCATGGGTTGAAAAATGGCATATTTGTAATTATATTGAAAATTGTTCCATAGCTTTATTAAGTAATCTCCTTTCACAAAATCCCATTTGTTGTCAAATTTTCATTGGTTACACTATTATTTTTTCAATTCACTTTCCAGAATTCGTTAACTACCTTCCCCTTTGTTAATTAACTATATACTTAATTTGTTCTTCTCTTAGCCAATTAATTCATAAAAAATCAAAAATCAATGGGAAAATTCCCAAAACTTCACTAAAATTCAAGTTTATCATATTTTACCTTATATCAAAATTTCAAGTTATAATAATTATTTTTATTATTTTTAATAATCAATTACCCAAAACTAACACTTGTTTCAACTTAGAAATTTATAATAATTCCAAATTAATTTCAAAATTTATGAAATTAAAAACCCATCTTTATTTCAACATTATAAACTTCATATCTCAATGTTGAATCATTTAAGCTTAATTAATTCATGTTTTACCCTAAAACATGAACAAATTTTCTTCATTTAAATTCCAAACCATAATCAAAACAATGTTTAAGGCTTCCGAAAATATTAATTATCATTAAGATGTTCATGTGCAATCAAAATCCAAACCAAACGAGTTAGGAAGTTTTTAGGTAAAATTTTACTCACCGTCGATTATGTAAAACCTTATTTAATCTTTCTCGTTCCTTAAAGTTGAGAGCTTGGTCTTCTAACATTAATTTTTTTCTTCTTCTTTGAGAAATGGTGGCCGACCTTGGTTTTGGGTGTTAGGTAAATGAAATGAAGGTGGAATGGGAGAATATGGCTAAGGAAAATGGACTAGTGGTTTTCACTTAGGCCAATATCCCATGTAGCATAGTCTCACTAATTCATTCCCCAAACACTACTCCATCAAATTCTGAAACTTACTTATTTGTTTTCACCGATAAGGCCAACCTTAATTTCTCTAATTACCCTTGGTCCATTCAATTAATCTTTCAAAGTGTCCCAAGCTTAATTAATTAAATCTCCCTTAGGCAATTCTTGCAATTAAATCATTTTATTAATCTCTTTAATAATACCTTTTAATTATTAATTTTAATTTAATTTTCCATATTATGGACCCTCCAAAATATTGGGTATTATAATTGTAACGACCCAGAATTTTAGTCATTCGAATTTGGTATATTTAATTGATTTTAAATATTGAAAAGTTATTGTTATAAGTTAAATAACTTGAATTTCAAATATAGCGATTTATTTGATAATTTAAATTATTAAATTTAATAATTGAAATTGTTTAAATAATAGAATTTAGGGTTTTAAGTTGGATAAAAATGGTTTCAAAGCTTATTTAAATTCTATTTAATAAGAATGAAGAAGGTAAATTTTTTAATGTAAATTTAAAAGTGATTGGATATATTCCCACACGTGAAGTGGATGAGACCCTATTACGTTCCTATGTAACAGTGAATGACCCTTTGTATACGAATCCCCCCTTGAAGCGGTTGATTTATATTTTATTATTATATATTGTTGTGATGCAAGGGGACAAGCTGGAGGGATCCAACATGATTCCTCACCAATGATGATTTTATTTACATATATGTGCTGATATATATAAGTTGTGATGCAAGGGGATAGGTTGGAGGGATCCAACGGGATTCCTTGCTATTGTTGAATTGGTTTCAATGATATTCCAATTATATGAATTATTGGATAATAAACCTGATTTGTTGAAAATATGGGTTATGACATCGTTATATGTTAAAAACAGAAAATTCGTAGTGATAGAAAATCAATCTCAATATTGGTTGAGCATTTGGTGGCTATTGGCCTCAAATTTGTATTTTAAAAATACTAATTACCATTGAGTTGGAATTGGTTTTGAGATAAGAAATGATTTTAAACCTGGGATTAGGCTTTGGAAAAATATTGTTTTTAAAGCTATTTAATTACATTAATATTGTCTTACAGTTATTAAATCATATTAGTGTTTTTTAAAGTTATTTGCTTATAGTTAATATTGTTTTAAGTATTTATCAAAATTTTAATATTTTGAAAGGTTAATTATTTTAAGAATAATTATGGTTTGAAATTAGTAATAAGGATTTATTAATAAGGTTTTGGAAAAATAAATTATTATTATAATGGTAAAGGTTAATTATTTATGTTATTTCATAATGATTTGAAATCATTAATTTTTATTTTTAGGATGTTTTAAAATTTATAATTTTAATTTAATTATAATGTTTATTGTTAATAGTTATTATTATAATGGTGTTCAAAGTAAATGGTTTTCAATTATTTATGAATGTCTCCGAAAGGCATAAATAGAGTTTTATAAATGGACTTGGATTTTATAAGGGAAGTTTACAAAATTATTTTAAGATCAAAGGGAAGATTATTTCCAAGGTGAAAGAACTTTATAAATAATTAGATATTTATAAACGAGTTTGAGAAATGGGTTTATAGATTTATAAAAAGGAGTTTTATAAATGGTTTCATGGATTTATAGAGGATTTATAAATGATCTTAGAAATGTACAAGAAGAATTTGTATGTGATTGAAATGTATAAAAGGGTTTTATAAATGTTTTCCAAAGATTTAAAAATGGTTTATAAAAGGTTTTGGAGAGTTGTACAAAATTTATAAATGATTTGAGAATCGAATAAAAGAGAATCTTTCTTAATTATGTAAATATACTTGTACCATAGAGATAAGTATATGAGTACATTTTCTAAGATGCGAAGTGTAATGTGTGTGAATATACTGATACCGTTGGGATAAGTATATGAATATTTTCTAGTATTGAAAATATAGGGGATTGTGGATATACCTTTGTAAAAGTATTTTATTACAAGAAATTTACAAAGCGATATAATTAATGAAAGATTAATTAAGGAGGCTTGGTGTTGCTTGGTACTTAACCAAATGTTGGTTTTTCCTCTGGAATTAAATCCCTGATTGAATGTATGTTATTCTATAGTTAAAAAACCGACTATCGGAATTTGGACCCGAAAGTAACTTTTGAAATAAATCCTAATTTGGATGTGTGTTGTTGATAGTTAAATAACTGACTATCGAATATGGAACCAAATGTAACTTTGGAAATATATAGGAGAAACACGTGAGTTATATGGCATAGTCATCTCCGATAATGTTGTACTGTGCGTGTAAATTTCGTTTCTATCTTCTAGGACAAATGATAAGGAAAATCATCCACTAACGGTTAGGAGGTGATCTCCGTTCTTATCTTTGACTGTTTATTTTTTAAAGAATCGGGGTTGAGTTTACCGAAAATTATCGAATGTTGTTTCAAAGAGACCGGGATCAGATATGTTATTCGAAAACCACTTCGATCCAACAAATGCGTTTCGAAGTGAAGACATCTTGAAGATGATGGGTTTTGGAGACGGAGTTCTTGAGCGTTTCGTTCAGTCCTAGATAGAACTTGTATGGCTGAATGCTGGTATTGCATTGGTTGCCTAGAGGGCAATATTAGCATTCCAAGATGGTTTGCTAGGAGGAAATGGTAAGAGCATGGCTCTTCGAGCCTCATACCCAAAAATGGAATAAAGCAGGGACATGCGGCAGGGCTAAGTGGGTCACACCCAAGTGGGGTATGATCATCCCAAATCTAGAGCAATGTTCATGTATGCTTAGCGATCCCATTGTATGGTTGTTGATAGCAACCAGGGGGTGATCATATTCGATGCTACTTGAGACGGGGGTAGTGTCGGTCTAGAGTAGCAAAGGTGCAACATGTTGTAGCCTCCCGTACATTTTATCTTGAGGTGTACGGATTCGGTAGGTAGACCCTCACTCTTTCATAGTTGGAATCCATTATCCATTACGAGCCTTCGGTTTTGATTGTAAAACCTAGTATGCTGAAATTTAATTAATGTATTGTATATTAGACATTATTGTAGTATCAATGGATTTTCTATAGAAAAGATTTTCGTTATCGTAAGGTAAAAACCCGTCCGTGTTTTTATGCGGCGTGGTCTTACGAGATACTCATGATTTTCAAAGGTTTTCTATAACTTTAAAATCCGGTTGGGTGTGTTTCTCACGCTGGTTTTCCAGACTGACTAGGGTGTTATTTTATTATAATGCTCGGTTCATACCGATCATATTACAGATTAGTTTGGATGCACTAGAGCTTCGAGAGATGAGTTGGAGGCCCAGAGACGTATTCACGTAGATGGTTATTTTCCGCTATATTCATTGTTGTATCTATCAGCAATTGTAAGGATATGCAATTATAACTATCCAGGTTGAAATAGGTTAGTATACTCTGATTGATTTCTGTATATATATACATATTGCAGTTTTGCTTTTCTGTAAAGATTTGTTGTATATTATAGATTATTCGTTCCGTTGTGAGATTCTATGTTGTTTTGTTTCTTTCCTCTTCCTCTTCTTCTTCCTCTTCTCTTCTTTTTCCTTATTTCTTTCCACATAACTATCCGTCTTTCCATTAGATTTGGATTGGACATGTGTGGTTTATTGTTAGCTTGAATTGTACGAAAAAGCGGGTTGTTAAACTTAGTATCAGAACTGAAGGTTAAGTGAGAACCTTGACTTTGGTGGGGTACTCATTAGAGATAGGATCAGTAGCACCCTAGAATGAGTTTGAGTGTATATATATGAGTGCGTATTTGTGAGTGATATAAAAATGTTTTATTTTATGTTGGTTGATTTATTGAGTGGCATATGGATTCTGGTCAATACGAGTAATTAACATTATTGATAAGGGTCTTTAAACACTTGAAAAGAACAACTCGACATGGTATTGTTTTGAAATTAGGTAAATGAAATAATATTACATTTATTATATGTTATTTATAAAGGAATAATCTTTCAGAAAATTATTATGATATATATGGTGTGTTTGGTTGTTAGAGAATGATAATATTTTGTTACTATAATTTGTTGTTTGTTGTTTATGATCGATTAAAAGATGTTATTATACTGTAAACAAGGATTAACAATTAAGAAATGATTTTATATAACCAAAGTGAGATTATATAAATATATGATTTATAAACGTGATTTATAAATTGAAAGGAAAGAATTCAAAAGTATATTATAAAAATGATTTGTAAATTTAAGGATTTAAAAGCTGGGAAATTGAGAATTTAAATCCCTTTGGTATTGGAAATGGTTTTTAAACGTTTTGGAAAATAGTAATATTATTATTTGGAAAATATTTTGAATAGAAATATTTAATAAGGATTTTAAAGAAATAAAAGCACAGAACTCACTTCGGTCGCTGGAAATTAATTTTGATGATGACTACAGCATCATCGACGTTCATTTTTTGGTTTCCAAGAGAGGAATTGCTACCGTTAGGGTTTGTTTTGGTAAAACTAGTTTTGATTTAAAATTCAAAGGCATGATTTGGAATGCCAAGGAATTATTTATAGTATTGCTTCAGAACAGTTTGAAATAAGAACAGGGTGTTTAAACTCTCTAAAATTTTCATTGAGTACTTTATGAAAATATGAGAAAATAAGTTTTATAACTTATAAATTTTGAAAATCAGTAGTTAAGACAAAATTTAAATTTTGTTTGATATAAATGTTAAGAAAAGTAAAATTGAAATAGAACTTAACTAAAGTTAAGTTAAATAAAATAAACTTGAAAAGAAATTTAACTTGATTAGGCTAAATGAAATAAGTTAAATGAAATAATTTTTTGAAATGGAATTGATTTTGATTCGAAATGTATTGATGAATGAATTAATTAGGTAAATTAATGAAATGAATATACACTTAAGTTGTAAAGTGATTATATAATCCTGAATTGTAAATATAGTTTGTGAATAAACTCAAGTCAAATAAATTTCATGAAATTTTAAGTAAATAAGTTTATATAATTTATAAATTTGAGAAATATTAAGCTAAAAACAAATTTTAAATTTGTGTGTGAATGTTAAGAAAGTAAAACCTGAATTTGAATTATAGAAATCTAACTTAAGTTAAGTAAGGTGAATGAAACGAGTTAAATAAATTAGAATTTGGCTTTCGAAATGAAGGTGAACTTAAATTGTAAAATGCAATTCAATTTGAGTTATAAAATGAATTGATTATGGTTTATAATGTTGTTTGATAGAAATAAATTGAACTTAAGTTATAAGCGAATTAAACATGAGAAGTGTTGTATAAAATGCTTATAAACTTAAGTAAAATTTTATGAAATGATTCATAAATGAATTAAATATGGAGTAAAACATTCTTAAACATAAAATTTGATGGAATGGTTCTTAAGTAATAAATGGATGTGAATAAAGCAATGTGAATAATTGAATGTGAATAATTGAAAGTAAATAAAATGGATGAAGATAAAATGAATGAGAATAAAGTGAATGTGAATAAAAGAATTTGGTATAGCTAAGAAATCAATTGAAATAAATACGTAAGTTGTACGTATATTATTTTATTCGCATAACGGTTCGATCCAGATTCGGGTAAATGATTTCAAGATGATTTACATCAATCCAAGTTAGGATTTTTCACCCGATTCTCGACGGCGAACACTGGATATGGATTTTTGATTGATCATGGAATTCTCTATTATAGTATATGGATATACAAGGAGAATGACAGTTTCTAATCAAGGAACCGGATCTGACTCCGCACTAGAGTGACCTTGTGAACGATACTAGTTCGGAAGTGATATTGCGTGATCGAGTAAGTGACCAGATTTGATATTGCGTACGGATGATATATGTACATCGTACGGTTTTAGTAAAGCAAATATTGGAAATTGAAATTCCAGAATAATATGATTATGAACTATATGATTGGATATCATTAGAAAATAAGATGTATGTATATAAAAGTAAGAGCTAGTTTGATGCTTTTGGTTTTGTAAGTAAAATTTTGGGTTGCCGACTATAAGGTACATGTTTAAATTGTTGTTTGATTTGATGGTTTTGTGGTTGAACCACTTGGCCTTTGTTTTCTTTTGTTGGTTTGGGCCCGTAGTGGAGAGTTGTAATTGTTTCGATCGAGCCGCGCAAAGGAGACGCTGGCGAAATTTTCTGTAAATTTAAGGCGTTGGAAAAATTTTGAGAAATTGTGAAGAAATTTTTTATAATTAAAATTTGATTTTGAGTTATAACCTAAAATGATTGGATGGGATGATATTAGTCGGAATCTATGACTGAATTTAGAAAACTTAGTAAAAGTAACGAAAATTGTTTCAACAAATTGATTTTTGGGGAAAAGTTGAAAGCTTAAAAGGATTTGGTAAGTTATTTCAACTAGTTGGTTTTGAAAGTAATGGGTTTGGGGCATTTTCTTACCTTGGCAATTTCGGGGACGAAATTCTTTTAAGGGGGAAAGAATGTAACGTCCTAGAATTTTAGTCATCCGAATTTGGAATATTTAATTGATTTTAAATATTAAAAAATTATTATTATAATTTAAATAACTTGAATTTCAATTATAGCAATTTATTTGATAATTTAAATTATTAAATTTAATAATTGAAATTGTTTAAATAATTGAATCTTGGGTTTTAAGTTGGATAAAAATGGTTTCAAAGCTTATTTAAATTCTACTTAATAAGAATGAAGATAGTAAAACTTTTAATGTAAATTTAGAAGTGATTAATTTGGTTTTATAATAATTCACTTTAATTAACGTGTAAAAATAGCCTTCTGGGGCACTTTCTTGGATTTGACGAAACCAGTTTCATTGGATCCGTAATAGTGAATTATTGCATGCGGACGAATTTCATGGCAATTGGAAGATCATTTGGTCGTGCGGAATCGAAACACGTATAAATTAATTTCAGATATTATATAATATAATTGGGTTTGAAAAGCTATCTTCTGCATACAATCGAATTAGGTCTCGAAATAAGTTCCAGTGTGTTCGAAATAGGGGTATAACGTATATAATGCATGGCAGCACGTCTTGTTTGGAGTTCGAGATTTTCTTACGTTTTATAGCTTGATAATATATATACACACAAATCATTATGAAATAAAAAAAATTAATCTTTACCATTGTAATAATAATTTATTTTTCCAAAACCTTATTAATAAATCCTTATTATTAATTTCTAATTATTCTTAAAATAATTAACCTTTCAAAATATTAAAATTTTGATAAATACTTAAAATAATATTAACTATAAGCAAATAACTTTCAAATGACACCAATATGATTAAATAGCTTTAAATAGCTTTAAAAATAATATTTTTCTGAAACCTAATTCCGAGTTTAAAATCATTTCTTATCTCAAAACCAATTCCAACTCAATGGTAATTATAATATTTTTAAAATACAAATTTGAGGCCAATAGCCAACAAATGCTCAACCAATATTGATATTGATTTTTTATCACTAAAGGTTTTCAGTTTTTAACATATGTCATAACCCATATTTTCAACAAATCAGGTTTATTATCCAATAATTCATATAAATGGAATATTATTGAAACCAATTCAACAATAGTGAGGAATCCCGTTGGATCCCTCCAACCTGTCCCCCTACATCATAACTCATATATATCAGTACATATATATGTATCTAAAATCATCATTGGTGTGGAATCCCGTTGGATCCCTCCAACCTGTCCCCTTGCATCACAACAATATATAATCATAAAATATAAATCAACCGCTTCGAGGCTGGATTCGTATACATAGAGTCATCCGCTCTTACACTGGAACGTAATAAAGTCTCATCCACTTCAGGGGTGGGAATATATCCAAACCAACTAATAAATATAGTAATTCATCCAAACAATCATTCAGCAATTTTTATCAACTATATATCATACTAGTTAACCAAAAAGGCGAGTTTAACTCACCATTATTTTCTGTTGTCGCCGAGACATTCAAGTTTGAAACTAAACCTGAACGACGTCCGATTTTAGCCCAAATTTCAGCTGTCTTCAAATTCGTCCAAACCTATTCCATATCAGAGATAACGTCCAAATGAGTGCAACGCAACCCGTCTCGTTCAAATCCGATCTAAAACGAGTGAGTTACAACATTAATAAGATTACATAATTAAAATTATAATTACTTTACTAGTTACAACCATTTATACAAATTAACCTTTTTAAATAATTAAACCCGCCTCTCTCTCCTTACTATCTCATGCCGACCACGCCCATGCCTCTTTTGACCGTGTTCCTCCATCGCCATGGCCAACCAACAGCCACCCCGATCCCGCCAATCGAACCCTCCACCTCCACTTGCCCCTCGATGGCAACCTCGAACCCCAAACACCGCCAGTGCCATCGATTCCACCCATAAACTAACGTCGTTCATCCCAAAATTATGGCCACCGCCGACCAGAGAAGGACATCGCCCCATCACCACAGCTTGCCCATGTCACCACCTTTCCAACGCCACCAACCTTAGCCTCCAACTCTGCCTATAGAGCCGCCCCGAGCTCACCAAGTTCGAATGTTGATCATCTCCAATTTGCAGCCACCATACATCACATTGCCTCAATCCAACCGTACAATCCCCTCGTCTTGTTGTCACAGACATAATCCTAGTTAGCGACTTTGCCTAATTATGATCGTTGTGGTTTAAATCGATGGTGATCGTTGGATTAAGAGCATTTTGATTTAAACTATTTTCAAACTATTTTTTCTATATCACGCGGTTATTTAAAAAGAATGAAGGAATGACAGGGATGTGGGAAGGTATGGGCTAAGGTATGGGGTGGTATGGTTAGTGTATAGGCTAATATAATATATGTATATATATATATATTATCATTAGTTATTATTTTTAGGATGTTTTAAAGTTTATAATTTTCATTTAATTTTAATGTTTGTTGTTAATAGTTATTACTATATAAGGGTGTTTAAAGTAATGGTTTTTAATTATCTATGAATGTCTCTGGAAGACAAAAATAGAGATTTATAAACGGATTTGGATTTTATAAGGGAAGTTTACAAAATTGTTTTAAGATCTAAGGGAAGATTATTTCTAAGGTGAAAGAGCTTTATAAATAGTCAGATATTTATAAATGAGTTTGAGAAATGGGTTTATAGATTTATAAAAAGGAGTTTTATAAATGGTTTCATGGATTTATAAAGGATTTATAAATGATCTTCGAAATGTACAAGAAGAATTTGTAAGTGACTGAAATGTATAAAAGGGTTTTATAAATGTTTTCCAAAGATTTATAAAATGGTTTGTAAATGGTTTTGGAGAGTTGTAAGAAATTTATAAATGATTTGAGAATCGAATAAAAGGGAATCTTTTAATTTTGTAAATATACTTGTACCGTAGAGATAAGTATATGAGTACATTTTCTAAGATTCAAAGTGTATTGTGTGTGAATATACTTATACTGTTGGGAAAAGTATATGAATATTTTTGTAACGACCCGGATTTCTGATGTCTGTTAATGGGGTAATTAACTGACTTTAATTTTGGAATGTTAATTTTTATTAATCGAATAAATTTTCTGATGTATAAAATATCTGAATATCTAAATTGATTGAAACTATATTAATTTTAAATTATAAATTATAAATTTCTGGATATGATAGATTTTAGAAATATATATAAACTCCACTATTGAAATTCAAGGTAGAATATCCATATATTTGTACATAAATATAAATATATACAAGTTAATGATGTTCAAATATATATATATATATATAAGCATATAAGTATATATATATATATGTATATATGTATATATGCCATATGAAGTAATGTATATGTAAATAGGGAAAAATATGTAAATATATATGTATATATAACTATGTGTATATATATGTAGATATGATAGAAATATACATAAATACACATAGAATTATGTATATATGTGAAATAGTGAGTAAGTGAATATATATGTATATATATATATTTATAAAAATATTGTATATGTAGATAAATATATATACATGAATGTATAACTTCATAATGACAAGATTTCAAACTTACGACTATGTATATGTGTGTGTGTGTGTATATTTACGAAAATAGTATATATGGAAATCTATATATGAAAATATGTATAAAACTCCAGATGGCCAATTTCAAACTCATGATTATATGTATAAGTATGTATGTATGCATGTATGTATATATATATATATATTAAATAGTGAAATGTAAATATATGTGAATAAAGAGGTAGAATATGAAGTATACATGTAAGTATATTCGAAACTTATGATAAAAATAAAATAGATACATGCAAATGGCTTTGTATATGTGTGTATGTTATAATGTAGTGTATATGAAATAATATATACACAAAGGAGTAAAAAACTTTGGGGTGTCAGAAAGATATATATATATATATATATATATATATATATATATATTGTAAATAACTGAATATGGAAAAGATAAGCATGGAAACATATGGTAAGTATTGTTTACAGGAAAATCAATATATATATATATCTGTGTGTGTGTGAATATATATACCATAAGAGCATCAAATATTGGATAAAATAAATGGGATCAAATCAAGTAAAATAAGGGATCAAATCAGTATAAAAATAAATCAAATCGCACATAAAATATCATACCAACATGAAATCAAAATCATGTCTCAATAGATCAAATGAAAAGAAAAAATGAAAAAAAGTAAAGCCTATACATGTGCAGGCCTCTACCTTGCTCTGTACACTTCCTCCTCTTCTATATATTCATAGCCTAGCCTTGCCTTATTCAATTTGCTCACACACGTATATAAAAAAAACAAAGACCTGTCATTTAAGTAAAGAAAGAAGAGGAAGAAGAAAACAACAGTTTTCAAAAGAACCGTGAGTTAAACCCCTTCACTGTTAACTAGTAATTTCCAGTATTTGCATATATCTGGGAATATGGATGTAACTTCAGCCTGTAACATATGTGTATGTGATTGTTATGCTATATGTAGATGCATATATGTGTTTAGGCTTGAGAAACTTCACCTGTATAATCAATCAACCCTGTACATCACCCAGAAACAAGCTCTTTGTCTTGTTTTATTGGATAAAACAGTGGAACTTCCCACTTCAAAAATTAATAACTCAACATCCACTTAGATTTAAACTATGATTCCTAAATAAAAGACGTTTGTTTCCAAGTATAGAATATTTTCAAATTTATCTCATGGAGTTTCATTAAGCATAGGAGAAGAACTACCCATTTTACAATAAGTGACCCAAACATGGCCGAGTTTTGAATGTCATAAATAAATGATTTGATTATATTGTTGTGACCGTTACTAAAAATTTTGATTTTTTGTGGTGGTTTGGAGATTTTTAATGAAGCACTGGGGAAGTAATATCAAGATGAACAGAATTTGGGCTTTTGCGAAATTCCAGCGGCGTAGTCGATGATGTGCCATGGCGTTGGATGTGGAGGTGGTTGGGTTAGCGGTTCCCCTGGGAAAAATGCCGGAGTATTTTTATGATGGTCGTGGAAGTTGTTCTAGGTGGCTTTAGGGTTTAGGCTCGCGTTTGTGCGTGGTTCGGTGTTGAGCCAATTGCTACGTCGTGGGGCCACTAGAAAGGTGCGGTCATGGGGGAAATAGAAGAGGGGGAAATGGCGAAGCTAGGGGCGAAGTCTGGTGGGTGTTGGTGATCGAAGGGGGCGTGACGAGGTGGTTGATTGGGAGGTTGTCGTTCCTGTTTTTGGAGAAAGTGTTCGATCATCGAACTGTGGTTCGCCGTAGGGCTCCAAGGGGTCGAGTAAGGTGTGGAGGTCGAATGCGAAGTGTGGGGATGGTCGGCGTCGAACCACGGTGATCAGATGGAACGTGCACGTGTACGTGCATGTCAGTGTTCAATTCACTGGGGGTTGAAGGGAAGAGGAGAAGCAGGGGAAAGGAAGAAGGAGGATGGGCCGGGTGGTGGGCCAAAGGAAAAAGAAAACGAAAGAAGAAAAGAAAAGGAAAAGGAGGAAGAAAAAGGAAAAAGGAAAAAGGAAAAGAAAAGGCAAAATGGGAAAGAGAAAAGAAAAGGAAAAGGGAATTGGAAGTTTTTAGGTTAATAACCCTTTACTTTAAAAGCATTTTCTTTTTCATTTTAAAATCAAGTAGATAAGAAATGTAACGCCCCGCCCCGAAACCCACATTAGTAAAGAGAATTATCAAGTAATTCCGTCTACTAATGCGGAGAATAGGGTTGGTTAAGGGCGACCGAATAGTAATGCATTAGCTAATGACTAAGTACGTCGAAATCTTACCAATTTTTTTTTCGAATTCCATATAGTTGACATACTCAGTGATTCACTAATACGATACTATATGGCTAACGGATCTATTCAGAACAAAGCACAATAATATCATAACATGTCACAGAAACAACAGTCACAGATAATATATATATATATACTGATACAAAACCAAACATCTGATGTAATACTGTTCACCACATAATATAATACAACATCATCCCATAAAAGAATATATACATGAAGTGGTAAATAAAAGATCCATCAAAAGTGGAGATATCCAAGTCCATAGTCATGAGCCCACAAAAGATAGCAAAACGGATCCAAGCATAAAGGATAGTCATCCAACCTAACCTGCAACTCGGTCTGACCCGAGTGATAAACACACGGGTCAGGCAACTGAATCTTATCGTTAGAAAGGAAATACGATAAGGTATAAGGGAAACATACATCAAGGGATCGATAATTGATAAGGATGACTAAGGTTGATATCAAGGATTGTCTATCTCTATGAAGTTATAATTCTACACTTACTTGGGTTAATACTAGGGGATTCATGCATATAAAGAAAACATCCAAATATGGTTCATGAATAAATAAACTTCTCAAAGTGGTAAATGAAACCCAAGTATAAAACCATAAAATTGAAATCACCAAAATTCTCAAGAACTCATATTTCGCCTTATTCATCTCTATAAGGCTAAGTAAACACATCAAAATTTGGTGAAATCAAAATTCTCTTAACTCATAAAATAAATCTCAGATTGGCCAATAATTACATGCTAAAGCATGTTGCACGTGCTAAAGTTCTCAGACTAGTGCTAGTAATATAGTTAGGTACCCAACAGAGATCTCAGAGGCGACCGAGGTCACCTTTTTCGGATTTCTCAGATTCTCAGATGACCCGAAGGTCATAGCACTAGTAATTATAGAATGTGTCGCTAACTTTCGGAGAGAAATCTGTAAAGTGTTAACCTGTGTCCCATACCACACGTTCGCCCTAAACAGTTTACTAACCGTTAGTCAAATCCACATTAAAATAGAAACTTAGATGTTCACAAAAGTCATATACCTTGCCTCATATCATCAGCATATGGTATAAAATACTAAGCTCAAACTATTCGCAAATCAAGTGAAAAAAAACAAATCATCAGAAAACTCATCAACCAAAGCAAATACAACACACAAGCCTACATGCAAGTGCTCAGGACAGCGATCTTGCATCAGCTATTTCGACCCTTTAATCATAGAATTTCAGAAAGTGATACAAATGAAAGTTGTCACATTCTTTCTGCAGTTTCCAAAACTTTAAAAATTATAGGATTTGGATTAGAAACGCAAAAGTTATGCACAAAATACTAGCTCAGGTTTGCACAAAACTCTGAGCATACTACAACAACAGGACAGCGAGGAACATTTGCAATTTTAGCATAGTAAACATCAAAATCACAGGAAACACAAGAAATGAAAGTTTTAGCCACTTAAGTAAGCTTTCCGAAACATCCAAAGATATCAAATTCCGCTTAGAAACGAAAAAGTTATGGAAGATTTTGTTTCTGCCTCAACAACAGAGCAGATTTGATTTTGCTCTCGGGTTAGCAGTAGAAAAGTTCAATTTTGACATAGCTATTGACGCAGCGGATTAAACAAAACAATCTTCAATCGGTGAAAGTAGTAATCGGTGGATTGGAAGATACTGAAATGCCCAAATTCGTTGATCCGAAGATACCGAATTCTAGCTATCCCGAACTCGTTGATCGCGCACGATACCGGGTTCAAAGATCTTCAATTCTTCAAGCGTTGATCAAGCGCACTTGATTCCGCGAATCGGCTTCTGCAATCGTTGAATCGAGCACACTCGATTAACCGAAAGAGGAGATAGGAGATTACACTCAACTACCAATTTAGATGAAAGCACACAGTAATCAAAAGAGAATTTTATTCAAAAATCAACAACCCTTACAAGTGAAACAACTTGCCTATTTATAGGCTACAACACGCAAAGCAGAAAAAAATACAACTCCTAAGTCGGTTCCGACTCATCAGTTATGCGACTTACGACTTAGCACTCCTTCTGACTTACGACTCAGCCAAAGCACACGACTTACAAGTTACAGACGACTTAAAAACAAAGGCGACTCAACATACATGTATATTACAAATGATTCAAAGAACTACATACGACATACGACTCAAAAGATACGACATATGAAACAGACGTCATACGACTTAAGAAATACACACATTAGTACATAGCGACTTAAC
Source organism: Allium fistulosum (assembly GCA_030737815.1). NCBI lineage: Eukaryota > Viridiplantae > Streptophyta > Magnoliopsida > Asparagales > Amaryllidaceae > Allium > Allium fistulosum. The sequence continues at coordinate 473,968,827 of CM060904.1, forward strand.
AATGCCACGAGTTAACAGATGACGACTTAACAAGCAACACAACAACATCTTTCCGCGACTTAAGAATCAACGGTTTAGATTAACTCGGCATAAGAATCAACGGCAACAAGCTTCAGCGACTTAAAGACATGCGGCATCCCGGATCAACGACTTAAGGAAATCAATGGCAGAGATTAACTCGGCAGAAGAATCAACGGTTTCCATCTTCACGCGACTTACGAGTTAATTCTTCTAGGTCGTAACTCGCTTCCTCTTCTTGCCTTTTGTTAAGTCGTGGATGACTTATCAGTTCCAAGCGACTTAAGCCTCTGTTAAGTCGTAGCCCTTTTCCTCCAAGCCTGTTAGGTCGTAGACGACTCATAGCTCCTTTGTTAAGTCGGTCACGACTTATGTCCTTAGCTTTGTTGAGTCGGTCACGACTTAGACCTATCTCCTTAAGTCGGTCACGACTTATTACTTGGTCTGCATCATCCTCCCAGGTTGAGAAAAATTCGTCCTCGAATTTGCACCCTTATCTCCCACAACAAACTCATTCCCATGATATGGTACGAGATGCTTAACATTGAATACGTCAGACGTATACACATCATCTGGTAGCTTCAATTTATAAGCATTTTTATTGATTCTCTTTAAAATTTCCACTGGACCAATCTTTCGTGCTTTCAATTTATTGTACGTTCCCACCGGAAAACGATCTTTTGTTAACACTGCATAAACCATATCTCCTTCATTAAACTCAACATTTCTTCGCTTCAAGTCTGCAGATCGTTTATACTTCTCGTTTGCTTTCTCCAATCGTTCCTGAACGATTTTATGACATTCCGTCAACCCCTCAACAAAATCAGCAGCTTTTTTAATTGTCCCCTTCGAGCGTGGTATTACCGTTAAATCCAACGGTCCTTTTGGCATACTAGAATATACAATCTGGAATGGACTGAACCCAGTACTTCGATTTACAGCATGATTATGAGCAAATTCTGCTTGGCATAACTTCATGTCCCAACTCTTCAGATTGTCCTGTACAAGACATTGTAACAAATTCCCCAATGATCTGTTTACCACCTCAGTCTGTCCATCAGTTTGCGAATGATAAGCACTACTAAACTTCAGCTTCGTTCCCACCATTTTCCACAAACTCAACCAAAAGTGACTCAGAAATCGAGTATCTCTATCCGACACAATAGATTCTGGCAATCCATGAAGTCGGTAGACCTCCTTGAAAAACAACTGAGCAACATGAACAGCATCCGTCGTCTTCTTACAAGCAATAAAATGTGACATTTTCGAAAATCTGTCTACCACAACGAATATAGAATCATTTCCCCTTTGAGTTCTAGGCAAATCCAAAACAAAATCCATACTGATATCCACCCATGGTTTTACAGGCATGGGTAACGGCATATATAAACCAGCATTAGTCGCAGTTCCTTTCGAAACCTGACAAATATGACAACGCTCCACAAACCTCTCTACTTCTTTCCTCATCGATGGCCAAAAGTAAGACTGTGAAATCAATTGTAATGTACGGTCTCTCCCAACATGTCCTTCTTCATGTAGTTCTTTTACGATCTTCATTCTCAAACTACAATCAGGTATGCACAATCGATTTCCTTTGAACAGAAAACCGTCTACCATCATAAACTCATCCGTCTTTCCCTCCTTGACTTTATCAACAAACTTCGCAAAGTAAGGATCTTCGACAAATAATTCTGGTAACTCGTCAAACCCCGTCACTTCAACCTTCATTGTTGTCAACAAATGATTCCTCCTACTCAAAGCATCAGCCACACGATTCGTCACCCCTGACTTGTGTTTAACAACAAAAGTAAATTGTTGTAGATATGCAATCCACGATGCATGTCTCGCTGAAATCTTGTCTTGCCCTTGTAAATGCTTCAACGCCTCATGATCAGTGTAAAGAACAAACTCTTTCTGAAATAGATAATGTCTCCAGTGTTTAATAGCTTGCACAACAGCATAAAACTCCACATCATATGTACTGTATCGCATCTTTGCTCCTGACAACTTCTCACTGAAATAGGCAATAGGACGACCCCTTTGACTCAACACTCCTCCAATCCCAACCTTTGACGCATCAGTATGTAATTCAAACAACAACTGAAAATCAGGTAATGCTAGGATTGGTGCTGTCGTCAACAACTCCTTGATTCGTTCAAAAGCAACTCCTGCTTCCTCCGTCCATGTAAACTGTTTACCCTTCATACAATCAGTCACAGGCGCCATCACACTACTAAAGTGTGGAATAAACCTTCGATAAAATGAAGCCAACCCGTGAAAACTACGAACTTCCGTTATCGTCTTGGGCTGTGGCCAATCTCTAATCGCTTCAACTTTACTTTGGTCAACCTGTATTCCTTCTTCCGACACAACATACCCCAGAAATAAAACGCTATGCGTCATGAACACGCATTTCTTCGTTGCAGCATAAAATTGTTCTTGTCGCAAAACCATCAGTACTTCCCTCAGATGATTCAAATGTTCCTCAGGACTTCCACTAAATATCAGAATATCATCGAAATACACCACCACAAACTTCCCAATGAATGGTCGAAAAATCTGGTTCATCACCCTCATGAATGTACTTGGTGCATTTGATAAGCCAAATGGCATAACCAACCATTCGTATAGACCCTCCCTGGTTTTAAAAGCAGTCTTCCACTCATCACCTGGTCTGATACGAATTTGATGATATCCGCTCTTCAAATCAATCTTCGAAAATATAGTAGCTCCGCTTATTTGATCTAGTAAATCATCCAACCTTGGCATTGGAAATCTATATCTCACAGTAATCTTATTCAATGCTCGACTGTCAGTGCACATCCTCCACGTTCCATCCTTTTTGGGTACCAATAAAGTTGGTACAGCACAAGGACTTAAACTCTCCTGCACACGCCCCTGTTCAAGCAATTCCTCTACCTGCCTCCGCAACTCTTCATGTTCCTTCGGACTCATTCGATAATGTGGTCTGTGTGGCAACACAGCACCTGGAACAAGATCTATCTGATGTTGTATATCCCTCAACGGTGGCAACTCCGTTGGTAACTCCTATGGAAATACATCGTCAAATCCTTAAAAACTGGTTTAACTTCTTCTGGAATTTCAACTTCTTCACTGCTCTCACGCCCAATTAACAAGAATACTTCCGACTCTTCTTCAACCTCCTTAACAAACTCCTTTAAAGATAACAAAGTTTTGAGTTCTTCAATCTCCTCCAACTTGTTTTCCTCCTGTTGTCGCTTCTTTGGAACTAGAGTAATCTTTGTGCCTTCAAACATGAAACTGTAACTGTTGGTACGCCCATCATGTTGCACCGCCCTATCATACTGCCACGGTCTCCCCAGCAACAAATGACAAACGTCCATATCTTCCACATCGCACCAGATTTCATCTTTATATTTCTTCCCAATTGAAAAATTCACACGAGCCCTTCGTCCAACCTTCACCTCCCCGCCTTTTCTCAACCAAGCCAACTTGTACGGTTTCAGATGTTTCTCAGTCTTTAATGCCAACTTCCTCACAGCTTCTGAAGAAATTATATTATCACAGCTTCCAGCATCAATAACGAATTTGCAAACTTTCCCCAGAATAGTACATGTTGACTGAAAAATATTGCTCCTTAACCAACTACAATCCTCCTCTTGCTTTGGTGTTAAACAGGACTTCATCATTAGATTGTAACCTTCGTCTCCCGTCACTTCTTCTTCCTCCTCATCAGGTGGTGAATTGGAACATTCAGCTTCTTCATCCTCATCCTCAACCTCTGCTATCATAGCTCTCTTCTTCGGTTTTGGACATTCGCTACTCTTGTGACCCATTTCTTGGCAATTGTAACATTTGAAACCGTTGTTAACCTTTGTCTTCTCAGCCTCCTTCACTACTGGTCTACTGATAGGTTTAGAAACATTAGAACTCCCACCAACACCCTTCACTTGATTGTTAGAATTAGTAAACACACCACTTCCTCGTCGTCCCTGTTTCTCCCAAGCCAACGCTTTCTGGTGTGCTTCCGCTACAGATCTGGGATCAAACATATTAACCATATCCTGAATCTGCATTCGCAATCCTCCAACAAATCTGGCTGTTAACTGTTCTACTGTCTCCATAATATCGTTCCTTGCAATCAGTTGATAAAATTCGTCAGCATAGTCATTCACAGATTTCATCCCTTGCCTCAAGTTCTGCAAACGTTGATACATCAAAGATTGATAATTGTAAGGTAAGAATGTCGCTTTCATCAATTTCTTCATCTTCTCCCAAGATTCAATCTTTGACTTCCCCATCCGTTCACGTGTAAGTTTGGTTTGCTGCCACCACGCCAAAGCTCTACCCCTCAACCTTGTAGCAACCAACTTCACTCTACGATGTTCTGGAACTTCCTTGAAGTCAAAAATCTCTTCTACATTAGCCATCCAATCTAGAAACTCCTCCGCTTGCATACCACCTTTGAATTCAGAAATTTCAGTCTTCATCCCCGACTCCCACTTGTGATCATACTCAGAGTAAGTTCTTCCTTGTCCTCGTCCTTGTCCTCGAACACTACCACCATCATACTCCTCTTCAAAATCAGATGTATATCGTTGTCTATCTCGTCCATCCGCATCTCTACTACCTTCACGTCTACCACCATCATCCCTTCTATCTACATTCCTCCGTTCACGATCATTCACGTTCCTCCCACGCCCTTGATTATTTTCAACACTTCTGTCTCAATTGGAATGTGGCGAGACTCTACTACCCCCATGGTTAGATTCAGGTGAAACCCTTCTCCGATTTTGATTCATTTCTAACATCATCTTCTCTAATCGTCCAATCCCTTCATTAAGCTTTTCACTAAAGTTTTCATTGATTCTTTGTTCCATCTCATCAGCTTCTTCTCTTCGATACAAAGCTTCTACGTTTTGGTTGCGATTAGCTCTTCTTGGCGGCATACTTGAAATCTTCCAAACTCTTCAACACTTCAAAATTCAAACACTTTTCGGACTTAGATCCAAAATGAAACGGATCGAAAACTTCCACTTTGTTGCAAATCGCGATGAACACGATGGACAAAGTTTCGGCCTCCCACTCAAATCCGATCAAACAACTTCGATACAAAGTCGAACACTTCAACTTAATCACGCCTCAACACTTCAAGCTCGGCAAATCACTTCAACTTCAAAATGAATAGGCTCCAAGTCTCGATCTAGCTATGATTGGCTAGAACAAGCTCCGATACCAAAACTGACGCAGCGGATTAAACAAAACAATCTTCAATCGGTGAAAGTAGTAATCGGTGGATTGGAAGATACTGAAATGCCCAAATTTGTTGATCCGAAGATACCGAATTCTAGCTATCCCGAACTCGTTGATCGCGCACGATACCGGGTTCAAAGATCTTCAATTCTTCAAGCGTTGATCAAGCGCACTTGATTCCGCGAATCGGCTTCTGCAATCGTTGAATCGAGCGCACTCGATTAACCGAAAGAGGAGATAGGAGATTACACTCAACTACCAATTTAGATGAAAGCACACAGCAATCAAAAGAGAATTTTATTCAAAAATCAACAACCCTTACAAGTGAAACAACTTGCCTATTTATAGGCTACAACACGCAAAGCAGAAAAAAATACAACTCCTAAGTCAGTTCCGACTCATCACTTATGCGACTTACGACTTAGCACTCCTTCTGACTTACGACTCAGCCAAAGCACACGACTTACAAGTTACAGACGACTTAAAAACAAAGGCGACTCAACATACATGTATATTACAAATGATTCAAAGAACTACATACGACATACGACTCAAAAGATACGACATATGAAACAGACGTCATACGACTTAAGAAATACACACATTAGTACATAGCGACTTAACAATGCCACGAGTTAACAGATGACGACTTAACAAGCAACACAGCAACATCTTTCCGCGACTTAAGAATCAACCGTTTAGATTAACTCGGCATAAGAATCAACGGCAACAAGCTTCAGCGACTTAAAGACATGCGGCATCCCAGATCAACGACTTAAGGAAATCAATGGCAGAGATTAACTCGGCAGAAGAATCAACGGTTTCCATCTTCACGCGACTTACAAGTTAATTCTTCTAGGTTGTAACTCGCTTCCTCTTCTTGCCTTTTGTTAAGTCGTGGACGACTTATCAGTTCCAAGCGACTTAAGCCTCTGTTAAGTCGCAGCCCTTTTCCTCCAAGCCTGTTAGGTCGTAGACGACTCATAGCTCCTTTGTTAAGTCAGTCACGACTTATGTCCTTAGCTTTGTTGAGTCGGTCACGACTTAGACCTATCTCCTTAAGTCGGTCACGACTTATTACTTGGTCTGCATCAGCTATCCTCAAAATTGCAGAAAACGCAACTAACAAAAGTTGTAGCCAATGAAATAATCTTTCCGAAACATCCAAAATTATCTAATTCCGATTTGAAACACAAAAGTTATGCCAAAAATACTATTCAGAAAAATATATTTTCTGTGCAAAACCCTCTCGGGTTTGCAACTTTCATAGCAAATTCAGAGGTCCAAAAGGACTCGAAAATTGATGAAATTTGATATGAACAAACTAGATCATGTGCACTACAATCTAAAAAAAGAATGGCATCAATCTGACACCGGATAAGCCAGATATGATCAAAAGAACAATGGACAGTTTCAGCAAAATATGACTTTTCAAATCAAAGTTTTGTGCCTAAAACATCAACTATAAGCATCAAAACGTTTTCAAGTAGCGCAATTCCTTTGCTTACAGTTGCTGTAAGTATTTTACTTACCTTTACAGCGAAGGAGGAGGTCGATTGGAGCTTCAAGATGGAGACTTTCCGCTGGTTATGCCTCTCTAGAACCTGAAGGAGCTTAAAAGAAGACATGCAAAGGAAGAAATCTTCAATAAACAAAACTACAGTAAACTGAAAAAGGGATTCCTCCATATTAGAGATAAATATGGGTAGGAGATTACCTTAATATAAATTTTAGATGAAACTATTTCAATTTGGTGTGGATTGCTTCGGTTTTAATAAAAGTTGAATAAGGAGGCCATTATTTCTTCTTTTTGAGCTTCTGTTCTTTTCTTTGAGAAGGAGAAAGAAAATAATCAGTACGTACAAATTCCCCTTCTTCCAAAAATTTCTTTTGGTTAATTGGGTATGGGTTGGACCAAGCCCAATATCCCTTCAATTTAATTAAATTGTACTTAGTAAATTTTCTCTCTTGTTTATATATAATTACAATATAATTTAGTTCATAACTTTTGAAATTCTTATCTGTTTTACACGAAACGAATTGCATTGTGATTATATTAACATCTAGAACCCAACAAAATATTAAACATCTTATTTTATCATTTTAAATTTTATTTTAGCAATAAAACCCCATTTATAATAAATTTACACTATTTAATTAAATAATGCAAATTTAACATGTTTTAGCCAAATAAAATATATTTCTTAATCAATAAAGTGTATATAATTGTTTTAGCATTTCCAAAACAATTAAACACTCACACTAAAAATATTTATAGTTTTTAGTTGATTAAAATTACCATTCCTTATGTATTTTAACAAAGAAGAAGGCAATTTGGCAATAAATTGCAATATCGCCAAATTTAACATGTTTATTGAATATAGTTGGCACAACTACATTCAAAATTTATGAAATAAAGTAAATACTTTATTTTCACACATGTTCATCATATTTATTCACTTCTCTAACGTTTCCTCTTTTATTTTTATTATTTACACAATAAAAGGAAATTATTGATATACATCACCAATATTCTTTTATTAATCACAATAATTACCAACAATTGATATTTATCCACCCAAATTCACAAATAAGGTTGTTAACTTCATTTTCCCCTATCTTAGATTTTTCAACCATCAAAATGAAATAAGCCTCATTTTATTATATTCACCCAAGATTTATTCATACAATATTATTTATTTCAAATAAACAATATTATACATCATTTTCTTCTTGTTAAATTATTTTTCTCCATTATTAAATTATAATTCTCATTATAATTTAATTTTTTTAAGATAAATCTCCAACCCATGGTTGTTATAGACTCCCCCCTTAAATAAATTGCGTCCACGCAATTTCTTAAGGAAATCCGTAATACCACAACAATTCAGTCATGAAGGAGAAGGAAATTGCTTGAGAAAGAAAGTTCTCACCGATATCAAATGAAGAAAGAAAACCCGGAAAAGAACGCTCGATAGATTCTCTGGTTTCCCAAGTGCAATCTTTCGGATTCTCCGACCATTGAATCTTAACAAGAGGAACGTTCTTGCTTCGAAGGCGTCTCACCTCCGAATCAAGCACGCGAATAGGCTGCTGAGAAGTAGATAAACTCGGTGAAATCTCAAGCTCAAGCTGCTCGGAAGGATCAATGACTGAATCTGAATCTCGAATACATTTCCGAAGCTGAGAAATGTGGAAGACATCATGAATACCCGATAAATGAGATGGCAGAGACAATCGATATGCTACAGGACCAATGCGCTCAATAATCGGAAATGGTCCTATAAAGCGAGGAGCCAATTTCCCAGTGGAGCTAAAGCGCATTACTCCCTTCATATGAGACACACGAAGGAATACAAGATCACCCACTGCGAATTCCAGAGGCTTCCTACGGTTGTCCGCGTAGGATTTCTGACGATTCTGTGCCTCTTTCATCCGCTGTCTAATCAAAGATATCTTCTCAGAAGACTCACGAATTGAATCAGGATCGAGAATGAACTTCTCGCCCGATTCCAACCAACAAGAAGGCGAACGGCATGGTCTACCATAAAGAGCCTCAAATGGTGCCATACCGATACTGGATTGGAAGCTATTATTATAAGAGAATTCAACCAATGGAACGTGATCTTCCCAAGAACCACCGAAATCAAGAATACACGCACGGAGGAGGTCTTCAAGCACACGATTCACCCTCTCAGTCTGCCCATCAGACTGGGGATGATAAGCTGTAGAGATATTTAGCTTTGTACCCAAAGCTTGCTGAAAGCTAGTCTAGAAGTGACTAGTGAACAAAGGATCACGATCACAAACTATCGAAGAAGGAACACCATGTAATCGAACAATTTCCTTAATATAAAGCTTTGCTAAAAGAGGAGCATTCCTATTAGATTTAATAGGAACAAAGTGTGCGGATTTAGAGAGACGATCCACAATAACCCAAATGCTCGAATGGCCCAATCTCGAACGAGGTAGGCCGTCAACGAAGTCCATCGAAACCTGGTCCCACTTCCATAGCGGAACCTCTAAAGGTTGAAGGAGACCGGATGGCCGCTGATGCTCGACCTTGACAAGCTGACAAGTCACGCAATTACTTACATAACTTGCAATATCCCGCTTCATGCCTTCCCAATAATAAAGGCGATGCATATCCGCGTACATCTTACTGCTACCCGGATGAATAGAATACTTAGAGCGATGACAATCGTCAAGTATGTCACGCCTAAGAGCTAAATCAGAAGGAATCACAATACGGTTTCTCAACCGGAGACAACCATGAGAATCAATCGAATAATCCCGCAACTCCTCATTACGGGACTTGGATGAGCATGACTGAATGAGACGCATAATACCATCATCACGTCTCTGCGCCTCGGAGATACGATCAAGAAGAGATGGTCGAGCATCCATGCTAAATAAATAAGCTGGAGAATCAGAAGATGATGCTCGATCACGAATATCAAGACAAGATAGAGTCTCCAGAATATCCCATTCGGCTAACATCAAGGAAACTACCGCCGAATGCTTGCGACTAAGCGCATCAGCAACACGATTGCCCTTCCCAGGGGTATACTCAATGTCAAAGTCATATGAGGCGAGAAACTCTAACCATCGCTGTTGCCTCATATTAAGATCTTTTTGCGAAAAGAGATACTTGAGAGACTTATGATCGGTGTAAAGAATGAAGTGCTCTCCCAAAAGATAATGACGCCACATCTTCAAAGCGAAGACGATAGCTGCAAGTTCTAAGTCATGGGTAGCGTATCGAATCTCGTTCGGACGTAATTGCCTTGAAGCGTAGGCAACAACTTGATCCTTCTGCATAAGAACCGCACCAAGACCACTAAGGCTGGCATCGGTATAAACGATGAGATCCTGATTCCCCTCAGGAACTACAAGCACGGGAGCATGAGTAAGGAGTTCGTTCAATCGCCGGAAGGAAGTCTCACACTTATCAAACCAAATATAACGAACACCCTTCCTAGTAAGACTAGTAAGAGGAAGAGCGATACGAGAGAAATCCTTAATAAAGCGGCGATAATAACCGGCTAATCCCAGAAAGCTACGAATCTCATGAACATTCTCAGGCCTCTTCCAATTCTGAATAGCCTCAATCTTGGACGGATCGACTGAGATGCCATTGGAAGATACAACATGACCTAAGAATTTCACTTGCTTCTCCCAGAAGTGACATTTAGAAAGCTTTGCCTTGAGTTGATGCTTGCGGAGAGTACTCAAGACAATTCTAAGATGTCGAGCATGATCTTCTTCGGATCTAGAATAAACTAAGATGTCATCGATGAATACTAGGACGAACTTATCGAGATATTCCCTGAATACTCGATTCATGAGATCAACAAAGAAAGCAGGAGCGTTCGTCAATCCGAACGGCATGACGAGCCACTCATATGAACCATATCGAGTGCGGAAAGCTGTAAGTGGAATGCTATCTTCCGTAACACGAAGCTGATGAAAACCCGTGGCTAGGTCCAACTGAGAAAAGACCTTTGCACCACTCAACTGATCGAACATGTCATCAATACGAGGCAATGGGTAGCGATTCTTGATGGTTAACTCGTTAAGCTTGCGATAGTCGACGCAAAGCCTAAGAGTTCCATCAGACTTCTTCACGAATACCACCGCGGCACCCCACGGTGAAGAGCTAGAACGAATGAAATGTTTGGTTTCGAGCTCGAGGAGTTGCTTCTTAAGTTCCTCATTCTCCTTAGTAGACATCCTCGTGAGAGGACGACTAGCTGGTTGCGCCCCAGGGATGAGATCAATACGAAACTCTATGGCCCGCTTGGGTGGCAAACCCGAAACAGGCTCAAACACATCAGTGAAGTCACAAACAATCGGAATACGAGACACATCATCATCATTGTCTCGCGAATCAAGAGCATGCAAAGAGGATAAGGAATCAACATCGGTATTCCGAAGAACCAGGGATAACTGAGAAGAGGAATCTGGATGTCGAAGATAAACGACTCTATCTGAACAAAGAATCCTGGCATCGTATCGAACTAGCCAGTCCATACCAAAGATCATATCAAAACCAAGCGAAGGAATAACGTGCAGATTCGTACGGAAAGAAAATCCACAAAGCATAACCTCAACATCATCACAATATAAGCTAAGGGTTGCAAATCCCCCAACAGGATTTGCAATCCGCAAAGAAGTAAGCAAACATGAAACATACAAAGAACAAGCATCCACAAGTTCCTTTGATACGAATGAGTGTGACGCACCCGTATCAAAGAGCACTCTAATCGATCGATCATGAAATAGAATGGAACCTTCAAGAATAGAAGGAAATATACCTTTCGGCTGAGATGCATCACTAGAAGCTGCTGCTATATTAAGATTTCCCGGACGAGAACCCTTGTTCTTCTTAGGACAAGAGAAAGCCTTATGTCCTTCGGCCTTGCAATAATTGCACTTCTTAGGCTTTGGACATTCACGGGCTGGATGGTTAGGAGAACCACAGTTGTAGAATGCGAAAGGCTTTGACTGAGAAGGAGCTTGGGATTGTGAAGAAGACGATCCACCTTGCTTCTTCTTCTTGGAATGAGGGAATCTAGGCTTGCGGAAAGGAAATCTCTTCTTCTTAGGATTAGACTGAATACCAACTTCTTCGTCACTCTCCTTCTCGTTCTCGACTGCCTCGAGATGGAGAGCGGAATCAACCAACTCTTCGAAGGAAAGCTTGAGTTGGAGCATTAAGGACTTCTTCAAATATTTCTTAAGTCCAGAAACAAACTTAAGATTCTTCTTGTATGGTGTACTAATGAATTCTAACCCATACTTAGAAAAAGCCTCGAAAGAAGAAACATAATCTGATACTGCAGAATTGCCTTGCTTCAACTCGATGAAGCGGCGAGTAAGAGAAGCTTTTTCAGACTCAGGTACGAACTTAAGCTCAAATCTATCTCGGAATTGCTGCCATGTGAGGGTAGTCTCATCCACCTCAGCAATAAGAAGCTCATACCAATCTAAAGCACGCTCTTGTAGCATACTAGATGCCACAAGAACTCGATGATGATCTGAAAGCTCCATGCGTAAGAATATACGCTCACAAGTACGAAGCCAGGCTTGGACATCAAGAACCGACTCAGAGCCTTTGAATGGCTTGCCTCCGAGGTGAGAGAAGTCACTGCAAAGTCGTGCAAACACAGACTTGCGAGGAGATGAAGATGGAACAGGAGCGGGAGGTTGAGTGCTCCCAAGAAGCTCTCGAATCTGATTGGTAGTCATATAAATGCCTTCGGGTCGGGAACCACTGGACGGTCCCGCTGCCGAAGTGCGACCTCTACCTCTACCAGACATAGCTGAAAGATAAGATAAGAAAAGATTATTCACAGGGTAGATATATATATATATAATATATATATATATCGCAATAGAAATGCAGTAGGTAAGGAATACTACGGAATAGTATTTAACATTCCTAGACGTATTCCCTCCTATCTACCCCGAAGGAATCGAAAGGATAAGGACATGACTAGGCTTGGCCACTTCTAAGGGATGAGATGTATAAAGGTGTTACACTAAATGTATGGTTCTTAGCGTCTGCTGTTCTGCATTTATTCTATTTTGTTCTGAAAGCTGGCTCTGATACCAAGCTGTAACGCCCCGCCCCGAAACCCACATTAGTAAAGAGAATTATCAAGTAATTCCGTCTACTAATACGGAGAATAGGGTTGGTTAAGGGCGACCGAATAGTAATGCATTAGCTAATGACTAAGTACGTCGAAATCTTACCAATTTTTTTTTTCGAATTCCATATAGTTGACATACTCAGTGATTCACTAATACGATACTATACGGCTAACGGATCTATTCAGAACAAAGCACAATAATATCATAACATGTCACAGAAACAACAGTCACAGATAATATATATATATATACTGATACAAAACCAAACATCTGATGTAATACCGTTCACCACATAATATAATACAACATCATCCCATAAAAGAATATATACATGAAGTGGTAAATAAAAGATCCATCAAAAGTGGAGATATCCAAGTCCATAGTCATGAGCCCACAAAAGATAGCAAAACGGATTCAAGCATAAAGGATAGTCATCCAACCTAACCTGCAACTCGGTCTGACCCGAGTGATAAACACACGGATCAGGCAACTGAATCTTATCGTTAGAAAGGAAATACGATAAGGTATAAGGGAAACATACATCAAGGGATCGATAATTGATAAGGATGACTAAGGTTGATATCAAGGATTGTCTATCTCTAAGAAGTTATAATTCTACACTTACTTGGGTTAATACTAGGGGATTCATGCATATAAAGAAAACATCCAAATATGATTCATGAATAAATAAACTTCTCAAAGTGGTAAATGAAACCCAAGTATAAAACCATAAAATTGAAATCACCAAAATTCTCAAGAACTCATATTTCGCCTTATTCATCTCTATAAGGCTAAGTAAACACATCAAAATATGGTGAAATCAAAATTCTCTTAACTCATAAAATAAATCTCAGATTGGCCAATAATTACATGCTAAAGCATGTTGCACGTGCTAAAGTTCTCAGACTAGTGCTAGTAATATAGTTAGGTACCCAACAGAGATCTCAGAGGCGACCGAGGTCACCTTTTTCGGATTTCTCAGATTATCAGATTCTCAGATGACCCGAAGGTCATAGCACTAGTAATTCTAGAATGTATCGCTAACTTTCGGAGAGGAATCTGTAAAGTGTTAACTTGTGTCCCATACCACACTTTCGCACTAAACAGTTTACTAACCGTTAGTCAAATCCACATTAAAATAGAAACTTAGATGTTCACAAAAGTCATATACCTTGCCTCATATCATCAGCATATGGTATAAAATACTAAGATCAAACTATTCGCAAATCAAGTGAAAAAAAAACAAATCATCAGAAAACTCATCAACCAAAGCAAATACAACACACAAGCCTACATGCAAGTGCTCAGGACAGCGATCTTGCATCAGCTATTTCGACCCTTTAATCATAGAATTTCAAAAAGTGATACAAATGAAAGTTGTCACATTCTTTCTTCAGTTTCCAAAACTTTAAAAATTATAGGATTTGGATTAGAAACGCAAAAGTTATGCACAAAATACTAGCTCAGGTTTGCACAAAACTCTGAGTATACTACAACAACAGGACAGCGAGGAACATTTGCAATTTTAGCATAGTAAACATCAAAATCACAGGAAACACAAGATATGAAAGTTTTAGCCACTGAAGTAAGCTTTCCGAAACATCCAAAATTATCAAATTCCGCTTAGAAACGAAAAAGTTATGCAAGATTTTGTTTCTGCCTCAACAACAGAGCAGATTTGATTTTGCTCTCGGGTTAGCAGTAGAAAAGTTCAATTTTGACATAGCTATCCTCAAAATTGCAGAAAACGCAACTAACAATAGTTGTAACCAATGAAATAATCTTTCCGAAACATCCAAAATTATCTAATTCTGATTTGAAACACAAAAGTTATGCCAAAAATACTATTCAGAAAAATATATTTTCTGTGCAAAACCCTCTCGGGTTTGCAACTTTCATAGCAAATTCAGAGGTCCAAAAGTACTCGAAAATTAATGAAATTTGATATGAACAAACTAGATCATGTGCACTACAATCTAAAAAAAGAATGGCATCAATCTGACACCGGATAAACCAGATATGATCAAAAGAACAATGGACAGTTTCAGCAAAATATGACTTTTCAAATCAAAGTTTTGTGCCTAAAACATCAACTATGAGTATCAAAACGTTTTCAAGTAGCGCAATTCCTTTGCTTACAGTTGCTGTAAGTATTTTACTTACCTTTACAGCGAAGGAGGAGGTCGATTGGAGCTTCAAGATGGAGACTTTCCGCTGATTATGCCTCTCTAGAACCTGAAGGAGCTTAAAAGAAGACATGCAAAGGAAGAAATCTTCAATAAACAAAACTACAGTAAACTGAAAAAGGGATTCCTCCATATTAGAGATAAATATGGGTAGAAGATTACCTTAATATAAATTTTAGATGAAACTATTTCAATTTGGTGTGGATTGCTTCGGTTTTAATAAAAGTTGAATAAGGAGGCCATTATTTCTTCTTTTTGAGCTTCTGTTCTTTTCTTTGAGAAGGAGAAAGAAAATAATCAGTACGTACAAATTCCCCTTCTTCCAAAAATTTCTTTTGGTTAATTGGGTATGGGTTGGACCAAGCCCAATATCCCTTCAATTTAATTAAATTGTACTTAGTAAATTTTCTCTCTTGTTTATATATAATTACAATATAATTTAGTTCATAACTTTTGAAATTCTTATCTGTTTTACACGAAACGAATTGCATTGTGATTATATTAACATCTAGAACCCAACAAAATATTAAACATCTTATTTTATCATTTTAAATTTTATTTTAGCAATAAAACCCCATTTATAATAAATTTACACTATTTAATTAAATAATGCAAATTTAACATGTTTTAGCCAAATAAAATATATTTCTTAATCAATAAAGTGTATATAATTGTTTTAGCATTTCCAAAACAATTAAACACTCACACTAAAAATATTTATAGTTTTTAGTTGATTAAAATTACCATTCCTTATGTATTTTAACAAAGAAGAAGGCAATTTGGCAATAAATTGCAATATCGCCAAATTTAACATGTTTATTGAATATAGTTGGCACAACTACATTCAAAATTTATGAAATAAAGTAAATACTTTATTTTCACACATGTTCATCATATTTATTCACTTCTCTAACATTTCCTCTTTTATTTTTATTATTTACACAATAAAAGGAAATTATTGATATACATCACCAATATTCTTTTATTAATCACAATAATTACCAACAATTGATATTTATCCACCCAAATTCACAAATAAGGTTGTTAACTTCATTTTCCCCTATCTTAGATTTTTCAACCATCAAAATGAAATAAGCCTCATTTTATTATATTCACCCAAGATTTATTCATACAATATTATTTATTTCAAATAAACAATATTATACATCATTTTCTTCTTGTTAAATTATTTTTCTCCATTATTAAATTATAATTCTCATTATAATTTAATTTTTTTAAGATAAATCTCCAACCTAGGGTTGTTACAAGAAATTTGTATTCCGGCCCTCTCATCCAGCTTTATAAATCTGAATTTATATCGTTAAATTAATATGGGACTAAATTAATTATCATAATTAAAGTGTGTTAATGAACAGGTTCTTAATTGTTTTAATCTCATGTAAATTAATAAATTATATATTAAATAGAGTGTTTAATTTAATTAACTAAAAATAAATTGTCCCATAATTTCTTTAATTTATAATTATTTTGATTAATAATGTAAATGGATTCGGTTAATTAAAGTCATTAAACCCTGATGGGTGAACTGTTTTTGATATCGGTTATTGATCGTTAAATTAGTTAACGATCTATATCTTGGCTTAAGTCTATTAGATATTTATTTCATCTATTCTTGTCTGCGCCATCAAGTGGTCAGACGAGTTAAAATAGTTAGAACAAAGTGATGATGCATTTTATTGGAAATGGGTTAAGCCAAAAGTAGACTCAAACCAAAATTTAAATCGCGGAAATTTCGGAAGAGTTTTTCAAAGTGGCTTGAAAAGAAATGAGTTTACCCGGATTATATTTTTATAGAAAAAAATTTACCGGAAAATATTATGGAATATATGGTGTGTTTGGCTTCTAGGTTTGATAATATTGATTATTATCATAAAATGGTTGTTGTGTCTTAATAAAAGGATGTTTATTACAGAATAAACAATGATAAAACATTGTGAAATGTTTTGAGAAAATGAAATTATATAAGCATAATTTACAATTGTGATTATAAATTAAAATGAATTTAAATTGAGAAGTTTTGAATCTAAGCCCTGAAAATTTTGAAATATGTTTCAAAATGTTTAAGGAAATAATAAATAATATTATTTAGAATATTTTTGAATATGGAAAACTTTGTTTTAAAACAAGAGTTGTTTTCAAAAATTCCGAAGGAATTTGGTTTGGATAGAAACCAAGGTTGGTTTAGAATTTAAAGTGTGACTTGATATGTGAATGGGATATATATGATTTCAAAGTTGATTTGAAATAATTAATAGTGTTTGAATTCTGGAATCCCCCTTGAAATGAGAAGTATAACCCAAAAGGAAAGGTAAGTTTTGAACTTATAAGTGGGAAGTGATATTGATAAGAAATTTAAAAAGAGAAGGTAAAATTTAAATTGAGCAAAGTTTAAACGAATTGGGAATTAACTCAGGCTAAGCTAAATAAGTTTGAACTTATAACCTAAAATGGGGAGTTTCAAGTTGAAATAAAAATTTAATTTTATGGAAGTTAAATGAATTATATTGTAAAAGAAAAGGTATAGATTTGATAAGAGGCGCAAAAGAAGTTATATATATGTGAATAATTTCAAACGATTTTTGAAATAAAACGGGTTACGATTTCTGGAAATTAAAATGAACTAGATTATCAAATTAGTGGATTAACTTATAAAAATGACCGAGAACAAATAAAAGAATATTTGGAAATAAGAATAAAGCTGAAATTTCGACTAATCAAGGTTTTAATTATAGGTTAGGAAGTCCTACTAGAATCTAGTCCAAGTTGTAAGAGATGGCAAAAGGAGAAGAATGAAAGGCAAGGCGTAGGGAGCGGAGAGCAACTGCACGTAAGGCACGGGAAGAAGCAATAATGGAACATGAGAAACAGGTTAGGGAAAGGGCTGGACCAGGTCCTTATTATAATGTCGTATGCTATAGATGTCAAAATAAAGGGCATTACACAGCTAAGTGCAGTAAACCAAGAAAGGGAAAGAATGAAGAAGTCAAACGGTTTCGCTCTGAGATTTTATGCTTTAAGTGTCAAAAGAAAGGACATTTTCTAAACCATTGTCCTAAAGCGAGGAAGATGAAGCGTAAACCCATGGTACCAGTCGACGGATCAACCATTTGCTACCATTGTAAATTGACGGGACACATCGCTAGGAATTGTCCCAAGAGACGGAAGAAAGAGAAAGTTGTGGAAAGCCCCACGGGAGGTGTGAAAATTATCCAGGAAGATAGGGGTGTAAAATTCTTTTGTGGCAAATGCAATAAGTGGGGACACTCTGTTACGGATTGCATGGACGGGCTTGGCAAGTTGGTAGGAAGTCCTTAAGGAAGGTTTTATGAAGGATGCTAGGGCTCGGTTCTTTTCTAAACCCCTAGGTAGTGGTTAAGGCGTCTAGATTTATGACCTTTTGTAAGACTTTTTATATGGATAAATGGATGTAATGTTTGAACTCACTAGTGTTGTAGTCTATCGATGTTGTGGGATATTTTGTAGAAATACGATCTAATATAAAGTTAGTTTTATATTGATTTGAACGAAAATTTATAATTACTTAATTACTAATGTGGGAATTGAAATTGATTTCAATTGGAATATTGGGAATTGGATTAGTGGACTTTGGAACTATTTTCAAAAAAATTACTTTAATATAAACTGTTAAAATCTATCTTCTTAAATATTCAAATTATTTTGATTTTCCAAGCTATTTTACTGTACAAACCATTTTAAAACTCAAACTATCTTATATTAACTATTTAACTATTTTACAACTATTCAAGCTATTTTCTAAATTCAAACTGGTCAGAGTGGAAATTAATTATATTTAAATCATGGATTTAAATACGAATTGGGATAAAATTGAAGTTATAACCCAAATAGGAATTTGAAGCAATTCTGAATTGGAACCGAAATCGATATATCAAGGCAAAAATGATTTGAGGTGAAATAGTATATTTTGAGTAAATAAGATGATTTTGAAAACGAAGATTTAAGGGTTACTATAACTGAAACTTACTTTATAAGAAGTGAGAAAGGTTACAAACAACTTTGAAAAGAAATCAAACTTGAAAATTTGATTTCGCATTAATGAGAATATAAATGTTAGTTATATATTCAAACTCCCCTGTTGAATGTATAACCAGGAATAAATGATCTTGGAAGATATTTGAAATACTAAATAGAGTTTATATAAGTATGGGATGGACTCAGAAATTATTAATTCGAAAATTATTCGAGTGGGAAAGAATTATTTTATATGTGTATGAGAATGAAACTGAAAATGTTTTGGAACCCATTGATTTTAAAGGCTTTCGATTTTGGCAAATAGTCAATTTTGGAAATTGGGTAAACCAAATTTGGAAACTATCGATTTTGAAGATATCGATTTTATATATATATATAAAGGTTATATGTGATACATATAAAGAGTATGATTTGAAAGGTACTATATATAGTACGATACGTTTCGAGACAAAAAGATATGGAAAGGCACCCCTAAGAAAGTCGAAACTTAGAGTAGGAGATCCACTGGGCGGTTCTGCCTAGGAATCCAAAGGGTGGGTTCAATGAGAATTGGGATCCTAGAGGACGTCCGGACAAAACTCAATGAGTTCCTGGTGATCATTTGTTAGGTAGCGTAAGTCGAGTGGTGTTGATGCATACAGTTACATTGGGTTTTGCTGTGATGGCAACGTAACCTTTGTGTAACTGTGATCTATCACAGTTCCATAGCGTAAGTCGGGTGGCAGTGATTTCCTATAATCTACGTTTGATTTCGCTGGGAGAGTGACGTAACATCGGTAGATTGTGATTTATGTGGTTTGGTTCCATAGCGTAATTCGGGTGGCAGCGAGTGCCTATAGTCTACACTGGGTTCCACTGGGACAGTGACACAACCTTGTGTAGCCTACGATCTATGTGGTATAGTTTCGTTTTATAGCGTAATTAGAGGGGAAGTGATTGCCTACAGACTACTTACGGTTTTGTTGTGATAACAACGCAACCTTGTTGTAGCTGCGATCTATGGTGTTCCCATGGCGTAAGTCGAGAGGTGCGGATGCCTACGGTTTTCTTATGATTTCGCCGGGATGGCGACACAATCATCGGGTTAACTGCGATCTATGGTGGGGAAGGGGATGATACTTTCCATATCATTTTTGAAAAAGGGTTTTCAAGTATTTTTACTAGGTGTTGAAAAGGGTCTACTAAGTACTTATAGAATTTCAGTCCTACGCCTAATCAACGTATGACTAAATTTCTGTAAGAACAAGGATGGACTTGTTAAGACATCGAGTTATGAAAAATATTTTTAATATAAAACTAGTTTGGTAATACTATGTAATTTAAAGTGTTTTGAAAATTTGTATAATAAAAGAGTAAGGAGTTAAATGTTAAAAGATGATTGATTAAATAATATACATCAAAATTAAAATTCTCGCTTCGTTCTTTTCGAGGACGAAAAGTTCTTAAGGGGGGAGGAATGCAATGACCTGGATTTTTAATGTCTGTTATTGGGGTAATTAAATGATTTTAATTTTGGAATATTAATTTTTATTAATCGAATAAATTTTTTGATGTATAAAATATCTGAATATCTAAATTGATTGAAACTATATTAATTTTAAATTATAAATTTATGGATATGATAGATTTTATAGAAATATGTATATAAACTCTACCATTGAAATTCAAGATAGAATATCCATATATTTGTACATAAATATAAATATATACAAGTTAATGAAGTTCAAATATATATATATGCATATAAGTATATATATATATGTATATGTATATATGCCATATAAAGTAATGTATATGTAAATAGGGAACAATATGTAAATATTTATGTATATATAACTATGTATATATATATATATGTAGATATGACAGAAATATACATAAATACACATAGATTTATGTATATATGTGAGATAGTGAATAAGTGAATACATGTGTGTGTGTGTGTATACATATTTATAAAAATATTGTATATGTAGACAAATATATATACATGAATGTATAACTTCATAATGACAAGATTTCAAACTTACGACTATGTGTATGTATATATATATATATATATTTATGAAAATAGTATATATATATATATGGAAATCTATATATGAAAATATGTATAAAACTACAGATGGCCAATTTCAAACTCACGATTATATGTACAAGTATATATATATTAAATAGTGAAATGTAAAAATATGTGAATAAAGAGGAAGAATATGAAGTATACACGTAAGTATATACGAAACTTATGATAAAAATAAAATAGATACATGCAAATGGCTTTGTATATGTGTGTATGTTATAATGTAGTGTATATGTAATAATATATACACAAAGGAGTAAAAAACTTTGGGGTGTCAGAAAGATATATATATATATATATATATATTGTAAATAATTGAACATGGAATAGATAAGCATGGAAACATATGGTAAGTATTGTTTACAGGAAAATCAATATATGTGTGTGTGTGTGTGTGAATATATATACCATAAGAGCATCAAATATTGGATAAAATAAATGGGATCAAATCAAGTAAAATAAGGGATCAAATCAGCATAAAAATAAATCAAATCACACATAAAATATCATACCAACATGAAATCAAAATCGTGTCTCAATAGATCAAATGAAAAGAAAAAAATAAAGCCTGTACATGTCAGGCCTCTACCTTGCTCTGTACACTTCCTCCTCTTCTATATATTCAGAGCCTAGCCTTGCCTTATTCAGTTTGCTCACACACACATATATATAAAAGACATGTCATTTAAGTAAAGAAAGAAGAGGAAGAAGAAAATAGCAGTTTTCAAAAGAACTATGAGTTAAACCCCTTCACTGTTAACTAGTAATTTCCAGTATTTGCATATATCTGGGAATATGGATGTAACTTCAGCCTGTAACATATGTGTATGTGATTGTTATGCTATTATGTAGATGCATATATGTGTTTAGGCTTGAGCAACTTCACCTGTATTATCAATCAACCCTGTACATCACCCAGAAGCAAGCTCTCTGTCTTGTTTTATTGGATAAAATAGTGGAACTTCCCAGTTCAAAAATGAATAACTCAACATCCACTTAGATTTAAACTATGATTCCTAAACAAAAGACGTTTGTTTCCAAGTATGGAATATTTTCAAATTTATCTCATGGAGTTTCATTAAGTATAGGAGAAGAACGACCCATTTTACAGTAAGTGACCCAAACATGGCCGAGTTTTGAATGTCATAAATAAATGATTTGATTATATTGTTGTGATCGTTACTGAAAATTATGATTTTTGGTGGTGGTTTGGAGATTTTTAATGAAGCGCTGTAGAAGTAATATCGAGATGAACGGAATTTGGGCTTTTGCGAAATTCCGACGGCGTAGTCGATGATGTGCCATGGCGTTGGATGTGGAGGTGTTTGGGTTAGCGGCGCACCTGGGAAAAATGCTGGAGTATTTTTATGATGGTCGTGGAAGTTGGTCGAGGTGGCTTTAGGGTTTAGGCTTGCGTTTATGGGTGGTTCGATATCGAGCTAATGGTGACGTCGTGGGGCCACTAGAAAGGTGCGGTCGTGGGGGAAATAGAAGAGGGGGAAATGGCGAAGCTAGGGGTGAAGTTTGGTGGGTGTTGGTGGTCGGAGGGGGCATGACGAGGTGGTTGAGTGGGAGGTTGTCGTTCGTGTTTTTGGAGCAAGTGTTTGATCATCAAACTGTGATTCGCCGTAGAGCTCCAAAGGGTCGAGCAAGGTGTGGAGGTCGAATGCAAAGTGTGGGGATGGTCGGCGTCGAACCACGATGATTAGTTGGAATGTACACGTGTACGTGCACGTCTGTGTACAATTCACTAGGGGTTGAAGGGAAGAAGAGAAGCAAGGGAAAGAAAGAAGGAGGATGGGCCGGGTGGTGGGCCAAAGGAAAAAGAAAAGGAAAGAAGAAAAGAAAAGGAAAAGGAGAAAGAAAAAGGAAAACGAAAAAAGGGAAAGAAAAAGGAAAAAGGAAAAAGGGAAAGAGAAAAGAAAAGGAAAAGGGAATTGGAAGTTTTTAGGTTAATAACCCTTTACTTTAAAAGCATTTTCATTTTCATTTTAAAATCAAGTAGATAAAAAATTTGTATTCTTGTCCTCTCATCCAGCTTTATAAATCTGAATTTATTTCGTTAAATTAATATGGGACTAAATTAATTATCATAATTAAAGCGAGTTAATGAATAGGTTCTTAATTGTTTAAATCTTATGTAAATTAATAAATTAGATATTAAATAGACTGTTTAATTTAATTAACTAAAAATAAATTGTCCCATAATTTCTTTAATTTATAATTATTTGGATTAACAATGTAAATGGATTCGGTTAATTAAAGTCAATTAAACCCTGATGGGTGAATTGTTTTTTATATCGGTTATTGATCGTTAAATTAGTTAACGATCTATATCTTGGCTTAAGTCTATTATGTATTTATTTCAACTATTCTTGTCTGTCCCATGAAATGGTCAGACGAGTTAAATTAGTTAGAACAAAGTGATGATGCATTTTATTGGAAATAAACATCTGTAATAAATTTCCATATGGGATTTTTGTCACCCTAAATATAAATTGTTCATTTAAAATAATTTAGCCTTTTTAAATTTATTGCTTTGATTCGAAGAGACTGGGGTCGGATATCAGTGTTATCCGAAACCACTTCGATCTGATAATAACTACGAACCTCTACAATTTTGACTAAAGAGTCTAATAGGCTGGAATTGAATAAATTTAATAAATTTGATCATTTTAAACAAGTATTGTATCTAGACATTATTATAATGTCGATGGATTTCTTCAAAACTGTTTTGGTTATAATCAGATAAAAACTCGTCGTGTTTGTATGAGTTACCTTGGTTTCAAAAAAAATTCATAACTTAAGTATTTCAGATTAAGTGGGTTTTACTCACGCTGGTTTCCAGCCTGACTCGGGTGTTACTTTATTCTAATGCTAGGGTCAGACCGAGTATTACAGAATTTCAGGTTAGGACGTTTTGGAGCTCAGGAGACGAGCTAGATGGCAGGGATGTATTGCGCGTACTTTTCGCTATGTATTATAGGCTGCATATTCAGCAGTTAGAGACAAGTTATTATAACTGTCCAGATTTATTTATTGATGATTGTACTATGATAACCTGTATGTATATTAATTGATACAGATTCTTTGGTATAAAAGCTGTTGTTGTATATTATATTTTGTTCCACTGCGATTGTGAGCTTCTGTGTTGTTGTTGTTTCTGTTTCTTCTTCTATCTCTTTTTCTTCTTAAACCCTAACAACTTGGTATTTCCTGCACTCGATTGCTCGGCACACTATACAGTGAATGTATTACTGTCGATTTTCGAGGATCGAAAATCTCCTGATCGTTACAATTTTCTAGTATTGAAAATATAGGATTGTGGATATTCTTTTGTAGAAGTATTTTATTACAAGAAATTTACAAAGCGATATAATTAATGAATGATAAGTTAAGGAGGCTTAGTGTAGCTTGGTGCTTAACCAAATGTTGGTTCTTCCTATGGTATTTAATCCCTGATTGAATGTTTGTTATTCGATAGTTAAATAACCGACTATCGAAATTTGGACCCAAAAGTAACTTTTGAAATAAATCCTAATTTGGGTGTGTGTTGTTGATAGTTAAATAACTGACTATCAAATATGGAACCAAATGTAACTTTGGAAATATCTAGGAGAAACATGTGAGTTATATGGCACTGTCATCTTCGATTATGTTGTACTGTGCGTGTAAATCTCGTTTCATTCTTCTAAGACAAATCATAAGGAGATCATCCAATAACGGTTAGGAGGTGATCTCCGTTCTTATCTTTGATTGTTTATTTCCTAAAGAACCGGGTTTGAGTTAACCGGAAATTATCGAATGTTGTTTCGAAGAGACTGAGATCGGATATGTTATCCGAAAACCACTTCGATCCAACGAATGCATTTCCAAGTGAAGACATCTAGAAGATGATGGGTTTTGGAGACGAAGTTCTCAAGCGTTTTGTTCAGTCCCAGAACGAACTTGTATGGATGAATGTTGGTATTGCGTTGGTTTCCCAAAGGGCAATATTAGCATTCCAAGATGGTTTACTAGGAGGAAAGGGTAAGAGCGTACCTCTTCGAGCCTCACACTCGGAAAATGAATAAAGCAGGGACATGCGGCAAGGCTAAGTGGGTCGCACCCAAGTAGGGTATGATCATCCCAAATCTAGAGCGATATTCATGTATGCTTCGGGATCCCATTGTATGGTTATTGATAACAACCAGGGGGTGATCATATTCGGTGCTACTCGAGAAGAGGGTAGTGCCGATCCTGAGTAGCAGAGGTGCAACGCGTTGTAGCCTTCCATGCATTTTATCTAGAGGTGTACGGATTTGGTGGGTAGACCCTTACCCTTTCATAGTTGGAATCTATTATCCACTACGAACCTTCGGTTTTGATTGTAGAACCCAGTATGCTAGAATTTAATTAACGTAATAATTTCGGCTATGATTAATAAGTACTTGTATATTAGACACTATTATAATATCAATGGATTTTCTATAGAAAAGGTTTTGGTTATCGTTAGGTAAAAACCTATCCATGTTTATGTGCGGCGTGGTCTTACAAGATACTCTTGATTTTCAAAGGTTTTCTATAACTTTAAAATCCGGTTGGGTGTGTTTCTCACGCTGGTTGTAACGACCCATGATTTTCGATAATTAAAAATAGTTAATTTAATAAGATTATGTAATTTAATGTTGGAAGAAATAAAATTTATGATATAGGAATGGGAAACTAACTAGAATGAAGTTTAATAATGTAAATTAATGTAATAGATGACTATTTGAATGTGACCTCAAGTAATTGTAATAATTTTAAGTTATAATTGATTATAAATTTAAAATAAGGAATAAATTTAAATGTTATATTAATTGATGAAATAATGTGTGCACTAATTGATAATTGGATTAAAAGAGTAATTGATAATTTAAATGTTGTATTAATTAATGAAATAGTATGTAATAAATTGTAATTGAATAAAAATTAGTGTTGTGCAAATAATTATAACATTTGTGTAGACAATCAACTTATAAATGTTTAAGCTAAAGGTGACAAATGTTATTTGTTACCTATTTTTTTAATTTGTTGAAATCAATTGTAATTAAATGTAATTAAATATTATGTTAATATGAGTTAAGACAATAACTGAGAATTGTGAATGTAATAAATTGTATAGAAATGTTAATGGTATTCACAAGGCGATAATTGATTTAATAAAAAGAGCGAAACAAAGATAAATTAAATTGTTAGGTTTTTTTAATTATAATTAATGTGAGAATTGGCAAAAAATCAATATAATTGGAATATTGCAACCAATATAGTAAAAGATGATAATTGAAGAATATTAATGTAATAAGCTATAAACCAATGTTGAATATATACACAGAGTAATGAATGATTGAACAAAAAGAATTGAAATCAAGCTTAATTAATTTATTGGAGTTTAATTTACCATTAATGAATTTATTGCAATTAAAGTTAAACACTATAATTGGTAAATTAGTTAACTTGAATTGATATGTAACTTTGTTTTAAATTTTTATTAATGTCTAAGTAATCAAAAATGATAAAATTTGTTAATTATAAAATCTGAATTGGAAAAGTGATTTAATTAATTTAATATTAATTTGTTTAATTAATGTGAAAATAGCCATTTTGGCCACGGTCTTGGATTTTGATAAAACCAGTTTCATTGGATCCGTAACGTATTGTAGGATTTCAAGTTTTGTAGCGATCGGACTTGTCGTTTGATCGTACGGGCTTGAAACGCGTAGAAATAAATTTAATTGAAATCAATTTGAAATAAGCTGATTTTAAAGCTAACTTCTTTATACGATAGAATTAGGACTTGAAACCTATTCCATTTGATTTAGAAATATCGAAACTATATATTTTGATATATGGGATGACCTATTTTCATTTCGGGGTCAGAACGGGCTTTTTGGGTCACATAGTCATTTCGATCAATCCTATCGGGTCCATTCATTTCTATTTTCAGTTTTGCCTATATATAGGCCGTTATAAACCCTAGCATCCTTTTTCATATTTATATACGTACATTTCCATCTGCTCCTTCCTTCCTTCCCAATGGTAGAAACCCTAACCTCCAAATTCAATTGCAAATTAAAAATCAAATCGAAAAATTTGAACTCCTCAAAATATATCATATTATATATCGATTCTAAACCCTCAACGAGCGCAATCTACTGCAGTGATTTGTTTCTCGAATCGGATCATTGTTTATCCAGAAATTCATGAATTAATCTCGACCGTTCATCACGCGTTGATCAACTTTGACCGATCGTCAAATTGATTGGTGGATTTGGTAGAGTTCGTCGCTAGGAGCCGAGGGCTGGTGGTCGCATGGCATAATTCGGCCTATGGTGGTGGTAATTGGCCGTTAGGGTTTCGAAAACCCTACGCGTTTGGTGGCAGCACACGTCACTAGGGACGACCGGAGGTGATGCCGTTCCACTAGAAGGTGCGGCAGAGGACGTCGGGCATGAGGGAGGTGATGGCATTGGCTAAGGTGGCCTGAGGTGCATGCAATCGGTGGTCAAAGGTGGGTTCACAATCATGTTTTTGGGTTCGATCTACAGGCTTGTGTGCGTATGGGGAGGATGGCGCATGAGTGACGTGTCATCGTGTGAGTGGTTTATTTCATTTTTATTTTATTTATTTTAAATTTTAAATCGTGTAACTTCTAACGTACATAACTTTTACATACGAGGTCGGATTCAAACGTGGTTTTCTCCACTACAATCGTATTGAAATTCCAAACATTATGGAACTAGTTTGGACGAATTATGAGACTATTAGATTTTGGGCCTTATTTTGGATTTAAAATCGATTTGAAATCAAAGGTGAGTGTTTTGACCCACTCACAACTACTAAATTATCTTATGTTAGTTAAATTGAATTTATGATGTAATTTGGAATTGATTGGTTGATGTTTGGTATATTTAAATTTTCATTCTAGTTAAATTTAACTTTTATTGCATTTAATTGTCGTTTAATTCAATATTGAATTTAATTGTCAATTTAATACCTATTATTGATAATCAGTTATCTATTGATGTTTATTAGTTGATTTGGGTGATGATTGTGATGTATGTTTTATTGTTGATATGGATGATTTGATGCTATATTTATATTGTTATAACACTGTAAGTTCCCTTGGTTATTGTTAGAAAATCCCTATGGGTTGAAATAATACATACCCGAACGATCATAAAGAAAAGGAGAAAATCGTTATGGGTTGAAATGATAAACCCAAGAGATTTTCAGCGATTTGGAATTTGGGATGGCGGGTTGAAATAATATATACCTGTAAATTTAAATTTTTGCGGATTGAAATGATAAATATCTGTATCACTTGACCATCGGGTCGAAAATTATATACAGACACCGGATTGGTTAAATTAAACGATTTTAAAACCCTTAAATCTTGAATTGGATTAAATGACATTTTGAAGGAAACTGATTTATAAAAGTTGAATTACTTTGACAATCCAAGTTTGAGGGTGGGAATTGGAAATTGGTTTAAATCGAAATTCTAAAGTATTTTAATCTATTTTAAATCAATTTAAAGTATTTTAACCCATATTAATCTATTTTAATCCATCTAATCTATTCTAATCTATTTTAAACTATATTAAACTATTTTAATCTATTTTAAATTTTATTAATCTATTTTAATCTATTTAAACTATATTAATCTATTTTAATCTTTTTAAACTATAT
Source organism: Allium fistulosum (assembly GCA_030737815.1). Classification (NCBI taxonomy): domain Eukaryota; kingdom Viridiplantae; phylum Streptophyta; class Magnoliopsida; order Asparagales; family Amaryllidaceae; genus Allium; species Allium fistulosum. The sequence continues at coordinate 473,997,747 of CM060904.1, forward strand.
TAATCCAATTTAATCTATTTTAAATTATATTATCTATTTTAATCTATTTAAACTATATTAATCCATTTTAATCTATTTTAAACTATATTAATCTATTTTAAACTATCTTAAACTATTTTTAAAATAATTATAAACTATCTAAACTATTTTCTGAATTTCAGGTTTTGTAAAGTGGAAGTTTTATATTTAAATCCTTGATTTTTAAGTAGAATATGATTAAATGATGTTATAACATAAGTAGGAATTTAAATGACATATTTGAGGAATATGATGATTTTAAATGAGGATTTAATCTATTTTTGGAAATATGAATTTGAAAGTGATATGATTTCAAATGTGATATAATTTTGGAAGTAAATATGATTTCGGAAATGATATGGTTTTGAGAATATGAAATTTTGATATAAATTATAAATCAATTTTGGAAATGTAAAAGAACCATCCGGTGTGAAATAAACGTTTGGTTGTTAAAGAGGCCGGGATCGGATATTGTCATACTCTTTGCTAATACCGAAACCACTTTAACAACTGTGCACGTGGTGGAGGTTCCAGAAATGAAGTAGGATGGTTTGGAAAACGATTCTATATGAGGTATTTACGTTGCCCTGACTCCCGTGGGTCAGCTTAGACGTAACTAAAACAGGAGCTATACCTGGGCCAAGTGAGGTCATTCCTCCGATCGGACATGCTTCTTCGATACTGTGATGACCCGAAACTGATACCCTCTGAATCCGACAATAAACAACACATGTACGACCCAGAGCACACCGATTGCAGATAATCATGAGAAAGAAAGGAGAGGGTGAGAAGAAAGAGAGAAGAAAAAGAGAAGCAGAACCAAAACAATACAGAATCTCACATCGCAGCGGAATAACATATAATAGAGATCAATAATCTTTTCAAAGAGAAACAGTAATATACATAAATCAATATCAGAGTACACAATAAATAATCATCAGCTTGGACAGTTATAATAACCCATCCTCACAAATGCTGACATTTACAACACAACAATCAATGAAAAGCAATGCAACGGAATAATAAACAGATACGTGTATACGACATGAAGATCTCCAGCTCGCCTGTTAAAGCTCCAAAAGCACCAAAACTGAACCTATAAATATATTCGGTCTGACCCGAGCACTGAAAGGGAAGAATGCCCGGATCAGTTTGGTAAACCAGCGTGAGAAAAACACACCTCAACTAAATTTTAAAGTTATCAAAATTTTCCTTTATCAAAACAAAAGGTATCCCGTAAGACCGAGTCGCAAATAAATACCGACCAGGTTTTTACCTGACGGTAACCAAAACATCTCATATCAAATTCTCATTATATTATAATAATGTCTACTGCACACAAACAATATTAAAGGCTTTCTATAATAGAAAATGGCAAGCACGTATTGGATTTTGGATTTCCATACAATGACTAGGTAAAGGAACTACCTTTTCGAAAACTCGGTACGCCTCTAGAGGGATGTACCTAGGGTCTAGATACTGGGCGCCTAAACCAACATAAGACCGGCCTACCCCTACCTAGATAGTACTGAATATGTCATCACTCCGGTCGTTACCGACCTAAAAATCCATGGCCACGAGCATACACAACAATAATCAGATACACGATGTCATAGCATGTAAAGATATATCTAGAAGAGTGATGACATCTCCTAATGGGAGCGACCCATTTTAGCCTTGCTGCTTCTATCCTGTTTCAGTCATTTTCCGGGAAGTGAGGCCAAAGAGGTATCAAATACCTTTCACATTTCACATATCACAAATCACATCACATCATCTCATCGAATGCCACATTGCCATTTCCGTTGACTACTAATTGCCTTTCACAAAAATTCAACCCTTGAGCTCGTACGTCACAAGGAAGGGTGTTAAGCTAAGAGAAGTTGTCTTCTCCACAACCAAACATATGTACATTTGTAAAAACCAATGTACGTAATCATTAGAAATGCAATGTCAGACATTCGTCCATACAAGTTATCCAGGAACAGGACAAACCGAAGGTACTTTCCTACAACATCCTATCGGGAAATCCCTAGGATTAGTAGCGAATAGTCCTTGCATTGGATATTTCATAATGAAGAGACTACTGCTACTATATGTATATTGGGATTTTAACCCTAAATGATCAACAAGCAGTCCTTCACTATGAAAATCCTAAATATCAATATCATCGACCTACCTGCACAATCGTCGTATATATGTTGGTCCGAAGTAGTTTTCAGATAAATCCGATCCCGGTCACTTCGCACCAACAACGCAAAAGCGTTTCTCAACCTCACACATAAACTAAGTCTCATAGACTTATCACGTCTCCAACTTTCAACTTGTTATCCCTCGGCCAAGAAGGAAGCTCGATAGACTGGAGTAATCACTCTGCACTATACGAATCAACATTCTCAACACAAACGATAATCAAGCCTACACAGTTAGTTACGTACAAAGTGTACGACTAATTAGTTTCCCCATCAAGTTGAGGAACTAAAATGACCAATTTTGATAGTCGGTTATTTAACTATCAAAGCAACAGACAAAATCTAGCACTTAAGTAATCACTGGGCCTGAGTTCATTAATCGTTTATAAATCAAATCACTTTCCAATTATTCACTTCAAAATATCTTTAAAAAGATAATAATCAAAACCATGTCACCTACTGGATATTTGGAAAACATTTCCATATACTTATTTTAATAATAAGTAAATTCACAACTTATTTTATTTTCAAACAATTTAAACTATAATATCACTTTCCAAAACATCTATTTTATTTAAAGGATTATTCACTGTCCAGAATCGTGAATATAATTCCTTTATCGAATTCATTACTTCTACACATTTAATTTAAAGGATTATTCACTGTCCAAAATCGTGAATATAACTCCTTTAATAAACTTTCATATTTAACTTATCAAATTAAATTGATTTCACATTTGTAAAACAGTGTTTATAAATCCCATTTATATTTTATAAAACTTCCATATGTAAAATTTCTTTATTAACCAATTCCATTTATATCTCATTTATATGCCAAAATCCAATTATAGGTTTATTACTTATAAATCTCTTCTTTACAAATTCATTCATTTTATAAACTTATAAATCTTATTTACTTATAAGATTCAACTATAACTCGATTTTAACACTTACAAAATTCGTTTATAATGCCATTACTTTTTCTTTATAAAATATCAATTTTATAAATCTCATATATATCAACCATTTATAATAAGTTCAAAATCCCAATTTAACTTATTTTTACAAAATAGTTAACTTCATATTTCAAAAATCACATTTTGATTATAATTCATAAAGCCATAATTTTTATAACATAAAAATTATAACTTTTTTATTTATTTAAAATAAATCCATTCCTTTAAAAATTCAAAAATCATATACTTTCAAAATCACTTTGAAATCCTTATCAAATTGAAATCATCAATTTAATATTTTAAATTTCCAAAATAAGGCCCAATGCTACAACAGCACTAGATAAAGGCATTCATATCAATCATATCAATCGTGGCATCAAAACATCATATATCACATGATAACAGCATATATCACAATATCTGTAAATAAAATCAATAGTGGTGAGGAATCCAGTTGGATACCTCCAACCTGTCACCTGCAACAAATATACATATTAGAAAATATGTACAATGTCCGCTTCGAGACAGACGCGCGTACAAAAGGTCATCCGCTCATATACGGGAAAGTATAGGGTCTCATTCGCTAAAATATGCGGGAATATATCCAAACCAATCAATATATATATAATATATCATATCTCATCCAAACAATCATCAATCATCATAAATAAAATTTATTTTCACTTATATAAAAATATAAGCGAATCAGAAAGAGTGAGTTGTACTCACTTTGGTTGCAGTCGTCGTAATAGCGATTTATTTCGATTAAAATTGTACGAGCGTTTAATTTTAAACAAAATTTTCACTAGCTCAAATAAATCCCAATCTAGCTCCATAATGTAGTGCTCGACAATACGGACCCAACGCAACTTGTTTCGTTCGATTTCGACCTCGTATGAAGAAGTTACACAATTTTAAAGTTTATATGAATTTTAAATAATCAAATTTACATTTTCTTTTTTTATTTTATTTTTATTATAACCTTCATCAATCAGGGCCGCATGTTTCAGGATCTTGAAATCCAGGTTGTTGCTATCTTCTTCCTTCCTAGGTTTCGAATGAAACCGAGAACCCATCGCGTACGGCAAAATTTTTGATGGCCGCTTGTCCATCGTTCGTCTAGACGTCGATCAGCGACCACCATATGAAAGCTCACAGCACGTCGCACCACCGCCCTAAATATGGTTATACTCACATCCCCATTTCGTCGAAAAGCATGCACAAACATCGACCCTTTGTGGCCAATTTGCCGTCGATCCACCACGCCATATCAGATCATAGCAGTTGAGATTGAAGATCTCGACGAGCTTGACATTTTTCTAGTTGGAGGTTTCTCGAATAAATGGATGGATCGAGAGAAAAAGAGGGAAGAAGATCGCAAGATATCGACCATTGAAATAAAACTGGCGGCTAGCCCTAGGGAAATTAGGATTTGTGAAAATAGAAAATATTGTGGCCTTTTATAGAAAACTTTTGCGCACTATTCATCCGAAAATTTTTCGAACTCCAAACAAAGTATGCCGCCTGGCGTTTATAATGTTTTACCCTTATTCCGAACATAATGGAATATATATCGGAGTCCTATTCCATCATATTTGGAAGATAGGTTTTCGAATTGACTTATTTTAATTAAAATTTACTTAAATAAATTTCTGTGCGTTTCAGCTTCGTATGACCAAACCGTAAGTCTGATCGACACAAAATTTGAAATCCTACAATAATATAACATTACGGATCCAATGAAACTTGTTTCATCGAAATCTGAGACCATGTGAAAAATGACTATTTTACACGTTAATTAAATATTAAAATTTCCAATTTCTATAAATTAACTTTTAATTCAATTTTAAAAGTTGACTAATTCAATTCTAACTCAAATATAATTTAAAACAACTTTATAAATTATTTTCATTCACATTAAATTCAAATTTTAATTATTTCTATAATTCAAATATTAAATTAAACAATTTAATTATCCAAATAAATTACTATATTCAAAATATAATTTATTTAACTTACAGAATTTACTTTTCAATATTTAAATTCAATTAAATATTCTAAATTCAGGTGACTAAAAAACTGAGTCGTTACAAATACCATATTATGACTTTGTGATTGATTTGGTGGCCACCCTCGATTTTGATTATGGGAGTGTGTTCCGAGGTGGACGGTAGTAGCTGCTATGCGTTACCACCAGCCCGGTTCTGTAAAACGGTAGAGTCCTACCCTGGCATTGCCTCGCGTGCCGTGTTCACATGCCCTATCGCGCCTTTTACGAGTTTGGTTTGTACCATACCTGTGGAGTGCCCTCTTATAGCCCTCTAGTTTACGGAGGAATTACGGTACTGTATAGACTAAGGGAATGTATAAAATGTGTTAAGGGGGATATGGGTAACGCCTTAATGCTATTTTAATACTTTACTTTATTGTATACACTATTATAATAGCATATTATACTATGTATGTAGATAGTTTATCGAATCCTTAGGAGATGGAATCCCGAACATCTCTTAAGTTATTGCACTCACGTTAGACACTGGATAGGAGATGTCAAACTCCATAAACATCTCTGACGCCGTTACAGTCATATTTATTTATTGTTGGTTTAACTTACATAAGATCTTTTAGTTCTAACATGAGTGTTTTGTCTATTCAATTCGCTCGGGTCAGTATGAGCTTTCCAGTGTATCGAAGACTGCTTTTGGAGGACGAAGACGAAGATTTAGTATTATTATTATTTATTTTATTTATTCCACTACATCATGTTTTTCCGCTGCATTTTTATTTATTTCTGTTGTATGTAACTCTGATATGTATTATAAAAGTGTAATCAAATGTTATCTATAAAACAGCTTCATGAACTATTTATTTGATTATTATCATTCCGCCGTGAGATTCTGTATTTGTTTTCTTTCTTCCTCTGTTTTCTTATTTACCCCATAACAATCCTTCCTTTTGAATGGGTTGAGTCTGACATGTGTGGTTTATCGTCGATTTAAACCGTCCAAATAGGCGGCTCGTTACATTGGTTTTCCAGGCTGACTCGGGTGTTATTTTATTATAATGCTCGGGTCAGACCAAGCATATTACAGATTATTTTGGATGCTTTGGAGCTTCAGGAGACGAGTTGGAGGCCCAGAGATGTATTCGCATAGATGGTTAATTTTCCACTGTATTCATTGTTGTATCTATCAGCAATTGTAAGGACAGGCTGTTATAACTATCCAGGCTGAAATAGGTTCATATACACTGATTGATTTCTGTATATATATACATATTACAGTTTTGCTTTTGTGTAAAGATTTGTTGTATATTATAGATTATTCGTTCCGCTGTGAGATTCTGTGTTGTTTAGTTTCTTTCCTCTTCTTCTTCTTCTTCTTCCTTCTTTCCCCATAACTATCCATCTTTCCGTTTGATTTGGATTGGACATGTGTGGTTTATTATTAGCTTGAATTGTATGGAAAAGCGGGTTGTTACAACAATCTCCCCTCCTTACAAAAATTTTATCCTTAATAGGAAAACAATATTTAACAAAAGGTATTGGTGAAACTACCAATACATAGCCATACCATATATGGATATACTAGTACCCTACTAATCCATACAATAGACAAACAAAGCACCCTAGCTATTCTATAGATGAATGTCTAAAACAACTCGGAATGAATATTCATAAGCCTATCCTTTACCTCCCAGGTACAATCTTCTTTGTCATCACTCCACTAGACGCGAACAAGTCTGGCAGAGTTAAAATTGGGCTTTATAGAGAAATCCTCCATAATCATCGGTTTTTCCACTGGTCGTGCACACATTTCCTCAAATGTGATATGTGAAAAACATTATGCACACCCACTAAACTACCTGGTAATTTGAGTCGATATGCGAGTTTTCCAATTTGCTCGATAACTATAAATGGTCCTACATATATGGGTGCCAACTTCCCTACCTTCCCAAAACAAATAATTCCACGAATCGGAGAACCCTTCATGAACACATGCTCGCCTACTATGAACTCAAGCTCTTTCCTTTGCTTATCAGCATAACTCTTCTACCTTGATTGCGCTGGCTTCATCATAGCATGAATCAATTCTACCATCTCAATAGCATCTCTTACTAAATCAAGCTCTAACACAAGTTGTTACCCGACTACTTGGCCCGGCTACAAAGCGATAGTCGAAGAGGCTATGGTTGAGCCTAGATGGGATTCGAACCAAAAGAGATATGGAAGTATAAGGGTTCAGTGTAACTCGATTAGTTTGGTATGTGAGTGGTTCGACCTACATATATGGTTCGGCATGTCTGAGTGGCTTGGTATATTTAAGTGGATCGGCCTCTAGACGTGGTTCTGCATGTGTGGGTCGGCCTTAGAAGGATTGACATATATGGTTCGGCACGTATGGGTCGGCATGGGTGGCTCGGTCAAGGAAGGAAGATCATGCATGGGTTGGTCTAGATGGGTCGGCATGTATTGTTCGGTCAGGGAAGATAAGTCAAAGTAGGTCAACAAGTATCATTCGGTCATGGTAGGAAAGCCAAGGTGGGTCGGTCGGATGTGGTTTGGCACCTGTGGGTTGGCCTTAATGGTTTGGCACATATGGGTCGGCATACCTGGGTTGGTGCACCTTAAGGAGATTGACAAGTTATTTGGTCTACAACAGAGTGATGCGACCAGCATTTCTTTGCTTCGAGTCACACCACCGCTTGCTACGAGTTCCTTAAGGGCCTGCTTCGAGTCGGCTACGAGACAACCCCTGGATCGGCAACAGGTGGGTCGGTGGTAGTGGGTCGGCATGCCTGGTTCGGTCTACCTAACCTACCAGCTATGGGCCAAGCTATCTTGGTCATGGGCCTGCACAAGGGATCCAACCTATCCTCGTCTATAAATAGAGGGGTAGGGGTCCAGTTCGGGGGACCCTTTTTCGAGAACTCCGGGGATACTCTGCCATTTTCTATACTCACTTCTTTCCTGTTCAAACTTGTATTCAAGTTGTTTGTTTACGGATTGTATCTGTACTCAAGTGATTGGAAAAGTAATAAAGATTATATTCAAAGTGGACGTAGGCAATTACGCTGAACCACTATAAATTTGGTGTTCTCGTTTTTTTGTTCCTTTTGCATTCAATTGTGTTACTCCTCTTTTTTAATTTACTTTCTTCATTAATCTCTCTACACAATTCTCTTCAAGGGTGTTAGTGACCAATTTTGGTGCTAATATTTTGGTGCTTTCATTGAGAGCGTTCATTCTCAGACTGTTAGGATCTACTTTGTTGCTACTAGATTGAGGAAATACCCCGAAGGAGATCCAAGTTCATTCTCAAGAGTTCATAGATTCTACTTAGAGTTCCTACGGATAACTCTAAGATGACAAGACCACGTACCAGATCCGCCTCCCACAACACTAATGCTAATGAGACCGCCAGCATCCAGCAATAGGACCCAGCAATCAGCAAGCTAATGCAGGTGCAGAACCCGCCACCATCCCAAACCAACCAGAAGCTGTCACCCAGGTGGAGTTCAATGAGCTGATGAGGGAGCTCGTGGAAAGCAGGAGACAGCTTAATGAGGAGATTCAAGCAAACGCCAACCTGATGACCTAAATTGCTCGGCATCAGCGTCAAAATGTTGGAGGAAGCCCTGCTTCCAACTTGTCATCCGACGGCTCTGCTTCATCAGATGAACACCCTAGGCGTAGACGCCACATGATTGAAACGGCACAAACTGGAGCAACAGAGCAATTGGTGGCAAGTTGCCAAGGACAAACCAACAGAAATGGTCCAAATTCGTTAGCTGGAACCGTGGCTCCTCAACTACACTTGGGCAGTCGCACCCAGCCTGGAGTGATAAACTTAGGATCTGGAGCACGCATGGGATCTGGTCAACCACCTCACCAGGATCGTAATGAAGCGGGTCCTCCAAATGCATACTTAGATGATCGCGGACTGAGGAGGCACCAGCCGAAGTAATCGCGCAGAACAGACATCGAATTGGCACCTCCCATTCAGACTCCCGATCTATCAGCTATGGTTAGGAAATTGATGAGGGAGAATCAGGGCTTGACTAATGATGATTGAGGCATATCGAGGAGTCATACCCCGTTCACCGATAACATCCTACAAGCTGAGTACCCCCAGAAGTTCAGTATGCCTACTATTCCAGCTTATGAAGGAATGACCGACCCTCGACAGCACATAATGAGATATGAGTGGATGATGAACTCGGCTAGGGCAAATGATGCTATCAAATTCAAATGCTTCCCAATAACCCTATCCGGAATCGCTACCATGTGGTTCACCAGACTTCCCCCACGATCGATCTCCAGGTTTGATGAGTTAGCGACGAAGTTCATGGAGCAGTTTAGGATCCATGCCACTCGCCCAAAGGACATGATGTCGCTATCCAGTGTGATCCAGGCTCCGGGCGAGTCATTGAAGGATTATTTGCAGAGATTTCATGTTGCTGCTACCGAAGTGAGCAACCTGAATTACCACGCTATCCTAATGGCCGTGATGCGAGGAGTGGATCCAGATTCTGAGTTTGGTGATTGGTTGGCGGGCAAACCACCGATCACCCTGGAATGTTTTTATTCGAAGGCAAATCAATTCATGAGGAAGGAAGAGGCCAGGTGGTCAAGGAGGAACATTGCTCCAAGACCCGATAAGGAAGCGGTGCAAAGCAACATTGCGGTGAATCAATCAGGCGAGTGTTCTGGTAAGGTCCAAGTCAATGTTCAAAATAAATCGGAGCAGTCCAAAGGATACGGAGGAGGAAATTCTGGACGAAAGAGGGAAGCAGAAAAGTGGAAACCAAAAATCCCAACCTATAGTGAATATATGCCTCTGAATACATCTTTGAAGTATATTTATCTATCAACTTGTAATACATTCCAATACCGAAAGCCGTGCCCAAAGGAATCGACTGAGGAACAAAAGCAGACTGGAAAGTATTGTCGGTTTCACGAGACCTACGGGCATAATACTGAAGAGTGCAGACACCTCCATGATGCTATAGAAAAGTTGATTCACTAGAGGAAGTTACAGCAGTTTGTTAAGAATCCGTAGGAAGGCGGACAAGGGACATCCAACCCCAATCACGGGCAAGCTTCACATCGACCTGAGGAGCCCGCTCAGACCGGAGGAAGGCTGGTTATAAACACGATAATCAGTGGACCTCATCCGACATACAAGAGTTGTCATGAAATGGAACGCTATGCTAGTTCCTTGAAGCATGCGGGCTTCGAGTGCGACTCGAACACAGAAGATGGGACTCCGGCGAAACAGCAACGAATGATGACCGATGATATAGTATTCAGGAGTAGGGATGCCGATTAGGTGGAGGCACCTACCAAGTACCCGATGGTTATCTCAGCTACGATCGGACCGACACTTGTGAGAAGAATACTAATTGATTGTGGGAGTTCTGTTAATATTATCTTCAAGAAGGCATATGACCGAATGAAGATGGAGGCGAAGGATCTGAAACCATCTAAAGCCCGCATTCACGGCTTTAATGGTGCAGCTACTGATGCGGTAGGTTTTGTCGAATTGCCGGTTGAACTTGGAGAAGGTGAACATAGGAGGGTACAGATCCTACCATTCATTGTTTTGGATGTTGATTACCCGTATAATGTTTTTCTGTGCCGACGGGCCCTGGCAGAGTTTAGGGCAGCTTTGGGCCCGTGGTGTTTGACCTTGAAATTTCCAACGGACAGTGGAGTTGGTGTAGTGCATGGCGATCAATCGACTGGTCATGCTTGTTATGTGGCTGAGCTGAGAGAGGCCCAACGAAGATAGAAGGGAAAGGGTGTGGACAAGCCTGTCCGCATCCATGTTACCAAAAATTGACAAATAGCGCCTAAGCCTTAGCTTGGGCAACACTATCGGATCTATAGAGACATAGATCCGAGAGATGATGATGAAGAACCCAAGGAGGCCAAGGCGGCGTCGGCTGAACTGACAGTTGACATTCCAGTCAGCCATGATGACCCGTCACGGGTGCTTAAGATTGGATCATAGCTCAACCCCTCGATGATGAGGGATCTTACTGATTTCCACTGAGCGAACTCGATGTATTCGCTTGGATCCATTCTGATATGTGTGGGATTTCTCCCGCCGTCGCAAGTCATATGTTGAACATTGACCCAAAGAATGTGCCAATGAAACAAAAGAGGAGAGGCATGGACCCGAAGAGGTCCGCTTCTCTCATAGAGGAGGTGGATAAACTCAAACCCAATGGGTTCATCCACGACGCCCTGAATGGATATCTAATCCCATACTAGTGAGGAAGGAAAACGGGAAGTGGAGGACCTGTGTTGATTACTCGGACCTGAACAAGGCATGCCCTAAGGATAGTTTTACATTGCCCAGAACTGATCAGCTGGTCGACTCGACAACGGGACATGAGTTGTTGTCTTTTATAGATGTGTATTCGGGATACAATCAAATCCCGATGCACATTCTGGATCATGAGCATACCAGTTTTGTCATTGATGTTGGATTGTATTGTTATGTAGTGATGCCTTTCGGGTTGAAGAACGCATGGGCAACTTATCAGTGTTTGGTGAATCGGATGTTTAAAGACCAGATTGGTAGAACGATGGAAGTCTATGTGGATGATAAGCACGTGAAGTCACGAGAGTCAAACGACCACATTCGAGACTTAGCAGAGATGTTTGATATACTCAGATTTTACAAAATGAAAATCAATCCATTGAAATGTTCCTTTGGCGTTGCATCGGGGAAGTTTTGGGTTTCATTGTCAACGCGCGAGAAATCAAAGCGATCCTAGAAAAGGTTCAAGCTATTCGAGACATACAAGCACCCAGAACTATAAAGCAAGTACAAAGCCTGAATGGGAAAGTCTCTACGTTGAGTCGATTTATATCCAGACAACCGACAAGTGTATCCTTTCTTTGATGTGATAAGAAAAGGGAAAAGAAATTTCGAATGGACGCCGAATTATGAGGACGCGTTCCGAGCTCTGGTGAGTCACTTGGAGAGGCCCCATGTTCTATCAAAGCCCGTAGACCATGAGGAGTTGTAAGTTTACTTGGCCGTATCCCAGCATGCCATCAGTGCAGCTTTGATTCGTGAGGAGGACCGAATCCAAAAGCCAGTGTACGATGTTAGTAATCGTTTAATGGGGGCAGAGAGAAATTATCCCAAGATTGAGAAGCTGGCTTACTGTTTGGTGATCGCATCACACAAACTCTGCCCGTATTTCCAGGCACATCCGGTCAGTATCTATACCGATTAACCTTTGCGGTAGGTGCTCCAACGACCAGAGACTTCTGGAAGGTTACTCAAATGGAACATTGAGCTAAGTCAGTTCGACACCACCTACCTGCCACGGAGGGCTATCCAAGGACAAGAGCTAGCAGATTTCATTGCAGAATTCACTATATCAGATGAGCCAAGTGGAAGTGATGTGATTCCCGCTGTTCGATGGAAGCTATATACCGATGGAGCATCCAACGACCACTGTTTTGGGGCTGGTGTTATTCTCATAACTCCCGAGAACCGATCGATTTGTTACGCTTTGAAGCTTAACTTCCCCGCTACCAACAACGAAGCCGAATATGAAGCGTTGATCGTTGGATTGAAGCTTGCCAAAGAACTTGGAGTGAAATCGATTGAAATCTTTTGTGACTCACAGTTGGTGGTACACCAAGTACGGGGGAACTATCAGGCAAAGGGACAAAGGCTTGCTCCATACCTCGCTTGGGTTCAAGAATTGTTGGCGGACCTCAAATACTACGATATTTCGCACATTCCATGCGAACAATACAGGGAAGCCGATTCCTTGGCAAAATTTGCAAGCACTGGCGATGCACAACAGATGGGATTGGTTCCCGTTGAAACTTTACATGCCCCGAGTAAAAATGAGATGGAGGTTGATTTCATGGAGAATATGGAAACTGAAAGGGAGTCGTGGATGACCTCATTCAAAGAATACTTGTTACACGGAACCTTACCCGAGAGACGACAAGTCGTTCGCAAGTGTAGAATATGTTAGTGTATGATTTTTGTTTGATGATAATAAACATATATATTCATTTAAATGTATTTGTTATTGTACTATTTTATTTTTCACATAATTAAATAAATATTTAATGAATAAAATAAATAACACAGAATTTAAATTCAAACAAATATTTTATTACAATTTTGAATAGTACAAATTTGAGCTCTCACTATATATACACAATTGCAATTACATTACAATTTCGATTACATCACAAATTTCAATTTACAATGTTGACCTCACTACATATCACTCATTCACTCGTATTTATCTTCAACTCTATTCCAGATTGAATCCAGCATCTGAATTATCTGCAAAATAAACACTTACGCAGTAAAATTGAAAAAGAAATATTTATGCAGTGTACAATGAAATGTGTGATTTTGAAAATGTTATTTGCCTCAGTTATTTGGGTTGTTCATCATCATTTATTTTGAATTCATCTTACACGAACAGCTTGTAACATGCACTGTGTATCACTGTACATGCCACAAGGCCATGCATACCGATATACACTTAATAAAACTGCAGGGACAGGTGAGCACAAGGTCAAACCCGAGCCGAGGCTAGATTCAACTCAAGTGCACGCAATACAACATACAACATCTCAAATATACACATGAGAGCAAACAAGTATGGCTCGAACAATACAAAACTGAGGTAAACACAGACCAAACTGCAACAACACATGGAACCAATCAAATCGGAGGCTCCAAGTTCAATGAAATGGTCCGTGCACATAAAGACTCAAATGTACATAACCAGATCACACATGAACACTTGAATCATAAACATGTACACAAGTGTGTCAACACAACCAGACCCAATAGACCAGATACAAATGGTCAGGTGCAAAGCAATGGAACAACAAGTAAATGGCAGTACATGAGCATGATATGATCAAGCATAGTATCTATAGAAGTTCAATGAAATGATCAAAGAGGAATAGTCAGGACATACATATATACATATGTATACACACATGTATACATATATAGGATACATATGTAACCTGACTAGGCACAAGTCCAGACTCAATGAACACATGATAACAAAATCAACTTGAAAGCATTTCAAAAGAAAGCAGTCAAAGCAAACAATACAAACCAGACAACAATACTGCAACCAAACTTGACCAAATCATCATAACCCAAAAACCAGATCAAGTGCAACATCAAGTTCACATACATACAACTCTGCATAAATAGAAAAGCCTCAACATACATATATACATGCATGTATACATGTATATACACGGTGACAAACTAATGCAACAGAGATGTATGCATACACATGAAACCAGAGGGATGAAGAAGTCAACATGTATGCAACATAGTAGAATGCAAGACAACACAAAGGAGCACTTGAAGCAAATGTATACAGACCTCACATGAAATGCAACAGCAATGATCATAGTGAAGACATCATCATCATCAATAAACCAGATTGCAATGTAGACTACATGAACAAGACAACTATACCAACCAGACTCCAAAGACATTGATACAAGCATTATATCAATATGAACAGGAGCACTTTCAAAAATAAAGTGTCAAGAAAAACAACACTGCATCCAGACTTAAACTGAATCAAAAAAAGACATGAGACCATAATTCAGTGCATATGTACAGGAGTGCAAGGCATAATGGAATCACAGTCAACAAGCCAGTGAAACCAGACTAGACTCCAAACAAATGAACACAACAACATGACTACTAACACTGCAACCAGACACACTTGAATATCAATGTAAATCAAGTAGAACAAGGCATCACAACATACATATATATATGCACAAACACACATGTATACATATATATATATGTGCAGTGACGACAAGGGATGAAACATAGACCAGTTCGAATACAAGTGCAATGGATAGAACCAAACTTCAATACAAGAAATTGGAAACAAAGCAAACCATGGAAAATGTAACCGCAGTCAACAAAAATTCAAAATGCCAAAGAATCAAAGCCGTGGTGACCAAGGTAGAGTTCGAACAAGTCAGAGTCAAAGCCAGGTGATAACACAAATTAAACAAGTCCAGATCATATCAAAGTTCAAATAACAAAGTCATAGGAGAAAAGACCGGAGCAAATTCAAACTTACCAAGCAACACGTGTGAAATGAAAAAGTCAGAAAACATCATCAACATTTGATTACAAATCAATGGCCGAGCATAGCAATTTGAAGAATTCAAATGGAATTATACGAACGTAAATATAGGGCTTTCATCCCTATTTAAACCCAATCATCATCATCGGCAGTGTATTCGAGTTCAAGAAAAATACCAGAGCTAATCACTGAAGTAAATCAAACCAATAACTCAAATCTAGGTCGAGCAAAAATTGAAATCGAAAAAGAAAGTCACGTACCAAATTTCATCCTAACATTCGAGCTCGACAAATTGGAGCAGTCGATAACCAACCAAAGCCAATGATCAATTAACGAAGCCAATTGAATGAAATTATAATCTCAATTGATCATAATCAAAGCGGCGAGTTCAATCAATCAAAAGCCCAAATTATATAAAGAGGAATGAAGAAAGCATCGGCCGAACATAAGCAAAAAGGAGAAGACGTCTACTTTATTTTCTTAAGTGATAAATTTATTTGGGCCGGCTTATATATTATATTGGGCTTATTTTTAAATTAGGGTTTTGTTTAGTATTTTTATTTATTTTGTAATTTTCTTTTTTAAACTGTGTTTTTCTAATCGTGTGACTAGGTTACGAACTACGGTGGTGTAGTTCGAGAATTCGCAACTCAGTGGCTGAGTTGTGGCAGGGTTTTGAGCGAAGAGTTTGATTATTCGATAGGGGGTGTCGCAAGTTTACGTGTGTAAGTGTCTGACTACTTAATTTCTAGTAGAAACCTGGAGGGCAGCACGTAGGCAGGGTTTTGCCGAAGATGGGTAAATCTGTGTTGTTCTATTTCTGCTTTTTATTATTCTGCTATTATCTGTGCTGCAATTATTATATATATTTCCACATTAATTTTTATTATTATTAGTATCACCCTATTCACCCACTCTAGGGTGAAATCGATCCTACAGCAAGGCCTCGCGGTATATAGTGTAGGATGGAATGATGTATCGGAAGGGTTTCTCCATTCCCTTGCTTAGGTGCATCGCCCATGATGAGATAAAGCGAGGTTTAAGGGAAGTCCATGAAGGAGAATGTAGCGACCATACTAAGGGGTAGACACTAGCCAAAAAGATACTCCGCCATGGATACTATTGGCTGACCATGAATCGGGACGCCGTGGACTATGTAAGGAGATGCGACAAATGTCAAAAGTACGCAAAGATCCCGAGAGCGCCGATGATGGAACTCACGCAAATGGCCAGTCCATGGCCGTTTGCGATATGGGGATTGATATTATCGGCTCCTCGCCAATCTCCAAAGGTGGTGCGAAATACATAAATTGTCATGGTCGATTACTTCACCAAATGGGCAGAAGCGGAGCCATTAGCTACGATCACCATCAAAAAGGTCATTAACTTTGTTGTGCGAAACATTATATGCCACATTGGTCTCCGACTGACTATCATTACCGATAATGGAACTCAATTTGAGAGTAGAGAATTCCAAGGGTTCTGTCAAAAATATTGCATTGAGAAAAGGTCTGCAGCAGTCGCTCACCCTAAAGCGAAAGGGCAAGTTGAAGCTGTAAATAAGATAATCAAGTCCATCTTGAAAAAACGTTTGGACAAGGCTATAGGCAAGTGGGTGGATGAGCTTCCAACGACACTTTGGGCATACAGAACCACCCACAAGTCCGCGACTGGCCATACTCCTTTCGACTTGGCATACGGCACTGAAGCAGTTATACCCATGGAACTTGAAGTTCCTTCTCACTGGGTGACTCATTATGATCCTAGAACGAACCGAGATCTTTTACTGGAATCGTTGGACTTTGTTAATGAGAAGCGTGAAGAAGCTGATTTAAGGACGGCCGCATATCAGCACCGGGTCGCTCGATATTATAATGAAAAAGTTCGACCTAGAGCTTTCGATATGGGCGACCTTGTTTTGAAGCCAGTTTTTCCAGTCCCATCACATATGAATCCCACATGGGAAGGTTCGTACGTCATCGAACAGAGGCTTGGAGAAGGAACCTTCAAGCTAGCGACTGTTAATAGTGTGACACTCCCTAGAGCATGGAATAGCGAGCATTTGCGCTGTTATTATACTTAGTTTATTTCTTTTGCATTTTAGTAGCAAATGTTTCCAATATATGTTTCTTTTGTTGTTCTCTGTTTCCGACATATAATAAGACAATTCAGTTTGTCCATATTTTCTACAATCAATAAAGGCTTGAAGCTGTTTCCTATGAACTGTTGGTGTTCCGTGTTTTATAATTTCATGAAAAAATTAATTTGCATTAATCTGTATGGCGTATGAATGCACACACAAAACTAAAAGTCGACCAGCTACGTACTGAAAAATCTCTAAGTCCCCAGAGTGCGGACTGGAGTACTCTAAGTCCCCAAAGCGTGGACTAAAGTATAAACGATTCAAAAATATCTAAGCCCCAGAGGACTAGAGTACTTTAAGTCCCCAGAGCGTGGACTAGAGTATAAACAATTCAAAAATCTCTAAGTCCCTGAAGCGGACTAGAGTACTCTGAGTCCCCAAGCGTGGACTATAGTATAAACGACTCAAAAATCTCTAAGTCCTCAGAGTGTGGACTGGAGTTCTCTAAGTCCCCAGAGCATGGACTAGAGTATAAACGATTCAAAAATATCTAAGTCCCCATAGTGCGGACTGGAGTACTCTAAGTCCCCAAAGCGTGGACTAGAGTATAAACGATTCAAAAATCTCTAAGTCCCTGAAGTGGACTAGAGTACTCTGAGTCCCCAGAGCGTGGACTAGAGTATCAATAATTCAAAAATCTCTAAGTCCCCAAAGTGTGGACTGGAGTACTCTAAGTCCCCAGAGTGTGGACTAGAGTATAAACGATTTAAAAATCTCTATGTCCCTAGAGTGCGAACTGGAGTACTCTAAGTCCCCAGAGCGTGGACTAGAGTATAAACAATTCAAAAATCTCTAAGTCCCTGAAGAGGACTAGAGTACCCTGAGTCCCTAGAGCATGGACTAGAGTATAAACGACTCAAAAATCTCTAAGTCCCCAGAGTGCTGACTGGAGTACTCTAAGTCCCCAGAGCGTGGACTAGAGTATAAACGATTCAAAAATCTCTAAGTCCCTGAAGCGGACTAGAGTACTCTGAGTCCCCAGAGCGTGGACTAGAATATAAACAACTCAAAAATCTCTAAGTCCCTGAAGCGGACTAGAGTACTCTGAGTCCCTAGAGCGTGGACTAGAGTATAAATGACTCAAGAATCTCTAGGTCCCCAGATTGTAGACTAGAGTACTCTGAGTCCCCAAGTGTGGACTGGAGTATAAACGGTATGAAAAAATTCTTACGTCCCAGAATGTGGACAGAAGTACTCTAAGTCCTTTAAAGGTGGACTAGAGTTTAAATGACCCACAAGACTTTGAATTTTAGTTTCAGACTAAATTATAAGTTATGCGATGAGAGTCTATGAATGCAAAGAAACAAAATTTTATTTATTTCTCAAAAAAATTTCCTTACAACTTCTCCAAAAGTTCGAAGGCCAATTCTATCTACAATGACTACTGATGAAAGAAAGAAAAAAAAGGAAAGGAAATCAACCACATGATTATCAACTATTTGAGCTAAGCAAAATGTTGCAAGGCGACGGCTACTTCTTTGGTTTTCTTTCCCTTTTCGGCTTTTCCGAAGTCTCCTCATCTGAGTGTCTTTTCCTAGAACCTTTGCTTCCCGGGAACATGGTACCCGAGGATGGAGGAGGAACTTCCAAGGGTGTGGTCCCACTAGGGAGAATGACCTTCAACAGCCTATTTAAGGAATCGTCGAGCTCCAGCACCTTGGGTTCTGTCTTAACTTTGATTCTCTCTTTCTCTTCCTCCTCGAGTTGCTCCTTCATACTAAGCTTGGAAGTTTGCTTGGAAGCGCCTGTGATTTTGACATCGTCGTGTTCTTCTACAGGTGAGGGATCTTCAGGTTTATCCTCATCTAGCACCTCGATCACTTGAGCATCGGGACCAGGGGTATCTCCGGTGTGAGGTGCCTCAGCCTCTTTTTATTCCCGCTCCATGGCGACATCGCTCCTTGGAGTCGGCGTAGGACCAGAGTGACCTATACGAATTCATGAAAAGCAAATGTTAGAACACATCCATTCCTCGCCAAAAGTTATGATTCCCTGAACTCTAGAAGGTGAAGCTACGTACCAGCTTCCAATTGACTTTCAGTGGTCCTCGGAGTATCACCCCCAGGGATTGGGGATAAAATGTTAATGCCAAGTCTAGGCTTCTCTGGGTCATAACCAACATGCTACTCGGGAGGCCCAAGTGACGAAGTCTTGACCAATTGAACGGGAGGAGGAACTTGAGACCCAGTGCTGGATGGGCCAGCAATATCTTCCTTACCCTTCGATGACGGGGAGTCTCTTCCAAAGAGGGCTTTTGCCGTAGATAAGTCTGAAGGCTCATTTCCTCGGAGCACTTCCCTCACAAGAGTCTCTTCATCAACCTCTTCAACGCCCAGCTCCACTTTCTTAATTTTTATCAAAGTATCCCATGCTTCAGCTAGCGATTCGAGATAACCATCGCCCAAGAAAGATAGGTCGCGGTGTATGAGAACTCTTGCATTGTACTCGACGATGAGTGCGTCAAAGGAAAGCTTAATCTCTTCTCTGCCGGCCTCGGTCGCTTCCTCGATTCGGGAGTCTACCTTTGAAAGTGCCGCCTTTTGCCTTCTCCGCGAGCTGCATCTTTTAGCGTTTCAATCTTGATTAGCTCTTTGTCGAGTTTTGTTTTCAAATTCCTCATCTTGACGATTTCATCGCAGTATTTTTGTGATTCTTCCCGCGCTGCGATTTTTTCTTCCTTTTCTTCGGAAAGCAGCTCCTCCAACTCTTCGACCCGACGAGCGAGGACATCTTTCTCTTTTTGCAGAGAGTCTTTTTCCAGAGCTAGAGCGCCGTTGCGTTAAACTACCTCGTTTAACTCTTTTTTATGACTGGCCTCTAAGCGTCTGACCACTTCAGTTGTCTCCTTGGCATTCTTTTGGGCGGCCTCGAGTTGAGATTTGTATAAGAGTAGTTCCTCATCCTGGCCCTTTATAACATCTCTGTCATGAATAGCTTCGAGCTTAAGGCGGTCAATCTCATGTTGGCGCTCCATGGAGACTTCCGAGACTTTTTCCACTAAGTGTACGAACGCGTCATGCTGGAAACATACATCGTTATTGCAAGCAATAGCGCTCTGTTTGATGTGCCTAGGAATAGGATGAATTGCGGGGAGAAATTTCAGTCCGTCGAAACAGGTCTTCGGAAACGTAGCCTTGAGCTCGGCTAATTTTTCTACCGTGGATGGATCGTGAGCGGGAGTTGGGGGAGTCTGCCATACCGAAGTCACGGATTTCTTGTGAGGCTCGCGGGATTGCTTGGTGCTTAAGGAGCCAGAATGTTGGTCGTGAGGGAGTTCAGACTGGGAGCCTTTTTGAGCAGACTTGTCCCCACTACGCAACGAAAGATTGGGAGGATAATTTGGATATGAAGAGTGGCCATATGTCCTCCTTCTGGAAGATGAGGACGACTCTCTAGAATGATAGTTTCTATCTTCGCCTTCATCCCTATCTCTTCGTTTACCCGATCCTGAGTCTCGACTAGAATGATAGAGGATGGAGGATCCTCGGAGATGGTCAATGCCATGTGTGTGCCCCATTTCACCTGTACGTAAGATTAAACGAGAACGAATTAGTAGAAGTCACATGATGAACTGAATTTAGGTGCATGGTGGAGTGTAAGTGTTCGTGTGTGTCCTAGTGCATCCCCCCAACGGACCAGTGTTTTTTGCTTTACTCATCGGAGTTTTCTCTCCCTGATCATGAAGCTAAGCGCCTTCATCACTTCTCGCAGGCGAGTTAAATCCCAGAGCGCCGGGATTATTGAAGTCATAATTCAATAGATCGTCGGGGATGGTCAAGTCAGACAGTCCCTTAAGTGAGCTTTCCATTTTTGAGAAGACGATCCTTTCTCGATAGGGGTTATCATGACCTTCGAATTTCCACCGACTTTTCTCTTTTTCAGCTTATACGCTAAGCTCTTCTTCTTTTTCGAAGGAGGCGGTGGTTGGTCGGCACCGGGTGCATCAGCTACTAGCACTTGTCCGGAACTTATATTCTCATCAGTCGGCACTGGCACCTCAGTTTCTTTAATCTCGCCTTCCTCGGTAGTATCGTGAGCTCCTTCGGCAGGGGGCATCAAAGGACCGGCTTGTTCTTTACTCGCTTCCACAGTCATTATTGCAATTGTGGTACCAGTTGGAAGGCTAGTCCTACGAATCTCTTCTAGTAATCCGAACCTCGAAAGTAGTTTGTTGGTAACTACCGATTTGATGTCCCGATCTTCCATAGGGGTAGCTCGAATAGCCTCAAATGCCTCAGAGTACCTGGCGCCTTCGAGTCGTGGGGCGGATACTTGTAAGGATTAAATGAAGTTCAGACTTTCAGAAAGATGTGCCTTAAGTCTTAGAATAAAGAGTGAGATAAGGATGAGACTTACGTCCTTCCCGCCATCTTCTCGTAAAGCCAGGAGGACAACGTACGTAGAACCACTCCTGTTTGAACTGAGAAAGCTTGTTCCACGCGCCCATCAAAACTTGACATTTGGGGTATGGCTCGAGGAATATGTAGGATGGACTATCACTACGTCGCTTGAAGAGGTAGATGTAGCGGATGCCCTCAGAAGTTGGAGGTCTGAATAGGAAGCTCATGAAGGGAATGTATGTACCGTGAATAAATGCATGGCTGTTAGGGTGTAGTTGTGCAGGAGCAATCCCTATATATTGTAACACTTCACAGATAAATGAATTGAAGGGTGGCACGCTTCCGGCCCAACACATGAATTTGTTGCACGTAGTGTATCCAGCTGGGGGCAAGTGGGGCCGATCTTGAGTTGACGGAACCAGAACGTCGTCAAAAGGGATTCCATGGATAGAGCACAATTGACGGAGAGCGGCTTCGCCGATTTTAGAGGCCTACGAATCAACGGGGTTATCTAAAATGACAGCTCCATTTATGGCATCAGGGGCCGGACCGATAACCTCGGCAGGGAGAATTTGAATGTCGGGAATGGGGGCGAATGACAGACTTGACGTCCCCACTACCTCTTGTCGTGAACTTGGTCCATGCTTGTCAGAAACAGTGGCGGAGCTTGACTTCTTATACATCTCAAAAAAGCGATTGATGTGAATAGATACCTGTTTAAGCTATACTTGAAAGATAATCGACATCAAAATATAACAACAAAATATTCCCCCTGTATGGTGTGTAAACTAGTGCAACCATTCAAGCATGAGTATAAAATTATTAAAGTTCTAAAGACCGATAAAGCGTGATTGAGCTTTAAACTATCATCTTCGGGGACCATCATCCCTGACCGTCTCCGACAGCTTGTCCTATGTTGGGTAGCGGAAGTCTTGGAGTTGGGCATTGGCAACATAGATTATAAAGGTTGTTACTTATATTTGTCGAGATAGATTCGCGTGTAAAATTACTTAAGTTGTGTGGTAGTTAATCTGGATTAGGTCATTGGGCTTATGTGCTTTGGTCCTTGTCATTGTCCATTATGTTATGCTTAGGCATGGAAATAAGTTGTCCTGATTTATGCGGTATTCAAGTTAGAATAGTCCTAATTGCCAATACGGACTCCAACACCTAGAGCCGATCCACGCATTTTATCTCCTATACCAATCGCCCCTCAAAAACAACCGACCCATACACTCTCTCGAGATCACCGACCCACTCTCCTACAGACTACCGACCATCTCTTTAGACCAGAATAACCGATCCTCTCATTCTTTATCCCTCTCTCTCTAATCACCGACCCACACTCCATCTCCCTTGATACCAACCCACTTTATCTCCCTCAGCACCGACCCACTCTCTTTCCCTCTCGGTGCCGACTCACACTCTCCTTCAAACAACCGAACCACTACTTAACTCGAGCACTCGACCTACTCTTTCTCTCAAGGTACCGAACTAGAATTACCTAGGCAGCCTACCTGATGACTCTCTTTCGGAATACCAACCCAGCCTTATAGCCTCATCTTCACCGTTAAAACAACAAAACTATCGTCTTCTACGCATCACTGCCCTCTCATTCTAAAACCACCTATGGCCGCTCTTCTCAAATCGATAACTGCTCATGTCAAAAACCCTCTATTGACATCGTTTATCCCCTCACTATGTTCCTCTCCTCTTCAGCTCACCATGCAAAGCAATACGACTACATGGCTCGGCTTTAGTCCGTGTTCAAGAAAGCGCGGCTTAAGCATTTAAAATGACACATGAATCCTCACATATTCAATGAATAAGAATTTGAGACAAATGCTTTCTGGAACCTGGGCTCAAGAATGAAGAGAGGTCACGTGTAGGAAGTAATTGAATAGAGGAGGGGAGTAATACGGTGGGGGAAAGGGGGCCTTGGTTGTCTTAGCAGGGATAGAGAAGATGAAGTATAAAGTGAGAAGGGGGAGAAAGAGATAGGAGCGTGGGCTTTTATATGTAGTGAAGGGGAGACTAACGGGCGTCATCCTGTGGAACCGGTCATCATGTTTTGGTGGGTCGGTATTGATACGTCGACCCACCCTTTGTTTTAAAAATAAATTAAAATAAATAAATAATAAAAGACATAAACATATGTATGTTTATGTAATAATAATAGATAGAACATAAATACGATAAAAATGAAGTAAAATGTGTATACGTGAATGTGTACATATATGATGGTAATGGAGGGAGGTGATATGATAAAGAGATGGATATTACAAGATGAATAGGAAAACAAGAATTTAAGAAACCCACTGTAGTTCAGCCTTCGAGAGGCTGAATACATTTGCTTTTGAAAATCTAAGACAGGAATTCGAGAGCCTCTTTGAAACTAACTAGTATGTTCAGACAGCACAAAGCTTCGTCAAAGGCCAATGAAAAGCGACAGTCAGTTACCATCCGGGATGGCCTAGCCTCTGAAAGCAGGAATTACTCACTGATTCAAAGCGCATCATGTTGATTCACACAACGCACTTTGGGGGGCAAATGTTAGCTGGCTACTTGGCCCGGCTACAAAGCGATAGTTGCAGAGGCTATGGTTGAGCCTAGATGGGATTTGAACCAAAAGAGATATAGAGGTATAAGGGTTCGGTGTAACTCGATTAGTTTGGTATGTGAGTGGTTCGGCCTACATATATGGTTCGGCATGTCTGAGTGGCTCTGTATATTTAGGTGGATCGGGCTCTAGACGTGGTTCTGCATGTGTGGGTCAGCCATAAAAGGATTGACATATATGGTTCGGCACGTATGGGTCGGCATGGGTGGCTCGGTCAAGGAAGGAAGATCATGCGTGGGTCGGTCTTGATGGGACGACATGTATCATTCGGTCAGGGAAGATAAGTCAAAGTAGGTCAGCAAGTATCGTTCGGTCATGGTAGGAAAGCCAAGGTGGGTCGGTCGGATGTGGTTCTGCACCTATGGGTCGGCCTTAATGGTTTGGCACATGTGGGTCGGCATACCTGGGTCGGTGCACCTTAAGGAGGTTGACAAGTTATTTGGTCTACAATAGAGTGATGCGACCAGCTCTTCTCAATCCTGTCTATGAAGAATAATTTGATACTTTATAAAATAGTTTAAACATAGTTTATAAAAAAATTAACCTTTGAAAAACTTTTATAAAATAGTTTTAAATATATTTTGAAAATATGTTTTGTTTTAAAGATAAATGATTAGAAAATGAGAAATAGAGATCAAAGATTGCTACCAAAGACTTTAAAAATATTCTATGACTCTTTAAACTTTACCATAGTCTTGAGATCTTCATATCTTGATCTTGATACTCATGAGTCTTCATGTCCATCTTTGAGTTTTTATACTGTACAGTCTTCGATTCAACACATATATAATATCCTACACTATATACTATATAACTTGACAAAACATTAGTAATGTATTATTATTATCAAGGGTGTTATTATCAAAATGAATAAATGGGGTATTAACATCAATACCCGATTGGTAAATATTATTGTATACAAACTCTACCTAATACAGATGATCTTCCTAAGATCCTTCAAAATCCAAGGCACGTGCTCTCAGCAGAGCCCTTAGTACACGGTTTACTGTGACGACCCACATTTCGGAAGGTTTAAATCGATAATAATCCACACACGTCCAACTTAAACAATCCAGAACATAGATAATCATTCGGGTTAATTAAGAAAAATAAGAAAAGAAGAAGAAAATAAACACAGAATCTCGCAGCAGAATGACAAAATAAAATAATCAAATAAACAGTTCATGAAGTTGTTTATATTATACATTTGATTATAATTTATATAACATTTACCAGAGTTATATATACAACAGGGTCAACTAAAATAATGTAGTCGAACAACATGATGCAGAAATAATAATAATAATATACCAAATCTTCATCTTCGTCCGCCAGAGAATAATCTTCAATGCGCTGAAAAACTCAGGATTGACCCGAGCGTAATAAAAAGACAAAACACTCGAGTCAGGACTAAAATATCCTTATGTGAGTCAAATCGATATCACATAACATGAGTGTAATAGCATCAGAGATGTTTATGGGATTTCACATCTCATATCCAGTGTATAACGTGCGTGCAATAACTCAAGAGATGTTACGGGATTTTCCATCTCTTAAGGATCCATCAAAATATTTATTTGTAGTAGAATACGCTACATATATATTGTCTAATCCATAAAATAAATATTTTTCTTAGCGTTAAGGCTTTACACTAATCCCCCTTAACGTGTTTTTTAAGCATTGTCGTACAGTTTGCATATAATGCCCCAGTCGAACGTCGGGAGATAAGGATGCACCGTGATACGACAACACTAAACCAAAATCGTAGGGTCTCGTATAGGGATAAAATTATGATAAGGCATGTGAGGCAATACCCAAGGTAGGATACTACCAGTTCGGGTCGTAGAGCTGGTGGTAACGCATCGTAGCCACGACCGCCCGCCGCGTCCATCCATCCCATATCGAGTCAAAGGGAGGCTATCCCAAATCAAGGTGCACCAATCGAAACCAACAACAAGAGTAATAATATGGACCAAGTCCAAGAAAATTGAAGAATGGATGTCCTTAGGGGTAATTAGCCCGCTTGGCCCTGTCAAGCCATCCTGTTTTAGTCATTTCAAATTAGCATAATTGCCAAGGTCTATCCATCATCGTTCTTTTTTTTCAAATCCAGCAAACGACCCAAATCCAACCACTTCGTTTGGAGTCTCCTCCGCGTACACAGTTGTTAAAGTGGTTCTAATATTGACAGAGAGTATGGCAATAAGAGGCTCCGGTCTCTTTAACAACCAAATGTTGTTTTACACACCAGTTGTACTTTTATATTTCGAAAACAATTCGTAATTGATATCAAATATCATATTCGCTTCAAAATCAAATTCATTTCGAAATCATCATATTTACTCAAAATATACAATTTTAAATCAAAATCATTTCGCCTTAATATCTCGATTTCGCTTCCAAAATTGTTTCGAATTTCAATAGTTATAACTTCATTTTAACCCAATTCGTATTTCAATCAACGATTTTAATATAAACATTCCAGCCTTTGACCAGTTTGAATTTTTGAAAAAAGTTTGGAAAAAGGTTTTAAAGTGTTTAAAAATAGTTTAAATAGTTTGATATAAAATGATTTAAGTATTTAAAATGTTTTATAAAATAAAATAGTTTGGAAAACCAAAATAATTTGAATATTTAAAAGTTAGATTTTAAATAGTTTATATTAAAATAATTTATTTGAAAACTGTTTCAAGGTCAAACTGATTCAATTCCAAATTTTCAAATTCAAATCAATTTCCATTTCCATTTAAATCGATTCAATACCGATTTCAATTCGAATTAACTTCGATTCCAAAATCAATTCAAATCGATTTCGATTTCAATTTCAAACTAATTCAATATCGATTTCAATTCCAGTTAACTTCAATTCAATTCCAATTTTAATTAATTTCAATTCAATCATCAATTTCAACCATTTCGATTTATATAAATTCAATTTTGATTTTAGAATATCGATTTAAATCATTTAAATCAATTTCAGCTTCAACGTTCAATTTAAGGTTCAAATCTTCAAAATAATTCAACTTCGAACCCAAATTTGGAAATATCCATTGAAATTGCTTTTACTTAGCAATGTTTCAGAGTTCGAATAAAAGTTCAAATCACTTAAACAAATCAATTTCCATCGTCCAAATGGTTTCTCAATTATAACTTCAAAATTTCAAACTCGATTCTTTAAACAATTCATGTTGACAAGTTCATTTTTAACATTTTGAGCTTGAGTTCAAAAAATAATTCCATTTCCATAAATTCGATTTTATTTCTTAAAATCAAAATCAATTTAAATAATTTCAAATCAAAATCTTAAAATCATTTAATTTAACCAATCCGGTGTCCGTATAT
Organism: Allium fistulosum; assembly: GCA_030737815.1. Classification (NCBI taxonomy): domain Eukaryota; kingdom Viridiplantae; phylum Streptophyta; class Magnoliopsida; order Asparagales; family Amaryllidaceae; genus Allium; species Allium fistulosum. Next base: position 474,025,495 of record CM060904.1, read on the forward strand.
AATTTTCTATCCTATGGCCAAGTGAATAATTATTTCGATTTAATTTCAAGGATGGATATATATTATTTCAATCCGAAATAAATGTCATATGTATATATCATTTCAACCTATTTCTTAATTTATTCGAATTTTATGTACTATCAAGTAATTTAAAGGGTGATAACAGAATATATAAAAATAAATAAACATGCAAATCATCCAAAATCTCAACCAATTAGCATTCATCATAAACAATCATCCAAACAGTCAATAAATCACATCAATTAACCAATTATCAATAATCGAGAATTTTACTAGCAGTTTAATTCTAATTTCCATTTAATTGCTAATTCAAAATTTCTAACATATAAATTTCCATATCAATTCCCATGTCGGTTAAATTTACCAAACAACAATAGATAATTTAAATCACTTCAGAATTTCAATTTAAGTAACATAAAAATAATTTAGTACATTGTGATCGTTATAAAACACTCACCTTTTATTTGAAACCGGAAATATTTCAGCTTCAAATAAATACCACTTCGATTTCAAGCCATAGACGACTTCGATACGATCCCAACTCAATTCGTTTCACTCGAAACGGACCTCGTATGCAAAAGTTATGATTTTTATTAGCAAAGCGATATAATTAAAATAAATTAACATAACAAAATTTTTAAAAAAAAAACTAACGTTACCAGCTCCCTTCCTCTTACGCGATACACCAAGACCGCATGCACATGAGAACCCAACTGTCGCGACCAAAACCCTCATCCACGTGCACACAAATGAACACCGGAGGTTGATCCGCCACTGCCATCGCACGTGCCTGCGCTCAATCCCCCACCGCCAGCCACCTCGCACTATGTGCCACTTCCGTTCGCAAGCGCTAACCCAAAACACGCGACCCCTTCAAAGCCAGATTCATGCGAATCCGTGACGTAATAGCACGAATCAACCGTTGGATGTGTAGAACTCGTCGAGCTGTACAACTTTGTTTTTGGAAGATTTTGATTTCGATGAGCGAATTTGGAGATATCGAGGAGAGAAGATGGACAAATTTCGGCCATTAAAATGTTAGAGAGAGCGACCGTCTCTTACTAGGGTTTTGGAACGATATGGACAGCTTATTATACAAGTTTTCGATCCAATACACACCTAAATTTTCCAAACTCCAAACGAAGTGTGCCGCCTGGCATTCATAATGTTTTACCCCCATTCCGAACGCAATGGAACTAGTCTCGAGGCCTAATTCGATCGTATGCAGAAGATAGCTTTTCAAAATAAATTAATTTTAATTAAATTCGTTTAATTGATTTTTATGCGTTTCAAGTTCGCACGGCCAAACGACAAGTCCGATTGCTACGAAACTTGAAATCCTATAATAATTCACTATTGCGGATCCGATGAAATTAGTTTCGTCGAAATCCCAGACAGTGGCAAAAATGGCTATTTTTACTCGTTAATTATAACGAGCAATTTCCAAAATTTAATTTAATCACTTTAAATTCCATTTTAAAAGTTAATAATCTTCGTTCATATTTAAATAAATTTTAAATCAATTTTTGATGCCATTTTCATTCACATTAAATTCAGAATTCAATTATCTAAATAATTCCAATATTAAATCTAAACAATTCAATTATACAATAAATTACATTAATAATTATAAATTTTCCAATGAATTTCTAGTTATCAATAATTATTTTATTTTCATCTCAATAATTCAAAATTTATTATTCAACTCCAGTTATTGATTATAAACGCGGTCAATAGATAGAATTTTTTTTCAATATTTGTTATCGCCAAAATCTTCGTAATTTGCTATTACAAAATTTTATTAAAGTTCAATAAATACACTAATAATTCATTAGATTTTTATTTCTAACCATTTTTTATTCAATAGTTACATTAAATCTAATAATTTAAAATAGTTAAATATACGGGTCGTTACATTCACTCTCTCGGTTGACCATAGTCTGTGGGTGGTAAGCTATGCTTAAGTTTAACTCTGTACCCAATGCATTCTGCAAACTTCTCTAAAATTCACTGGTGAACAATGAGATCTATCGCTAACAATGATGCTCGAAACCCCATGAAACCTCACCACATTCTTCGTATATACCGTCGCTAAGCAGTAACCATCCTTGTCGACTTCACGGGGATAAAATGGACGCTCTTAGAAAGTTTATCGACTATTATCCAAATGCTATCATTCCTCACCCTTGACCTAGGCAATCCATCAACAAAATCAATAAACACTGAATCCCACTTCCAAGTCAGTACTTCCAATCGTTGAAGTGCTTATTCGCTTGCTGACAAGTGAAGCTCTTCTTCATACATTCTCTTATATCTGTCTTTATCCCTTCCCAAAAGAAGACTCTCTTCATGTCACGATACATCTTCGTGCCCCCGGAATGAATAATAAACTTAGACTGATGACTTTCTTTCAAAACTTCCTTCGGAAGATCCCTTACTTCCAAAACACACAATATTCCTTCCTTTCTTAGCCATCCCTTTGAGTCTACCTCAAATCCTTTCAGATCCTCAACATCTGCCCCCATCTCTAATCGCCTAATTCTTTCGACGATTAGTGGGTCCTCACTTTGCCTTGTAGAAATTTTATCCATGAGTGTTGGATGTACCTCCAAACTTGCTAATAAGCCCAAATCTCTACTCGATCAGGTATTCTATCGATAATGCACTTCACAAGAGGCTAACATTTCTAACGTCTTCCATTCTTCAATCATGGCTAACACTCCATTCTAGTGCTTCCTACTTAAAGCATCGACAACCTTATTCCATTTTCCTAGTGTATATTCTATTTCTTGTTCCTACTCAAAGCATCAATGTCCTTAAACAAGCATAATCAAAATAAACATGCCTTATTCTACAGATGATCCAGAAATAACAAATCTCGATGTTGTAGCTAAGGGATATAAACTTGCTCCATATACACAACATCATGTGGAAATCATATATCTCAATACTTCAATCATCTCGTCTCAATACCATCAATGACTCTAGGAAACCACCATACAAATTTGAACCATTCCATAATCCTTGTCTCGTCCAACATCAACTGTCACACTTCCCAAGACAAGGCGAACCATCCCCCAACTAATTATCTTGCTCTATAGACACCTTAAACCTTAGGAGCATCGTAAGCGTAACAACCCATAATTTGGAGTGCCATAATATGTATTATATATACATAAAATAATATTTAGAAATACTATATATATACGTATAGTGTATACTTATAAATATATTTTATGTAAATCAATATGTATAAATATACATATTTCTCGACCAAAAAAAACCTTTTTTTTGTTTACTTTGTTTTTACCGAAAAAGATTTTTTATTTGCTCATTTGATTTCCATACAAAAATCTAAAAAAATTAATTTTTTTGGAAAACAAAATATGTATGTATTATGTTAAATATTTATACAAACCCATTTTATATAATTTATAATGTGTGTGTCTATATATATATATATTTAGATATAACGTTAATCTTGAATAAAATACTATATCGTATTCGAATATAAAATATTATATATGTATATAAATTATTATTTTCGAAACTCTAATTGTATAAATGTATATATATTAGTGTAAAACATGTTTTACTTAATAACTTTTATTTTAAATCATTTATTATTATAACTTAATATATAAAAAATCCGATGGCCACGAGCAATATATATGATTATACGTATATAATTTTTTTATATATACATATATATACCATCCATCTAATGAAGATAGCACATTATTATACAGATTTATGATGTATTCATATGCTATCTAAACACATATACTATATTATGAACATTATATACATTAATATATCATTGTAAAAAGATAATTTTACCTTTCACCTTATGCCCATATTGTACACCTTGAAAAGTAGAATCGAAACTCCTTGAAACGATTCCAGAATCTAGAAAATACTACCAAACTAAATGCATCTACCATAGGTTTTTGAATCTTATTTGATTTTTTGTAGTAAGCTTGAAAATTTTAAGGATAATAAAAGGGAGTCCTGGCCATGGCTGTAGCAAATGGAGGAAGAGAGTAAAAATAAATTGAGTAATTAGAGATGAATATTTAACAGAGATCTAAGGAGAAAATGGAGGATCTAGATCCACTTTTCTCTCTTACTTATTCATATCTTTAAATTCAAAATTCATGCCCTCCTTAGCCATCATATAGTCGGCCTCCCTACACCATCATAACCACACTCAATAGGTCCCATCATGGGCCTCAAAATCACTTCAAGCTCGATCAGTAAACAACACATTTAAATTCAATTTAAATGCATATCGATATCATTTATCGATTAGTGTATTTATAACCATTATATACACACTTCTAAAATTGATTAAGAAACATCAAATAAAATTTTTATAGTTAATATTTCATAGAATTAATTAATTTAATTAATTTGTACTAATTATAATTTAGTTAAACCAGTTGGTAATAGAAGTATTCAACGTTTCGATTGTATGGCTCTTAGGTGTAAATTCCACCAGCAAATTTATATCAAACAATTTGAATATTAATATTCACATGTCACTTAGCAAGTGGCATGACATTATGACCAAATTAATCGCTTACTTGGCTTCAGTAAAATTGAATTCTACTTTATTTAAGCGTTACCTGGTTGTAACAATTATTTACATCAATTCTCTACATCAAAACTATATCACTTTAGACTTGTGGAATTTGGTAATGCTCAAAATCCAAATATCATCCATATTCAACTCTATAGTCCAAACATAAAGTCCTTAGTTCAATAATAATAATTATTATTAATCGAAATGCTCTGGCTAGAAACATTGACTTTAGTTGACTTCAATTGACCATGATACTAACCTCATACAATTAAGGAGACCAATCCTCTCTTAAATAGTGTATCGCTTCCAATGCTTCCACTCGACCCAACTGTAGTAATTCGATGGAGGCTTTGCCATAGTTTAACTATAATCAAACCGGAGCTTCAACATTGAAGATCAATGGTATTCTCAAATTAAGAGAACTATGTAATTTTGTTACATCGATGACCTTAGTTATATTAACCAACATAAAACTGTCGAGTGAGACAACCATCGTTATCCAATAACTATCAGTACGTAACCCCTTTGTACCCCCAGCAGTCATGAGTAATGCACCACCCAATATTTGAAGAGCGTTATGTACTCTAGTCTCAATGGATGTATTGATATATAGTCTCGGTACATCTTAATTAGAAATATATAAAATGGTTTTTTTAATTTCATTGTGATAAATTACTCATGGTTACAACACTTTGTAACTAATATCACAAAACATACTATTATGAATTTTCTATTAGATATACTTTTAATTAAATTGATTAGTTAATATAACATATTATATCAAGTATAAAATAGAAAGAAAACACCTTTTATTTCGAACAAGATTGGTTATCGAGTTATATATATGTAACAAATTATATAATTTCCCCTAGAGTATACCCCTTACTCTATTAAATTGCCCATACTCTATCCCATTAAGGATATTAGGGTATAATTAAGTGTCAAAGTGGGCTAGGGGGTGACAAAAGAATATTGTAAATGCACTTTCGATTCTTTATTGCACTGTTATACATTTGGTCAAGCTATTTGAATTTTGAGGAGCATTGCTTTTGAATCCGTGGAATCGGTACATAGTTGTCTATTACCATTCATCATCTCATTAAATACAATCGGGTTCAATAAACCATATAACAACACCTGTTTGTAGAAGTTGATTCTATGGAAACATATATGTTTCAAATTATCCCATTTATTTCTCATATTGGCGGCAGTAAAATCAATGCCTAAGCATTGTTTGAAATCAACCGCAATTTCTTCATACCAATATGCAACTCATTTGTCATTAGTAGCAAGCCTTGTAGAGCGTATGCCGATAAAAGTAAGAGCTTTCTACGTATTCTAATCGACAGTAGTTGTAACACCCCTTAAAATGAACCATAAATAAATGAAGTAAATTGAATTAAATATGACAAGGGTTGAAAAAGAAATTTTTATAACAGTTGGAATTTGGTTAAGAAAGTTATTATGTTGCGTTTGTGGTGAAATTCTGATCTGTTTCTATATATAATATGCTAAAAATGGAGCTCAAGCAAAGAAGTTATGAGCATTTGACATTTTTAGATTTAAATTAATTTAGTTTGAATTCAAATTCAAATGAGAAATGAAATTTAAATTTTAAAATTAGCTTGGAGGCTAAGTAAACGTTTAATTAACATTTAACGTTAAAATGTTAATTATGGAATAAAATAATCGTGCAATGGAAGAATATAAACATTCCCCGAAATAGAGGAGTAGTCGACTTATATAGGTCCATCGATCGACCATAGCGGTCGACCGGTCACACATAGACGGTCGACCATAGCGGTCGACCGGTCACACATAGGCGGTCGACCGCTTGGCAACGAACGTTGCTAGTGGAGGCTAGGGTTTGAAGTTATGTTATATTCAGTTGTACGCTCTAGAATTACTTGTTTCTTACCTACTTCCATCCTACGGTTCTGATATGTTTCAACCCCTATAAATAGAACTCTATTCTCTTCACTTTTATTCATATTATTTTGGGAAAAACGACAAAATTTTGCTATTGCTATCTCTCTCTATTAAGATTCAGAAACTCTGTAGAGAATTATGTAAGAATTTAACTTATTTCTTATTTGTTTCTTCTTCCTCCAATCTATTCCTATCATATTCTTCTCCAATTATTCTGAATCCAATGAATATATATACCTCTTCCCTACCGTGCACATATATATCAAAAGAGAGAAATTCTGGAAGAGATCGAAAGGCTATAAATCCATTTAAGTGAAACTAAGGCTAATCTGTAAGTGAAAACCTTAATGTTTCTTTTCAGCAATTGTTTAGTATATTTCTTTTTGGATTTGAATATGTCTTAGGGATTTCGAGATTTCGAAAATGTGATAGATAAAATCTCCCAAAATTTCTTTTTATTTCGATATGTCAATTCTATGTTAAGATTTCTAGTTATTTACATTAATTTGATAGAATTTGTTTCGTTTATGCAATTTTTGATAATTTCATACTTATTCCACTTCTCCTTCTTTTTTGGGTCAAATTGTGATCCTTCAATAAAATAAGGGGCTTAGAGTACGAATTCTATTCGTAGTTTATATCATTTGTTCTTATTTATTTCTTTGTAGAAGAGGAGTTGAATAGAATATGGGTTTAGATTGCAATTCTTATTGTTTAAAATATTCCATTGAATTGGTGCAATAAATTGAGTTTCTATTTTATTTACAAGTCTGTTATTATAGTTTTGGTTATAATATTTATTCCCTGTTTTGGATATTAGAATTCATGAAATCTTGAGAATTTGAAGAAAAAGAACTTGTAATAATAATTGGCTAAGGAACTGACATTTCACTTAGTTTAGAGCGTAAAATTTGTGTGTTCAGAACTTATTAGGCGCAGATATTTATCTCCATATACAAAATTAACGTATAATTATTGCATATATGATGTAGTTAACTAAGCATTTATTTGCATTTATTTTCCCTATTAGGAAGGTAATTGATTGTGACGCGAAAATAAGAGGAAACTCTTATATAGCGTAATTATTATTTTAAGGTGCAATAAGGAAGATTCCTTATAAGGCCTTATTTATGAAACAGTGAGATGAGTGTGTGTGTGTGTGTGTGTGTGTGTATATAGAGTAATTGATGTGTGGCTAAGTCATAGGGATGCGAGGTCAATAGAGTTACATGACGGAAGTCCGCCCTTCGCTTTGAGGCTACCAACGGTTATGTACACTTTTATTGATGTGGGATATCCTTATGATAAATATTTGTAATGATATGAGGTTAGTCCCAAATTCTGTAGGGAAAATCTTCTAAGCTAATCTGGCTACCAGTTAATACGAATAGCGGATTCATGTGAGATGCCATTATGAGTATATGGGCCATAAGACGAAGGGCCTACTTGGGGTCTTGAAGTATTGTTAACTGGGTTTTTAACCCAGCAGAATTCAAAAGGGGTTAGAGCATTCAGATTAAGCCAGAATGACTCAACTTAACCGGAATACCTAGAAGGACAAGACAAAGGAACACAAGAAGTTTAAGCCAAAAATACACCAACTCTTTGGATCAGTACCGTTCCAATCCAATTGAATCGGTACCAATCCAAAAATTTAGCTTGTGATTTCTCCTAGCCACTTGCATCATGCTCTTATATCTCTTCTAAGCCTATCTACCAAGTTTGGTGGTATTCCAAGCATCCGAGTTCAAGAAGCGAAGACTTATCTAATTCAGACTACAATTCAGTCAAGTTCATATGTGAATCGTCATCAAAACAAGTCAACAAGCTACGAAATTGCATGAAGGGCATCACAATCAAGCAGGGAATTCAACTGGATGGAAGTTGCGCAAAAATTGCACAACAATTTGGATCGATACCGACCCAATTCAATTGGATCAGTACCGATCCAAATACTTAGCTCAAAATTGCTCCAAACTTTCTATGTTGCTTCATATTTTCGGCTACAGGCTTCTGGTGCAATAGTTCTGGCCCAAGTGCTCCCTAAGTCCTATAAATACAATCCTACCTCCAATAGAAAAAGTGTTCTTAACTGGATCTCTGCTGAAGCTCTACTATTTTTTTTCACTCCCTTTCTCCCACACAACAGCCATTAAGAGACAATTGAGATCCTCCTTTTGTTTCTAACGATGATGGCTTAATCTAACATGAAGAAGAGAAATCATATTATAATTCAAACTCTCTTATAACAGCAGTTGATCGAATAAAACCTATAAAGTGGATGTAGGCTTCGTTAACAGCCGAACCACTATAAAAACCTCTTGTTTCTTTACTTTTTCTACAATTTGCTATTATTTTTCCTATTTTATTTGCCTTGATAAACATGGCTGGTGCTTTCACACTCAATCTAGGGTGTTGATCTATTTTTTTGGGTTAATAGGTATTAAGTGGTCGGACCCGCCCCTTTTTCCCAAATGAAGTATTAAATGGCCAAAGGGTTACGGTAGGTGGTATCTCTACAAGGGTCCGCTTTTGAAAATAGGTCTTAAATGATGGGGTCTGCCTTAGTCAATGTATTAAATGATCAGAGTCTTCTTAATTTTCACTTGAAAGTATTGAGTGGCCTAAGAGATTCCATATGATGTTAACTAGATAGTACCATTAAGGAGCACGTCTTGGAAATATGCATTAAATGATGAAGTCTGCCTTAATTAAGGTATTAAATGACCGAAGTCTGCCTATTTTCCAATAAAAGGTATTAAGTGGCTTGGGTACCGTCTCTCACTTTATTAGCTATTTATGACGTATGATTGGGATATGAGATTTTGGAAACCTACTTATGGAGTGGAAGGTATTATATGGTTGGACCAACCTCCTTATAAAGAAGTATTAAATGATTTTGTGTTTGTAGACATATTCTTATTTTGAAATATACTGCCCAGGTACTGAAAAAGTAAGACTCGAGGTTTTTATTCACCGGACACTTGTTATTCTGACCCCCTCCTTATTACAACACATGTTAAAGACGGAGTGAGGCGGTGACGATGCTTAGAGATGGAGAAGCTTAGCTTGTGGCAATATTTGTTATTATTATTTGCTTTTATATGTATCCATGGATTTAGATGATTGTTGTAACGAATATTATGTTACAATTTTGTGGATTTTTTTAATTACATTTTTTATGGTTTTGAAATAAATGGGTATACTTTGCTATTTTATTTTGTTTCATCCGCTGTGAGTTTTGAAAGTTTAGTTATGACTCTGCAATATTTTTTCCTTTTACTACCAACAGCTTACCTTAGAATGGATCTAAGTTTTGATGGGCCTTTTCTGCTTTGAAATTTAGGCATGTTCTCGGATGGGTTGTTATAGTAGTTCGCATCCAAAAAGTCGATGGGAAATGATGACATTCTGAAAATTGCTAAAAAAGAATTCAATTTTTTATAGAGAAGATATATGTTATAGAGAATAGCAAAATAAGCATAACAGAAAAAAACATGAAAAATCAATTGGATGAAGCCCGTATTGAGGTTGATTTTTCCATAGAGGGAAGAAGAGATAAAGCTAATTGCTATTTAAGAAATCATACTTAGCACAGACACATCATGCATCAAAAGTTCATTCTCTGGTGCTTCATTGGAATGAGAAAATAAACGTTTTGTATCCCATTCCTATTTTTTATGTGTTATAATGGGGCATAATCTTGCTTTACCGATTCTCTTTTAGCTTCACAAATGAAATAAGGGCCATTCATAGCCTTTTCTTACCAGGTTAGAGTTTGTATCGCATCTGACACGTCACCAGTTTGCCTTCTTAGGGTTAACCAATGAAATTACTCCATTGGCTTCAAACGCGTCTGATGACAATGGTAATTGCTAATGGCTAATTCTACTTTGTGTATAAATTACCGAGTTTTCAACATTCTTCATTATTATCCTTCTTCCTTTTCTGCTCCATCTTCACATTCCACAATTCGAATAATCAATGGTTGAACTGCACGATGAAGCTAACAATTTAGATTCTAATGTTGAATATTTGGCCAATATACATGCTATTTTGAGACTAAAGACACTCATAAAGCACCAACCGGACAAATTCACACTTCAACCTATAAGGGAATTTACCAAGCAAATGGTATACTATGTGGTCATTTAGAACGTTGCCAATGAAACTTCCACATGAAAAGGCTTTGTTTCATGACATTGTGCAAGCGAATGGAAAGCTACAGTTTGAAGCCAACATCTGAGATCTACGTTAGGGAAATGATATCCATCAATTCGTATACAATAGCTTTTCTTCTTCTTACACGACAAGTTGTTGAAAATTTTAAATGATCGAATAACACAATTTAAGTTTATATTCACGTTGTTTTGAAAATGGTTGTGTTTAAGGATATTATTAAGCCAGTCGACCCTTAATTTAACAGTCACAAAACAAATTAGACATCATACCGATATTATCCCTAATGCAAAAATTGTATTGGAGCTAATGATGATACACATATAGTTGCATATGCGTCTGCTGTAGAACTCCAACCCTATATTGGATGTAAGGGCTTTGGTATGCAAAGTATTATGGCTATATGTACTTTTGATTTAACATATACATTGTAAGACCAGGGTGGGAACGAACTGCACAAGATTCTAAGTTTTTGTGCAGTTTGAACCATCAGAAGTTTGAATTTTCCTCATGCGTCACCAATACAACATTATTTATAGGATATCTACTAATAGGTGACGCTTACCTTTGTACCACATTACTATATATCATATTCCTAATTTTAATGAAAAACAGAATCAACTAAAGACAAAAAAATAAAATCTTTAATTTGTATAATTCAAGTTTAAGTATAACAATCAAAAAAACTTTTGGAATTTGAAAGAAAAAATTTACGATCTTACATAACATGCTGAAATTTAAATATAAAATTCAAGTAAAAATAGTTATTGTTACAATGCCTATTCAAAATTTCATACGGAGATACGATGAAGATGACCCGAAATTTATAGCATATGACAATGATTCCGAACTAATTTTGAAAGATTTTGTATATGAATTCTACAATATTTGAACTTTTGGAAATAATGATAATGAATCAGTTGAAAAGAATGTTACAAATGTCATGTCATTTGTTCGGGATAACATACAAAATGAACCATTTTAAAACAATAGAAACACGGTGACAATATAATCACTAATAAAATAATTATTACTACTAAACTTTCATGGACAAATTTTGGAAATAGGCTTCAGAAAATAACCTATTGCGAAAATAGGCTTCAGTTCAAACTATTTACAAAAATAGGCTTCGTTTTTGAATCAGCACTTTGCAAATGCGCGTATATAGAAAGCACATATGTATATATTATTAATGCGCATTCCAAATATGCGTACTAAGGAAATTCCTTGGTGCGCGTTTTTGGAACGCGCATGAACAATGTATTGTTCATGCGCTTTCCAAAAATGCGCACCAAGGAATTTCCTTAGTGTGTATATTTGGACGCACATTAAGGGGACACGGTCTTTAACAGCCATTCCCTCACTTTCTCCCCCATTTAACCATTTTTCCCAATCTCTAAACCTAAACCCATCCCCTAATCCAAAATCCAACTTCAATTTGCCTCTTGTTTCAATCAATCTTCTTCAAATGGAAAGCACATCTTCATCTTCACAAGTGATAGGTACATATTTATCTTTAAATTTGTGATTTCAGTAATAATTTCAATTTTTTGTAATTTGTTGTTTGAATAGTTGGTTTTTTTGTTGATCTAACATCATAATGTACATGTAATGGTCATGAAGAAGTTATTGTAGATGATTATTTCGAAAATATGACAATTTTTTCCTAAATTCTAAATGATTTTTGGCGTTAATTTTGTGTAAATTTAGAACCTGGACCCGTTGATAGAAATGTGTTGTATTTGCAAGCAAGTCGTAGAAGTGAAAATGAACCACTTACGAGAGGTACAAAATTGGTAATCCCGACCGACCGATCTAGTAAGGTGAAGTTAATTGATTGTAAAGATCCAAGACTTGAACTACACTTAAAAGAAGCTGGATTTTGGAAAGTAATGCAAATAAACTATATTAGGCTCGATCACCATTTAATTATGGCTCTTTGTGATAGATGGAGATCGGAAACAAATACATTTCATTTTAGAGTAGGTGAGATGACTATTACTCTTACCGATGTAAATTATATGTTATGGATACAAACGAATGGTCAACCAATCTATGTTGAAAATCTGGGTATAGATTATATGGAGTTGTTTTCGGAGCTGTTGGGTGTAGTTGTTCCGGAGGATGAAAGAAAATGGACTTACGATGTTAGCATGAGTTGGTTTAGAAATGTTTTTAAAGAACCACTTAGGCAAGAGGCGACCGAAATTGAGATTTTACAACGTAGTCGTGCAGTGATTTTGTATTTTATAAACTCCACATTATGCATGGATCATTCTAAAGGTTGTTGTTCATTGAAGTTTTTACCATTTCTTAGAAATTTGAAGGAATGTACACTTTATTCATGGGGTGGCGCTTTACTTGCGTATTTGTATAACGAATAGAGTGAAGTTGCGCTACAAAAATCAAATACGTTATGCGATTGTATGGTGTTAATTCAACTTTGGTCATGGACACATATAGCTATTGGTCGTCCAGATGTTACCCTCTCAACCCAATTAGATCCTGGTCTCCCATTTGGTTGTAGATGGAATGCTGCTCGACATTGGAAAGAAACTCCGTAAAATGTTAATTTTTATCGTAACGAGCTCGATATTCTACCAAAAGAATTAGTAACGTGGGATCCTTATCCCATTGGCACTTTTTGGTCATATTACCATCAACACTTGGGGTCGAAGTGTCGGCTGATTGTATTTACCGAGTTTCAAAATTATAATCTGTACTGTGTGATGAGACAATTTGGATTTTCACAACACATTCCTGACCCGGTCATTCCAATTGACACAAATCCGGATCATTGGACCAATGTTGTCAACAAAACCATGGATATGTGGAAATGAAGACTTAATTTTGTAATACGTGAATGTACGCCTCCTATCTCATTGAGTGAGTTTGAATGGTGGTATTGGCAAATAACCCGTCGATATATATTAAAAGATTCTTCACGACGGCTAGTGGCTTACATTCCCCGAGCGCCGTTGAAACGTAATGTGGTTAGTATATTTATGTTAAAGATTCTACACATTCTATATTTATATGTAACACATATTTACAAGAATTTGATTTACAGGTTAGTTGTAACGACCCAATATTTTGGACCATTCAAATCGACAATAAATCCACACATGCCGGACTTGAATAATTCAAAACAATGGATTGTAAATTAAATTTGGCAAAACTCAGCATATACAGTAAATAAAATAATCACAGATCACAGACACAGAGTAATATAACAATAATGCAACGGAAACAAAAGGATAGTAGTTCATGAAGCTAATATATATATATATATAACAGAGTTAAACAAGATACAACAGAAGTCTCGAATACAAAGACGTCTCAATACAAGAGTCAAATACAAAATCTGAATACATCACTGGAATCAACTGAATAACTGAAAGCTGGATAGATAGCTGGATCTCCAAGCGAAGCTCCAACTCCCAAGGTGAGTCTCGAATACTGTATCACTCAGTCTGACCCGAGCGTAAAGCAAAACACAAAACACTTGAGTCAGGATTAACATTCTTATATCAATAAATCCAACTCAAGTGAAATACAACTGAAATACGAGTAACTCAAAGGATGTTTGGGATAACCATCCTCTAAGGATCTGTTAAACTATCTACTATGTAGTAATATTTCGCTATTATAATAATGTCTAATAGTAAAATAAACATACTTTTTAATAGCATCAAGGGGTTACCCATATAGCCCTTAACACGTAATAGTACCAGTAGTCTATCCAATATTAGCATACTCCCAAAATGGGGGCTACCCTCGATACTCCACAGGCTACGGAAGAAATCACAACTCGTAGTAAAGCTCGATATGGTAGGTGACACGGCACACAAGGCAATGCCAGGGTAGATATACCAATTACACATCCGGACTCGTGGTGACGCATAGCAGCCACTACCGCCCACCTTGAACAACACTCCCAAATCAAGGGGTGCATCAATCACAAAGTAATAGAATGGTATCGAAGAAGTGTGTCCGATCAGAGGTGCTACCTCATTCGCCCGCCGATCGCTCCTGTTTTAGCCACCTTATGCCAACTCATGGGAGTTGGGTCCACGCATATACCTTAGGATCGTCGCTACCATCCTACTTCATTCTGGAAACTCCACTGTTGGGCAAATTATCACCAGACCAATGCTCCCAAATCAAGGCAAGGAAGCCACTACCGGACCAACCACTCACCGGACCAGCCACTACCGGACCAACCACTCACCGGACCAGCCACTACCGGACCGACCACTCACCGGACCAGCCACTACCGGACCGACTACTACCGGACCAACTACTACCGAATCAATTCACACCCACCATTCTCCTCCGGACCAACCACTACCGAACCAACCTTTGCCAGGCCAGATTACATCAGCCCAGGCCCACCATCAGCTATCTACATCCAAGACCCCTACCCCCAACCTCACTCTATAAATAGAGGGGCAAGGGTACAACAATGGGGACAAGTTGGAGAGCTCAAGAACGAACAGAACTTTCAAACAACTTTCATACACTTGTAATCAAAGCTTTGTACTTGTAATCTGAACTATAAAGGAGAATAAGATATAAAGTGGACGTAGGCACATTCCAGCCGAACCACTATAAACATGTGTGCATTTTACAGTTTAGTCCCTGCTTTTTACATATTTGCATAAAGTATCCGAATCACTAAGAACAACAGAAATTCGACTAAATCATACGACTTGGAGGTGTTTGCCCATTTTTTGTGCAAACATTTTTGGTGCTTTCATTAAGAGTTGAACTCAGGACTTCAGCTTCTCCCACTTAACCTTCTTCCTAACAGCATTGCTCATTGCTTAGAAGACATGCCTCCCAAGCAGAAGAAAGATGTTAACAAAGGAAAAAACATCGCAACTAGCAGTATTCCAGATCCAGTGGTCACAGATCAAGTAAATCATCCCATTCCAATAGCAGTACCAAATGGAGGTCAGGCAAATCCGACAACCCCTGCCACGGAACAGCCGGCAGCAATTACTAGGGCAGATCTAGACAGGGTTGTGGCTGAAGTGACTAACCGCTTCACATCCCAATAGGAAGCCTTGGTGAACCAACTCATGTCACGCTTAAGGGATGCTGAAGAGTCCAACCGCAACACTGAATCATGGGGTGAGTCCCAGTCTGGAGGATCTCGGAGGCAACAAAGATCTTCCTTCTTCGAAGAAGCTAACGACAGAAGCAGCCATGGTAGGAGCCGAGACCGAACTCAGCCCGAAGTTGGACCCGAGGAAACGCTTGGAACCGAACCCAACGGGGGAGGTACCAGGCGGAGGTTAACTGTAGCTGAGCCTGTCATGCTGCCTAACCACGGAAACACCAATGAACGGGGCCGAGCTAGAGTTCAGCCCGAAGTTGGACCCGAGGAAGTGCTTAGAACAGAACCCAGCAGGGGAAGATCGAGGCAAGGGCCAACTGTAGCTGACCCTAGCATGCTCCCAGAAGACCAAAGACAGCCACTGTAAAATATTAGGAATGATAGACGATGCCATCCCTACAGGTCATCTGGACGGAATCAATCCCATAGAGCAGAACCGAACTCATTTCTATTTGCTCCAAATTCTGATGAAAGGATGGCACGCTTGTTCAGAGAGTGCGTCCAACGGGATCAAAGAGATCGAGGGATAGGCGCTAGGGTAACCAGCCCTTTCGCCCGCAATATCGAAATTGCCATCACCCCTCGAGAATGGAAAATGCCTACAATGGAACCTTACAAGGGAACTTCTGACCCCGTTGTACACTTACAGAGATACACACAGCATATGCTCATGAGCGGAGCAACAGAAGGGGTGTTGTGCAAATGCTTTCCACTATTCTTATCAGATCTAGCTACCTCCTGGTTCTGCCATCTACCCCAAGGATCCATCAGCTCATGGGAGATGTTGAAAGAAAAGTTCATCAGCCAGTTCCGCATTCATGTAGAGCAACCCAAGGATGCTTATTCCTTATCCAGTATCAAATAGATACTTGGAGAGAAAGTGCAGCAATATCTAACCCGATTCAATGCCGCAGCGGCCGCAGTCCAAGATGTCGATGAGAAGCTTATCTTAATGGCCCTCTGTAGTGGTGTGCATCCGGATACTAAATTTGCTAGAAGATTGACAAAAGAAAAACCAGCTACTTTACCCGATTTCTTCCATGAAGCTGGGAAATATATGAGGCTTGAAGACGCTGCCACTGAGGGACAGTCAGGGCAACAAAATAAGGCAGCTCACGGCAACACGCCCGCTGTAGCAAAGGACGTTCGGAGAAATGATTCTAGAGACAATGTTGGGGGCAAGAAGGGAGAAAAGCGTCTATATCGGCCAGGATCGAGATTTGATTCTTACACCCGTTTGAATGAAACGATCGAAAACATCTTCCTGGCCACTCAAGACGAAGTTAAATACAAACGCCCCCCGCACAAGAAGGAATCAGATAATGCAATTAAGTCTGGAAAATTCTGCCGCTTCCACGAATCCCATGGGCATGATACCAATGAATGCCATCATCTCCGGGACTTGATTGAAGAACACATCAGAAGAAGGAGACTAGAACGCTATGTAAAAGGTCAGAACAGGACTCCAACTCCTGCCAATGAGAACCCAAGGTTACCCTCCCCAGAAATAGGTAGAGGAAATCGCAACACCAACGGCTCCAGTCAAGAGAAGATAGTGGTCCACACCATCTCGGGAGGGCCACACATCGCCGACGGAAGCTGGGCAGAGATGGAAAGGTACGGAAAGTCACTTTGAAACAATGAAGAATGCGTTAATTCTATTATAGAAGAATGCCACCCGAAGCGGATAGAGAATGATGACATCACATTCAATAGGCGTGACCTGGAGGGAAGGCAGTACCCTCACATGGATCCCATGGTTATCTCTGCCCGGCTCGGTCCAGCCGAAGTTTTCCGAATTCTAGTAGACACTGGAAACTCAGTGAATATCCTATTAAAGAATGCGTTCGACAAAATGAAGCTGTCAATAAAGGATGTTTTTCCCTGCAATAAACCACTACACGGTTTCACTGGAAATGCGAAGATGCCTCTCGGGTGACTGGACCTCTTTGTTGGAATTGGAAGTCATCCCCGCTCCGTTGTGCGGAAACAAACATTTGTGGTGATAGAAAACCACTCGGCCAACAACGCCTTCCTAGGAAGACCAGCCTTGTCTGACTTTCAAATTGTCCTGGCCCCATGGTGCCTGAAGATGAAATTTCCAACGGACAATGGAATAGGGGAAGTAGAGGGAGACCAGGACATCGCTCGAGATTGCTATGTAGCTGAACTTCACAATAACCGTAGGAAGGATAAAGGGAAGAGTGCAGAGACTACCCTCTGCACGAAAAATTTGGAAGCATAACAACTAAAGAAAGCCCCTCCTCTTCGATATACCAGTGACCCTTTCAATGAATTAGACCCCAGGGACGAAGAGGAGGAGGCCACCGCCGAGCCTGTAGAGGCTATGGAATTTGTATCTGTGGACAGACACGACTCGAGTAGACTATTGAAAGTCGGGTCCCAACTAAAAGCAGAGTTGAAGGAACAACTCATTGATTTTCTCCGCCACAACTTGGATGTATTTGCATGGACGCACGCTGACATGACTGGAGTCTCCCCAGACATAGCATGCCACGTACTAAACATCGATCCTACCAAGGCGCCAGTAAAACAGAAAAAGAGAAGTATGGGGGCAGAACGATCAACGGCCCTCGATGAAGAAGTAAAGAACCTACTTGCCAATGACTTCATACGAGAAGCCATCTACCCAGAGTGGATCGCTAACCCGGTACTAGTAAAGAAAGCTAATGGGAAGTGGCGAACATGCATTGACTTCTCCAACTTAAATGACGCCTGCCCGAAGGATTGCTTCCCACTTCCCCGAATCGATCAGCTTGTCGATAGCACAGCCGGGCACGAACTCTTATCTTTTATGGACGCATACTCAGGATATAACCAAATTCCTATGAATTCTCCCGATCAAGACCACACTAGTTTCATCACTGACCGGGGATTGTACTGTTACAAAGTAATGCCTTTTGGACTTAAAAATGCAGGAGCCACCTATCAGCGCCTCGTCAACAAGATGTTTGCGGGGCTAATAGGACAAACTATGGAAGTTTATGTGGATGACATGCTGGTAAAGTCAAGGAAAGCCGACGATCACGTAAGCCACTTGGGCGAGATGTTTCAAGTACTTCGCCAATATGGAATGAAGCAGAATCCTCTAAGTGCTCCTTCGGAGTATCATCAGGAAAGTTCCTGGGATTCATCGTCCATGCCAGAGGAATTGAAGCAAACCCTGAACAAGTCCGAGCTCTGAAAAATATCAGGGTACCTTCTACCCGAAAAGAAATGCAAAGCCTAAATGGGAAGGTGGCCGCCCTGAGCAGATTCATCTCTAAAGCAACTGACAAATGCATCCCCTTCTTCGAAGCTCTAAAGAAAGACAAAGGAAAGTTCGAATGGACTGACGAATGCTTAACAGCTTTCCTTAACTTAATCGAACACCTCCAGAGACCACCAGTACTCTCAACTCCGAACAAAGGCGAAGAGCTATACCTATACCTTGCTGTGTCATCTCATGCTCTAAGCGCCGCCTTGGTGAGAGAAGACAAACGCACGCAGCGACTAGTATACTTTGTGAGCAAGAGGTTTACAGGGGCGGAAGCCAGATATCCTAAACTTGAGAAACTAGCGTACTGTTTACTAATCACATCACGGAAACTGCGTCACTATTTCCAATCTCATTCCATCAGAGTTCTGACCGATCAACCACTAAGGCAGGTACTCCATCGTCCCGACACTTCTGGGCGACTACTTAAATGGTGCATTGAACTAAGTCAATATGATATCACCTACCATCCTCGCACCACCATCAAGGGACAAGCCATGGCCGATTTCATTGCCGAATTCACTACCAACGAAGGTAAGGAGCAATCGGAAATAGTAGAAGACATAAAGTGGAATCTCTTTGTGGATGGTGCGTCAAACGAATAAGGCTCGGGGGCAGGTGTGGTAGTAATCACTCCCAAGGGAAATAAGCTACACTATGCTCTAAGATTGGAATTTGCTGCCACCAACAACGAAGCAGAGTATGAAGCAAAGTATGAAGCAATGATAGCTGGATTAGAACTAGCCTTAGAGATCAGAGCCAAGTCTTTGTGTCTTCAAAGTGATTCTCAACTTATTGTAAATCAAATACTAGGAGAATTTCAGGCTCGAGAAGAACGACTCACAGCATATTTAAAGAAGACCAAGCTGCTTCTCGATCAATTGGATCACTATTTAATCAAACACATCCCTCGGGAAGAGAACCAAGAGGCCGACGAATTGGCAAAGCAAGCTAGCATGAGAAACGGCACTATTGCCGGAGCAGTGGCCATCTCAAAGCAGCTGACCCCGAGTTTCGAGCAGGTGAATCTGATAGCTGCAGTCGAAGAGGAAACTTGGATGACTCCCATCCAAAAATACTTACAAGACGGCACACTACCCGGCAAGCGTAACGAAGTCAAGAAAATCTTGAGGAGAGCTTCCCGCTACACAATACAAGAAGGCACCCTTTATCGGCGCAGCTTCTCTAACCCCTTATTAAGGTGTGTCGCTGGAAGGGAAGCAAAGGAAATCTTATCCAACATCCATCAAGGAAGCTGCGGAGATCACACTGGAGGGCAGACTCTGGCAAAAAAGATACTCCGATATGGATATTTCTGGCCCACCTTAAGCAAAGACGCCTTAGATTTCGTCAAAAATGTGACAGATGTCAGAAATTTGCTAAGATTCCACGGCTACCAACAACTGAGATTACTCAAATGACCAGCCCTTGGCCCTTTGTAGTATGGGGAATTGACTTGATTGGCGAACTGCCAATGGGCCAAGGCGGAGCCAAATATGCTATAGTGGCAGTCGACTATTTCACCAAATGGGCGGAAGCAGAACCCCTAAATAAAGTATCTTCAACAAAAGTTATTAACTTCTTGATCAAAAATGTTCTATGCAGGTACGGAGTCCCACTTAAAATCATTTCGGACAATGGACTTCAGTTTGACAGTGAGGAGTTCGCCAACTGGTGCCAAGTGCAGGGAATTCACAAAAGCTTCTCATATGTAGCTTATCCCCAAGCAAACGGACAAGTCGAAGCTGTCAACAAAATTCTCAAAACTCTAATCAAAAAGAAACTTGAAAAGTCAAAAGGCGCGTGGGTGGATGAACTTCCTACGGCACTTTGGGCCTATCGCACATCTTTCAGAATATCAACGGGGCATACTCCTTTCTCTTTGGCATACGGATCGGAGGCTATGCTCCTAGTTGAAACTATAGTGCCTTCCCACCGTAGGATCCACTATAACCTAGAAGAGAACGAAGAACTCCTTCACATGTCTTTGGATCTAATTGAGGAAAGAAGAAATGATGCAGCCCTCAAAGCAGCAGCTCACAAGCAAAAAGTGGCAATGCAATACAACTCCAAAGTCAAGCATCGTAGCTTACAAAAAGGAGATCTTGTCCTCAAGCGAGTCTTCCCGCGCCCCGGAGCGCTAGATCCAATCTGGGATGGACCATATGTAATTCACAAAAATCTCCACAACGGAGCTTATATTTTGTCAACAGTGGACGAAGAGGTGTTCCAGAGGGCATGGAACATCCAACACCTCCGTCGATATTTTTCTTAACTTGTACTGCCCATATGAAGTGAATTAACAAAGAGAATCAGTGGACGTAGGCATTTTCGTGCCGAACCACTTTAAAAACTTGTCTCTTTTTAACTTGTTCCTTTATATCTTGGCTGCTTGTTAACCTTATCCTTTTCTGTTGAACGAAATCCTGTGTAATGGCATTTCCATTCAAGACACATCACGGCGCGACTTCACTTGGACAAGACCTAACAGGTACTATGCGAATCTATGCCCTCGCTAATGAGACACTTTTGCTCCAGCATCCCTCTACTACGGGTTAACTCATTGCTCGCGATCAGCCCTTAAAGCCAACTGTAATGAGCCGATTATAAGCCACCGAGTAGGCAGACCATAGCCTAGGCAGCTCATTACGGCGTTCGGCTCGCCGACAACCGTGAACCTACTTTAAGCCCCAACATAAGGTGTGGCCAGCCAGGGGTAGTTCACGGTTGACGATCGGCACCCACGCTAGCCGGCCACGGTAAATCGAATAGTACCCACGATTATGGGCCATAATGGCCCGGGTAGTTACTGTGCGCGATCTCGGCTCCGATTGTCTTAAGTACGGCCGTGGTAAAAAAGATAAACTCCCCGTGGAAGCGTAAGATGGGTGACAAATGTCTCCAAGACCCACAGCTAGGGAAAGTGACTACAAAACCCGTTTGCCTCGAACTTAAGCACATCGCAGGCCTTCCGTGATTGGAAGTTTTACTATTTCTTATATTTCTATCTTATTTAAAAACTTTCCTCCTATCCTCCATAACAATCCCTAAAGTACAGGACACAAAGTAGGAGACGCTCACCGATGAGGATAAGAACTCACAATGGGATGACAGGTCAATCAACTATATTCCATGCTCAGTCATATAAGACATTCAAAGCTACCATCTACAACTAAAACATGAAGGGCGGTACTTTCTTCTCTTATAAATAAATACATAGCTATAATTTGTTCGCACATCACATTAACTTTGCAAGGTATGAAATTATATCTTAAGCAAGAAACTGACATCAAACACGATGGAATCACAGGCATGTGCACAGCTGTATTTCTTATGCAACACATCAAAATAACAGAGGCAGTCAAATATGACAGAATCAGCTTAAGTTAAAAATTACAGGCTAAGAATAAAGTCGTTTGTTACCAATAACATGATTATAGCCTAAAAGCTACATTAATGTTTTAGAGCTAGCGTAGACAGCAATGTCAAACAAACCAAAAGGACATCCAGGTCAAGTCAAGGAGTCAGCTGCATCGGAGCTTCACCTCTATCCTGCCGGCCCTCCAAGATCTACTTAGCCACGGGATCGGAACTCTCAGCATGCTGGCCAGAGGTAGTAGGTACCTCGGAGGTCTCGCCTGTCCAATTCAGAAGAAGAATCCATTAAATAAGCGATAAGCAGTCAGGTTACAAAAGCTAAAAGAGAAGACTTACCAGCATCTGCTCCTTGATCATCGTCCTCCAACTGCACACCAACCTCCTCAGCAGCAAGCAGCCGCATACCCTCTTTCACCGCCACCTTCTCCTCCTTGGTGAATTGAGCCGTAACCACATCCATTCTAAAGGCCACGCCACCCTCCTTATCTGCATCAGACTTAGCCTCCTCCAGGGCCCTGAGATAAATCCTGGCCATGACTCGGGGGTAATCATCCATCCAAGATAAGTTGCCCTGTTTCCAAGTGCGAAAGTATATATCTTGAAGCATCTCATCCATTATCCCCTCATTCTCCTCGAACTCCCTTATTCGGTCCTGATCAGAAGCCAGCAGCTTTGCAATGGTGGCGTCCCTCTCCGATTGGTACCGCGAGCAGTCAGCCTAAAAGGTTTTTCTCATCGCCTCCATCTCCTCCTTCAGCTTGGTTTGAGCAAGCTCCGCAGCCTCAAGTTTCCCGGACAACTCCTGTACCCGCTCGAGATCCGCTTTCCGAACCTCATCCACCGTTGCAATAGCCATATCAATCCGTTCCTTACAAATGACCTCCATTTTCCGCATCTCTGCTCTGCTGACCTCTTCCATGATCTTCTTTCACCGCACATGCAATGATACCTGTTGTAAGCAAAATATCCTTCTGGGGGGTTATACGGCATCACTCCGTTCCTCGGCAACCTCATCTGCGCTCTGTCAATCCCAAAAGATCTAGATATAGCGTCAAGCTGCTCATCTTTGAGGGAGCTGGGAAAGCAGTCAGGCGAAGAGTTCAAGAGCTCTTGTGGATCGTATCCGTCCACTAACGACCTCGGGGTAGGTCCATGTCATTCTGGTTCTGCCTGAACTGGGGGCACGATGGAGGACTCTCCCTTATCCTTGGATTTCTTCTTGTCAGAACGAGTTTCTACCTTATGTGACATTATCTGCAACACGAGAAAACACATTGTTAGAACAAGGGGGTAGACAGACAAATTCAAAACACAGAAATGACATTCGGTAATCCAAGTTTTAGAGTTTCATTCGGCACTCATTCTCCTTAAGTGTCATTCGGTAGTCCGAGTCTAGGAACCCATTCGGCAGTCTAAGCCTAGGAATCCATCCGGCTCTCATCCCCACATGAGTTTCATTCGGTAGTTCAAACGCAAAGTTGATTCGGCAGAAGAGATCCTCACCTGATCCGGCAGTCAATTCCGGCACTCACCGGACTAGCCACTACCGGACCAACCACTCACCGGACCAGCCACTACCGGACCGACTACTACTGGACCAACTACTACCGAATCAATTCACACCCACCATTCTCCTCCGGACCAACCACTACCGAACCAACCTTTGCCAGGCCAGATTACATCAGCCCAGGCCCACCAGCAGCTATCTACATCCAAGACCCCTACCCCCAACCTCACTCTATAAATAGAGGGGCAAGGGTACAACAATGGGGACAAGTTGGAGAGCTCAAGAACGAACAGAACTTTCAAATAACTTTCATACACTTGTAATCAAAGCTTTGTACTTGTAATCTGAACTATAAAGATGAATAAGATATAAAGTGGACGTAGGCACATTCCGGCCGAACCACTATAAACCTATGTTTCTTTTACAGTTTAGTCCCTGCTTTTTACATATTTGCATAAAGTATCTGAATCACTAAGAATAACAGAAATTCGACTAAATCATACGACTTGGAGGTGTTTGCCCATTTTTTGTGCAAACATCCACCACGTACACAGTTGTTAAAGTGGTTTCGGTATCGACAGAGAATATGTCCATATCCGATCCCGGTCTCTTTAACAACCAAACGTTATTATAACACCGCGGTCATTTCAAAATAGTTTATACTTCAAAACAAAAATATCATTTCCATTTCAAAACCCAAATCAATACGATATCATTTCCATTTCAAATATATCCATTTCCGAAAATCATATCACTTTCCAAAGTTATAACGCTTTCGAAATCATAGTCTTTTAAAATCAAAACACTTTGGAAATCACAGCTTTGAAATCATAGCACTTTGGTAATCATAACACTTTTGAAATTATAACATTTTAGATATTAAAATTAGTATATATATATATAATAAAATAGCTTATAAATAAAATAGTTTATCTCTACTACTAATAATGATAATTCAATCAACATAAAATCAACCGTGTCTTTTTGAAATTCCAGTTATACCCTTTCAACCTTCATCTCTGTTTCTCGCTTCAAGTTCTCATTACTTCTTCATCTTCGTTGAAAATAGAAACGGTTCCAGATCCCACGCGATTCTAGATCCACCGTCTTCTCCAATGTCTCTCCAACAATCAATCGACGGTTAGTCCACTGAACTGCAAAACTTAGGGTAACTTCAGCACGATTCCAAATAATCGGCTAAGGATAGTACGTCACCAGCTAAGCCCTAACAGAACCCACACCCACTTGATCTACAAGCTCAAACTCCCTGCCCCAAACAAGGACAACGAGCCTCAAGAGTCCCTTCACATAGAGCGTGAAGCTTCATTTATCATCCAAATAAACAACCCTAACAAGGGCAGGTCGTCCGACAGCGGTTTTAGAGGGCTTCAAACCAAGTGCAGGGCTCTTTTTCCAGCGAGCTTGCAAGGGTATTTTGGCAGTAAAGGGTACGACCCTGCCAATCCTCTAGACTTCTTGAACTATGAAGGATGCGAGTTCCTGCTTATATCGGCTTCGGATGATTTGGAGGAGGAGCTCGGGTTGGAGTTGAAGGGAGAGGTCGATGAGAGTAGAGCTGATAAGTCGTGTTCTGATTTGATCCAGAAGTTTGGTGAAGCAAGATTTGCTAAGCCTTTGCTTAGTGGTACCTGGGTGTGAATTCTTCCTGTTGATTTAGGTAGTCTTTTTTTGTGTACGTAAGCATGTGTTATCTTAGTGCGGATGGTCTTGGGATGTTTGCATGGCTAGATGTATCTGGATGTAGATTGTTGTTTCCAGTTATGTATGTGTTGTATATATAATATTTCTGATTTAACTATAAAATCAAATCTGAAAAGTGATAAATAATAGAATGGTTATCATTTATATTATTCTATATATTTATTGAAGACTATAATTATATTCACATATAATATTTTACATCTATCAAAAAGCTACCTTAATTGTTGAAAAGTAATAAAATCACCAGGAGATTTGCTCTAATCTATTTAGTTTTCTTTTTAAACATTGAGAGTTATTATGTGACGTTTTACTTTTCTCCTCCTATTTTGCTTTTACATAGCAAACCAAAACAAGTGTAAAAAGGTTAAGTTCTAGACCATGTCATAACTCGGCTTTTTTATGAGACGGACCCATTTTTTGTATTAGTTAAGTTGTGTATTCAAGATATAATGGAGGACTATATGTGTATGTGTATATATTTAAGATAATTTAAACTGACTTTAAAGCGGTAAAATGTCACCATTATCCAAAAGGGACTTAAAATAGCATGGGCTTTTGGGATAATCAAAAGTGGAGTATTTTTTGTTGTTGATGCTACCCACATCCAGAACACGTATTAAGTATATTGTAGTGCAGCAAAAAGCCTGAATGAATTTTGGTAGGTATTCGGTAGTTATGCAAATGTATTTATCACTTCTATTAAGGCGTTTATTTTTCAACATCTGTATCTGCATAGTTGCATGTGATTTTGAAACTTAACTTGCTTTTGTTGCAGTGGTATCCTGTTTCCGATTGCTTCTTTTGATATTTAATATGGTTACATTAGGTTGTCAGTTTTGAATGTTGTGGCAATGCCAACTCAATAGTTCATTTAATTGGAAGGTGAAACTTTGATATGTAAAAATTATTTGCTGAACTATGGGAACCATGATGTATGCCATACATCATTACAATTTTACCTGAACGTAAAATTGTCAGTAAACATATTGTAATGATAGAAATCTTTCTTAAAAGATGATTTAATTGCAAAAGACATATTATATTTTTGAGCCTAACACACTATCATCCCTGCATCCATCATCACACTGCCAGTTTTGTATCCATCCATCATCACACATAAATTTTTGGTTTGCAAAAATCAAATTTGTAAACACATGACACTATACTAGGTTTCATTTGATGCTTTGAGATATTATTATGTAGCTTTAGTTCCAGTTTAATAAATGTATTTTACTTTCCTCATTCTGTTTAGATAATAATCTAGCTATGTTGGTTTCGTCACAATTATTACCAATTTGATTTGCCCATTTAGTTTTAGGTCATTATCTTCCATGCTTTTTCAGAAGGCATGTTATTAAATTCTATGTTAACCATAAAAGTAGTTTTCAAATTGCTAAATATTGAACTTCCATTTTTGCAAAAGGAATTTCATTTCAGGAACTGGAGTGTGAGAAATTTATTTTAACTTCATGCAATTTTTGTTTTAACTACTTTCGGATGAAGGAAATAAACATCTATTTTGGTGATCTTATAAGTTAACTATAATTTGTATGTTAGAAGGAAATGAACGTGTTAAGGGGATGAAAATTCGTCCACGTTTAGTTCCGTATAAACTATTTATAAACACCATAATTCATATGTTTAAAACTAAATTTGCTTTGGCCTGTAGATTGTAGAGCTTTGCAAGTGCAAGGAAGATGTTAAAAACAAGGTTCATTCAATAATGGAGAAGTATGATGAACGTGGTTTGCGATCATTGGCTGTGGCTAGACAAGAGGTCCCTGAAAAGAGCAAGGACAGTCCAGGGGGACCATGGCAATTTGTTGGGCTGTTGCCACTTTTTGATCCACCAAGGCATGATAGTGCCGAAACAATCCGTAGAGCTTTGAATCTTGGTGTCAATGTTAAGATGATCACTGGTAAGTTGCCCTATCATATTACAACTGATTTTTAGCATCGTTAATTGATGATATACATGTACATGCTTCAATTCTTTTCAGGTGATCAGCTTGCTATTGCTAAGGAAACTGGCCGAAGACTTGGATTGGGAACTAAGATGTACCCTTCCTCTTCTTTGCTTGGACAAAATAAAGATGCATCAATTGCTTCTCTTCCTGTTGATGAATTGATCGAAAAAGCTGATGGGTTTGTTAGAGTTTTCCCAGGTGAGTGTTGCACACCTGATCATACTCTCAATGTATTACAGTTTATGAAGTTATGGTGGGTTTAATATATGATGCATGTCGTTTGAGTAGAGCACAAATATGAAATCGTTAAGAAGTTGCAGGAGCGGAAGCACATCTGTGGTATGACTGGAGATGGTGTGAATGATGCCCCAGCTTTAAAGAAAGCTGATATTGGAATTGCAGTCGATGATGCTACTGATGCTGCTAGGAGTGCCTCTAATATCTGTGGCATCGACTTTTTAATTTGTTGTTTCTTTTACTTTTATTTTGAAGTATAATTCTCATGTCATCATTTTCATGTTAAATTCAGCTTATTTTTTAGTGTTTCGACCATTCACATGCTATCATGGTGTACTAGATTGTAGAAAGATAGCATTGGCTATTTTATTTCACTTTTCCTTTTTTTCTTACACTGATACAAAAACTTTTGATTCTGTACAGCGGTAAAGGGTGAAGAGTGTTTCCCTACTTTTTCTCTTATCAACAAAGCTACAGGCTTAGCTGTGAAACTCGCTCTGGGAAAAGAGCATCCTGTAAGCACACCTCAACTTTCATTTTTTGGTTGGCCTCTTTATACTAACTACGAGCTTGCAGTTTGATCATGACTGTTCTGATTAAGGTCCTTGACGGCTCAGAAAGACTAATGTCAAAGGTGGCGAATGCACAACAGCAGCCTTCTTCGAGGTAATTCCCTTAATTGTTTACAATACATGCAATAAACTAGCAATTTGATGTTTGGTGGATAAGTTTCTAATTTGATCTGGAATTCACATAAAACTGTATCCTGAATTTAGAGCAGTAACAATTACATAAAACTGTCTTTGTAACACGACAATCATATGATATAAACAAAAACAATGGTCCATCTACCTTTAGTTTGTTTCCTCACTTTGATTATGAAAGGAAATACTACAGGTCTAAACTGTAATAGTAACATAACTGTTTGTGAAAATAAAATGTTTACACTGATCACTGAACAAGGGAAAAATCGATAAGAATGATAAAATGTACGTGTGCGAAAAAAAACCAAGATATATAGGCTGAAAAGAACAAATATAACTCATGATCTCTAAATGATAACTAGCAACACATTTACCTATATCATTTAATAGTAACTGGATTCCAAATGCATGCCACTCTTTAGCCAACACTCCCAACTGATGTTCAACCACTATCCACTTAAATTCCCTAATTTCTGTTGGACAGCTTACTAGAAACTGGAACAATAGAGGTTAAATCTATTTTCCACTAGCTTGTTAGACAATTTTTCATGTTCTATGCGAAACCAACCTTTTACGACTTTAGAAAGGGCGGAGATAATTGTGCAGCGAACATAATAAACACTTGCAACGACAATTGCATAGGAAACACCAAGAGAAAGAGATCCTTGATGGAGGTTTAGGAATTTTTTTTCATTTACCTCTGAGTTTTACACATACGCTCTTCCAAAAAAAACCACATTACTAACATACAATCAATGAATTATAGGATCATCCGACAACCACAGCACATGACCAAGGAATTACAGCAAAAAATGAGGCTCAAACAATCAAGAAAACGGGTAAAAGAAAATAATAATTGGATTTTTATGTACCTTCTAAACATAAAGTCCAACGTTTCTCCATTTATGTTGCTGGGTCTTCTAGACACGACAGACTGTTTTGTGTTATCATTTCATACTATCGTTTTTTCACTGCTCTATTTTGTGTTACTCATTGACTGTATGCAGCATTTATACTATTTGCTTTCTATAAATCTGTTCACTACCTTAGCATCAGGATTTCATACATTTTCTGGCTATATACATTTATTCCTCTAAATTACATCTCCACATAAGAGGGGATTGAATATTGCCCTACCATGCGATTTGTCGCAGCAAAGTGGCATTTTTTCCACCCCTGCATTATGTTGTTTTACATAGGTAATGAGAAGCAAGGCACGACTCAAATGTGGTTAATTTATATGGAATGGTACGTACCATTCAACTTAAATTATACTTTCCATATCCACTAAACACACTATTCACCTTAATCTTAGACACACCATCATACATTATTTACCATCATAGGTTGATGAGTTTGTACTGGAAGGTGTTGACGGTCTAACGGCGAAAGGCATCAACCGGTCACCTTATAAGATGCCTATTACAATTTTCCACGCAATATTTAATATGTTTCATCCCCGCACCCACACACAGAGTTCATCTCCACTAACACTCTATGTTCCTATGCAGCCTATTTCTTTGGTCCAACAATAAACTTCAGCTTTATCCAAAAGATTGCAAACCCTCCACAAACAATAAAGGAGGGCATCTGCTCAAAAGGTCGGCTGCACATCCAGCTCTATTTTTTTCACAAAATTATCCCTTTGAGTCCATTCATTTGAAGTAACTTCACCAAGACAATTACGCACAGATTTGTGATGTAGAATGCGAAAAAATGATTTTTTTTTCTTTCATAAAAGATAGAGCGCATAACAACCGAAAAGTTAAATGAAGGTGTTTGGACATCCAAAAATATGTTATCTACTTGAACAAAACAAAACATTAACTGTCTTGATATTATTGCCTTTACTATTTAACAAATAAACATGCAGGTTGAGTTGGGATTAACAACTCTTCATCAATTATTACAATTGATATTATAACGTTTGCAAGCATCTTTGAGTCGTACTCTTTCAATTCTACAATGTTGGAAACAACAGATAGGTGCACAATTTACAATAAATAGTACCTTCGTTTACATTTTGGATTAAAAAAATTACACTATCTGATAGACTCAACTATAATAGCATACATATGCATGCATCTTTTTTACTTTCACTATAGAAAACAATTTAGAATAAATGATTAGCAACAAACATTTATTTTTATTTATTTGTTTTGGACTTTAATGATCTTTGGTATATGTATGTGGTGGATTAGACGTAGACTGTTTGAGATATTATATCTTTTGTATATCTCATGAAATGTTTTCTGCACAGTTTACCACTACGAATATACCTTTTATTGATGCTCCTGTACTATTTATTCTTGGGTTCAGTTTTACCATGCCATTTATTACTTGCACTTTTGATTTAATACTGAAAAAAATACTTTTCTTTCGTCTTAATGTGGTATTTATATTGCACATTGCAACTATATACATCTGACAATAATACTAAGGTAGGACTACAAAAGAAAAGGCAAAGGATACAATGATATGATGCAATTATGAAGGCTGCACATTCATCTCTTCCACCGCTTTTACATAATAGATAGGCGCATTCACTTTCAGAATTTTTGAAGTATAAAATTCGGTTCAAACCTTTCAAATTTGTTAGCCTACCGCTCTGTTCCTGTCTATATCAAAAAATTTAAACATTGTTGTTGTTTCAAACTTTAATATGCTGCAATCCAAAATAGTTTTAACATTGTGTTGTGACAGAAAGATATGTTTCCTATTTTCAATTTTTCTGCCTATCGGACGCACTACTACGTCACATGTATGTGAACGGACTTAACCATCTACTTAACCAAAATGTATGGTTTGATAAGCAAGTTAATTAGTTTCGCATATTGTATTGCTTCTAATGATTTTTGAATCATTTGCAGATCAGTTTTGAAACTATTATATTAGTTGTCTCATGCGCTTTCCTACTAATCTAATTGTGGTTTGCCTTTTTCTTTATATAGACTTTGATGTTTTAGCTAAAGCGATACATTAACATCCTCTACTTTGTTTGCTTCATTGAATATAATGTGTTTGTTTGTTTCGTAAATAGACTTTGTTTGCTCAAAGGAACTTTAAACTGGGGACATCAATGCAGCAGGGATGTATTTCCTTTGAGCCTCTTTGCAAATGCATATTTTATTTACATTGAACCTTAGATATGTTCATGATTCAATTTCAGTTAACACCATAATAATCCACTAATTGAAATTAAAACCAGTTTGGTATCCTCAGTAATTGAAATTAAAACCAATTCGATACCTTCAGTTACTAGCTTTGTTGGTTGACTTATGTCTTTTATAGTAATAAATATCCATGAGTGCTCTCCTAAATTTGATAATGGATTGATGAGTTTAATAATGGTTAAAATATGAAAGAAATTAATGCCAAAATTTTTGGTGTTGAATTCCATATCCTACATGGTTCTAATGAAGAGAAAAAAACATGCACACTAAAAATGATGTTATATATGTTATGATATATAAAGTTATTATGTGCATGCAAGCCCACATGGGCATGCATATATACATTGAACTTGCATTATGTATAGGTAAGCAAAACCTTAAACAAGTTTTGTCTTTGTGGGATGGACATTTCTTTTATTGAATTTTAGCATGGTAATATCTTAAAATTCTATTAAATGTAACGATTAATTTGAAACATGGAACTTTCTCATTCAGAATCCTGATAAATTGGTGCATCTTTTTTTTAATTATTAATTAAATTAGGCGATACAATTCAATTGTTTTCCAGTTTGAGTGCGGTCAATTCAATTTTAGTGATTTTATTTTTAAATAGATTTCTCAAGTACTATATATAAAAAGTTTGTCCTTTTAAATATTACATAACTGGGTGAAAAAATTGGAAGGCATGCTACAACAAGTGACATACAGATGCAGTTCTTGCTCTGCATATTGGCACATGTGTAAGCTTTATTTAGTGGGTAAAAGTTTGTGTAATTTTACTCTATTAGAACACCGTGTAAGTTATTCTCATGTGCATGCATCCAATTATAATATTTTGGGAATGATATTATCATACCTTTAAAATATTATCCTCCCAGCATATTTTACTTTGAACAGGCTTCAAGTTTCAACATTTTCTTAATTTGGCTATTATGTGCTAGCATGCACTTTCATGAGTGAGATTGTGTTCTTTATTACAAAATATTTTCATTAACCAGGCTTTCATTGCACAATTTCACTATACGCTAACTGATCTAGAAAAAACAAGTGCTTTAGAGAACTATTATATCCACTATTTCCTTTTTTTTAGTGCATATCAGGTTGCTATTATATTCCTCTCAATCTACTGTCAATGTTTTTTCTTTCTTGAAAAATTTGTTTGCATGTTTGTTTCTATGTCCCAGCAGCTGGGTGTGTGCATGAAATTGTTTCAACCGGCTCGGCCGTGTTATAAAATAATCCAAAACAAAAGAAACGAATGATAAAACTATAAACGCTTTCAATTTATTGGTCCTATGAATGTTCTTCAGTTGTCTCAGTCTCCTCGGTCGTTGCTTTAGGTTCAATTTATGTTGGCAATGGTATTGTCAAATCTACTTTTACATGTCCAAATATAAATGCATGCATATTGTGATTAAATGCAAGCCCACCTGGGCATGCATATATACTCGTATAAATAGTTATAAGTTAAAATAGTTTATAACAAAATAATTTATATTAAAAATGATTTATATTAAAATAGTTTATATTAAAATAATTTATAAAGAAAAATATCAATAGTTTTAAATATAATTTAAAATTACTTTATAAAATAAAATAGTTTCCTCGACTTTCACAAATCGATACAAATCAATTCGAATTCCAAATTCAAATTTAATCAAATCTAAATCATCAATTTCAACCAATTCAATTAAACATTTTCAAGTTATATCGATTTCAAATACTGATTTGAACCACAAATAAACTATTTCAATTTCAAAATATTTCAAAGTTTCAAATATTCCACATTTCAAAACTAAATTTAAAAATTATATATATATATATATATCGAATTTCCTTTCATATTATTTTGCTTTGAAATATTCACATAAAAAAATTACAATATCATTTAAATAAACCCCAATTCCAAATCATTGGATATTTCCTTCAATTTATTAAACTTGAAATATTCCTTTAAATCATCTTAAATCAAAACCATGTTATAACGTCATATCTTTAAATCTCCAATTCAATAAGTTTCAAATAAATTTAATTAAAGCCAATTCTTAATTAAATACAAATTCAATAAATTTCAAATCCATTTCAATTCAAAACTTACTTATCAAATAATTTCAATATCTAATAAAACGATATATATATATATCTTTCCAAAACCATAGAAATCATTTTTCAAATATTTATATATAGACCAACGGTGTCTGTATATAATTTATATCCTATGGTCAAGTGATACAGATATTTATCATTTCAATCCGCAATTTAAAATATATACAGGTATATATCATTTCAACCCGCAATCCCAAATTCAATTCAACTGAAAATCATTTGGGTCTATCATTTCAACCCATAACGATTTTCTCCTATTCTAAAGTTCGTTCGGGTGATGTATCATTTCAACCCATAGTGATTTCTATACTAACAGGGAACTTGCAGAGTGATAACAGATATGATAATAATATAACAGGCATATATCATCAATATAAATAACAGATAATGGTGTCAGAATGTCACAGGTGAACTGATACAGATATCAACATATCTCTACTACTAATAATGATAATTCACTGAATAAGATTTCAACCGTGTCTTTCTGAAATACCCAAAATACCCTTTTCTTTTGCATTCTGTTTTTACGCGTTCTCCCCTCTCCCTTGCTGCAGGGAAAAAACCTAAACTGAATCTCTCACCTCTAATGGCGATCATCAATTAACACTTAAACAGTTAAGCTCAAGCATCATTGGTCGATATCCGTAAGATTCCATACTCAGCTTATTATTTGCTGATTTTCGTTAATTGCTTTCAATTTTGATTTGTATCTCTTTTACATTCTGATTCTACGTATTCTCCCTTCTCGCTTGCTACAGGAAAAAAACCTAAATTAGCTCTCCCACCTTTAATGGTGATAATCAACTAACACGAGCTTAAGCATTGCTGATCGATATCCATCGGACTTCAGACTCAGGTTATTATTTGCTAATTTTCGTTAACTGTTTATGATTTTGATTAGTGCGATTATCGATTAAGCACGAATTGCTTAGAATTTGATTAGTGATTGCAATGGCAATTATCGATTAAGCAAAAACTGCTTAGAATTTTGAGTAGTATATGATATCCATCATAGATCTGATATCCATCAGACATGAATCGGCAAATAAATATTCATTGATTTTCATTAATTACTTCAGATTTGGAGTAATTATTGGGTTCCTTAAAGATTCACAAGAAGAGTAGGCCATTTGTTGTTTTGTTTTAATACTTTCTCTTTATTATAGAAGTTGAAAATAGTTACTATAACCTATGATAGAGATTCGAAAACAGAACTAAAATTGATTTTGTTCAATTTGATTACATCAAAAACACAGTTGTTAAGGTTAATAATGGAGTTTAAGAAATTTAAGAAGTATAATATCAGCAGTACTTTCTGATTTTCTATCTCTAAACACTCCACTTTCTTCAATATCAGCTTTTCTAACCTTGAAAAGCTCAACAGAATCCAAAAAAGTAGAAAGGATAAGCCCAGTATGAGATAGTAGGAAAAAATCAACTCCATTGCATTAAATAAAAAAGAAGAGCGGATTTAATGAATATCTAAGAACATAAAAAACTGTCTGTAGATATTTAAGTAAATAATTAAGTTTTGTTTAAAAATAATTTGAGAACAATGTGTATATGTATCAGATATGTTTGAAAATTTATGTTCAAAATTTGTTAAAAAACATTTTTCTACAAATTGGTTACCAAAAAAAGGAGGATGTACATCAGAATATATGGCCTTATAAATCAAAAAACCATGGTTAATAGTCGTATATTTATGGACAACAGTCAATGCTACTATACAACCTTATGTATAAGCATATATATAATTGCACAAGTTTTTAGATTTTCTCAACTATGTACATAAACTACGAACCAACATTCGTAGGTAAGCATACAGACATATATAGCATGGGGGTAGAAATTATTTGGAATGGCAGATAAAAAACAAACACACAGCCTGCTCTGCAATTACCATCTGAAATAAATTAGAAAAGATACAATACAATAGTAATTCTATTGATATATAAGATTGTTGGTCCAAGCGTTAGTATTACTCAGTCCAACCATAATATTCGATTTGTGCGAACCTGTAGTTCATTGATATATAAGATTGTTGGTGGCTTCCTTCTCACTGCAAAAACACGACCTCTAAGATTTTTTGGCACAGAAACTTTCTGTATTGTTTTATCATGTTATTGGTAATTAATTGCACATAATAGAAGTGATTATTGTTAATAGAAAAACAAAGGGATTTCGACAAAAATGCCAAATACATGAGCAAGTTCAAGAAATCAATAAAGCGTGAATGTCGGACATGTTATTCTGCTGCATCAACAATTCTACAGGTGTTTTTATTTTTATCTTGGTTTCTATTTAATATTAGTTATTGTGTATACTCCGCACTTGAAATCTTCATGTTAAAATTATTGCTCAAGATCTATATAATACTTGCATAATATATGATTTCTCATAAACATGGCACCTACCACTGCTGTAAGTTGTTTATACCAATAACCTTACAATCACAGGGGAGACAATAAATCTCACCAATCTTAACTCCAAGAATTTTAATATAGAACATTTAACAGTGGGCCGTCAACAAAAAACTTGGAAGTAATAATTTTGAAATGCTTGATTCAAACTTCAGTTTGAAACCTGATACGCACTTACCATTAAATTGTAATAAGCACAAAAAAATTAGAGCTTTCACAATAAACCCATTGAATTAAACAATAAGCTTAGCTTCAATATATCTGTTATTTAAACTTAGATGTCGAAGCTTCAATATCGTCTACTTTTTTCAATAAACACGACTTCAATATTGTCTACTTTTTTCAATGTTCTTTTGGACATTTGGTAAATTTATTTTGCCTACTTTTGGAATATAGAAACCAAGTACTTCTCAAATTAATAGCATACAAATGTTTGTCAAAGTAGTCTTATATTAGACGAGTATATATGCACGTCCGTGTAGACTTGCATTTAGTAGGCTTGCATTTAGTCACATGGGTATTTGGATTTTGTGTATCATAACATGTATACTATCATTTTCTATGAGCCCATTATTTTATTGTCTTCATCACAACCAATTTGATGATTACTCTATATTAACTTTTTCTTTCTTTCTTCAATATATTATTGTCTTCATCACAACCAATGAGTATATATCACTACTATTGACCCAGATCTTAATTACTTTTTCTTTCTTCTTCAATATATTATTGTTGCAATTGTTCTTCACTCGGTTTCTGTGTATATATAGTGGGTTTTATGAAAATGCTGTACAATGTGTATTTCCTGATACTGTTGTTCAATGTGCATTTCTTCATATATGTTGTTTTAATTCAATTTATTTGCTAACAGTACTATGCAGAGTGCAATATAGTAACCCTACATTGTGTGTAAATTCTAAGCACCTGTATACATTTTCTGAATAATA
The DNA here is from genome assembly GCA_030737815.1 of Allium fistulosum. Taxonomy (NCBI): domain Eukaryota; kingdom Viridiplantae; phylum Streptophyta; class Magnoliopsida; order Asparagales; family Amaryllidaceae; genus Allium; species Allium fistulosum. The sequence goes on from CM060904.1 coordinate 474,062,772, forward strand.
TAATATGCATTCTATGTAAATTGTATTTTATTTGAATTTATTTCTAAACATATTATAAAGTATACATATATTGTACATAATACAATATTAATATGCATTTTCTAAAAGTGCAATATAACGAGCATTTTCCATCTGTATGTTGTTTTACTTAAATTTATACCAGAAAACGTGTATCTAAAAGTGCAAAGAAGTGTGCATTTTCTTTTTATATATGATATTTCAGTTGAATATATATATATATATATCTCTGTGTGTGTGTATTATATATAAGTGCAATACAAGGTGCACTAATGTGCACTTCTAAGTAGGACTATCATCGGATACTTTTGGATGTGGATAATGTCATATCTGTATCCACATCTGAAATCATTTTCGAATATCGAATATCTGCATTCGTGGATACGAATGGATATCGAGTAATTATTATATCCGTTAACGATCGATAAATCAAGTAACATAAATAGAAAGTTTTAGTTTAAAATAAACTTTTTTCAATCTCATTGATTATTAAACTGTTAAAAAATAAACAAATATGATGATAATAATTAGTTTTGAGCAGTTAATATGCACTTTGTGCGTATAATATAAACTTCAAACTTAAAATAAATACCTTTCATTGTACTAAAATACACGTAATTTAAACTATAATCTTGCAAAAAACTGGATAGATAATTTTTGAATGCAGATGTCTTCGTATCTGCATCTGCATCACTTTTTTAAAATATCAGATATTTATCCGCTTTTCGGATACGGATGTGGACAAATTTTGAATTTTTTGGGTATTCATTGACCACTCTACTTCTAAGCGATACAACGTGGATTTTCTATAAAGTAAAATGTAATAATGTAAAAAAAAAATATGTCCCACTAAAGTTTATTTTTGGAAATGCAATCCAGTGTGCAACTTCTATGCAGGTATTATGTTAAATGCTGTGCGCATTTTCTACATAATATACTATGCATTTTGTGTATAAGTTGTTTTATTTGAATTATTTCTAAAAACATTACACAGTCCATAATTATTGTACATGATATGATAATAATATGCATTTTCTGAAAGTGGAATATAATTAGCATTTTCCATCCTTATTTTGTTTTACTTAAATTTATACTACTATATGTGTTCCTAAATGTGCAATAAAGTGTGAAATTTCTTTTTATTTGTTATTTTACTTGAATATATTTCTACAAGTGCAACATAAGGTGAGGTATAGTGCATTCCTAGGCGATACAACATGGATTTTCTAAAAAAATAAATGGTAATACTTTAAAAAAAATTAAAAGCATAAAATGTAGGTCAATTATTTAATATATAATGTGCCGACCATGATGGCGGACTTGCTGTCCTTTTATATCGTGATCATGATCAAAGATCACTACATGTATCTTTTTATCGTAGGTTATACACATTATATGATAGGAACATATGGTTACCGACTTAAATCAAAATCTAACTGTACTTAAACAATTAAGAAGGAATCTCTTAAAACTAACTTAAAAGATAGTGAATGGACTGAAACGTGTGAAATATTTTTTACTATACATATTTTAAATTCAAAGTAATTCATTGCTTAATGCATCAATGCTTTATGTGAAGATTTCAAAATATCACTAAAGAAGAATGGTTAAAATAATAACTCATGCCAATCAAATAAAAAAGTAAGTCTTTTACTCACTTTTACCTTTGTTTTGGAAAGAGGACGTTGCTTTTACAGCTTTAAATTGCATCATAAACTTATGATGCTGAAGCAATTGACAAACTGCTTTTGACACATATCACATACTTCAAAGAGCAATTCAAATTGCCATCTTCCTGGCCATTAGACCATTGCAATATTGCATAATGTGGACCATCACATTGAATCTTATGACATTTACCTGCGAATTGGCCTGTGAAACTAAAAAGAAAGATATATTTTAAAAATTGTTTATTGTACAAGGTTGACTAATTTTCTTTATTCCCACCTTTTCAAATACAATACTTAAATATATATCAATTGGTTCCAATTATGTATTGTTGGTATTGGGTAATAATTACACCATATTAGTTGGAAGTTGGATAACAAAATCCATTAAATATTAGTGTGTATTTTTGTTGAATTAATTTATTTACCGTTTCGTGCTTTTATTCCAATGTGTTATTTATAGGAAATAGCAAATATGAAGGGCAGTTTTAGTAAAATTGAGATCCATATTGGTGATACACGATAATTCTGATTATCAAATTCGTTGATCTCTCATAAATAAGTACATCCAATGTGAGGGTGGTATATAATCAACTTGACTAACTCTTTCTTTGTGTTTGCAGGTAGACAGTGGTAGTCTATGGTATTGTATTTTCATCTTTTATTTCTATAATGTTAAGGTACCATTTTACTTTGTAATGTCCAAGGTAGACAGAGGAAGTCCAAGGTGATTGCTGTATAATATTGTTTTTATTTTCTGTTTAATTACTTATGTTTGGGAAATGAAACATAAGTAAAATAAGCATGGGCTATCTTTATATTGCAGAACATAATATAGTGTATACGTATTAAAGTTGTTAATTGGATTGATAAAAGTAATCAAGGACATTTGGGCTTTCTTTCCTTTGTCTTCCAATTGTTATAACATGGGCATTCTTCTTGATGGCAGAAGGTACCTGATGGAACGCAAAGGCCCTTTGTATGGCATTTATTACAGAAAAATAAGCAGGGCTTCTTATGTGATGTTTTTGAGCATCTATATTCACATGCTCCTCCACATTCTGTATTATATTACCATAAACTGACCAAATTATTAAACAAACTTTAATATGACTTTAACAAAAACCAGCCCTGTAGGGAAAATTCATGTCTTTTCTTGGAAGAATAATCAACAATTTGCAATGTAGAGGTAAAAAATTATACATCTCTGATGTATGAAAATTTGATGTGAAACATAAATTTAATTTCCTTTTGTATAAGACGTACATCAATTCATATGTGATTATATTATATAAGCTTAATGAGAAGGATATGTACATACGTTCTAGGCAAAGGGAATTCTCTCCACCATCCTGAAATAATTATGTTTTGAAATGTGCTTACTGCTCCCATTTTAATTTTTTATTCAGTGTGTTAGGTGTGCTTACTGCTTACTATTTATGAATAATTCTATTCTATTTGGTTATTCATTTGTTTTTGTTATGGATGCTTTTATGTTTAGGCCTATCTACTGGTATCTTATTTTGATAAGGTTGTGCATGCATTAAGTTCAGGATATATTTCATTCAATGTTATGTTGAGGAAGACGCTGTCCAATATACTTTTGTTTGGAATTAGATAATAAAGTAAATATCGTGTGATACTACTACGGCTTTCTTGTTTTGATTGTAACAGTAGAGCAACATTAAAATAAGCAGTACAAACTTGAGAAAGACAAAAATGAAATTACCGGTTTTTAAAAGAAAAATAGTAATTTAAAAGCATAAAAACAAAAATGTACAAAGGAGTGGTAAGGAATCAATTAATCATTAATGTATTCAGATACATTTCTGCTCACAGTTCACATTAGCTAAAAAAACATATGCATGTAAAAGTATAAGTATTATTTCCATCTCCTACAGTATAAAATAAACTAAAACAAAAGAAATGAATGATAAAACCATGAATGCTTTCAAGTTATTGGTTTTATGAATGTTCTTCAGTTGTCTCGATCATCTCGGACGTTGCTTCAGGTTCGATTTGGGCTGACAATGGTATTGTCAAATCTACTTTCACAGGTGCAACTATAAATGCATGCACATTGTGATTAAATGCAGGCTCATTTAGGCGTGCATATATACTCGTATATAGCAATGTAAATAACTAGCAGCAGCATATTTCAATTGTTGTTTCAATTGAAATCAAATTTAATAAATAAAAGAACGTTAATCGTGAGTGATTGTTCACCTTCCGAGGCTAGAGGAATGAACGATGAAATGAAAGCGAATGGATACGGACAAGCACACGAAACAGCGACAAGCTAGAAATTGCTGTGATAAATCGATTTGAGATGGTAAGTTAAGATGGCACGAGATCGATGAACAAGATATATTACATATATATAAATTTCAAAAATCAATTTAAAACATAAATTTCAAATCGGTATTTAATTCAAGCAAAATAGAATTTTGATACATATATATATTTCAAACATCGTTGTTTTAAATTGAACATAAATATTAGAATCAACATATATTTCAAATCAATATATTTTGTACGCTTCAAAATCATCATAACATTATACAACTAGACCACATATGTAAATGTATATGTAAGCTATCCCATAATACATATACCGTCTGTTTAAACAAAACACATATAGGAACAACCTTAAAACATATGTGTGTCCGGTCAAAAAAACAACTCAGGAAGTCAAATATACCACTAATGATAAATGAATAACACCTATATCCTAAGCCGCCGAAATCACTAAGTAATATATAAAAGATATATCTATAAGCAACTCAACAGCTTTTATATGCAAATAAACTTTCATGTAAATATATACATACTACCGAAACTTATGAGCTTTATATATATATAAAAACGACATACTTTACCAACTTTATAAACTAATGTATAACTATAGGTATAAACTTTCATTCATACTATATTTAAAATCAATAGTTATAAAAGAAATAAATATAATCTGTATGAATTTTTTTATATATATACTAATAGCTGTTCGCTTATCTGATAGATTATATAATTTAATCCATCTATATAATCACATACAATTAAATAAACTTATGTTATAAAACCTATATATTATACAACATATCAAGTCCGAGTTTATATAATAATATATATATATATATATATCACTTGTAAAGTATAACTTTTTAAAAGTAGATTAGAAAAGAAAAAAACAACTCATATAACTTATGTACATTCATATAACAAGCCGATTCTATACATCCAGTATAATATATATATATATATATATATCAACAGATTTTCTTCTTATATAAAACTTACATATTCAATACTGAACACTATATTAATAAGATTTATATGGACAAATCTATAATTTACATACTTTAAGTAGTCATAGTAACATATCTTATATTTTTATTCTTTAAAGTCTGGAAGCTAATAAATGACTCAAATATATACATATACAACTATAAGCTACTGGATAACAAACAAATATATTCCTACATATATATAAACTTACTTATTATAGTATATAAATAACCTAGATAGGACAAATGAAAACTTATATAAACCACTATATACCTCCCGCAGATTCCCATAACCTCCTTTACTGTATATATAAGAACTAACATATTTATATATAAAATGATGTATATTCGAACTAGCTACATATATATTATATATACTAGCTTATCAGTAAAAAAGATATATATATCTTTTATAAAATATGCACAGGATGGTATAACACACATATTACAAACTTAGAAATATATCAGATTAAGTAGATGGTAATATAAGGTAAACAGGATAATATATATACTGCAAAACTTTCATATATATATATATATATATAATACCTATATATGCAATATAATATAAACAACATACCTACAAAACTAAAGAAAGTGGCTGCTTCATGACGTGGCAGATCTCAGCGGGGTGAGATGGCGGCAAGGGGAAGAGGGTGTGGCCACGGGGAGAGAACACGGTGGAGGACTCGGCAAAAGGAGGGGAGTCTCGGTGCTGATGGGTGATTGCCGAGTGGGTTAAGAGTCGTGAGTGGAAGCTCGGCAGTTTGCAGAAGAAAAAGAAAAGAAAATGATGTGGCCTTCCATATATACAGGCTATGCAAATAATAAATTATAAGATGAAGAAAACAAAATATAACGTGACAGAGAAGGGATGAGAAACCAAAGGACACCGCATTAAATTTCACCAGTGAATTGAAAAATTCAAACGTAAATTTTCAAGAATATTAAAGGCTAGTGGCCTTCGGTTATTCCTGGGAACAAACGAAAAGATACTAAGCTAAAAGGCAAGAGACAGTACCGATAAATGCTGCTATTCCATATGGAAAAATCCAAACGGAGCTAGAAACGTCCGAAATTTGCGAAACGAATTACGCAGTCTTGTTCAGAGTGTTCTAAATAAATTTTCTCATGTTGACATATTTACGTTTCAGAACACTTTTAAATTCAACTGTTATTAACTGATTTAAATTGGAATAAAATTACACTGAAAAATAAACTCCCAAATTATCTTCTGAAAATTTACCAGTTGCTATGTTAAAACAGACGCATTTCAAATATCAGATTTAAATTTCAAAATTTTATTGTTTAAAATTTCACAAAATTCAATTAAATATATTATAAAAACAAATAAAATTATTAAAAATTTACGGGTCGTTACACTCTCCCCCACTCAAAACTTTTCGTCCCCGAAAAGGAAGGAGGTAGGAGAATAGAAACAACCAGAAAGAAAATAGGTTGAAATACAAAAGAAAACAATTAATTTAAACCATATAAATTTCAATTTTAAACAAATTAGTATCCAACATTTTGGTTAAATCCCTTTGAGTTTACTTAAGTTAAATCGATCAATCTATTTCTAAATTCATTATCTTATTATCTAATCATCCTCAATTAACAATTTCTAGATCATCAATTTGTATAATCATTTATTGTACTCATATTTTGTTCAACAAATTTAATTCTTTTATTCCAACTTATTATTAAGTTTATTCCACTTAATATATCTTATTACATATATTTAAACCATATAAATTAATTTAAACCATATAAATTTCAGTTTAAATCAATTTATATTCAATAATTGATTTTAAATTCAAGGTATTTCCATAAGTTAATCAACTTTCAATTTATTAATTCCTTCAAAACAAATTTATTTGTCTCATCTATTATTCAATTAACTTATTATTCTGTTCATCTCTATTAACATCTTTATAATAAAATTTAAGTGTATAACATTTATTATAACCCTTAAATTTTATTTATAAATTTCTTTATATTGTATATTATCCAATTACATTTTCAACTTCTGAATAATTTAGGTAAGTTATATTAGAATGAAATTGGGTATTATACAAGTAAAATTTTCAAATTTAACCATTCCAATTTAAATATTTATTTAAGAATTAAATTTCCGATTTCAGTTCAAACTATATGTATCAAATCAAATCCATGATCATATACCAATATATATATATATATATTATAAATCAAGTCATACTTCAGAAATTCAAATCAAATTAATTTTCCAAAACAAAAATGTAGCAAAGCTACATAATAGTCTCTCTACTTCGAAACTCGAAAAGGAATGTCGATGATGCTGCAGTCATCATCGAAATTATTTTCCAGCGACAAAAGAGGAGAGTACTGATTTGATCTTTAAAATTCTTTGGAAACTATTTATATTCTAAAATACTTTAAATAGTATGCATTTGAATACTTTAAAACCAAAGTTTGAAATCACCGAAAATTAAATTCCCAAATTCCTGTTTTAAATTCATTTAAATTTCCAAATCAATTTATAAACCATGTTTATAAATCCATTTAGAACAATAAATGATAATCAAATATTATCATTCAAACAGCCAATTTAATTAACTATTAAATTCCAGAAAATTTTTCACTTATATATTTATAATATAATCATACAAAATTCATTTCATTTACCAAATTTTAAAATAATATTGTGTCAGTTTGCTCTTGTTCAAGTGTTTTGGAATTCCTATCAATAGCGTTGATCAGACGAATCGATCAAAAATCCAAATCATCATCAACAACTCAAACAACACAACATATAAAACATTTTAATATTTATTACAAATACACTCCCTCAATCGAAGATTCCAAAATGGGTTTCAAAACAAAGATAGAGATTCAAATTAGCGGAACTCTAATCAAGTAGAATTCTAACGAGAAGATGAGCTCGATAGGGAGATAAAATGATTGAATTTCAAACAGGAAGGTGGATAAACTTATACAAATCGCGGGCAACCTTAACCGGGTCACCCATGACTTCATAAATAAGATCGATGCAGAATTCTGAGGCAAATCGTCATCTGATCGCCAGGGATATAATTCGGGTATAGCAAAAGATAGCAGCATCGTAAGCCGGGGATATAGAAATCTCCGGTGAATCAATACCGATTGTAAAGGAGTTTCACCCCTTTACAAATCATTCATAGATTGGCGAGACCGTCGATTTATTATAGAGATCATTCGAAGTGGAGTTATGGGATACTCCAGAATCAAGAAGCACGAATATGGGAGACAAGAATGAACTTTGGAACCGAAGGGAACGTTCCAAAATTCAAAGAAAACCGAGTCAAAGAAGAAGGAATTCAAGCTCGAACGAAAGTGATTCCGTAATTAAATTTTACTTTATATACTGAGTTTTGCCTAAAACCAGAGCTCCGATACCACATGTAACGACCCAGTATTTTGGACCATTCAAATCGACAATAAATCCACACATGCCGGACTTGAATAATTCAAAACAATGGATTGTAAATTAAATTTGGCAAAACTCAGCATATACAATAAATAAAATAATCATAAATCACAAACACAGAGTAATATAACAATAATGCAGCGGAAACAAAAGGATAGTAGTTCATGAAGCTACTATATATATATATAACAGAGTTAAACAAGATACAACAGAAGTCTCGAATACAAAGATGTCTCAATACAAGAGTCAAATACAAAATCTGAATACATCACTGGAATTAACTAAATAACTGAAAGCTGGATAGATAGCTGGATCTCCAAGCGAAGCTCCAACTCCAAAGGTGAGTCTCGAATACTATATCACTCAGTCTGACCCGAGCGTAAAGCAAAACAAAAAACACTCGAGTCAGGATTAACATTCTTATATCAATAAATCCAACTCAAGTGAAATAACAACTGAAATACGAGTAACTCAAAGGATGTTTGGGATAACCATCCTCTAAGGATCCGTTAAACTATCTACTATGTAGTAATATTTCGCTATTATAATAAGTCTAATAGTAAAATAAACATACTTTTTAATAGCGTCAAGGGGTTACCCATATAGCCCTTAACACGTAATAGTCCCAGTAGTCTATCCAGTATTAGCATACTCCCAAAATGGGGGCTGCCCTCGATACTCCACAGGCTACGGGAGAAATCACAACTCGTAGTAAAGCTCGATATGGTAGGTGACACGGCACATAAGGCAATGCCAGGGTAGATATACCAATTACGCATCCGGACTGGTGGTGACGCATAGCAGCCACTATCGCCCACCTCGAACAACACTCCCAAATCAAGGGGTACACCCAATCAATCATAAAGTAATAGAATGGTATCGAAGAAGTGTGTCCGATCAGAGGTGCTACCTCATTAGCCCGTCGATCGCTCCTGTTTTAGCCACCTTATGCTAACTCACGGGAGTTGGGTCCACGCATATACCTTAGGATCGTCGCCACCATCCTACTTCATTCTGGAAACTCCACCGCGTACACAGTTGTTAAAATGGTTTCGGTATCGACAGAGAGTATGTCCATATCCGATCCCGGTCTCTTTAACAACCAAACGTTATTATAACACCGCGGTCATTTCAAAATAGTTTATACTTCAAAACCAAAATATCATTTCCATTTCAAAACCCAAATCAATATGATATCATTTCCATTTCAAATATATCCATTTCCGAAAATCATATCACTTTCCAAAGTTATAACGCTTTCGAAATCATAGTCTTTTAAAATCAAAACACTTTGGAAATCACAGCTTTGAAATCATAGCACTTTGGAAATCATAACACTTTTGAAATTATAGCATTTTAGATATTAAAATTAGTGTATATATAATAAAATAACTTATAAATAAAATAGTTTATATAAATAGTTATAAGTTAAAATAGTTTATAATAAAATAATTTATATTAAAAATGATTTATATTAAATTAGTTTATATTAAAATAATTTACAAAGAAAAATATCAATAGTTTTAAATATAATTTAAAATTACTTTATAAAATAAAATAGTTTCCTCGACTTTCACAAATCGATTCAAATCAATTCGAATTCCAAATTCAAATTCAATCAAATCTAAATCATCAATTTCAACCAATTCAATTAAACATTTTCAAGTTATATCAATTTCAAATACTGATTTGAACCACAAATAAACCATTTCAATTTCAAAATATTTCAAAGTTTCAAATATTCCACATTTCAAAACTAAATTTCAAAATTATATATATATATATATATCGAATTTCCTTTCATATTATTTAGCTTTGAAATATTCATATAAAAAAATATTACAATATCATTTAAATAAACCCCAATTCCAAATCATTGGATATTTCCTTCAATTTATTAAACTTGAAATATTCCTTTAAATCATCTTAAATCAAAACCATGTTATAACGTCATATCTTTAAATCTCCAATTCAATAGGTTTTAAATCAATTTAATTAAAGCCAATTCTTAATTAAATACAAATTCAATAAATTTCAAATCCATTTCAATTCAAAACTTATTTATCAAATAATTTCAATATCTAATAAAACGATATATATATATATATCTTTCCAAAACCATAGAAATCATTTTTAAAATATTTATATATAGACCAACGGTGTCTGTATATAATTTCTATCCTATGGTCAAGTGATACGGATATTTATCATTTCAATCCGCAATTTAAAATATATACGGGTATATATCATTTCAACCCGTAATCCCAAATTCAATTCAACTGAAAATCGCTTGGGTCTATCATTTCAACCCATAACGATTTTCTCCTATTCTAAAGTCCGTTCGGGTATGTATCATTTCAATCCATAGTGATTTCTATACTAACAGGGAACTTGCAGAGTGATAACAGATATGATAATAATATAACAAGCATATATCATCAATATAAATAACAGATAATGGTGTCAGAATGTCACAGGTGAACTGATACAGATATCAACATATATATATATAGCAATGTAAATAACTAGCAGCAGCATATTTCAATTGTCATTTCAATTGAAATCAAATTTAATAAATAAAAGAACGTTAACCGTGAGTGATTGCTCACCTTCCAAGGCTAGAGGAATGAACGATGAAATGAAAGCGAATGGATACGGACAAGCACACGAAACAACGACAAGCTAGAAATTGCTGTGATAAATCGATTTGAGATGGTAAGTTAAGATGGCACGAGATCGATGAACAAGATATATTACATATATATAAATTTCAAAAATCAATTTAAAACATAAATTTCAAATCGATATTTAATTCAAGCAAAATAGAATTTTGATACATACATATATATATATATTTCAAACATCGTTGTTTTAAATTGAACATAAATATTAGAATCAACATATATTTCAAATCAATATATTTTGTACGCTGCAAAATCATCATAACATTATACAACTAGACCACATATGTAAATGTATATGTAAGCTATCCCATAATACATATACCGTCTATTTAAACAAAACATATATAGGAACAACCTTAAAACATATGTGTGTCCGGTCAAAAACAACAACTCAGGAAGTCAAATATACCACTAATGTTAAATGAATAACACCTATATCCTAAGCCGCCGAAATCACTAAGTAATATATAAAAGATATATATATAAGCAACTCAACAGCTTTTATATGCAAATAAACTTTCATGTAAATATATACATACTGCCGAAACCTATGAGCTTTATATATATATAAACGGCATACTTTACCAACTTTATAAACTAATGTATAACTATAGGTATAAACTTTCATTCATACTATATTTAAAATCAATAGTTATAAAAGAAATCAATATAACCTGTATGATTTTTTTTATATATATACTAATAGCTGTTCGCTTATCTAACATATTATATAATTTAATCCATCTATATAATCACATACAATTAAATAAACTTATGTTATAAAACCTGTATATTATACAACATATCAAGTCCGAGTTTATATAATATATATATATATATATATATCACTTGTAAAGTACAATGTTTTAAAAGTAGATTAGAAAAGAAAAAAAACAACTCATATAACTTATGTATATTCATATAACAAGCCGATTCTATACATCCAGTATAATATATATATATCAACAGATTTTCTTCTTATATAAAACTTACATATTCAATATTGAAAACTATATTTATAAGATTTATATGGACAAATCTATAATTTACATACTTTAAGTAGTCATAGTAACCTATCTTATATTTTTATTCTTTAAAGTCTGGAAGCTAATAAATGACTCAAATATATACATATACAACTATAAGGTACTATATAACAAACAAATATATTCCTACATATATATTAACTTACTTATTATAGTATATAAATAACCCAGATAGGACAAATGAAAACTTATATAAACCACTATATACCTCCCGCAGATTCCCATAACCTCCTTTACTGTATATATAAGAACTAACATATTTGTATATAAAATGATGTATATTCGAACTAGCTACATATATATTTATATAAACTAGCTTATCAGTAAAATATATATATATACCTTTTATAAAATATGCACAGGATGGTATAACACACATATTACAAACTTAGAAATATATCAGATTAAGTATATGGTAATATAAGGTAAACAGGATAATATATATACTGCAAAACTTTTTTATATATATAAATACCTATATATGCAATATAATATAAACAACATACCTACAAAACTAAAGAAAGTGGCTGCTTCATGACGTGGCAGATCTCGGCGGGGTGAGATGGCGGCAAGGGGAAGAGGGTGTGGCCACGGGGAGAGAACACAGTGGAGGACTCGACAAAAGGAGGGGAGTCTCGGTGCTGATGGGTGATTGCCGAGTGGGTTAAGAGTCGTGAGTGGAAGCTCGGCAGTTTATAGAAGAAAAAGAAAAGAAAATGATGTGGCCTTCCATATATACAGGCTATGCAAATAATAAATTATAAGATGAAAACAAAATATAACGTGACAGAGAAGGGATGAGAAACCAAAGGACACCACATTAAATTTCACCAGTGAATTGCAAAAGTCAAACGTAAATTTTCAAGAATATTAAAGGCTAGTGGCCTTCGGTTATTCCTGGGAACAAACGAAAAGATACTAAGCTAAAAGGCAAGAGACGGTACCGATAAACGCTGCTATTCCATACGGAAAAATCCAAACGGAGCTAGAAACGTCCGAAATTTGTGAAACGAATTACGCAGTCTTGTTCAGAGTGTTCTAAATAAATTTTCTCATGTTGACATATTTACGTTTTGGAACACTTTTAAATTCAACTGTTATTAACTGATTTAAATTGGAATAAAATTACACTGGAAAATAAACTCCCAAATTATTTGATGAAAATTTACCAGTTGCTATGTTAAAATAGACGCATTTCAAATATCAGATTTAAATTTCAAAATTTTATTGTTTAAAATTTCACAAAATTCAGTTAAATATATTATAAAAACAAATAAAATTAATAAAAATTTACGGGTCATTACATTAGTGGGATTTATGAAGCTATTGACAGGGTCTATGATATCGAGAGGTGTGCCGATGAGCCTGACAAAGCGAAAGCAAAATGTTTGGGCTTGCGGCAGTTTCTTGACAATATTCTCGGGAGAAACAAAATACATCGTCCGTCGAGACCAACAGCTTCGGGTATTCAAATCCAAGAGCATCAACCATCTACTATGGATCATGAACATGTAGAAGAAATTCCGATCCAAGAGCATGATTCACAACTGGTGGACACACAATGGACTCAAGTAGAGCGTCAACCTCCATCGGTCGATACCATAATGGGATGGTCTCAATGGCAAGAACAACCTCAAACCTTTGTGTATGATCTATCTCAATGGCAAGAACAACCTCAAACCTTTGTGCATGATCCATCTCAATGGCAAGAACAACCTGAAGACATACCACCACCAGTAACTCAACCATCGCAAGAAATACCCGAACCTTTGCAATTGAAAAGACACACTAAGAGAAAGCCGAAAATGAATACGCCTATGGAAGTTAGAAGATTGTACTAAGAACAACCTCAATGTGTTTGAGCTTTTGGAAGTTTGTTGTAGTTTAAGTTTAATTAAGGATGAAGGAATTTGGTTGTAAATGAAGGAAGTTTATAATGATGTTGAATGTTTAATGATGTTGATGTTCAAGTTTAATGATGTTGAATGTTGATGTTCTAATGATGTTGAATGGTAATAGCTGTCTGCCCCGAAAACAATCCATTTCCTTAGTGTGCATTCCATTTATGCGCATTAGTACTATGCGCATAAATGGAACGCACATTAAGGATTTGGGTTGTTTTCGAAGGTAGAAAGCTGATACCACCTTTACTTGCATACATTTCATTCCAGCTCACTTATATTGCAATACGATACTTACCACAAAACATGAACATTTACTGCACCTACTCCATAAATCGTTCATACATGAAAACATTAAACAACAAAATACATAGTCATTACAAATCATTTCGTACACGATCTAATTTTGCGCGCTACTCCAACACATTCACTGCACCTATTTTGCCCACCACTTGTTCGTTGGTCCATTGCTCCCTTTTAATGCGTCGACCGTGGTCTTCCAGTGTTCCTTCGGATTGGTGGTGGTTTGATACGGGGACCTTCTTGTGCTTCCCAATATCGACTATCCAGGACAGGGTGAAATAAAGGAGAATAAGCCGCTTTACAGTTTGCACTTGTATACCAAGAAGAAACTAAATCAGCAAAGGCTCTATTCGCACCTCCCGAACCACGAGAACACGCAGCAAATACATGAGAACAGGGAAAATGATCCAAAGTCGGCATATTACAAGAACAGCTAGCTTTGTCTTCCTCAATGTTTACAGTATAATTGAACATATGCACATCTTTAACTTTCCACTCTGTTACACTAAATCTTTCGATACTCAACCTTCTTGACTCGTCCATTCTTTTCTTTCCTATTTTTTCCCATTTAGGTGTCAACTGCGATGTCCAACCCTCCGCTTGAGTACGGCGTTCGTAGAAGTAATGATTAAGGCGATGAAATGTTCATGCAACTAATGCTTTTACAGGTAAATTTTGTGTACCTTTCAAAACCCCATTAAAACTTTCAGATACGTTAGTTGTCAACATATTGAATCAAAGTCCTCCATCTTTACAAAGCGTCCAATTTTGCTCTTCACCTTTCAAACTCGTTTCGATCCACATATCTGCTGCAGGACTCATGTTCTTAATTTGCTTTCTGAGCTCGTCATATTTCACAACTTCTGATGCAATTGCACAAGCATGCAACAAATTTTGAAATTCGTCTGCTTCGAAACCCGCTTTTTTAAAATTTGCTTTAATGTGTCGGATGCAATAACGGTGGTGATGTGTAGCCGGCCGACCTTCATGGAGAGCACGAGGAATTCCTTTCATACGATACTAACAAATGTAATGCATCTACGTTGCAACGAAGGAATATGCTCCCACATACATCGAAAAAACCAACACCAAGTGTTCCATGCTTTCGTCTACACAATAGCAAAAGCTAACGGATATAGACATTGATTGCTACAAGTAAGGTTCCTAAATATTTCCCATACAAATGTGTGCCATCGATGGAAAGCACCGGACGACAATGAGTAAAACCTCCAATCGAAGGTCTGAATTCCCAAAATACACCTTCAAATACACCATGACTAGTAGCAATATCATATACGGTTCCGAAATTGGTCTTTTTTACCGCATTAAGATATCTAGGCAAGTCCGCAGACAATGACTACCAATCTCCATAAATCATTCCAACCGCCTTTTGCAACCCATGCCATGCTCTACAATAGCTTATTTTGATATAAAACATATTCAAGAGTGTATCTTGAACCGATCGTGCATTCATATTTATATCGGACTTTAATAATGTTAGTATTTTGCTACAAATAAACTTAGAGGTAGCTTGTCGATGATTAGAATTAATGGTAGGGTTCAAACATGTGTGATCTCTTCCATACCTTTTGATTTTCCACCAATTTTGTGAGCTTTTCTTTGATATACTAGCATGCAACTCCATGCGCATTTCCTGTCAAAATCATCGAATCGTATACTCATTTGCACGGGACTTGACAACTTTGTAAGATACCGAACATTTAATAGCCCATTCACTTAGTTGTTCTATAAGTATTTGTTTGTTTTCAAAAATCAAACCAATCCGAAGTCCTTTTTCGACACATTCTCTTCCAAACACTTCCACCTCCAATTGAGCATTTTCCTGAATAGAGCTAGCCATCATGCTCGCGTTACATAAGTCACCCTCCAACGGATCATCCATAATCATGTCTTCTTCGTTATCTTCAATCGGTAGGGTTTCATTAACTACCGGTGCTTCATTGTTTACTTGCATATTGTCAATCCATGTTCTATCATCTTCAATTGCACAAGCAACTTGCATGTTATCCAACATTCCTTCGTTATAGTTCGTCTTCTTCCACATAATTGATGACTCACCAACTATAGGCATATTGATGCTACAAAAAAAACAACATATATAAATATGGGATTGCAAAGATATACAACTTAAAAAAAGAATTACAAACGATAGTACTCACTTGGCGGTTGTATGTGTTTGATTATATGGTCCTCCGCCAAACGGAAGAGATGATTGGGTCTCTCGAAATTGGGGTATCGACGTTGAGGCTATCGTTACTTGTGTCAGATATTGTACCGCTTCAATATTAGTAAGATTTGTTTTCATTACATATAGTTCAATAACCTTCATTACAACGGAAAACAAAGAATGCAAGTCATCGTCGTCCGATAAATCTATAGCCGATGAACAATCAACTCTAACCCATTTACAAACCAACTTCACATCAAACGTATGAGGATCAATTTTTGTGATATCAAAAAATGCAACGTTTAAGCTCTACGAAACTGCTTTTTCAATTTTGACCCTTTCCGCTTCCCTCCAATATATTTAGGTTTATCTTCATCATTTATTACCAATTCTCCATCGTAATAAATAATCGTTGGAACAATTGACATTGCCTAAAAACAAAAACAAAAAAATGAATGCTTTTTCAAATTCTACAAACAAAACTAATAAAATCCAAATAGATTACCTTGATTTTTTGATCAAATAGTTGTATCTAGGAATCTTCAATCAAATCTTCACTTAATTTGCTGATTTTGGGAATTTTGGATTAGGAGATGAGTTTAAGTTTAGGTATTGGGGAGAAATGGGGGAGAAAGTGGGGAACTGGCTGTTAAAGGCCGTGTCCCTTTAATGCGCGTTTCAAATATGCGCACTAAGGAAATTCCTTAGTGGGCGTTTTTGAAACGCGCATGAACAATGTAAGAGAATTGTTCATGCGCATTCCAAAAACGCATACTAAGAAATTTCCTTAGTGCACATATTTGGAATGCGCATTAATAATACCAGTACGTATGACATGTCCTATTGGACGTGTAAAAGAAAAAATGCATAAATTTAATTTTAGCAAAGACGAAACCATTCTCTTATTGCTTTATTTTTAATTAATGTATAGCAAAAGTATTAACGTAATTTTCAAAGCTTCAAATGAAGTTATTCTCATTATATATAGATATACATATGCGCGTTCCGTATATGCGCATTTGCAAAGTGCTGGTGCAAAAAAGAAGTCTATTTTTGTAAATAATTTGAACTAAAGCCTATTTTCGCAATATTTCGCTGTCTATTTCAAAAATTTGCCCAACTTTCATTTTTCATTGTCCCCCTTCAAACACGCACCCTAAAGCAGCAGCATTCCGTATGCCCTAAAAGGTTATCATCAAAATACAGTAGTACTCAAAGCATGTCGCTTTCATCGCCTCTAACTCTCAATTTCAAATTCCTCAGCTCATCTCTCACCCTTTCCTCTCTCCCGTCTCTGGTCCCTGCTCTGAAATCAAAACGAAAATGGAACTCAAAATACGAACCCAATAAAAAAGGCTGGGCCAGTCTCTCTCTTCGTTGCAACGCTCAGCTTCTTGCCGACTTTGCCCCTGCCGCTTCTGTAGCATATGGAACTCTGTTACTTGGCGGCGGAGCCTTTGCTTGTATTACTTCTCTTTCGTTTTTCAAATTTTGATTCAATTTATATTGCAACTAATTTGTTGTTATTTTGCATTGAAGATTCGAGATCTGGGAGTAAAGGATCTATTGTTGGAGGGCTTTCTGGTGCTCTGCTTATGGCTGCTGTGAGTAGCATCTTTTTCTTCTTCTTCTTCTTCTAATGTACCGATTCTTTGTGCACTTTCTGAATTTATGATTTATGTTTACTTAGTAACATGTCATTTGTAATTTTAGTCCTACATTACAACATTTTGTAATTGTACAAAAATTGCATGCATACGTTTTCAGTTTAAAGTACATGTTCTATACACCTTGAGTTTTGACATAGCAAATAAAGGCTAATTTGGCTATGATAAATGGATAAAAAGCCAATGTTTCTTGGGAAAAAATAAAATGTAAGGGTGGCTCCTCAAACAAAGATGAACCGATGCAACAAATGGACATTGTGACCACAGCATGCCCACTGGATGCTTAAAAGCAGAATGATGCAATTTAATGTAACATATGTGGCTGTCTTTTTAAATATACTAAGATGGTGTATATATACATGAATGAGCCTTTAGCTTGGGTTACTTTGGTCGACTCCAATTTTTGTTGCATGTATCCAAAAATATTGTTTCCATCCATACAATGGCGTAGCTGAAAATAAGTTTTGCGAGGTCTCAAATTGTAAACAGAGGGATTTGGGGGTGATAGTTCATGGTCTTTTTGCTAATTATTTAAGTAAGTGTAGAAAAGCTCATAACAAATAATTAAATAACCACAACCAAATAGTTATATAATGATAGTCCATTACAAAAAAAATTAAAAAATAACCGTTGATCTTTCAAACTAAAACAACCATACATAGACGTCACAAGTATAAAGCTAATAACATCGAGCTTTTCCACCAAGTATTGTTTGAGCAAACATTTGTAAATAAGGTTGACAGTGACCTTAATGTAAATATACTCTTCTAACTATGTCTTGATCATTTGGATTATAGTCCGAAATATGATGTCATAGACTATAGTTAGATGGAAGATTCGATAAATAAATTTGGATGCAACTTCAAGTTACTGAGTTTGGAATAACTAAGTTTTGAATATCATCTTTCACGATACTATTAGAACACGTAGAAGTTGCCCAAGGTCCAACTTCATTAGAAATATAGTTAAATGTTCATTTAAAATACTTTCCTAAAGTAAGCAAATACTAATTTCATCGATCAAATTCATTAGTCAAAATACTAATTATATATTCACAAATTGATTAATCAAATTTTTTATCATTGACTACTAACTTATCAAGCAAAAAAATAGCTAATTAATTAATTGATTAAACTCATTTTATTCACAAACAAAAAACATACAAAGTTAATTCTATTATGCAATTAGTTCAACTTTAGGGACTGCGAATAAATTAACTTTAGGGAATTCAAATTAGTTCTACTCTGCAATTAAGTCAACTGGAGGGAATTCAAATTATCTTGAGATAATTAATCAAACATCAAGCTCAAACTAATTGACTTAGACCGAAATTTATCAAAGAACAACTTTAGGAATTCGGTTGTGATGCTGTTGATTTTGAGGATGATGAGGAGGTATGCAGATCAAAAATGAGGTGGCTAGGGTTTTTTATGTGGTGCAACTGTGTAAGAATGAAAAAATAATAGTTTTTAGCCACGTAGGTGGAGCGGGGTTAAGTTTGTTTCACGTGACCTTGTTAATTATAGCGTGATTCCCTTTACAAGCATAACTAGTGATAATTGGGTTGCATTGTGTAAAATAAGAGATGAGAATTTCTTTGCGTTTGTATTATATCTCACACACATATATAATATAACCCCTTTTTACTTTCTATTTGCTACCGACGATTATTTATATCCTAATATCGTATTTGTACAAATGCACAATGACAAATCTAAATTTTTTATTCATAAATGTCAAAAAAATCATATTTAAAGCTTACATCAGTTGCTTACCGCATTGAATGCCAAATGTGTTTAATTACGTGTTTCATGTACGTTGGAGGGATATCATAATTCTTTTCGATGAAAACTGTCACTACTCAAAAATAAGTTTTACTAAAATTTTATATTTCAAATGATGTTCATATATAATGTGTATTTGAAATTTTATTGTTCTCTGAAACAACAAATAATTGAAGATCATACTTCTTTCATAGTACGCCAAAGAAGAAATTTATGATTTTGTAGGGTTTTTTGTGAAAAAATATATATTATTTTTATCACAATAAACTACAACCCATGGGTCTGTTTTAAAAAAAGTCACCTTCTTTTTTTTTACTTGTCTAGTGTTTTTTGCTTTTCTAATTTTCTAGTAAATCCTTAATTCACTTCAAAATTTCAAATTCAAATCTTAGTTCAAGGGTACATTCTCAGTCTTTTTTTTACTTTATACATTTGTTATTCAAAATCAGAGCGGGAGAACACCCCCCTAAAAAAAGTGGATCCACCTTTGTATACAAACCCTGTTTGCTCCACAATGGAAGTGATTGCAAAAGAAAGAATTTCTACTAGATATTCATTTATCTTTAGTGTACTTATCTATAGCTTTCTCATGCATGAAAACTTCCTCGCTAATTGAGCTAAAAACCAATTGCAAACAATATTCACTAGTTTTAAGGGTCACCTTATCTAGAGGTTGCTCTAGACTATTGCCTAACTTGCCTCCTCCCCTAGATTTACTTCGTGTATATGTGGGAAGTTAACGTGCCACCATTTTTGAATATATATTATGTTAATTATTATATTCGATTTATTAACATATGTTATGGTTTGAACATTCAATTTTGGTGTATGGTGTTCAAGCAGAATCCGGAAAATATGAACTAAAGGCTGATTAACCATTTATGAAAGTAAATTAAAATTGTATAGATTTGTATTAGCACATTACCTATTTACTTTCTCTATCCAAAAAATATTGAAAATAAATAAATAACTACATGAAACATGATAATCCCAATAAACTGTATTAAATGTTCATTGAGTGTACTTGTCTATAGGTTGTTCATGCATCAAAATTTTCTCGTTAATTGAGGTAAAAATCAATTGCAAACGCTATTCACTAATTTTTAGGGTTGCATTATCTAGGGGTTGCTCTAGATTATTGCCTAGCTTCCCTCCTCCCCTTGACCGGCTTTGTGTATATGTAGTACATATATAGGAAATAAGTAAAAAGTTTACAAGCTTGTATCAGCATATTATCTATTTATAGTTTCTCAGTTCGAAAAATACTGGAAATAAATAAAATACTGCATGAAACATAAAGATCCTTAGAAAACAGTGAAAGATAAAACAAATCGATAAATATGTAGAATGTGTTAACTTAAGGACATTGATGATGTAACTTTTATTCACAGTAACATCATGTTTGAAATAGTAATAGTTAGACATTGTGTTTTACAAATCAAAAGTCAATTTATATAATTATTGTTTATTGATAGTTGTGAATAAAACATACATATAATAATTATTGATTGATAGTTAATGTCAATTTATCATAATTTATATTGTTTACGTTTCCCCCCTTTTTATGTTGTGTAAAGCTATAATTTATCCGATGAACCCAATGAATAAACAAATGGGAGTCAATAATTGCTCGAATAATCAAAATATACAATAGAAAAACATGAACGCATAATTTGGAATGCTTGAAAGTTGGACAATCTGAACTTAGTACTCTCACCTAATCTATAGAGTTTATCTAATTTTATCCTTGTCATGTACAATGATATGAAAATGGTAGAATCAAATATATTACTTTCAAGGAGAAACCAAGCTTAGTGACATGACAACTCCATAATTATGACCGACACATGGTGCAAAAAAGGCACAAACTTTCATGGTGCCTTAGGGCCACTGCACGGTAATGACATGCACTTTTTGATTTACTATGCATATGTTATAAAAATTATGTTAATTATACATCTTAATTAATTATGCGTGTGTCGTCAAGGACCGTTAGCTCAATTGGTTAGTGGTATAACGCTTTAGACGTTGGTTCTAGAGCTCATGGGTTCGAACTACCGAGACATTAAAATGAATGCTCTATTTTAATAAAGTACCACTCTTACTTAAAAAAAATTCGTGTGTGTCCATGTATACGCGACATTACATAAAGAATTTATTTTTAATTATCAATTATTACACGTGTTTGTCTTCAAGTAAAGAGATTTTTTTTAATAATCGTTCTTTGAAAGCTAAAAACAAATTAATTTGTAAATTTATAAACAATCATATGGTAAACATTAATTTTTGTGCATTTTTGGGTTGAAAAAAAAGAATAAAAGCAAACTTTCAGCAAATAACAAAAAATTAACAAGATGCATTATTTTGCATCGTGCGCTTTGTGCATTATTGCATGTGCACCTCATGATGCAACCAAAAGATTCAATCATTGCGTCGTGCTATGCTTTGCACCATGGCAAAAATTTCATCACTAGAACAACTTCAATTTTTTCTTTTTCAAGCCACTATATTAATCAAGGTTCGAGAACTCTGTTTCGAAAGATTTCAGAAATTTCATAGAAGTTTCGATTTTGGTTTCGGTCACAATTTCGATTTTGAATGGTTAATAAAAATGTAATAATGATCTTTCTTATATTAAGTTATACCAAACCCTAATCAAATTAAACTTAATAATAAATTAAGCTAAATCCTAATTATTTTATTGTTCTCAATAACCATCACTCAGCTAAAATATAAAATTAATTGGCAGCCCAAGCCCAAAATATATCAAAATAAACACTCCAGCTGCAACCCAGTATAATCGTTGTCTTCCAATCCTCTGAACTTCGACGCCAACTTCTAGGGCACGAGGAAAAAAGACAAAACGTATGCCGAAAGCTTTATATAAAAAAACCTCGACTTCTAGGGCATGAGTAAAAAAAGACAAAGCATACGCCGAAAGCTAAAAAACAAAAAAAATCATCGTAATCGTTCAAATTCGAGTTCGAGACGGTGTCGAAGTTTGATTTTGCATGTGCAAGTTTTTCAATCATTTCTATTTCCTTTGATTAGGCTTTAATTTTAGTTTGATTTCCTCTGATTTGGCTGTGTGCATTTGATTTCGATATTTTCCTTAACCCTAGTCGGAACCGAATTTTATGCTCAGTTTCGGTTCGGTCATAGTCGATACTGGTACGGTACCACCGAAATTTCGGGATACCGTCCGATACCTCAAACCTTGATATTAATTCATAATCTATGATTACTTTATTTCAGATTCCAGCTCTCCCCTTATATTTAGGCTAAAAGCGGGCATTTTATTATTTTCCTATCCAACTCATTTCACTACACATTTACTTATACATTTTTTTATCGTTTCAAATCAAAATCAATAGCGATGCAAAAATCTTCCGAACTCCCTGGTAATTAGTCATATTCTCTGTATTATTTCAATTTTTTAAATATCAATTTTGTATGTAGAAATAAAAAAAACCTATACTTTGATTTTTTTTCCTTTTCCTCTGCAATATTTAACTGAATCTAGAGGCACACTTCAACTTCTGAAGTCCCTTGATGCACATCCTGCTTCATTTTCAGTTTAATGTTTTACATTTTGAGTTCGAATCTATTCTTAAAATTAATGTAGATTAGATGTATACTTCGCATTCATTACATTTTGTAGATTAGATGTAGTTTAATTTAGATGTAGTTTTGCCTTTAGAAGTTGTCTGCATGAAAGCTTGATAAAACATTTGGTGATTTATACTTCGCATTCATTACATTTTGTAGATTAGATGTAGTTTAATTTAGAGTATCTATGAATGAAGGTAAGTATGAATACTAGAGATTCATCTTCATTCAATCTTCAAAAGTATACTAGATGGCGAAGTATCAATTTATGAATGTCTGGTCAAAGTTTTTATGCATATAACAGCTTCTGAAGGCAAACCTACATTATCTTGAAAAATAAATTCCAACTCAAGATATAAAAACCTAAAATTGAAGGTGAAACAAGATGTGCACCAAAGGACTCCGCAAATTGAAGCATGTCCGTAGATTCATTACAAAATTGTGGAGAAAAATGCCTTCAAATAGAGAGTTTCTTTTCTACCTATAGAATTAATACCCAAAAAGAAACAAATAATAATAAAGAATATGGATGACTCCTGTGGATTTGAAAGCCTTTCATTTGGATTCCAGACGGTAAAAAAATGGAGAAAAGAAAATTAAGCAAACTCCTAGTGAAAAATATATTTAAAAGTTGCCTTAGTCTATATACAATGAAAGAACTGAAAATTTGAAGTAAAGTGTAGCAAAGCGCAAGTTCTGCATTTTGAGCTTTTTAGTGTCTAGCACGTGGACACACACTTTTCTGTGCAAATTGCAAATGTTATTTTGTTATGCTTAATTGTTATTTTACTATCTTCAATCAAAGTGTAATCTTTTTAAATGCTAATTTTGTGTAATTATCTCTCCAAACAGTTCAAGACTTTAAATCTGGATTTGTACTATAGTAGATGAATAACATTCTAAATCAGTAATTTATAACATATTGATTCAATATAAAGTTAACTTCTGTCATAGATTAACTAAGCTTTAAGCATAGCTTAACAGGCTTTAAACGGAAAATTAGAATCATAAAGTAAAAAAACGCTAATAAAATAGAACAAATCATTTCTTCAATCAATTTCAACTTTAGATGTAAGCCTTTAAACTAGGGCTGTTATGATAAGGTAAATTTGCCATTACCATATCAATGCCAAACAATTGGTAACAAATATTGAATTACTTCGGTATATCAGTGCTATCAGTATGGTAATGATAAATTTACCATTATTAACAGTATATCTAGTGGTAAAGAAATATCAAAATCAGTGGTAACGGAAATTTACCAATCATATTAATTTTCTTTTTTCACTATTTTAATTAATTTTAACTATGGACAATTTTGAAGAAATATCGAACATAACAAGATATTTCTTGTATTATCCATGTTAATGTTCTTTTTTTTATTTTTTTAACTATAAAATATAGGATTAACAACGTTATTGTCTCATACTACTATAGATGATTTGTAATGAATCAAGAAATTTTTTATATCAACTAAAATAAATAAAAATGTTGCTATAATCATTACTGGGTTTGAATCAGTAACAAAATAATTACAGTTTTATCATTATCCAAATCTTAATGCAATAAAGTTTTTATGTTTTTTATATATTGGTAAGTTTACCATTATAAATCAACGGTATACCAGTGGTAACAGTAAAATATCAGTAGCCATTTTTGACATATCAATAGTGTTGGTACGTAACATTTTCCCGTATCGGTAATGGTTACCATATCAGCCTTATTTTAAACAATATTTCAATGACAAAAAAGTGAGTTAATTGCCTTAATTTAATATTCATAGGGAACTTGGGAGGATTCTACAAGAAAATGATAAAAAATTGAAGCAAATGAAAAGATGTAAATAAGCTAAACGAAAAAAGTCAAGATGATCATATTACAGAAAAATAGATACAAGGACAAACTTTGAGAAAAAAAATAGGCCAAAGGACAAGTTTTTTGTTCGGGTTGAAAGACGATGCTAGTTATAACTAGCATTCTATATAGTGTAAAAATTGAATATAATACAAATTGTAAATAATATTTGTCCTTCAGCCTAAAAATAAAACTTGATATCCTTCAGTCTAATTTTTCTCTCTGGAAGTTTGTCCTCTCTAATTGCCCCATCATGTTATTCTTATGGTACAATATTTTCCATTACACCCCTCTCTGTTACACGTTATCTACACCTTACAATTTCTCAAATTAGACATTTTAAAATTGAAATCAATGAACATCCATAGACGTGTTCTTGCATGCATCAAGATCGGCTTGATAAAACTTTAGTAATTGGAATATTTCTAAAATATTAAAAATGATATTTCAAATCGATGGTTAAAATAAATATTTTAATGGTTAATATCGAGTTCATTTTGAACATGTTAAAAGTTTCGATGTTTTGAAATGATCGCATTTCTTGTGGACATGATGCTTATAGTGTAAATTGAACATCCTTAAAGTTTCATTTAATTTCAAGTAGTGTGACACTAAAGACCGTAGGAATGTAGAATGAGGTGTAACGAAAGAGGGATGCATGAGATCCTTATTCATATGCACACACATATAAAAATATACATATATAATAACCGTTTACACATTTATTTTAGCCGTCGATTTGAATTATCATTTTGAATATGGTAGGATTATTCAGAATAACAAAATTTTTGTGGATGAGACATGTAAGAACATATATACAAACCTTTGTTTGATTTCAGTTTGTGTAGCTGGAGTAATTATGAGGGTGTAGATGAGGTTTAACAGAAGGGGCGTAGCTGAACCCATTCGTGTGTGTGTGTGTGTATATATATATATATCTTTATCAATAGTTATTGTACCTTTGGTGTTTTTCGTGTAGATGTGAATTTCCAAAAATGTCATCATGAGTTCGAATGTCGCTCTTGATAAGCTGCATTTATATTTTTGCAAGATCACGAGTTCGAATCCCGTATTTGATAAATTACCTTAATATTTTTATAAGGTCGTGAATTCGTGCCCTTTGATAAAAACACATTTGTTTTTATACCGTCATGAGTTTGAATCTTAACTCTAAAGAAAACTATATTTTTTTCATTTATTTTGATTTGTTTATTTTATAATATTGTTACCACAAGATATTTCTTTTTAAATATACATTTTTGAATGTTTTGTTTTACAACTATATATTGGTATTTTCTTTATTTAATCCTCCATTTTCATCTTAAAACCACATTTTTTCTTAGTATTTTTCTTCTTCATGATTTTGCTTTACAAAGATAAATTTTATGTTTTATTCATTTAATTTTCTATGTTCATAAATAATAGTTTTCTTACTAAATATCATTCATGATTAATTGATCTTTTAGTCTTCAAAATAGAATTTAAAATTTTAATTCTAAGAATAGGTATTCATTATCGTAATCAGGGAGTTGAAACTATTTTGAAAATGTTTCTATACCTTTTCTAATCTTGAAATTTGACAGATTTCAACTTGAGTGTGTATTTGAATTTGAATAATTTTGAAGTTACTTTAAACTATTTCTTTTTTATATAATTATTCTCCTAAATTTTAGAAATCTTTATTGTTAATAGTTACTGTAAACTTTTGACGTCACATTTCTTGTATGAATGAAAACTTCCATAAATACCTTTAATTCTATTAAAATCATTATAAAACTAATAAATTTTATAAAGAGTAGTCAATGACAACTAGCTCAAGTAGTAAATGGTTTGTCGTTCTATACTGAGATTCTAAAGGTCATGAGTTCCACCCTCGGAACATCAAAATGAGTGCTCCGTCTGAATAAAGTACCACTTTTATTTAAAAAGGTAAAACAAGGGTGATAAAATATAAAATTAATAATATTAAAATAAAAAAATACGAATAAAATGGACAATTTTTTTTTGAGGTATCCAATATAAGTAGATCTTATTTCAATTTTAGTGTTTGAGAACTTCTTATAAGTAGTTTGCAAAAGTAAGTAGAAATGCAACCATTTGTTACTTATGACTTAAGAACATGGTTTGAGGTTTCACTTGGAATCTTGAAATTTCAGCCATCTTGGACCGATTTTGGTGGCTAAATGTCCGAGATTGACCCCGAGTTTAGATTCCGGTCGAAGTACTATGAAATTGTTAGGGTCCGTTTAGTTTCATTTTGAGTTGTTTTCAACATTCATTACAAAATACGAGGATAACAGAAGAGAAAATTAAAATTTTAAGCCAATACGTCGACGATGAAGGGACGGCGGAGGAAATGAATGGACGGTGGAGGGATGATGTATTTTTCATGTTTTTGTTACTTTTCAAAACACGAAAAACAAAATAAATTTGTTTTCTGTTTTATATGTTGACTTCATTTTCCAAGTTGGTTGTTTTCCAAAAATACACGCATCGAGTGTACTTTTGTTTGGACGGAAACAATAAAGTAAAAAGGACAAACCAAACAGAGTCTTATTTTTTGATATATAAAAGTAATAGAGAGTCAAAACTACAAAGAAAATGAGGGGGGAAAAACTCATGGATAGCCGCTGATTTCTGGAGCTGCAGGAAGATAAAAGAAGAAAGAGGAGATATAAGGTGTGAAGAACGAAATAGGAAAGGAAAAAGGAGACTGTAAAAAGAAAAGGAGAAGGAAATATGAGAAATGGACAAAACAAACACCACATTTTCTCTTCACTGCTGCAGTATTACTCCATGGTGGACTTTCCAAAACCCATTCAGATATTATAATGCACTTCAATATTACAATGGAGGAAAGTGTTGTCCTATTTAATATAGTATACTTTTCCTTTTATTAGTAGGTTTACCGTGTACAGAATGAGCACCTGAAACTATATAATTATAAATATTTATTGATAGGAATTTCTAAATTATCATTATCTAAATATATATAGTTAAAATATCCATAATTAATTGTGCAAACTAATTACTAAATTGCATTTATGAATGTTTTTTTTGTTAAATACTCACCGAAACTTAAAAACCGAAATCTCAACCGAAACTGATGAAATTAACGGAATTTTACATTTATAAAACACCGAAACCGATACCGAATTCTCAAACATTGCTTATGAAGCAATTTGGATCAAACATTTCTTGTTAGAAGTCAGATTACATCCAAACACTTCCACTTTTGAACTGCCATTTAAAACCAGTTAGCATTCAAAACTCATTTTAAGAAGTTTCAAAATAAGTTTTTGCCAAACAAGCTCTTAATTTCCTTGGAAATGCAGGCCTTCTACTTAATGCAATCTCCAGACAGAAAGCAAGCAGGTGATGCTGTTGGGTTTGGATCAGCATTCCTCTTCTCTTCTGTATTTGGTACATCTTGGTTCGATCACAATGCATATGTTTTTATCTCCATTTTCCATCTATTTTAACCGTTCGTCCAAGTTCAAAGCATTTCTGTTACGTTTATTTTGATGGCAGGTATAAGATTGGCTGCAACCCGTAAAGCATTTCCCTCGGGCCTGTTACTGCTCCTTTCTATTGCGGCCTTATCAGTTTTCTACTCTGCTTATATGCAAGATCAAATCCCACTGGATGTTGGTCCTATGTAAGATTAATTGAGGTGTGCACTTTCTAGACTTTTAGGGATATATGTATATTTTCTTAGCTGCAGTTCAGATGGTCCGTGACAATGACATTATTTGTCAAAATTAAGCTAAGTAGCAGAGTTTTTTTGCCCCACTTACAGAGATAGTGTATTATGTCATCCATACTTTTACTCAATGAAGTTAAAAAACAAATATAGAAACGACGATGACAATAAACGACCCCTTTGCATTATGTAACTAACATCTCCAGATTCTGAACCCAAAGAACAAAGCCGACGACCGCATGTAGATCCTGAATCTGAACCACATCTTTGGTTTTAGCTTTAGTAACACCTACAGAGGGGAAAAAAAAAGTCATAAAAGAATACTGAGCTGTGAGTCTGTGACTAAGTATGCAAAATTGGTTAAAGCAAGGAGTTAGAAGCGTTCTTACTCGAGCGCATAGAAGCAATAACATTTTCCTTCCAATGTCTATCTTTTCTTTTGAATTATGTATCTTCAACAAGGAACAAGTTTAGTTAAGTATGAAAATCATGTGCTTGCTAAATTCATGTTAACGAGGAACAGGCAAGTAAACATAGTCATGCCAATGCATTTTCCATGTTAATGTACATTTTATTTTGTTATATATTGTACCTATCAGAGGTTTTAGTGTATGTTTTAAGATGGAGTATCGAGGAAAAGTTGAGTGCAGAGATTGATGGAAGATTTGCTTACCATTATACACCCCTAAAAACTGTTAAAAATGGGTTGATCTGCTGCTTCTACTTGACTAACTGTGGTGTAATTACCCTTGACACACCAATGACTTAAAGGGGGCATAGACTTTGTTGTTATTGTGAAGCATAAGAATCGATGATTTTGTTTGATATAACAGAGATATATTTGCATTAAGCATTGTTTGTTGGGTGTTATGCAGATATGGGTTATACACTGATGCACAGTATACAAAGCACAAAAGAGATTTTATTTTTTTGAACTGTATGAGAAAGACTTTAATTTTTTATTTTAACATGAATTATATGAAAAAAGATTTATGTTTTTAAGATAAAAGCTAATATAAATTTTTGTCCTTTATCATGAACAAAAAAATTTTTGTTCTTTTTTTTAAACAAATTTTTTTTTTCATTTCAGTAGGTAATTTTTTTTTCCTTAATTCAAATTACAAAATAATCATTCTATCCCCTAATATCTCGGTCTCTCCTAGTGTTTCTCCTTTTGAGGTTATATAAATTTCCATCACAAAAACCAATTTTCTATTAGATACAAAATAAAATTTAAGGGAATCAAAATTTCACAAGTAGCGATATCATCGTTTCCAATTCAACTCGATCAATAATATTTCTCACTTGCTATATATAGCTTCACCTCAACATCAGAATCTTGAACAATCGCAAACATCTCATTAATTCTTGAATCTGAACAAATCACTCCCATAGTTTTTACAACAACCACTTCATCCTATTCTGCACTATCCAATCATCTACGTCAACCCAACCTCCTCACAAGACAAAACAATACCATCAATATTCGACAACCAAATTCAACAATACGATTAACCAAATCCAACCGAACAAGCTATAAATATAGATTTTGATACCGATTATTTTAGCAAGACCCAATTAACAACAAGGCAACACAGAGTAACCCATAATCAACCAAGCAACACACAAAAGCACCTTGACAAAAACATCAGCAAACGACAATAAGGGAACGCTATCAGCTAAAAGCTCCAAATGAGCACCAAGCTTTTCAGATTTAAGGTACAACGTCATCCGCATTGAGGCCATCAATCCATTGTCTCGTTAACCTTCAATATAACCGCTTCCTTCAACATAGATCTGATGCGACTTCTTGCTTGAGATCACCGTTAGAAACTAAAATCATTGAAAGGCAACGAATCTCCAAGTGAAGCTCAACTCTTCGACAACTCCAAATCAACCGACACACGCATGATAGTCTCAGCAGAGAAGCGATGCTCACGTCCTAGTGCCGTCGAAATGAATCTTGCTTTTCTCCGCTGAGACTATCATGTGTGCGTCGCTTGATTTGGAGTAGTTAGAGAGTTGAGCATCGCTTGGAGACTCGTCGCCTTCCATTGATGCTAGTTTCTAACGATGTTCTCAAGCAAGAAGTCACTTCAGATCTAGGTTAAAGGAAGTAGTGAGTTGAAGGTTGATAAGATAATGGGTTGATGACCTCGATGCCTTAAATCTGAAAAGCTTGGTGCTCTGTTGAAGATTTTAGCCGATTGCCTTCCCTTATTGTCGTTTTCTGATGTTTGTGTCAAGGTGGTTATGTGTGTTGCTTGGTTGATTATGGGTTGCTTTGTGTCGCCTTGTTGTCAACTGGACCTTGCTAAAATAATCGGTATCAAAATCTGTATTTGTAGCTTTGTCCAGTTGGATTTGGTTAATTGTATTACTGAATTTGGTTGTTGAATATTGATGATATTGTTTTATTTTGTGAGGAGGTAGTGTTGATGTAGATGATTGGATATTGCAGGACTGGATGAAGTGATGATATTGGTTGATGGATCTGGTATGTGATGTTGGGTTCTGTTGAACTCATAGTGGTTGATTGGAGATTAATTGATCATATCAATTAAGTTTATTTATAACATCTATACATGATATGATAAAATAATATATATTTATATATATATTAAATATTTTTTGAATATATCATATGTATTCATAACATAACATGATAACATAAAATATACACCGCACTCAAAATATATTATAAGTGTGATGTGTGTGTGATTAGGTGGGTGTTTTAAGTTCTATCATTTAGGTATGTGAAAGATCATATTGTTATTTATAGAGTATAAATTAACAGATTATAAACGTGACATGTATGTAATTAATTAGGAGTTTTTTGTCACGTTTTGGTAGTTGAAAGGTCACATGGACATATAAGGTGTATATTGCAAAGGGAAATATCTGTGTGGCTTGATAGTGTAACATAAAACTAATATAACGATCGCATTAGGGTGAATACAACAAATGAATTTTATACAATATGGTAACGTAAAATGACAGGGACACTTAGTAGTTTAAAGCCGACTGAATTCAGATTTAGTTTAAACAAGGTCAAATATATTTTATGTTTAAATTTTGGAAAAGATAAGACAATATAAAACACATGGATTTAAAATTAAATACATAAACATGAATATCATATGTTCTAACTAAATTATAATTTTATATTTCATAAATAAAAATGTATAAGCGCTCTTGAATTAAATCTAATAAAATGTCAATAAAATATTTACATATATATATGAACTTGGGTCAGGGTTGAACATTGTGAATGAATAATATAAAAAATGGAATTATACCTAAATTGGCCCTGCCTTTTGTAACATCTTGATTTGTGAATCATCTGCGAAATTGCATAAATCATCACTTGATATTGCTAAAATCAAATGAACCACTTTATTTTAATTTGTTTTTGATGTTGAATGCATGTAAATGAGTTAGACCTTCCACCTTTCTCTCTTACAAACTCCACTTAAACCTCGATCCAATATTCCAACAATTTCATCGGTATTTAGCCGGCCATATGCACTACCATATAGACAAAAAATCACAAAGCTCGTTTAAATAATATTGATATTTAAAGCCCGTTTAAATACATACAGATATCGTATATCGATATTTATAGATATAACATTAATATATACATCTAAATAATTACTTATAGTAGCCAGAAAATTTATAAGAGCCACCACACTTATTACTAACACCCCAAACATCAAATACATTAATAATTAATATTTCTTAAATATTAACTAATTTAATTAATTTAAAACACTTTATAAGCTAATTAAATCATATAATATTTTAGAGAATTCACAGATACGGTTATATAACTCAAAGGTGTGAATTCAGCCAACGATTAATATCGATCAATTCAAATATCAACGTTCACACATCAGCTTAGCTAGTGTTGGGAAATTTTATCCAAATTCATCGCGTACAGATCTTTTCGGTAAAATCATATTTGACATCACCTTAAGCGGTATCAATAGTGACAACAATTTACACACGCTCTCTTCTTCAGTACTATATCACTATGTCACTTTAGGATTCATGGAGTCTAGTATTGGTTAAAACTCCGATATTATCCACATTCAACTTGATCAGCCCATAAACAAAGTCCTTGTTTTAATATTAACATTTATTATTAACCGTTCTACTTTGATAAGAGATTTTGACTTTGAATTGACTATAGTTGACCGTGGTACTAATTTTATACATCTGAGAAGATGAATTCTTTATTGAATAGTGCTTCACTTTCAGTGCTTCAACTAAGATCCAACTATAGTCTATCGATGGTTGTCACGCCATGATTAGCTACACTAAAAGTGAAGTATCTACATTGAAGTTTCACAGTATTCTCAAGTCGAGAAAGCCGTGTAACAACGTCACACTGGGGTTTCATCTTTGATTAGTTATTATCAACCAATAGGAAATGTTGAGTAATTTTATAGTTATCATATAACTATAAGTATATAACCCCTTGGTGTCCCCAACAGCTATGAGCGATACACTGCTCAACATTTTGAGAGCATTACGTATTCTGGTCTCAACAGACGTACGATATCCTTTTTCAAAACATCTTGACCAGGAATATTTAAAACGATTTTATTTTAAATTGTGATTAATTACTCACGATTACAACTATTTGCAACTACAATCACATAACATTTTATTTAAGGATTTTCTTATTAACACTTTAAATTAATTACTTAATTTATTTATATAACAATATAACAAAGTATGTAAAAGAAAAAAAACACCTTTATTATATACGATAGATTACAAAATTAGACATATGCTGTGCAGTTAAAGCGCTTAGCGGTTCTGTAGCGATGGAGGTGCAAAAGTTATAGCGGAGATATAGCGGAAAGTAACGGAGGTGCAAAAAGCTTTATCAGTTATAAAACCAAAATTTTAAAGTTAATTTATTCTCATTCTTATATCATTTGTGTTGGAAAAAGAAATATTGTTTGATCTTATATAACAAAACCAAATAATACAATAATTTATGCAGATTAGATTTGATGACTACAATAGATTTCTAGTTTATATTGAGTACTTATGCCTTAAAATTAGGTCTTTACTTTAATTTTGTTGGTTTAAAAGAGAACCAATCAAATCAACCTTTGTATATTAATATTGCTAAAACGGCTGCTAAAAAGTCTTGATTTAGCGGATGTAGCGGGGTTTAAAGCGGATCTACTGTTTAATGGCGCTAAATTGAAATAGCATAGTGGTCGGATAACGTTACGTACTACAGCGAGGATATTGCGGG
Organism: Allium fistulosum; assembly: GCA_030737815.1. Taxonomy (NCBI): domain Eukaryota; kingdom Viridiplantae; phylum Streptophyta; class Magnoliopsida; order Asparagales; family Amaryllidaceae; genus Allium; species Allium fistulosum. The sequence continues at coordinate 474,097,206 of CM060904.1, forward strand.
GCTTTAACTGCACATGAGATATGTAATAAATTACAAAATTATCCTTAAGACATACCACCAACTCTCTCACGTACCATTAGAACAATGACTTAGGTAGCTTAACGACAGATTACGGCTTAGGTAGCCTAAAGCTAATACAAAGAGTAAAGGTCAAGGCACATAAGTCTAGATATAGAAGTAAACATATGACGACATATGTCCAAATCACAACTCCAAAGGCAGGCCATGTCAGCACCAAGACAAACGCTCTTCTCCAATGACAGAACTACAAAACTGCTAAAGATAGAGAGTTTCATTATACAAATGGGGCCTAATTGCCGATTTGATGGAGGATTTTTAATTGAGAAAAAAAGAACAACAATCATTTGTAATTTCGTCTTCATTTTAGACCTCAAGCTTGAATTAGAACTCATTAATGGCGAACATAGCCACATTAGCATATGTCTAGATATAGAAGTAAAACGTCATCAATTGGCGTTATTCTACCAGCAAACATATGACGCCATATGTTCAAATCACAACTCCAAAGGTAGGCCATGTCAACACCAAGACAAATGCTCTCCTCCAATGACAGAGTTACAAAACTGCTAAAGATAGAGGGTTCCATTATACAAATGGGACCTAATTGCCGATTTGATGGAGGTTTTTTAATTGAGAAAAAAGAACAGCAATCATTTGTAATCTCATCTTCATTTTAGACCTCAAGCTTGAAGTAGAACTCATTAATGGCGAACATAGCCACATTAACATTGTAAAGCCTTTCAGCTATTGACCAAAGAACTAAATGAACTTTTCAACTATGATGACCGCCCTACACCACCGGTACCCAATATACATAAGATAGTGCGCTGCTGTCGTGCCGATTGATGTAGAGCGACCATTAAGGTTTAAAAATGAAACAAAATATCACAGAACCTGTAGTATATCATACAACGCATGAAATAAAATATAATATCACAGATATAAAATAGGAGAGACAGTAATAACTAAGTGATTCAGATATCATAGTACAAATACAAAGTTATACATCATGAAATAGAGTTTATACAACAGAAATAAACTCAAATAATTGTCCCATACTACTAATAATAAGTGAACACTGTCAAGGCTTCACAGTGTTGCACAGCGGAATAAGCATGGAAACATGGTTTTAAATCTCGGATATCGGCCACGTTTCGTCTCGGCGATTTTAGTGCCTCGGTATCGTATCGGGGAAGATCTCGGACGAGACGAGTGCATCTCGGATGTCAATATCGGATTTACATCTCGGACCTAAAGTTCATCTCGGGACCATATCGGAGTATAACACATCACATAATTTATAGCAAAAAATGCATATTATCGGCTTATTTAACATTTACCGAATTACTGCAACTAATCTCCACTATTCTAATTGAAAAAAATAATGCAATTATACTTCAACTATATGAAATTGTTCAACAAAAGTTACAAAACATCATCAGTTTTAGCAATTACATATAAATAGATGAAAGGCGACAAATTAACTGAAAAAAGCGGGTTCTATACAATTACATATATGCAGTAAGAATAACATAATAACAGTATTAGGAACTGATGCAAATAAAAGCAAATGCATATAAGAGATATCAGGAATCAAAGGGTTTAAGGCAATGCAAATCTACTTGCAGAAGGTTATGCAGTAAGAATAACAAACAAAAATACTTGCAAATCTACTCTAAATTATACTGTATATTCAATTTTCTGAAAAATTGAATTTCATTAAAATAGAAATAACCCTAATTTGCATACATGTAGAGAGTAGAGAGATTGGTCGAAGATGAAGCTACAGACTGTCAAAAGCGAGATCGAGTAGTCGAAAATTGAAAACAACCGCGAGCTGTCGGATGTTAGAAGAGGGAGTTCGATTTTTTTTAAAAGAGGGAGTTCGATTTTTTTTAAAAGAGGGAGTTCGATTTTTTTCTCTGGAGAAGAGAGAGTTCGATATTTTGACGAGGAACGTGATCTTTTAATAAGTTGAATCAGAAAGAAAAAGGTCTTTGTTCATTTTTTTATGATAGACTGAGATGGACCTATTTTTTTTGAAAAAAACAATATATCGGGGATATCTCGGAATATCGTTTCGCTCCAAATATCGGTCGATATATGTAAATTTCGGTCGATATAATCGAAACGAGATATCGGCCGATATTTCATGTTTCGTTTCGCCCAAGCCTTCAACCGAGATCTCGGCCGAGATAGCCGAGATTTAAAACAGTGCATAGAAATCCATATATAATACGAGATAGCTCCCGCTCTTCCTCTGCACAGCTATTGCATCGCACTTAGACCTGCTATCTAGTCTACTCATTTAAGAGCACCCAAGATAATATGAAGCAAATCATAAAACCTCGAGTCAGACAACAGTTTGGTGTGAGCGGTAAATGGATCAAAATATGATACAAGTCGATATAGTAAGGAGCAAGGTATATAAATCATACTTGACATGTCCCTGCAATCAAAGAGTTAGCACATAATAACATAATATGCCACTTTGCATATCATAAAGGTGTAACACAACCAAGTGTGATAAAGGGTGTCTAGGTATCCCTATCTCCACTACCTATCTCTGATGACAACTCTAAAGTGAGAGGTGGCTAGTGAAGCAACCATAACGGACATAGCATCCATCAAACAATACTAACTGTCACTCAGTATACTCTGGATATATGATAACTCATATGACCGTTCTTCTGCCAGGAACTAATGGAAATCCCGGTTTTCAGTTGCACTCTCTTTAGCCTAAAGCTGGTACTCGACCCATTCTTTTGGTCTAGGGTACACAGATCCATTCTTCTATCTGAGGTAGCCATTCTTCACTAACCATGAGTGTCCTCACGATACTCATGCTTCGAGTACAAAAGAAAATACTCTTAGTATCAACGATCCCTTAGTACGCGTATCCGAGCCCTTCCTTTGCTCCATTTAACTTCCATTATCTTGGAGGAACAATTCTTCACTCCTCCACTTAACGACTCCTTTCTCCATCGAGACGTTATTCTTGAGGAACCATTCTACATTCCGCACTCTACGACTCCTTTCTTCATCGAGCTGTTATCTTCGAAACCTAACTCCATTCGTCATCGAGTTACTATCCGAAGACTCTAACTTTCATCATCCCGTTGTACTGCTGTCAGTCATCATATGAACAAGTCAACACCTTTAGCACAACCTCTAAAACTCCAGAACCATACTCCAAAAATTCAGTCCCCATTGGACCAAGGTTGAGAACTCGGTACTGACTTCAAAAGGTCGACACCGACTTCTGTACTTGGCCAACCAGTGGCCAAGTCTCTCCCCATCCGACATCTTGCTTCTAGTACTCCATGCTCTGGTGCTTGAACCCTGACTTCTCTGCTCTAATTCAAGTATTCATGTCTTCCAAACACCTAAGTCGAAATCCTAGAATCAGGTCGTCATAGCCTCAAGTACTTAGCTAAATACCAGTCCATCGCCTTGGAACAGCCCTACTAGTCGACATCTGCCTCTCCACTAAGTCGCTGCCGACTTGGACTAAGCCATAGATGTTGGTACCGACCTCTGATGTCGGTGCTGACTTCTGTACTTAGTGAATTGGGGCTTGCGGTTTGGACTGCGAGCTCCACATATGCTCCAGGTTTTGCCTTCCAAGTCTCGTCTAATTTCGACCAGTTTTACCTCTAATTTGCCCGATTTCTCAACCTATCTACCTAACATTCAAGACACTAGCAAACAACATCAAATCACAATATGCAATCATGGAATAACATGCATATACATCCATTCATACAATCAATATACGAAGATATGATAATCAAACTAGTTTTGCTCTAAATCCATGTTTTACACTAACCTATGCATATGAGTGATAGAGATTACATTAGCAGTGAATATGTGTTAATAGTTTACAAAATCTATTTCTAAAATCATTTAAAAATCTCATATTTCTAGTCACAAACATACATGAACAAGTGGTTTAAGTTAGAAAACCATTTTAGATAGAAAAACATGTTTAAAACAATCATTTTAACTATATAAACAAGTATAGGAGAGTGAGAGACCAAGAACCGCTCACCAAATATCTAAAGATACCAAACTTTCTCATCAAATCCGAAGTAGACAGCAAAGGAGGTAAACTCAAATCAGCAAAACTGATAATCTTAAGTTTTCTTATGCTAATCCTCTTTCTAATTAATGATTTAGCTAAGATTTGTAAGGAAAATGTGTGATTTTTGATGAAATTAGGGCTAATGGAGATTTAGATCTATTTTGTGGAAGAAGGAAATGACTTAGGTCAGTTTCTACATCCTCCTGTTAGCACAAAATTCGAAGTGGGTTAGTAGGCTTAAGCATGGGTTTAATTAATTATCCACTAAAATCGACCAGCAGCAGCCAAAACTTGAAACTGCCATAACTTTGGAACAACGTGTCCGTTTTTCTATTATGGCCACTCTATGGAATTAGAAACCATTATCATGGAGAAATGGAAGTGGTTTAAGACATGAATTCGACTAATACCAAAAGTTATTGTCCAAACAAGATTTTCAGATCCAAATGGTCATATAGAATTCGGGAAAAATCATAGAAGTGAAAAATGTCCCTAAGAGTCACTTCCCAAATTCTTAGTCATACGACCCTATACGAATAAAATAAAAATATTTTACGATCCTCTAATATGTAAAACATGGCTTGTTACACTCTCCTCCTTTAGGAATTTCACCCTCGAAATCTCCAAACAAACACAGAAAATCAATCATAGTTACCCCACATGCCTAACTATCATGTACATCAATAATATAGGTAAACCTATCCTAGCATATGGGATACTACACTATACTATATCATATCGAAAGTGGAAGTAAAATGCAATAACCAATAGGCTTACCATGTGAAGTGTTGGAACTAGGTCAGTTCGCACTAGAAGAAATGAATGAATTTCAAAATTTTTACCACTTTTGGATCTTTTGTGCCTATGAAGTCTAAAGATATATTAGATTCAATCTAATAAAGTTTTTAAATAAAATAGTATTTAATTTGAAATTGATTAAAAGAAGTTTTTAATTAATTTAAAGATAAAAAACAGCGTATCAAATACACTGAACAATTGCTCATAAGAGTACATTAAGAGTAAGAAACTATTCGTTTCTTTTTCTCCAAAACTTATGTAATTTAGAGAAGGAACCTTCTATCTCTTTCTCTAAAAGTTATAAAATTAATTAAAGAAATACTATGCTTTATATGGAGAGAAAAACCTTCCATTTCTCTCTCTCTCTCTCTTTTAATTGAATTAATTGATACATTAAATCCATTAATTAGAAATTAATACATGGCATAAAATGTAAGTTTGCCTAAATATATTCCAGTGTGAATTATGAATGTACAACATTGTGGTGTTATAATGGATGTATCAAATACATCCATTTGTGTGAATATATAAACAGTGCTAAGATATGAAAAAGGTTTGAATATATCAAATATATTCATTCCTTAATTGGTGACATAATAGTTACACATATGCAAGTATGGTTAATTGATAACTAGGTATATATGAATGAATCAGAATCAATTTAAAGGCAATCACAAAAGGGACAAAGAGGAAAGAAATAAAAGATAACAAAGATGATTGATCCATCTTTCCTCTTTGGCAAACTTAACATATGCAACATTCAATTAACAATCAATGAATCATTATGACACAAGAATAAGAACAACCAACAAAAATTGATATGCATATACTATTGTCTCATTTTAAATTGTTTGTTAAAAATAAAGCAATTAAATAATACAATTTGAAATATGAACATTAAATGTTATATGTAGACATACATACAAATGTAATTATGTGTATTTAAAGATTAAACCAAAACTTCTTAATTAATTCAAAATAAATTTCCATATTACATTAAAATTTTCAAATGTATTTGTGAACTTACGTAAACTTTAATAATTAACAAAATACATATATGTACAATTAAATCAAGAGACACAGCTTATACGAATAATATTTTCTTTTCTTTTTTTATAAAACAAAAGTGAAACATACTAAACTAAACAATATATTAACAATCCTTCAAATATTTAAAGAAGGATATTTGAGATATCAAACAGGATAAACAATTTAGAAAATGATTGTAATCAATTTGTCAAACATTCTTTAATCATATGTAAGTTTTTATTACATTACATTACATATGCAAATAATAAGAATATACAAACATTCAAATCTAAAATATATACTTTGATTTAGGTGCTTAAAACATAGACCTACAATTAAAACATTATACTAATCATATACAAATCATTGTTTCGATTTATCAAAATGAAATCAAATCAATTAATATGAGCATACAAACTTTCAGATCTAAAGAATTACACTTTGATTTGAAAGTTTAAAACATAGATCTATGATTAAAACATTATAAAATTATACATACAAATTTTAGTTTTGATTCATCTAAATAAAACTCTAATCAATTCATATAATAAACGATTCAAACTACATAATCCATTTTCAAATCAAACGAGACAATATTATACACATATATATTATGATATTTGATTTTATTCATTGAAGCATTATATCAAAATCATTAGAATAAAAAGATCATACCTTAATTCCAAAGCCTTGAATCACAACTCGAAGCAATGAATTCACCATTAGATGTAGCCAATAAATCACACCTTGAACGATGAATCAAATCATAAAACCTTTAGTTTATACATTCATATATCATATAAGTTTTACTATTATATAACTTTTATATTTCATATTACTTATATAGTAGTCTCATGTATAATATTTTATTAATTAAATCTTAATTAATTAATTTTAATTAATTAACTCTTTAATTAATTTTAAATTAGTATTTCAATATAACTTTTATATTGGACATATCTACTATAACCTTTATAGTGTATAGTATAGCCTTTATAGTGTAACACATATATCTTATATATGTGTAGGTTTATTTAATTAATTAACCTTTAATCAGTTTATTTAATTAAACAATTTTAATTAAATAATTTTAATTAAATTATATTAATTGTGAAAATTTATCTTATATACATAATTGTATACTTATGTTATCTTAAACACTTTAAAATAACATAACCTATATCAACATATGTGATACATGCATATAAGTATTAATTAATTAACTCGTTTAGTTAATTTATTTTATCAATCTTATTAATAAATTTTAAAATTTAAATTTAGAAATTAATATTTAAATAGTTTTAAACATTTTGAACTTTTCATTACGTTTTCAAACATTTTGAAAAATTATGTTATATTATAACATTTTATAATAAACATGTTTTTATTTTAAATTTAAAATCTTGTCTTAATTTTCAAAACTATTTTGAAAGTTAGTCCAAGGCCCAATTCAAATTGGGCCTTTTCTATCAGGGGCAAACTTTGGGCTCACTTCACCTTTCAGGCCAGGCAGGTAAGCAGGTAGGACATGGTACTTGATTATCCATTTCCAATCCTAGACATCACCTTTCTTGACACCGTACTAAGTGCACAAGCTTAAGTAGTTAGCCCTAACATGACTAATTTAGACATTATAGACTATTGGGCTTCGATACCATTGTTGGAATTGGGTTAGCCCATAGAGGAAGAAGAGGATGAATTTCAAAAATTTTACCACTTTTGCATCTTTTGGGCCTGTGAAGTCTAAAAATATTTAAAGCTTTTAAATAAAATCGTATTTTATTTGAAATTGATTAAAGAAGTTTTTAATTAATTTAAACTTAAAAAAACAGTGTATCAAATATACCGAACAATTGCTCATAAGAGTAAATTAAGAGTTAGAAACTATTCGTTTCTTTCTCTAAAAGTTATGTAATTTAGAGAAGGAAACTTCTATCTCTTTCTCTAAAAGTTATAAAATTAATTAAGGACATGCTATGCTTCATATGGATAGAGAAACCTTCCATTTCTCTCTCTTTTAATTGAATTAATTGATATGTTAAATGCCATTAATTAGAAATTAATACATGGCATAAAATGTAAGTTTGCCTAAATATATTCCAGTGTGAATTATGAATGTACAACATTGTGGTGTTATAATGGATGTATAAAAAACATCCATTTGTGTGAATATATAAACAGTGCTAAGATATGAAAAAGGTTTGAATGTATCAAATATATTCATTCCTCAATTATGTGACATAATAGTTAAACATAGGTATGGTTAATTGATAACTGGGTATATATGGATGAATCAGAATCAATTTAAAGGCAATCGCAAAAGAGACAAAGGGGAAAGAAATAAAAGATAACAAAGATGATTGGTTCATCTTTCCTCTTTGGCAAACTTAACATATGCAGCATTCAATTAATAATCAATGAATCATTATGACACAAGAATAAGAACAGCCAACAATAATTGATATGCATATACTATCGTCTCATTTTAAATTGTTTGTTAAAAATGAAGTTATTAAATACTACAATTTGAAGTATGAACATTAAATGTTATATGTACACATACATTGTAATTATGTGTGTTTAAAGATTAAATCAAAACTTCTTAATTAATTCAAAATAAACTTTCATATTACATTAAAATTTTCAGATGTATTTGTGAACTTATGTAAACTTAAATAATTAACAAAATACATATATGTACAATTAAATCGAGATACAACCTATATGAATAAAATTTTCTTTTCCTTTTTTATTATAAAACAAAGTGAAACATACTAAACTAAACAATATATTAACAATCCTTCAAATATTTAAAGAAGGATATTTGAGATATCAAACAGGATAAACAATTTAGAAAATGATTGTAATCAATTTGTCATCAAAACATTCTTTAATCATATGTAGGTTTCTATTACATTACTGATGCAAATAATAAGAATATACAAACTTTCAAATCTAAAATATATACTTTGACTTAGGTGCTTAAAACATAGATCTACAATTAAAACATTATACTAATAATATACAAATCATTATTTTGATTTATCAAAATGAAATCAAATCAATTATATGAGCATGCAAACTTTCAGATCCAAAGAATTACACTTTAATTTGAAAGTTTAAAACATAGATCTATGGTTAAAACATTATAAAATTATACATACAAATTTTAGTTTTGATTCATCTAAATAAAACTCCAATCAATTCATATAATAAACAATTCAAACTACATAAACCATTTTCAAATCTAATGAGACAATATTGTACGCATATAAATTATGATATTCAATTTTATTCATTGAAGCATATATTAAAATCATTAGAATAAAAAGATCATACCTTAATTCCAAAGCCTTGAATCACAACTCGAAGCAATGAATTCACCATTAGATGTTGCCAATAAACCACACCTTGAACAACGAATCAAATCTTCTAGATTCAAAATCAGCCTCCAGATGTTGCAAGTATCAAGAGGAATAAACCACTTTTCATAATGGATTTTATTTTTATTTGATTTTGGGAATAATTGAAGCCATGGAAGATCTCATATTTTTAGCCATTAGAAAAGAAGAAAAGAACCAGAAAAGTTACTAACGTCATATTATTATTAATGATTGGTTCAATAATAACGATTATTATTAACTGAACTGCTCTGGCCAAAGACTTTGACTTTGAGTTGACATCAATTGACCGTGATGCTAACCTCATATAACTAATGAGACAAATCCTCTCTTGAATAGTGTTTCACTTCTAATGCTTTAACTCGACCCAACTATAGCCGTTCGATGGATACCGTGCCGTGATTTAACTATAATCAAAGCGGAGCTTCCACATTGAAGATCAATAGTATCCTCAAGTGAAGTAACTATTGTAAATTAGTCACATTGATATTTTCTATTTGACATTAGTTATATCAACCAACAGAAAACAATCGAGTGAATCGTTCCATAGTTATCAAATAACTTTCAGTACGTAAACCCTAAGTACCCCCAGAAGTCATGAGTAATACACTGACCAACATTTGGAGAGCGTTACGTACTCTAGTCTCAATGGATACATTGATATCCAGTCTCGATGCATCTTGATTAGAAACATTTAAAATAGTATATTTTTTCATTGTGATAAATTACCCACGGTTACAACACTATTAACTATTATCACAAAATATATCATTTATGGATTTTCTATTAAATACACTTTTAATTAAATTAATTAATATAACCACATTATATCATGTATATAATAGAAAGAAACACCTTTATTATGAACAAGATTGGTCGACGAGTTAGATATATGTAACAAATTACATAATTACCCCTAGGGCATACCTCTAACCGTATCATGAAGAACTCTGGATGTATAGCCCCCATACTCTCCTCGGTTTCCCATGTGCAATCACCTTCATTTTCGCCCCACTGAACTTTCACTAACTCCATCGTCTTCCTCCTAAGCTGCTTTATACCGCGTCCGACAATACGAGCTTCAAGTTCAATCCCTGTGCCAGCCTAGGAGGTCTCGAAGCTTCAAGTTCAATCTCGATATCATCAACCTGATCTGGTGCGATAGTTACATTTGAGTCATAGATATATTTCCATAAATGGGAGACGTGGAAGACATTGTTGTTATCCGGCATTTTGATCCGGCTATATCCGAACTGACTGGACAAGTTAGACTCGACTACCATCAAGGCCAGTAGTCCAGAGCAATGATCGTGGGGTCTAGAAATCAAGTCCAAATGATAATATGAGCCGTGATCGAACAAAATCAAGGGATATGCTCTATAGAATGTTCTAAGTATGGAATATAAACTAGTCTAGAAAATGGATCGGGTATGATCCCTCTCAACCAAAGGGATCAGATTACTTCAGCAAAACAGTGCGACTCAATGGAAACCGATCGATATATCAAAATCCAGAAGTCAGATACATATGAAACTTCGGGAACAAGAAGTGGTGACCTTAGGGAGTCCACCCTAGGGATCGCACCCAAAATGAGCAAACAAGAGGGATGGACCTTCTTCCCTCTAGAGGTATCGACCAAAATCAGATTACACAATACACTACAACAAAGATCGATCAGTAAGTCAACATCTACAGGTCCAGTTGACATGAAACTTGAAGGACAAACATAATACAAAATGGAGAAGCTGCCACAGGGACTGAATCCCCCAACTCCTCCAAAATAGGGATCGACCCCGATCCCTATTTCTTGGGATATGGGCTATGCGATTCCTCCTATGGGCCCTTATGGATCTGTAGAGCATTCTGCCAAATTTTTAGAGAGATATTTCGCCGTCTTCCTCTATAAATATAGACTTGATTATTCATTTTCGGGATCTTTACGCTGTTTGTTGCTTTTTATTCTTTTGTAACTAAGGATTTTCATCTTATCCCTCTCAGTTTACAAAGTGATTAAGAAAGCTATCTCTTCAAAGTGGATGTAGGCAAACAACGCCAAACCACTATAAACTGCCATGTCTCTGTTACTTCTTACTTCTTATTGCTCTATTGCCATATTCTCTCCGTTTACATTTAATATTTTTCATTTATTCCTCTACTACAAATCTCTTGGGTGTTTATGCCATTTTTTGGTGCAAACATTTTGGTGTTCTCATTGAGAACCAAGATTCTCCGCTTCATTTGGATCCCTTTGCTGCTGTTAGATTGCACAAATCCAAGGAAGAGATTCATAATTATCTTCAAATAGTTTATGCGCTCTATTCATATTTGTAGAGGTGTAAGGAAAACTATCAACAATGGTTAGGAACATCAGAACTACCTCTCAAAATGCAAAAGGAAACGAGAACGCCAACATCTAGCAAGGAGGCTAGAACAATCTACCAGTGGATGCCGATGCTGCAAATCTAGTTGATTCCATCACAAGAGCTGATCTCCAGAACCTGATAAGAGAGCTCATGGATAGCCGTCGATAGTTGAACCAGCAGATTCAAGCCAATATCGATCTAATTAATTAACTCAGGGATCAACAATGCAGGAAAATTAGAAGGGAGCGAACCCCCTATTCTGGATCAGAGAGCTCAACTTCATCAGATGATCATCATGGGTGCAGACATCGTAGAAATAATGGATATCATGCAAAAGCATCAGGACATCAACACACAATTATTCCCGGGCTGCCAGGACCGATCGGACCTGATCCCTCTATAGGGACCCGGGCCGATCTCTTCTCCAGGAGAGGAGCCTTACCTTTTTCTAATGGAACTCGAACTGGAGCCGCCACGGTTGCTGTCACGACCCGCCATCCTACGTCCAGGAAGACGCATCGTTTTGAAGAAAAGAAAGGGGTGAGAAATAGAAAAGAAAGAGAAGAAGAAGAACAACAACAGAATCTCAACAGCGGAACGAATAAATTATATTAATAACAAAAGTATTACATAATATACAACACTTATCAGAGTTACACAACATATACATCACATACTAGACAGTTATAAACATCTGTCTAGACATTACAACTCAAATACAATACAAACACTATCACAGAGATCTACACAGCGGAATACTATATCTACGAACGCCGAAGCCTCCTGCTCCATTGCTCCTCCAGAATATTCGTCAAAGCTAAACCTGAATCCCTTGGCTACTCGTAAAAATTTGAGTACCCAAGAGTTTATATAAAACAAAAATAAACACTTGGGTCAGACATGAGTCTGGTGTGAGTAACAGGTTAAAGTTGCTTAACTTCAAAACCTTTTGAAACAAAGGTATCACGTAAGACTCCCCACAAATAAACATGGGTAAGTTTTTACCTTACGCTAACCAAAACATTTGATAGGAAATCCAGTTATATTATTATAGGGTCTAGGGTTTTCAAGTAAAATACAGAAATAGCTGGAATGCTTACATCTCACGTTCCAACATAGTTGGGCACAACTAATACGTATGGCACTTATTGGATTTTGGATTCCATACAATGGCAGGGCTACCGGGGTACCGCCCGTCACAGTACGTGGCCTAGATCACCGTACCGAGGATCACTCCCAATCCCCTGCAACACAAGGCCGGAACCATCCCTTACTGGATAATTCCGAACAAGACAATCCCGCAGTTGTTTGCAACCAACTGCCCACACAGCCGAATAATAAGAGGGACTTCTAGACAGGGATATATCTCGCTCTCAGTGGGCGCTACCCACGAAACCTTGCTGCACCTCCCCTGTTTTAGCCATTCCCGGTTGATGAGGCTTGAGGCTACGATTACCTTTAATCAGAACACATCCCTTAGAATGCTCATCGTCCACCTGACGATGTGTTGAAAGCATTCAATCCATACAAGTTCGTTCCGGGTTCGAACGAAACCGAAGGCATTATCTCGTTACACTCATTTTGGAATCACCCTCAGAGTTAACGACAATAACCCTTGCACTCTGAATCTTCATCTTCACTTGAGATTCACGACCTATCATTACTTTGGATCGATGTGGTATTCGGACTTCCAAATCTAGAAACCCGATCCCGGTCTCATCGAAATCCAAAACGTATCTTTTTAAGGCCAAGTTGTTTTAAAGTTAAAACAATTCAATTCTACTATCTATTTACACACAGATAGATAACTCAATAGATAATCTACATTATCAGATAATTCACATTATCATTACAATTCAACCAAACATCCATATCACAGATCAGCATATATCTCCTTAGATATATCAATAATGCACAGCATTCAATATCATCCATTTATAAGCAATGATTTATTAATCACCATTTATAGTTAATTTAAAATGAATTAAATTAAATACTTCATCTCTAATTAATTTAAAGTAAATTAAATTAATTACTTCCATCATTAACAATCTTGCTTGAATCACTATTAATTAATTATTAATCAATTAATCAATCATCATTCAATTACTTATTTTAATTAATCATCCTTGATTAATTACATTTAATTACATTTAAGTAATTAGTATTAAATTAATTTCACAAATTAATTAGTCTTTATCATTTACAGTAATTAACCTTCCATTACTTCATTAACTAATTAATTATAAAATTAATTAATTATTTCATTTGTTAATTAACTATAATTAATTACATTACTTCTTAATTAATTACATTAATTAATCACTTCATTTATAATTATTCTTTAATTAATTCTTTTCTTAATTACATCATTAATTAAATTAATTAATGATCCCTAATTACATTTTTATTATTAATTACTCTAATTAAATTAATTACATTAAGTAATTAATCTTCAATTAAATCATAATTATTAATCACCTTTGATTAATCACATTCAGTAATTAACTACCCTTAATTACTTCTTAAAATAAATTAATTATTCCTTAATTAATTTCTTAATTAATCCCTTGATTAATTCCATTAAGTAATTAACTACCCTTAATTACTCTATTAATTACATCAGTAATTATCCATTAATTACTTTCCTAAGTAATTATACCTCATTAAATTACATTAAGTAATTATACAAATCATTAAGTGATTACCTTAAATTAATTAAACTTAGTTAATTAACTTAACTAATCAAAAGAAACTTAATTAATTACAATGAGTAATTAATTTCTTAATTACTTTCCATTAAGTAATTATATTAACAATTTCACAAATGATTAACCTTAATTAATCAATCTATTTAATTATCAAAATTAATCACATTAATTAATTACTTATTTAATCCCAAGTTAATGATCTACATTAACTATTAACTATTATTTAATTATCTTTCTTAAATAATTAAAGATTAATTAACCATTAGTAATTTCAAATTAATTAATTCTAATTACTAATAAATTAATCCTTAATTAACTAATAAATTAAGTACCTAACAACAACTTAATTTATCCTTACTTATTTGATTAATTTATTCCTAACCATTAATTAATAATTCCTAATTAATGATTCTTAACTTCAAATTAATTAACCTTTAATTAATTTAATTAAAACTTAATTAATAAATTTAAACCTATAATTACTAAATTTATTAACCCAATCATTAATTTAATTAAATTGGTTAATTATCCTTTTATTACCTTAATAATTTATTGAATTATAAATCATTAAGTTCTAAATAACTTTAAGATAAACCTTAATCTCATTAATGATTAAATTATCATTAGCAAAACATTTTAACAACAATTTGTTTTAAATTTTCTTTCAATTTTCATTTTAAATGTAAGATTTAAAATGAGAATAATTTTAACTTTAATAATGTTTAAAACAATACAAAAACCTTTAAATTACATGATAAAGAAAATACTAATCTTATAAAGAAATTTAAAAGAATTTTGAACCAAATTCATTTTTTTAATTTCAAATCATATATAAATGTGCTTATCATTCAAAGTTGTTTTAAAAACATTGTAAAATTTAAAAACTTCCTTTTTAATTCAATCTAAGATTCAAATTCATTTTTGAATCCAGATTTAAACTTAAATTTAAAGTCCTGTTTAAATCTTTATTCTCAGATTTTAAAAACCATTTTATAAAATGCTTTTAACATTTTTAAAATTGTTAAAACCTTTCATTTTATAAAACTTAATTAAATTTAAAAACTAGATTACAAATTCAGTTTTGAATCTATATTTTAAATTTGGTTTTAAATTCTGTTTTAAAAACTTACTTTCAAATTTAAATCAAATTAAATTTGTAAACTGTCAGGTTTTCCAGAGAACCCTGTAACTCCAATATACCCGAGCTCCTTCCAATTTGCTTCGAGTCAAACATCTATTTACCCGAGTAAAAACTTAATTTACTCGAGAAACCTATGTACCCAGAATCCCCTAAAAACCAATTTCAACAGAAAGTTGAAAGTGCACCGTGCACATGCACGGTGACACTGATCATCTCCGGTCACCATCAAGACTTCAAGAAGGACGACGATCATCTCTTCATCAGAATTCGATAATCCAAACTTCCATAACATCTCGACATCAAATTCGAGCCTTCGAGCAAAAATCCTGAAACAAAACTAAAACCTGGAACAACATCAACCATGCTCCTCCTATCACCAGCAGCCTTGAAATTCCGGCCAAGTCCTCCTCTACACGCCTACTTTTATTACCCAAAACATAGTTGAACTCGATCAAATGGGAAAGACGAACAAATCAAAATACTAGACCTAGTTAAAACTAGGGTTAAGAACAGAAATCAAACACCACCTTCATCATAGTGCTCTGATCAACATTCCAGCAATTTTCCCCTAATCTCCGATCCTTCCTCCATCAACATTGAAAGTCCCGACCCCTACGATCAAGTAGATTTCCAGAAATACCCAAATTTCCATCCTCTGGTCAAACCAGAACTGCACACTCCTCCTCAAACTAAAATTTCTGATTCTAGGCTTAAAATTCGTATTTTAGGATGATGTTTCAGATCCTAAGTCTGAAACAACAAATCATGATATTTGAATTTTTTTTTATATATTTAGCTGCTCTGTACTTTTTAAATTTTCAAAGATATTCAAGTTTATTCTAACTTGGTTAAAATTTTAAACTTTACCTCATGACTTAACAAACAACTTTTGTTTGAAATCTTAGTTCTAACAGAGATTTAGTTTGGGAGAATTGGAATTTAGATCTAAATTTTTAAACTGAGAACTTTAAACAGAGATGATCAACTGATACAACCAACATACACATAGTATCTTCATTCATATATACATGTAACTAGATCTAAAACAAACAAGCATACATAATTTCAAACATGCACCACAATTTTACTTCAGATATTTTACCACACAAATCAAATTTTTCTGTTTTTAAAATCTAAGTTACTCACCGTTTTGAGGAAGAACAGAGCCTCTGGTTTTAAAAGCTTTGTTGATTTCTTTGAAAACAGCCTTGAAAATTTTAGTTGCATCTTTGTTTTGATTTTAAAACTTGCATGCTTTTGATCCCAGATCTATTTGCTTATCTCTGTCTTGAAGAGTACATGCAGGCTTTGATTCAGGTTGAAGAGAACTTGCAGGCTTTGGTTTTAAATTTTGAAAATGCACTTCCAGGTTTTATTTTTGAAGAAGATTACAGGCTTTAGATTTGATAAATCTCTGGTTTGAGGAGTTTTGATGATCAGATTGTTTTAGAGAATTGGTTATAGGATTTGGCTTTTGATTTTGGAAGATGTTTACAGATTTGAAAAGGTTACAGGGAAATTGATTTGCATTTTGGAATGAAGGGAATGTTAATTACAGATTGAAGAAGAATTTTGCAGGCTGAAGATTGTTTTCAGATTTGTTTTAGAGAATTGTTTAAGTTTCTTAGCTTTAGAATTTTAAGAATAGAAAAGAAATGGAGAGGAGAAAGGATATATATTTATAAAGGCTGAAATGATTAATTTTAAAAATTAAAAGAAAAACAAAATCTTGACATTTGTCATATTGTTATATTTATTACTTAACACATGTCATATTAGGCTTTAATATAATGACATTTGTCTTTTAAGTATTTAATACATATATTTATTTATTTTAAAATGTAAATAAAAGCTTTTATACTAGTTTACTATTTATAAATACTTACCTAATATGTATATGTATATAAATTACTTTAAAGAAAATGTAAATAAAACCAATTATATTTATATATAAAAACAATACATATATCTATTATTTGAAAATAACACATTTGACCATTTTAAATAGTTTATAAAAGAGATTATAAATTACTTATTACTTAAATGAATTAATGCCATATGTAAATTGTATTTAAACTTCTATTTTTAAATCATATATATCAAGTAATATTTTAAAAAGAAATAAAACAAACCTTTTCATTTAAATTTAAACTTAAGCTAAAAAATCTATTTTTAAACAATTAAACATTTATAATATGTATTTTAAACTATATAGTTATTTATTAAATAACTTTTGAAAAACTTAATATTAAATTAATCATGATTTCCAAATTACCAATATATATTAGAATTTGAAAATATAATCTCATTTGTTAAATTCAAACCAACTCATCTATTTACAATATATACACTTATATATATTATAAATAGAAATCATTCTATTAAAGTTTTAAAAGATAAATCACTAATTAAATATTTATTTAATTAGATTATTAAATTTATTCAAATTTATTAACAAAGATCATCAAATCAATTTAATTTTTAAATATAAATTATTAAATTGATATTGTCCAAATTCCCGGGATATCACATTCCTCCCCCCTTAAAATAATTTCGTCCCCGAAATTTAAACAAAGGTAATTTAATAATCTATCAAAGATTTTAATTTTAAATCACAAGCATATACTATCATCCATATGCTAACATCATATCAACCAATCATCCAAACAAACAATTCTAACTATCCAGACAAAATTCTGGATAGAATTTCCTCGAGTTTCCCCAAGTATATATATACCGGGACACTCGCTCTACAAACAATCTAAACTACGAAGCTACAGGGTTCCTACTCATCTAGATCTACAGAACTAGACAGGATATCAGACTACAGACGAGTCTGACTCAACTACCAAATCCTCCTGAACTGCTGATTCCAAAACATGAGATAGATCAAACACTTATCCAAAATCAAGAATACAATCTCTACTCTTCAAACATCAGAAGACTAAACTTACTTCTCCTATCTGGAAAAGATAAAACAAAAGCACTTCCAAACTGCTCCCGCTGCACAACTCTGATCTGAAGTAGATAAGAATGCTGATGAAGAACACGAGCACAACTGGACAACACATCCCAGAAATATGGTTCAACGGATCCATAAAGAAAACTCAGATACTCCATCAAAACTTGAGCTGCTTCACCAAACTCTATCTCAAGGGACTATCCTTCCACTATGCTGAACCACCGGTACCACTCCTGGAATCCAGTCGATAAGAAAACTCAATCTCCAGATGCAGACCAACTTCTGACTTTTTGAAGACATCCAGAAAACTCTAATAACCCAAGAGAACACTCAGTAATCGCAAGTCACTTTTGCGATCAACCCAGCCTATTTCAAAAGAAACTGATCTCTCTTTACCAACCAGAACAGCTTACGCTTATCTATCCAATCCATTGAAGAAATGGATCCACTCTGCTGCTTCTGCTCTTCACCTCTAGAAAACTGCTCAGCCAGAAAACTTCCTTATCGGCACAGAGAACACCTCCGAGCTGCACTGCTGACACTGATGCCAAAGACTTCCTAACCAAAGCTCTTCGAGAAACTCGAACCTCAAACAACAGAAACACCATGCTGAACTCAGCCACAACACCGAAGTATACATACTCCTCAAACTTGTCCCAAAGAAAATATCTTCGAAAACATCCATAGTCACTGCGTCTTATCACACAGCTACTACTTCCAGAAGTTACCAAGATACCATCACTCGCTTCTGCTCATCCAACTTCAAAGATAAACTCCGAACTTTAACAGTTCCCTTCAGAGATCGATGAAACCCTTTACAACAAAGCTTACTCGAGACGGTATTGGATCTACAGTCTCGATAGATACTTCCAACCTCAACATTTAACTCCAACCATTGGTAGTTGTTTTTCACACACCACCTACCTCATCTACCCTTATAATTCATATTGGAAAACCCGAACAGGTAACCCAACAAATAGGTAGAATATATATATATATAGTTATAAAAAAAAAATTACAAATACGCTCTCTCAAGATAGACACCACTCCAGAGCCTAGGTATTCACTCAACCTATCGCTCTGATACCACTGTCACGACCCGCCATCCTACGTCCAGGAAGACGCATCGTTTTGAAGAAAAGAAAGGGGTGAGAAATAGAAAAGAAAGAGAAGAAGAAGAACAACAACAGAATCTCAACAGCGGAACGAATAAATTATATTAATAACAAAAGTATTACATAATATACAACACTTATCAGAGTTACACAACATATACATCACATACTAGACAGTTATAAACATCTGTCTAGACATTACAACTCAAATACAATACAAACACTATCACAGAGATCTACACAGCGGAATACTATATCTACGAACGCCGAAGCCTCCTGCTCCATTGCTCCTCCAGAATATTCGTCAAAGCTAAACCTGAATCCCTTGGCTACTCGTAAAAATTTGAGTACCCAAGAGTTTATATAAAACAAAAATAAACACTTGGGTCAGACATGGGTCTGGTGTGAGTAACAGGTTAAAGTTGCTTAACTTCAAAACCTTTTGAAACAAAGGTATCACGTAAGACTCCCCACAAATAAACATGGGTAAGTTTTTACCTTACGCTAACCAAAACATTTGATAGGAAATCCAGTTATATTATTATAGGGTCTAGGGTTTTCAAGTAAAATACAGAAATAGCTGGAATGCTTACATCTCACGTTCCAACATAGTTGGGCACAACTAATACGTATGGCACTTATTGGATTTTGGATTCCATACAATGGCAGGGCTACCGGGGTACCGCCCGTCACAGTACGTGGCCTAGATCACCGTACCGAGGATCACTCCCAATCCCCTGCAACACAAGGCCGGAACCATCCCTTACTGGATAATTCCGAACAAGACAATCCCGCAGTTGTTTGCAACCAACTGCCCACACAGCCGAATAATAAGAGGGACTTCTAGACAGGGATATATCTCGCTCTCAGTGGGCGCTACCCACGAAACCTTGCTGCACCTCCCCTGTTTTAGCCATTCCCGGTTGATGAGGCTTGAGGCTACGATTACCTTTAATCAGAACACATCCCTTAGAATGCTCATCGTCCACCTGACGATGTGTTGAAAGCATTCAATCCATACAAGTTCGTTCCGGGTTCGAACGAAACCGAAGGCATTATCTCGTTACACTCATTTTGGAATCACCCTCAGAGTTAACGACAATAACCCTTGCACTCTGAATCTTCATCTTCACTTGAGATTCACGACCTATCATTACTTTGGATCGATGTGGTATTCGGACTTCCAAATCTAGAAACCCGATCCTGGTCTCATCGAAATCCAAAACGTATCTTTTTAAGGCCAAGTTGTTTTAAAGTTAAAACAATTCAATTCTACTATCTATTTACACACAGATAGATAACTCAATAGATAATCTACATTATCAGATAATTCACATTATCATTACAATTCAACCAAACATCCATATCACAGATCAGCATATATCTCCTTAGATATATCAATAATGCACAGCATTCAATATCATCCATTTATAAGCAATGATTTATTAATCACCATTTATAGTTAATTTAAAATGAATTAAATTAAATACTTCATCTCTAATTAATTTAAAGTAAATTAAATTAATTACTTCCATCATTAACAATCTTGCTTGAATCACTATTAATTAATTATTAATCAATTAATCAATCATCATTCAATTACTTATTTTAATTAATCATCCTTGATTAATTACATTTAATTACATTTAAGTAATTAGTATTAAATTAATTTCACAAATTAATTAGTCTTTATCATTTACAGTAATTAACCTTCCATTACTTCATTAACTAATTAATTATAAAATTAATTAATTATTTCATTTGTTAATTAACTATAATTAATTACATTACTTCTTAATTAATTACATTAATTAATCACTTCATTTATAATTATTCTTTAATTAATTCTTTTCTTAATTACATCATTAATTAAATTAATTAATGATCCCTAATTACATTTTTATTATTAATTACTCTAATTAAATTAATTACATTAAGTAATTAATCTTCAATTAAATCATAATTATTAATCACCTTTGATTAATCACATTCAGTAATTAACTACCCTTAATTACTTCTTAAAATAAATTAATTATTCCTTAATTAATTTCTTAATTAATCCCTTGATTAATTCCATTAAGTAATTAACTACCCTTAATTACTCTATTAATTACATCAGTAATTATCCATTAATTACTTTCCTAAGTAATTATACCTCATTAAATTACATTAAGTAATTATACAAATCATTAAGTGATTACCTTAAATTAATTAAACTTAGTTAATTAACTTAACTAATCAAAAGAAACTTAATTAATTACAATGAGTAATTAATTTCTTAATTACTTTCCATTAAGTAATTATATTAACAATTTCACAAATGATTAACCTTAATTAATCAATCTATTTAATTATCAAAATTAATCACATTAATTAATTACTTATTTAATCCCAAGTTAATGATCTACATTAACTATTAACTATTATTTAATTATCTTTCTTAAATAATTAAAGATTAATTAACCATTAGTAATTTCAAATTAATTAATTCTAATTACTAATAAATTAATCCCTAATTAACTAATAAATTAAGTACCTAACAACAACTTAATTTATCCTTACTTATTTGATTAATTTATTCCTAACCATTAATTAATAATTCCTAATTAATGATTCTTAACTTCAAATTAATTAACCTTTAATTAATTTAATTAAAACTTAATTAATAAATTTAAACCTATAATTACTAAATTTATTAACCCAATCATTAATTTAATTAAATTGGTTAATTATCCTTTTATTACCTTAATAATTTATTGAATTATAAATCATTAAGTTCTAAATAACTTTAAGATAAACCTTAATCTCATTAATGATTAAATTATCATTAGCAAAACATTTTAACAACAATTTGTTTTAAATTTTCTTTCAATTTTCATTTTAAATGTAAGATTTAAAATGAGAATAATTTTAACTTTAATAATGTTTAAAACAATACAAAAACCTTTAAATTACATGATAAAGAAAATACTAATCTTATAAAGAAATTTAAAAGAATTTTGAACCAAATTCATTTTTTTTAATTTCAAATCATATATAAATGTGCTTATCATTCAAAGTTGTTTTAAAAACATTGTAAAATTTAAAAACTTCCTTTTTAATTCAATCTAAGATTCAAATTCATTTTTGAATCCAGATTTAAACTTAAATTTAAAGTCCTGTTTAAATCTTTATTCTCAGATTTTAAAAACCATTTTATAAAATGCTTTTAACATTTTTAAAATTGTTAAAACCTTTCATTTTATAAAACTTAATTAAATTTAAAAACTAGATTACAAATTCAGTTTTGAATCTATATTTTAAATTTGGTTTTAAATTCTGTTTTAAAAACTTACTTTCAAATTTAAATCAAATTAAATTTGTAAACTGTCAGGTTTTCCAGAGAACCCTGTAACTCCAATATACCCGAGCTCCTTCCAATTTGCTTCGAGTCAAACATCTATTTACCCGAGTAAAAACTTAATTTACTCGAGAAACCTATGTACCCAGAATCCCCTAAAAACCAATTTCAACAGAAAGTTGAAAGTGCACCGTGCACATGCACGGTGACACTGATCATCTCCGGTCACCATCAAGACTTCAAGAAGGACGACGATCATCTCTTCATCAGAATTCGATTATCCAAACTTCCATAACATCTCGACATCAAATTCGAGCCTTCGAGCAAAAATCCTGAAACAAAACTAAAACCTGGAACAACATCAACCGTGCTCCTCCTATCACCAGCAGCCTTGAAATTCCGGCCAAGTCCTCCTCTACACGCCTACTTTTATTACCCAAAACATAGTTGAACTCGATCAAATGGGAAAGACGAACAAATCAAAATACTAGACCTAGTTAAAACTAGGGTTAAGAACAGAAATCAAACACCACCTTCATCATAGTGCTCTGATCAACATTCCAGCAATTTTCCCCTAATCTCCGATCCTTCCTCCATCAACATTGA
The DNA here is from genome assembly GCA_030737815.1 of Allium fistulosum. Taxonomy (NCBI): domain Eukaryota; kingdom Viridiplantae; phylum Streptophyta; class Magnoliopsida; order Asparagales; family Amaryllidaceae; genus Allium; species Allium fistulosum. The sequence goes on from CM060904.1 coordinate 474,120,777, forward strand.
AAGTCCCGACCCCTACGATCAAGTAGATTTCCAGAAATACCCAAATTTCCATCCTCTGGTCAAACCAGAACTGCACACTCCTCCTCAAACTAAAATTTCTGATTCTAGGCTTAAAATTCGTATTTTAGGATGATGTTTCAGATCCTAAGTCTGAAACAACAAATCATGATATTTGAATTTTTTTTTATATATTTAGCTGCTCTGTACTTTTTAAATTTTCAAAGATATTCAAGTTTATTCTAACTTGGTTAAAATTTTAAACTTTACCTCATGACTTAACAAACAACTTTTGTTTGAAATCTTAGTTCTAACAGAGATTTAGTTTGGGAGAATTGGAATTTAGATCTAAATTTTTAAACTGAGAACTTTAAACAGAGATGATCAACTGATACAACCAACATACACATAGTATCTTCATTCATATATACATGTAACTAGATCTAAAACAAACAAGCATACATAATTTCAAACATGCACCACAATTTTACTTCAGATATTTTACCACACAAATCAAATTTTTCTGTTTTTAAAATCTAAGTTACTCACCGTTTTGAGGAAGAACAGAGCCTCTGGTTTTAAAAGCTTTGTTGATTTCTTTGAAAACAGCCTTGAAAATTTTAGTTGCATCTTTGTTTTGATTTTAAAACTTGCATGCTTTTGATCCCAGATCTATTTGCTTATCTCTGTCTTGAAGAGTACATGCAGGCTTTGATTCAGGTTGAAGAGAACTTGCAGGCTTTGGTTTTAAATTTTGAAAATGCACTTCCAGGTTTTATTTTTGAAGAAGATTACAGGCTTTAGATTTGATAAATCTCTGGTTTGAGGAGTTTTGATGATCAGATTGTTTTAGAGAATTGGTTATAGGATTTGGCTTTTGATTTTGGAAGATGTTTACAGATTTGAAAAGGTTACAGGGAAATTGATTTGCATTTTGGAATGAAGGGAATGTTAATTACAGATTGAAGAAGAATTTTGCAGGCTGAAGATTGTTTTCAGATTTGTTTTAGAGAATTGTTTAAGTTTCTTAGCTTTAGAATTTTAAGAATAGAAAAGAAATGGAGAGGAGAAAGGATATATATTTATAAAGGCTGAAATGATTAATTTTAAAAATTAAAAGAAAAACAAAATCTTGACATTTGTCATATTGTTATATTTATTACTTAACACATGTCATATTAGGCTTTAATATAATGACATTTGTCTTTTAAGTATTTAATACATATATTTATTTATTTTAAAATGTAAATAAAAGCTTTTATACTAGTTTACTATTTATAAATACTTACCTAATATGTATATGTATATAAATTACTTTAAAGAAAATGTAAATAAAACCAATTATATTTATATATAAAAACAATACATATATCTATTATTTGAAAATAACACATTTGACCATTTTAAATAGTTTATAAAAGAGATTATAAATTACTTATTACTTAAATGAATTAATGCCATATGTAAATTGTATTTAAACTTCTATTTTTAAATCATATATATCAAGTAATATTTTAAAAAGAAATAAAACAAACCTTTTCATTTAAATTTAAACTTAAGCTAAAAAATCTATTTTTAAACAATTAAACATTTATAATATGTATTTTAAACTATATAGTTATTTATTAAATAACTTTTGAAAAACTTAATATTAAATTAATCATGATTTCCAAATTACCAATATATATTAGAATTTGAAAATATAATCTCATTTGTTAAATTCAAACCAACTCATCTATTTACAATATATACACTTATATATATTATAAATAGAAATCATTCTATTAAAGTTTTAAAAGATAAATCACTAATTAAATATTTATTTAATTAGATTATTAAATTTATTCAAATTTATTAACAAAGATCATCAAATCAATTTAATTTTTAAATATAAATTATTAAATTGATATTGTCCAAATTCCCGGGATATCACAGTTGATTTGGATGCTAGAGTTCAAGTAAATGAAAACCAGTTACCTCTTTGAAATGACAATGATGTGAACGCACATCAAGAGGATGTTGAGCTAAGAAGGCATGGAACGACCTGTAGACATCAACCGGACCGTTCACGTGAGGTGGAGCACGACTATAGCTTGGCCTCAACTATCCAAACGCCGGACTTGACGGCTATGTTCAGGCAGCTAGCAAGGGAGACCCAAGGCTTAACCAATGATGATCTAGGGATCTCGAGAAGCCATACCCCATTCACCAACAATATCTTATACGCGGAGTATCCAAGGAGATCCAGCATGCCGTTGATGCCTGCCTACGAGGGAAAAACCGACCCTAGGCCGCACATCATGAGATATGAATGGCTGATGGATTCAGCACGAGTTGATGATGCCACAAAATGCAGATGTTTTCCTGTTACTCTCTTTGTTATAGCGATGATGTGTTTTACGAGATTACCCCCACGGTCAATCTTTGGATTTGACTATTTGACAACAAAATTTGTGGAGTAGTTCCGTAAGCACACAACTCGCCCCATAGATGCAATGTCCCTATCAAGCATGATCCAGGCTCTAGGAGAATCGCTAAAAGACTATTTCGAGAGATTTCATACTGCCGTCACAGAAGTCAGTAATCCAAATGACCATTCAGTATTGATGCTGGTAACAAGTGGGATTGACCCAAAATCTGACTTTGGCGATTGGTTAGCTGGCGAAGCACCCATAACGTTGGAGCGTTTCTATGTAAAAGCAGCTCAGTATTTGAGGAAAGAGGAACCTAGATGCTCTAGGAAGAATGTTGTAGGACCGAGTGAAGAGGGAGTGCAGAGTAACATTTTAGTGAAACAGTCTAGGGTGAGTTTAGGAAAAGTTTAAGTAAATGTCCAAAATAAACCGAATCAGTAAAAGAAAGACAGTGATAGGAATCGTAAACGAAAGAGGGATTCTGAAAGAGGAAAATCTAGGATTCTAATGTATGATACTACACACCATTGAACACGCTCAAGAGAATGTCTACTTGACTACATGTAATGCCATGCTTTATAGGAAGCCACATCCGAAGGAATCGATGGAGAAACAAAAGAAAATTGGAAAATACTGTTGTTTTCATGAATGCTATGGTTATAACACAAATGAATGTAGGCACCTCTAGTATGTTATCGAGAAACTGATTCAGGAAAGAAAATTACAGCAGTTTGTTAAAGCCTACAGGATGGCGGGCATTGGATATCCGACCCCAACAGAGGACAAGCGCCGCACATGGCCGAGGAACCTGCGCGGACTGGTGGAAGATTAGTGATCAATACAATAGCTGGAGGACCACATCCAGCTGATAAGAGCCGAGCCAATTTGACATTACCTATCTCCCTTGGAGAGCCATCCATGGATAGGCACTGGCGGACTTTATAGCTGAGTTCACCGCACAAGATGATCTCCCAGTGAGCAGTGAAGCCCCTACCATCCGACGGAAAATGTATACGGATGGAGCCTCCAACAATCGTTGTTCTAGAGCTGGAGTCGTACTAGTAACTCTGGAGGATCGATCAATTTGCTACGCTTTAAAGCTTGACTTCCCTGCAATGAATAATGAAGCCGAATATGAAGCTTTTTTTGCTGGACTCAAACTTGCCAAAGAACTGAGAATAAAATCTCTTGAAATCTTTTGTGATTCCCAGTTGGTGGTATACCAAGTCAGGGGAGATTATCGGGCTAAAGGACAATGACTCGCTCCATACCTTATCTGAGTCCAAGAGCTATTGACCGACTTTGAGTATTATGACATCACGCACATTCCCTGGGATTAAAACAAAGAGGTCGACTCATTGGCAAAGTTTGCTAACACCGAGGACGCACAACAAATGGGCTTGGTTCCAGTTGAAGTACTAGACGCTCCGAGCATATACCAGATGGAAATCGACTGGGTACTAGAGACGGAGCTTGAGAAGGAGTCGTGAATGACTCCGATTAAAAATTATTTGCTACTGGGAGTCCTTTCTGAACGGAGGAATGAAAGACGACAAATCCCCCGTAAAGCTTCACGATATATCATTCAGGAAGGAGTCATGTATAAAACGGGTTTTTCCATTCCCCTGCTTCGACGTATCACTCACGATGAAATAAAACAAGTCCTAAGGGAAGTTCATGAAGGGGAATGTGGCGATCACATTGTGGGGGCAAACCCTAACAAAGAAACTACTCCATTATGGGTATTACTGGCCAACTATCAACCGAGATGATGCCGATTATGCTAAGCGATGTGACAAGTGCCAGATGTATGTAAAAGTTCCGAGAGCTCCGCCGACAGAAATTACACAAATGGTCAGTCCATGGCCATTTTCCACATGGGGCATAAATATTATCGGTTCCTTACCGATCTCTAAAGGTGGTGCGAAGTACGCCATCGTAGCAGTTGATTGCTTCACCAAATGGGTTGAAGCAGAACTTTTAACCATGATCACAACGAAGAAAGTAATCAACTTCATTGTCCGGAACATCATTTGTCATTTTGGCCTTCCACGAATCATTGTAACTGATAACGGAACCCAATTCGACAATGTTGAATTCAAAGACTTCTGCCGTCGGCATCATATTGAAAAGAGATTTGCGGCAGTTGCTCACCCTCAAGCAAATGGACAAGTTGAAGCTATGAACAAAATCATAAAGTCCATTCTGAAGAAACATTTGGAATAGGCTAGAGGCAAGTGGGTGGATGAACTTCCGACATCATTATGGGCTTGCAGAACCATCAACAAGTCCGCGAATGGCCATACTCCATTTGCCCTTGCTTACGGCTCCGAAGCCGTTATTCCTGTTGAACTCGAAGTCCCTTCTCATCGAGTGACCTACTACGACCCCAAAACGAATAGAGATCTCCTCTTAGAATCTCTAGACTTGGTAAATGAGAAGCGCGAAGAAACTGATTTGAGGGCAGCTGCACATTGACACCGAGTCGTCCGATACTAGAACGTTAAAGTCTGACCTAGGACCTTTGAAATCGGTGATCTCATCCTGAAACGGGTTTTTCCTGTCCCGTCACACATGAATCTTACTTGGGAAGGACCGTACATCATTGAACAGAGGCTTGGAGTAGGAACTTTCAAGCTAGCGACTGTTGATGGCATCACACTTCCAAAGGTGTTGAATAGCAAGCATTTACGATGCTATTTCACATAGTTTATTCTTTTTCATTCAGTTGTATTTAATTTTCGAATTTGCACTAGCATTTGATTTTCCAGATATGTAATAAGACAAATTATGTCATTACTTTCCATCTGGAAAATAAAGTTTGAGATTTCCTTCATATCTATGATTGCTATAGCATTACATATTAGTTATGATACCCGACTAACTAATATTGACATGTCCGAGCATGTTCCCAGAGTTTGAAGCCAGCCAATTACACAAGTTCACGATTGGACTAAACAAAATGAACATAGTTCGACCATTCATTCGATGATCCTCGTTCACAACCCGATGGGTAGAGTACCTAACGAGAAATGGATGTGACTTGACCATCCAATAATCAAATTAATCCCACCAAGTGATGGGATAGACATGAATCAAAAAGCGATCGTAGCACGATCGATCGCTCTCCAAGTTAAACCCCAGGCTTATGGGAAAATCAATCAATCAAGGAAATTACGGTTTGACTATTTTTCGTAATGAATCTAAGTCCCCATAGTGTGGACTGGAGTATAAACACAAATTGGGTGCGATTCGACCACCCACCAACAAACTCTTATCCCTAGAGTGCGGATATGAGTACAAACAAATAGATGAGTGCGGTTCGACCACTCATTATTCCATAAACTCCGACCTGAAATTGACATGAGAAGTATAAATTCACTAAAGATGGAATTTGACCATCCACTATACAACTCCTCTTACCTGAGACTAGGGGTAGGAATATAACTACTTAAACTGCTGAATTCGAAAGCGTGACACTAGGGCTCGAGCCTAGTGTTTGGTACGACTTAAAGCCATGACCGCATGGAGGCCTTGAGTTAAAATTAACGAATTATCATCCAAACTAACAAACAACGAATTACAAGTACATTGAATTACCCGCACAATCACGACCAACAAAAAGAAAAACAACTACATAAGCTGTGTACAAATTAAGCTGACATGACAGTTACTTCTTTTGCTTCTTCTCCCTCTTTAGTTTCTTGGGAGTGGGCCCACTCGAGCCTTCGCCTGTTCCTCTCTTCAATCCCTTACCACTTCCTTTACCACCTTGGTAAGAGAGCTTTCATATGTTGGAGGGAGTCCTTCGGGAACCAATCCGCCAGGTGGAATAATCGCCAGCGGGATGATGTCAAGATCGTTGACGTCCACCATCAACTGGCTCGGTTTTGGCTTTCTTTTTCAACAACTCCTCATTCTCGATGCGCTCCTTCAAGCCGAGCTTATCGGTGTGTTCAGAGGCACCAGTAATCATAGCATCATTAGATTCATCATGCAACGGCTGATCATCGACCCTTTCATCAGCAAGAGCTCCAATGACGTGAGAATCAAGCCTTGGAATGTCAGTAGCCACTGGAATGTCAGTAAGTGTTGGTTGTTTCTCCATAGCGGCACTACTTCTCGAAGTTTGACTGGGAGCCTGGAGACCTACAGATTTGCGGGGACAAGCAAATAAGCCCAGAACTATTGGGCATGAAGAACAAAACCTCTCGAGTAATGGAGAATAGAGCAGGATACCTGCATTCAACTAACTTTTGGTTATTTTCGGAGGGCTCCCTTCTTTAATAGGAGTGAGCGCCTTTGATTTATAACCAGGTCTATCTGGATCATAGCCTGGGTCTTGCCTCTGGCCAAGAGAAACTGATGCAGCGGCTAGTTGAAGTAAAGAGGAATCTTTGGGATCAGACCTTGTAGCTTCAGTGATGTCTTTTCCTTTGCCAGAAGGTGCCAAAATATCAAAGTATCTCAGCCTTGCAGCGGCCAGCTCTAAAGGTTCGAATACACGTACAATTTCTCGCACCACTTTCTCCTCATCAACATTGGCTTCGCCAAGAGTCTTCTTCTTCGTATCGACGATGTAGTCCTAAGCCTCGCGAAGAGATTCGCGGTAACCCTCTCCCAGAAAGCGTAAGTCACAGTGGATAAGGACTTTGGCATTGTACTCAACGATCAAAGGATTAAATATGTCCTTGATCTCATTCCTGCCTTCCTTTCTTGCTTCCTCCAACTGGGCCTTAATTTGCCCTCTAACCTCCTGACGACCAGTTCCCTCGCCTTTTCTTTGAGGGCCTCAATCTAAGGAAGATCTTTATCAAGTTTAATTTTTAGCTCACGAGCGTCTACGATCTCTTCGCAACACTTTTGGGATTCCATCTAAGCTGTGTATTTATCATACTTCTCTTTTTGAAGCAGTTCTTCGAGCTCTTTAACTCGAAGGGCCAAAGTGTCCTTCTCTTTCTGAAGAGCGTCTTTCTCTAAGGCAAATGCACCACTGCATTGAATAACAATGTATAGTTCCTTCTTGTGAGCCATTTCCAGATGATTAGCCGCTTCTGACGTTTCTTTAGCACTTTTCTCTGCTGCGGTTAACTTTGTGGTCAACTCTGTAATTTCGTATCTTAATGTTTGATCGTATCTTTATCATGGATCGCCTCCAACTTAAGGTGATCGATTTCGTGTTACCTTTCAACGGACAAATCAGAAATTTTCTCAGCTAAGTGTTGGAGTGTTTCATGCTGTACAAAAACATCGTTGACGCACGCAACCAAACTCGCTTTAATATTTCGCGAGATTGTATGGATAAAAGGAAGAAACTTTAGTCCATCAAAGCAGATTTTTGGAAAATTGACCTTAAGTTCGGTCAACCGTTCAACTATAGAGGCCTCAAGAACTGTAGTAGTTAAAGCAGGCTCAGCTGTAACAATATGACGTTTGTTCGACCAGCGGTCGCGAGGCTGTAGAGACCTAAATGAACCCGGATGATGCTCGGGTGGCACAACAGCTGAGCGAACATGAGAAGATGTCTGATCGCCACTATATACAGAAGGATTGGGCTGAACTTCTTGGTGATGAGATGATTGAGATTTTGACTTATGCTTAGAGGATAAATATTCCCTTGAATGATGGCTTCTTTCCCGGCTATCACCCCTTTCTCGACGCCTTCCCGAGTCTGGACCACGACTGGATCCATAATGTATCGAGGAACCCCTCAAGGGATCAAAGGCACGAGAATGAGACAGAGCGCCTGCAAACCAAATAAAAGTGTACAAGTGACAATCAAATAAAAGATAGACAAAAATCGTGCAGTAAAGTGTGCGTGATTGTGAGTGTCCTTGTATCCCCCCAACGGACCAATTACCATGGCCTTGCTCATAGGAGTGATTTTCCCTTTGCTAGTGGGAGGAATGCCATTACTAGTCCTGGCGGGAAAATTAATCCCCCGACGCTTAAATCGGGAAATTCAAAGGTTATGATGTCGTCAGGGATCGGGAGACTTGAAAATCCTTCCATCGAACTCTCTAGAGGCTGGGAGGAAGACTCTTCTTCAACAGAGGTGATAATGAACTTGCTCTTTTTAGCAGTTTTTCTCTTACGAAGTTTGTAAGCGAGCCCTTTTCCTTTCCTTGTCGGTGCATGAGATTGCATGCCTTGTGATGATTCGACCACAGGCACATTGCCCGAACTTACATCATCATTGCCGGGCTCATTGGCGTCATCACATTTTCTTTCGCTTTCTTCGATATCGTCCTGAGCCTCCTTGATTGGGGACACAACATGGCTATCTCTGCCGCCTTCTTGTTCCACAACATTCCATTGCGGTTCAATGCTTCTTGAAAGTCCGATGTTGCGACCCTCTTCCAGCAACCTGAAAAGAAATAAACACTCATCAGTTACGAGTGATCTAATGTCCCTGTCTTCAATTGGGGTAGCACAGATCGCAGAGACCGCCCTTGAATAATTATCGCCTTCGGGTCATGGATGGACACCTGTAAATTTTCAAAATATTTGTTAATTCAGGATACGACTTGGGCTTAAGAATTTGAAAATAAAGTGAAGGCAACACTTACGTTCTTCCAACCATTGCCTCGTGAAGTCGGGCGGATAAAGAACGTAAAACCAGTCGTGCATAAAGACAACGAGCTTGTTCCAAGCACTAGTAAAAACTTAATAGTTTAGCACAGGCTCAAGGAAAGTATAAGAAAGACTTCTCGTCCGTCACTTAAAATTGTAGATGAACTAGATGCCTTAAGGAGATGGTGGACGAAGCAGAACATCTATAAATAACAAGAAGATACCATGAAGAAAAGCGTAGCTATTCAGAATTAGCTGAGAAGGAGCTATACCTAGATAATGTAGCATCTTTCGTATAAATGAGTTGAAGGGTACTACACATCCAGCCCAACACATAAATTTATTACAATCCGTATACCCCTTGGGAGCAACTTGGCCCTGTCATTCCTTTATGGGACAACAACATCTCCAAACGAGGTCCCATGTCTAGAGCACAGCCTACGAAGAGCGGCCTCACTAATTCTGGAGGCTTGGGAGTCCACCGGGTCATCTAAAAATACAGCGCCTTCTAAAATATCTAGGGTAAGATCTATCTCTTCCACAGGAAGGATGGGAACATTAAAGAAAAGGTCAACTAACGGACCGGGACTCTCCGGTTGCTCATCTTGGTGTTCGAGAGAAAATCTACTGGATACAGTCACAGAGATTGATTCAGCACCTGGATTGCTGTGCTGTGAAGGTTGTCTAGAAGACATTATGACCAAACGCTCTGAGTGTCTGGAGCCCACAACAACTAAACTCAATAGATAATCAAGATTAGAAATATTAATCTGTCCCCCCATGTTAAGTGTAAGCTAGTGTGGTGTAGTGTCGTGCGGTGCGAAGATAAAAAATTCATAATTAAAAGCAAAAAGTAGCGACGAGACTTTGGATTCCAACTAAAGTGACCGTCATTGCGCACCGTCTCAACTGGCATTCATGTGGTTCGGTTGTACTAGCGTCGGGAGCGACCGTCGACGTATCGAAGTGTGAAGTTCATTATTGAAGTAATTATGCTAAGTTGTAGTCCATATCCAAGTCCTAGAAGTGTAGTCATTCAATGTCAAGTTCGATATTGGATATGCAAGTCCTGTTGTCCGTTATAGTTCATATGTTCAGGTTCATTAAGGCAGGATTGGTTCTGGTTGGTTGTACACGTTTAAGTGGATTGGTTTGTTTGAATTTTCAAGTTCAAATTTATAAGGCCGATCCCTATTGTATCCATGACCGATCCCTCTCAAAGCCAACTTGACCGATCCCTCACAAACACTCCACCACCAATCCTTATGTCATGGATGAAAAATGACCGATCCCTTCATACTCCATCACGACCGATCCCTCCATGCTTCACAAATGACCGATCCCTTTTCGCTTCAACTCCAACATTTTCTCCAATCCCTACTAAGTTCATTTCCACCGATCCCTCTTTTTTCTTTCATCGACCGATGCCTCAACCGATGAGTCCACAATCCATCTTCTTCATATTGCAGGAGAACGCACCACATCTTCGATCCCTCACAAAACAATATCAACTCTATCACCACGTCGATCATACATCACATCCAATCAATCCAACATCAATCCCTGAACTTACCACTACCAACATGGAAAAACCCATCACCTCGTCTTGAGTTAGAGTAAAAAACAAATCAAACCTACCTATGTATATATAGGTACAGATCGTTGCGTGTGAAGTGGGATGGATTTCAATTTAGATCGAGATTAGGCGATGTTCTTGAATTCGAGAGGATGGCGGATTAAATGATAGTGATGATGATAGTTTCGAAGGAAGGAAGTGTTATCCCACCTTTTGGCAAAGCCGAGATACCCAAAAATTAACTAAAAATCAATGATTACTAGTCATGAATATCGATTGTGCATCGCAGGTTCACCATGGATATCGATGAATTTTGTCCGAGTCCGGATCGGACTACAATTGACAAGACAGGACAAGCAAAGCCATAAAAGCCAGTGTTTCAAGTTTCAGGTTAATCGGAGTTCGTATGAGTGAGATATGATCGATACAAGTTAGGTAAAATATGTTGTTCGTATCCATCGGATAGTCGAGGTGATGTCTATTCGAATCCATCAGATTCGTATCCATCAGAATGACGTCGCCTCGCTCTATTCGAATCCATCAGATTCGTGTCCATCCAAATAGCTCCACCTCGCTTCGAATCCATCAGGTTTGTGTCCATCAGGACGACACCGCCTCAGTTTGTTCGAATCCACCAGGAGCTAGCGATTTCGAAACGATAGTCAACAAATCGATCGTCTTCGAATCGATCCCGGACTGTGTCACTCGTGTCCATCAAGTTCGTATCGACTAGAGAACCCCTGATCGTGTCCGTCGCATGCCGCGTTCGCATCTATCACTCAACTGTTGTTCGTATCGATCTGAGAGCACCATTGGTTCGTATCGATCTGATAGATACGAACTTGACCAAAATCGATCAATCCGAACATCCCCCTAATTAATTACCAGCGCGAATGGAGTGGCATGCGATGGATGAGAAATGGTCTTCGTCAACGTGAAATAACGATGCGAACAAGGCGCACGGATAACTCTGTCAATACGCCGCAAGGATTGGATCGATCCAGGGAACTCACACCACGTCATCTCCCACGCATGTGCCTCGATCGAGTCGAACAGATGGATACGAAAGTGTGGATTCGAAAGCAGCAGACTACGAAAAACATGACCTTGAATCGATCATATCTCCTAAACCATTGATCCAAATGCAACGAAATTTTCACAGCAGTTTGCATACAAGGTAAAGAACAATCCTACCAAGTTTCACCTCGATTGGATCAATTCTTGATGGATACGAAATTGCTTCGTATCGATCGCAGATCGAGTCGAAACTTGGTGGGGTCGGTCGCGTGGGGCCCCTCACGTGCCAGAAGAAGTCTCCCGAAGTTTGAGCGCGATCTCAGCCTCCTACGCCTATAAATAGCCCCCGAAGCCTACAGAAAGGGGATCTTTTTACCAATCAACGTCCAGACTCTGCCGGATTCAATTCTACTTCTTTCTATTGCTGTTATATTCGAAATCAATCATTGTAGCAGCTGTAATCATTTGTAACCAGCAAGGATAATCAATAAAAGATAAAACTTTGAAGTGGACGTAGGCCGGAGATAGCCAAACCACTATAAATTGTGTGTCACTGTCCTTTATTTCTGGATTGCCATTTGTTGCTTGCTTAAATCTGAGTTTTGTGTTTGAATATTGCTGATTTGTATTCATACACTAGTGCTTTCACAATACTTGGGGTTTGTGACCATTTTTGGCACAAACACTTTGGTGCTTTCACTGAGAGGAACTAGCACCCGCTACACCAGATTCAGAGTTCAGATTTAAAAGCTTGAAGGGATCAGATCTGGGAGAGAATGACTCAACAAACGAGACAAAGAGCTGAGAGAAGCCAACAGGGAGGAAGTCAAGAGGCATCCTCTGGTGCTGGAGAAGAACCAGCTTCGATCTACATCACTAGAGACGAAATGGAGACCATGACCAATCTGATGCACGAAAGAATAATGAAGAGCCAACAAGAGATGCTGCAGAATTTCTTTGAACAGATGAGAGCTACAGGGGTGCAGAGCCTAGGACCAGCTACATCGGCTATGAATGTGGAACAAGGAGCTAGGATTGCAGAACCCAATGAAGGTCAGAATGCAGGTCCAGAAGACAATCAACAAGGACTTGGGGGCAGACCCTCAGGATCCGATGCTGGAAGGCCTACATATGGAGCTCAACAAGCTGGAGCCAACGCTGATGCTAACGGGCCACACGAAGAGTACATACCAGAATACCCTTCAAGACCGAGAGGGCAACCCTAGGATGGAGATGAAAAGATGGCTGGATTAGTGCGACGACTCATGAGAGGAGGATTGTCTAGCGGAGGGTTGGAAGAAGTCAGTCGTAGTCCGTTCACTCCGAACATCAGGAATGCAAGGAACCCTCCGAAGTTCAAACTACCAACGCTGGATCCGTATGACGGGAAGTCGGATCCGACCATGCATATTACCAGATACATTAGACACATGGAAGTGCTGGGAGAATCTGAAGAAGTGATGGCACGATGTTTCCCTTTATTTTTGTCAGACTTGGCTGCACTTTGGTTCAGGCAATTAAAGACTGGATCGATCAGGACATGGGGCGAGCTTGTAGATTGCTTCATGGAACAATTTAGGGTCCATGTGACAAGACCCAAGAGTGTGATGACTTTAGCTTCGATAAAGCAAAGGACCGGAGAGTCCATAAAAGGTTTTCTACTGCGATTCAATGCAACGGTGGCTTCTGTAGATCGCCCGGATCCATCGATGATTTTGATGGCGGCGGTGGCAGGAGTTGGAGAAGGCACCGAATTCAAAGATTCATTGACAAGAGATCCACCGCAAGATCTCGGAGAGTTTTACCATGAAGCTGAGAAATTCATTCGACTAGAAGAATCACGAGCCGAGAGGCAGGAAGTAAATGTTGCACAAGGCGAAGGAACCGCCAGGGAACAGTCCAGGGCAGACAAAGGAAAGAGAAAGCAGGATGACGCACATGATGGTCCTGATAAACGGAAGAAATTCCGAGAGCCCAGATTCAGGCAATACACAGATTTGGCAGTAAGCCTGGAACGAATTTACACTGAAACTCGGGGGCAACTCTCCTATCGAAAACCACCCAGGAGGGATCCCACAGAGCGGGAGCGTAGAACCGGAAAATATTGCCTATTCCATGAGCTGGATGGGCACACAACCGACGAATGCCGCCACCTAAAGGATGAGGTGGAAGAACATGCCAGGAGTGGTAGACTGCCACAATATGTTAGAGAACGGGCAGCGGCGGTAAGGCCTGAACAACTACCGCCTCCACCTAACAGAAACGATCCTGGATCGGGATCACGACTCGTCATCAACTGATCAAGATGGCAAGGGCCAAGTTCAGGACTTGAACTTCGGTCAAATGATTTCATTAGATTTGTTTTCAGAATAAACGGCTACTCCACTTACTCATGTACGAGAACCGGAGAGATCCCTAGGCATGCTCTGAGATGGAGACAGACCGATCTGCCCGGAGAGGCAATGTTTAGTTTTTTCCTGATGTTTGAGATTGAACATCTAGGACCTGAATTTAATAAGTAAACTTGAATTTCTTGAAATAAACCTTTGACCGGAGAGTTAAAGGATGAGTATTATATACCAATATAAAAACGATCGCTTTATGACCCTACCCGGAGAGACGGGATCTGGAGTGCAAGAAGTGGGTTGCTTCGCCGGAGAGCGACAGGATCGACTCACTTAACGTCATTTCCCATTCACCAGAGAGTGATTAGATCGGGATTCGATAAGAGCCCGGAGAGGCTATGATCGGCCCACGATTTAAGCCATGACATCGCTTAATGTTCAAATACACTGAACCGGAGTGCAAGAAGTGAATCGCTTCGCCGGAGAGCGATAGGATCGACTCACTTAACGCTGTTTCCCCTTCACCGGAGAGTGACAGGATGGGATCCAGCAGGAGCCCGGAGAGGCTACGATCGGTCCAGAATGACCAAGACATCGCTTTACGCCCTAACTGGGGCCAGAGTGCAAGGGGTAGGAAGCAACGCCGGAGTGCAATAGGATCTTTCTATTCAATCGCCTAGTCTGGGATGGGCTTAGCAAGGGTCCGGAGTAACCGTTGATTGTCCGAAGAGACTACGGAGTTTCATTCTTAACTCCCACAGGAAGAAGTGGATAATGATTTGGCTTCGAACAGCCATGAACTCGATTGAAAGTGCTATAAGCTCTAAATAAAACATGAACTCACTGCATTCAATTTGAGACTGATCAAAACACACCTTTTGCCAAAAGGCATGTTTTGGGGGGGGGGCAAAGTGTTATCCCACCTTTTGGCAAAGCCGAGATACCCAAAAATTAACTAAAAATCAATGATTACTAGTCATGAATATCGATTGTGCATCGCAGGTTCACCATGGATATCGTTGAATTTTGTCCAAGTCCGGATCGGACTACAATTGACAAGACAGGACAAGCAAAGCCATAAAAGCCAGCGTTTCAAGTTTCAGGTTAATCGGAGTTCGTATGAGTGAGATATGATCGATACAAGTTAGGTAAAATATGTTGTTCGTATCCATCGGATAGTCGAGGTGATGTCTATTCGAATCCATCAAATTTGTATCCATCAGAATGACGTCGCCTCGCTCTATTCGAATCCATCAGATTCGTATCCATCCAAATAGCTCCACCTCGCTTCGAATCCATCAGGTTCGTGTCCATCAGGACGACACCACCTCAGTTTGTTCGAATCCACCAGGAGCTAGCAATTTCGAAACGATAGTCTACAAATCGATCGTCTTCGAATCGATCCCGGACTGTGTCACTCGTGTCCATCAAGTTCGTATCGACTAGAGAACCCCTGATCGTGTCCGTCGCATGTCGCGTTCGCATCTATCACTCAACTGTTGTTCGTATCAATCTGAGAGCACCATTGGTTCGTATCGATCTGATAGATACGAACTTGACCAAAATCGATCAATCCGAACATCCCCCTAATAAATTACCAGCGCGAATGGAGTTGCATGCGATGGATGAGAAATGGTCTTCGTCAACGTGAAATAACGATGCGAACAAGGCGCACAAATAACTCGGTCAATACGCCACAAGGATTGGATCGATCCAGGGAACTCACACCACGTCATCTCCCACGCATGTGCCTCGATCGAGTCGAACAGATGGATACGAAAGTGTGGATTCGAAAGCAGCAGACTACGAAAAACATGACCTTGAATCGATCATATCTCCTAAACCATTGATCCAAATGCAACGAAATTTTCACAGCAGTTTGCATACAAGGTAAAGAACAATCCTGCCAAGTTTCACCTCGATTGGATCATTTCTTGATGGATACGAAATTGCTTCGTATCGATCGCAGATCGAGTCGAAACTTGGTGGGGTCGGTCGCGTGGGCCCCCTCACATGCCAGAAGAAGTCTCCCGAAGTTTGAGCGCGATCTCAGCCTGCTACGCCTATAAATAGCCCCTTGAAGCCTACAGAAAGGGGATCTTTTTACCATTCAACGTCCAGACCCTGCCGGATTCAATTCTACTTCTTTCTATTGCTGTTATATTCGAAATCAATCATTGTAGCAGCTGTAATCATCTGTTACCAGCAAGGATAATCAATAAAAGATAAAACTTTGAAGTGGACGTAGGCCGAAGATAGCCGAACCACTATAAATTGTGTGTCACTGTCCTTTATTTCTGGATTGCCATTTGTTGCTTGCTTAAATCTGAGATTTGTGTTTGAATATTGCTGATTTGTATTCATACACTGGTGCTTTCACAATACTTGGGGTTTGTGATCATTTTTGGCACAAACATGAAGAAAGGTTTCGACTCCAAGGTAGGAGGAAAGGGTTCTGTGTTGAAGGAAATGAAAGCAAGTAAATAAGAAATGAAGTAAAGTGAAGGATGTAGAAGGAAGTATTAGTTTATATACGAGGTTTGAGAGATCTACCTGCCTTACTATTCTCCACGAAGCCAAAAGCTGTTAAGCCCTTTCCTCAAAAAGGGATCGGATACGATCCCTATTCAAGGGGGATCCATCCGATCCCTATGTGTCCATGTACAATAAAAAAAAGAGAAGAGAGGAAGAAATGGATTGGGTACGATCCCTAAGTAAAGAAGGGAAAATTCGGATCCCTAATTGCATTTCATTCGATAAAAGTTGGCGGCGACCCATGAATGTACGAAGTATCCAGGAGCTAATGACAAGGATGTGTACCTGAACGTGCACGTGTATATCCTAAAAATTCAATTTTTGAAAGCGACAAAAATTGAATTCTCACCTGAAGCTTTCAAAGATGAAACTGAATCAGACAGCTAATGCCTACTAGATCCGTAGAACCAAAAACAGATAACAACCGATGGAATACAATCCAGAATTTATATTATTGAAAATCAGCAAAACGTTACGACGATCCGAGAAAGATATAACATTCTGGAAAAGACGATTCAACGGAAGGATAACAACTATTCGAGAAAACTTAATGGATTTTGTTTGTACCAAAATTGAGCACAACACTCTTCGGAAGTCTTTGAAGAGATAAAGTAAAGAAATTAAGTGAAAAAAGAGGAATTATCTGACAAAGACTCCAAATTTCAGAAATAAGAATAATTAAAGTGTAAGGAGACACAAGAATTTAGAGTGGTTCGGCGTATAGCCTATGTCCACTATGAAGTAGTTTGCTTTATTGATCTTTCTTTTGTGTTTACAAGTGAATTCAATGTTTTATAGCAGTCAATTGCGATTTACAGCAGTGATTCTTGTTTATGGCAGCAGCAATTGAGTTCAGATCTGGATCTGGCGGAGTCCGGGCGTTGGAGATCTCAAAGAGGAAGCAGAACCCTTTTTCTGTTGGCTTTGGGGGGCTATTTATAGGTGTGGAGGCTGGTATTTCGCCCAGATCTCGAGAGACCCTCTCTGGCACGTGACCAGGCCCGCACGCCCAAGCCCGTGAAGTTTCGGTCCGATCCGTGATCGACACGAGCAGATTTCGACTCGCTCGAGATTTCATCCAATGGAATCGAAATTTGGCGTGGACATTCTTTTGCATGCACGTAGTCTTCTGTGAAAATTTCATAGCATTTGGACTTGTAGATTGGGAGATTTTGAACGTTGGCTCCCATGACTTAGCTTGTTATGTCCTACCAATTTTGGCTCGATCCGGACTCGGACAAAATTCATCGATATCCGTAGTGAGCCCATATAGAACTGATCTCTGGGATGGGCCGTCACTGGTTACTAGTCAATTCTTTAGTGTTACGGCCTTGCCAAAAGGCAGGATAACATTTGCCCCCCAAAGTACGTCTTGTGAAAATATGATGTGCTTTGAAGTGTTGCAGTCTTTACTTTGAATAGTTATCGTCTTTTCGATGAAAGTTGTAACCTTTGACCGTTCTTCTGGATAATATAAACTGTTGACTGCTGTACCATGTATTGTTGCAACTGATTGCTACATGCTGGTGGTTACCCATTTGCCGTTGTAATCGTTATTAGATGAATTTCTGATTTCTGAAAATCGGGAATATTGGATGTTAGTCCGACATTCATGCATATATGTTAATCTGACTCCCGCTGGCGTTTGTACGTTCTCAAGTCATTGTTAGTTAATTGTTTTCTGAATTCCGTATTGATCCTCTCCTAAACCGATGTGAAATTCGTTGCAACAACGCTTGACGGTTGGTTTTGAATGTTCCTTCGTAACGATCCTCTCGAAGCGCTTGTTTGACTCGATGATGGACGTGACCCGAGCGAGTCAAAATGGAGCGAGTCGAAAGGCGCTTCCCTGATGGATTCGAACTGCTTGTTTCGCTGCACTGGAGAGGGAGTCGAAACACACTGGAGACAGGGGAGCGAGTCGAAGAAAAGACGGAGTCGAAGTGATGTCTTTCATTGCTGCATGAGGGAGTCGAACTGGTCACGGGGATGGAGTCAAAGAAGCGACACGAAAGGGAGCTCTGCATCAGTGCGCTGAAGAGGGAGTCGAAGCACGTGTTTGACCCCACTGGAATTCGAATCGGTTATTCCCCTTACTTTCGAGTCCATATAAATACCTGGCACTTAGCCGTTTTTTCACTTTTTACTTTTCATCTTTATCTTCCTTGCCTTCGTATTGCTCCGAGACTCGAGAAGAAAGAACGAAAATCCTTGCCTTCGAATCGATTCACATCATCACTTATTCGAACTAATCTGACAGATCTAGGTAACCCATTAAACGAATCCAATGCGTGAACGATGAGACTCGGTTCTCTAGCACTTAAATCAACCTGAGTTGTGATTGATCGAGAGTTTCAGGATCTTAGCTTCGATTCGATCTGGAGTGGGAGTTTCGAGAGGATGAGGCAAAGGCTTTCGTATCGATCGATGGTGGAGCTTCGCATCGAGTCGAACGCCCTGAATCTATGGATCGATACGAAGGGGCTGTGTCTAATCAACTTGAAATGATGGACTTTGATCGAATCAAAGTGGGTAGCTTCGGAGCGAGTCGAAGTCGATGGCTCAGGATCGAGTTGAAGTGTAGAGCCTTGGGAGCGAGTCGAACTTGATGGTCTTGGGGAGCGAGTCGAACTGCGTGGTCTTGGGACCGAGTCGAACTCGTTATCTTGGGACCGAGTCGAAGGGAGCGAATCGAACTGTGTGGTTTTGGGAGCGAGTCGAACTGGGGATTTCGAATCGCTTCCTTCTGGTTTGAGTCGAATTTTGCATGCCAACCTTTTGACCGAGTCTGACTTATATGCATATGACCATAGCCTATTGATGCGAACATGGCTCTTGCGAGCGATACAAATTTGATCGTCCAAAAGTTCGATACTTTTAACATACTTGAACAATTTCCTCCGGCGAGCTTCAAACTTGCATAACTGGACTTAACTTTTTCACTGCATATCTGATTTTCCTATCGAAGCTCGTCGATGAAACTGCAACTTATAAAAAATGACAACAAACTTTGACCTGAAATGATAGTTGATAGTAGGATGGTATGGTTGTGACGGTCAGCGATGACGGTCCGTTTGACCGAATTCCGAAGTCTCGTCGTTCATACGCTTCCTTCAATCCTGTTGATCTTCTCAAATAACATACATTACCGTACTGCACAACACACTCACACACTTTACACTGGGGGATGCACGAGTGTTATTTGTCAGTTTAACAATGATTTTTTATAAGCTAGCTAGTCATGGATCCTTCAAGTTCTTAGCAGCCGGAAATTCCAAGTTCAGTTCCTCCTATTATAGAGATACTGGTTATAGAAGCCGAAGTTATTGAGGCAGCTCCGGACGAGCGTCTAGGGGCTCGGTTTATTTGTAGTCCACCCGATTCGGTGCCGTCGGGCATTTCTGAAGATATGTTAGGCCGGATCTACTTAAGGCACGGTTTGTCACTTGACGACGTGCTACTTCCTGGGCCAACTGACAGGCCACACAATCCCCCGGAGGGGTTTACTGCTTTTAACCGTCACGCTTGCACAACGGGGGCACTCCCTCCCTTCAATGATTATATAAGGGAGATACTGTCGTTTCTCGGCATAGCTCCATCTCAGCTACATCCCAATGGATATGCCTTGTTAAATAGCATCTTTGTTCTCTTCATGGAGATCCTTTTTCGACCGCCGAAGCCGATCGAGATCCGGTATTTATTCAATGTCAAGAGCCGTGGAGACAGCCCCTCTTTCACCTTCCTGGAAGCGGTCAGGACCTGCCACATTGTACAGGGCTCCTAGGGAAGGCTAAGTTATTATAAAACCGAATGGTTCTACGTTCGGTGCCCTCCTGGATATGCTGGGCGGTGGTTGGATAGACGTAAGTGTTGCCACTTCTCTCTTGAATCATTGAGATACTAGTAACTGACTTAAAAAACTGACACACTTTTCCTTTCTTACAGCTGCAATTTCCCGTCCCGATGGCGCATATTTCAGAGAGCTTGTTCGGATTCTTCAAGTGTTTTCGAGCGAAGAAAGGCACATAGACTTAGTCTTGACCGACAGGAATTTGAGGGCTGTCGGGTTGATAGAGTGGAGACAGAGCATACATCTGGAGGTGGTACATAGAGTGACCCCGAAGAAATGCGTGAAGCGCAAAGCGCCCGCAGTTGTGATCACTGAAGAAGTTGATCCAGAAAGGACGCCCACCGATACCGAGCTCCCGGCTGGACCTTTTGCCGATGTCCTGGACTCGGGTGGAAGAAGAAAATGCAAGGCCGCTGCTCACAAACGCCCTAAGTCTAAGAGATTTAAATCCGTGGTCGTGTCTTTACCTTTCCAGGGGATCAAAATTTCAGAAGCTCCTCCCTCGCAAATGGAGAGTCCTTTTGCAGGGCTTAATGATATCCCGATCCCGGATTTCGTGTCGTCTCCACACGACGCCGGGATGGAAGGGCTTGATAGTGCTTTTGAACCGAGCGGGTCGCTTGCTATGAGTGCGGCCGACATTTCTGGTTGGTCGGGGGATTGCACATGCATACACTTCACTACACTACATGATCCACAACTGTACTTTGTCCAACTTAGGAAGTTGCTAACTCTTACTTCGCTTCTCATTTTCAGGTACTATGTCTGGAACAGGATCAATGCTGAACAGTCTTCGTTCAGACCGAAAGGCTTCTGGTTATTACGATTCCCGCAGGAGGGATTCTGATAGGGATCGCGATCGCGAGCACTCTAGTCAGGATATGTATGGGCGTGACAGGGATAGAGACTATCGACATCGGTCTATATCACGTTCTCCTCCTCCTAGGCTTCCATCTCCACCTCCCATTCAAACTTCATATCCACCAGAGCCTCCCCGTCACAGGCCTTCTTCTCACACTTCCAGATCTGAGACTCATCTCCAGAGAGTTGAGACTACATCTTCCATGGTTACAGAGCAGGTCCCCGCTGATCCCACTAGAGAAGGGGCCCTTAAGTTGGCTCAAATGAAGAAGGATTTTCCTAATATTTGCTTCGACAGTTATGTCTTTCCTCCCCACTTAAAGAGAATTCCATCAGGGGTAGAAGGCACGATGCATGACTTTGTCCACGACATCTATACCCAATATCGAGAGTGGGCGAAGGCTGCCGAAAAAGCTTCCAAAGTGGCCTTCGAGCAAGCTAAAGAGATCGAGAAGATGGAGACCGAGCTCGCGGAAAGGGATCGTATTATTCAGGTACTCTCTGCTGAATCTGAGTCTTCTCGGAAATCTGAGATTGAGGCCATTAAGAAGGCTGATGAAGCGAAGGCGGAGATGGAGAGGTTGGGGTAGACACACGTTGCCCTGGTGGAGATAGGCCACCGGAATACCAAAGTTATCACCGAGCGGGATGCGGCGGTCAAGGAGCTTAATGAACTAAAAGCCAAATTCGCCAGCTTGGTCAAAGAAAAAGATGACGCGAACAACGCAGCCCAGGAGGCGTGCGATCAGGCTGTTCTGCTCAGGGTAGAACGGGATGCGGCGGTGGCCAAAGTCCAGAAAGTGGAGACTGAGGTCGAGGAGAGGGGTGAAGTTGGTCGAGTCCAGGTTAGAGGTCGACATTGAGGACCTCCTTGTTGTTTACAACGCTAATGTGCTGAGGCACAGGGGTCTGGCCTGGCTCGATGATTACTCGACGCATCTCCATAGTGCTTGGGGCCGACTGGTTGAGGAAGAGAAAGAGGCACACCAGGGTGAGTCTGTGGATGAATTCAAGCTCGAGAATCGTCTATTAACTGATGACGAAAAGAAGATCCTCCATGATTCAATGATCTCTTATGAGAAGGAGAGGCTCGACACCCAACACCTGGAGGTAGGAGAGGGCTCCGGGATTGGACATCATGATGCAAGTCTTGACATTCCGGTGTCGACCCAGCCTAAATCTTTGCCTACGGCTGATCCTCAAGCTGTTCCTGCCTATAATCCGGATCAGTCGCGGATGTCTCCGACTATAGCGCCAGCGACTGAATCCACCCCGTCGCTTACAAGCCAAACTGAGGAAGGTACTCCGAACATTCCACATGTCTTTCATGAGTCGAAGTCTTCGATCGAGTTTAAGTTCTAACAATTCTTTTATTCCTTGTCCAGTGATTGACGTGGCACCGCACATGCCTCCTGCTACTCAAGGATTATATCAGACGCAGGAGGCTATCGTGACCGAAGCAACCACTGTGAACACAGCTGCCCCGATTGATGATATGCAGGGGGGTATGATCGTGTTCAATGAGCAGCTGATGGATGAACTTTTTTGCTGCCACGGTGATCCTCGTGCTGACTTGCCATCTGTTATGAGCGGAACTGATCCTGCTGCAAGCTCTTCAATGCCGACTGCTGATGCCCCCAGCGGGGCTCAAGCAGTGACCGAAGAGGAGATGTTTGCCCAGATTAACGCTGAACTGGCAGGAGCTAGTTATGGCGGCAGCTTTGGAGGTGGGATGGCAGCATCGGGACCTGCCCCGCTCGGAATGATGTCTCCTGGTGGTTTTGTCTTTCTCACCAGCCTGCCCATTCCACCTTCTGTAATTGATCCCGTTCCTCCGACTCCGCCCGTTGGGAGCATTCTTATTCACACGAGTTCGGAGGAGGACGTCGACATAATGCCCTCGCCTGAAGACCAACCGTCGAGAATCAAAGGCTCGAAAAGGAAGACCGACGATGGCTCCAGCGGGTCCACATCGAGGAGGAAGCTAAGGAAAAAGAAAGATTAGGCATGCTCTCCCGGTGTATTTTGATTTGCATTTTGTTAGCCGTGTATAGATGCGGGTTCGGCCCCTGGTAGTAGGAATTTTTTGGAGACTTGTATACGAACCTCTTCCATAATTGATAGAAATGAAAATTTTCTTTTTTGACTTCTTTTTTGTCATTGTGTATTTGTCTAAGTGTTTCAGTGTCTGTACTGCACTTTTGAAGTTTCAATTTCCGACTGAAGTTTGTTCCTGTTTGCCAAGTTCGGGTATTGTGGACATGGTTTGCGACCGGGAAACGAGTCGAATTTTGACGTCGTGTTGCTTCAGTCGATGGTTGATGCTTAAGTCTTGCCCCCCAGTTTTTGTGGCATGTTGTAAAACATCAGTCAGCGATTACCCTTTTCTCCTAGTACGTCGAGTCTAGTGCCGTTGGACGGGCGTTTAAGGCAAACGGGGGTTGAGTGGTTTATTCGCGCTTGTCCGATAGTTGATGATCATATCCGCACTCCGGGGATCCTCATTTGTTTACGGGCGGTTGGTCACGCTGGCTTGAGTTTCAATCATATGCCCGCTGTCTGGGGACTTGGAATTGGTTTTTGTACTCCGACTCGCGCTCCGGGAGTTTGGAGTCGATAATTATATTTCGATCCATGCTTCGAGAACTTGAAGTTGGTGTTTAGGTTCCGTTCTGCATCCTGGGAATCCGGAGTTGACGTCTATGCTCCAACTTGTGCTCTGGAAATTCGGAACCGATGTTTATACTCCACTTCGCACTTCGGGAATATGGAGTTGAATGTTTTATACTCCGCTTCACACTCTGGGAATACGGAGTTGAATGTTTATACTCCGACTCGCGCTCTGGGAGTACGGAGTTGAATGTTTATACTCTGGTTCGCGCTTTGGGAATTCGGAGTTGGATGTTTATACTCCACTTCGCACTCCGGGAATATGGAGTTGATGTTTATACTACGGTTCGCGCTTTGGGAATTCGGAGTTGGATGTTTATACTCCACTTCGCACTCCGGGAATATGGAGTTGAATGTTTATACTCCGGTCGCGCTTTGGGAATCCGGAGTTGAATGTTTATACTCCGACTCATGCTCTGGGAGTTCGGAGTTGAGGAAGGATTGTCGTGTACCAATCCCTTTTTTGACTTTGATGTGATGGCTTGCCCCCGAGCTCGGGTTTCACTTAGGGAGTGATTGGTTGCATCGCAGCCACTCTCTATTTGAATAAATCACACCATATGATGAGACTTAGCTCTCCGTGCATAGTGATGGTCATATGAAGTATTTCAAGTAAATCACAGCTCTGGCTCGAAGAGGTTGCATTTTGTTGCTGAAATAAGAAAGTATGGCAAAGTCAGTTGCCTTATTACAAGTTCTAATTTCGAAATGCATAAACAAATTGCAGAAAAGGAAAGTAAACTAAATGGATAAAGATAGTCTGTCAAGTGTAATAGCGGCGAAGGCTCTCGCTATTCCAAGCTCTTGGCAGGGTAAGACCGTCGACGGTCGATAACTTGAATGTGCCATCTTCGAGCCTTTGTTCAATAACATACGATCCTTCCCACGTTGGCTTCATGTGTGAAGGAACCGGATAGATTCTTTTTACGACGAGATCGCCTAGTTCGAAGGTTCGCGGACGGACCTTGGTGTTGTACAATCGGGCGACTCGACTTCGATGCGCAGCTGCCTTCAAATCAGCCTCTTCACGCTTCTCATCCAGTAGATCAAGAGATTCAGCAAGTAATATAGCATTTGTCTTTGGATCATAGTATGTCACACGATGAGAAGGTACTTCTAGCTCGACTGGAATAACGGCCTCTGAATCGTAAGAAAGAGAGAACGGAGTGTGGCCGGTCGCGGTCTTGTGGGTTGTTCGCTAAGCCCATAGAGCCATAGGAAGTTCATCGACCCACTTGCCCCCGACATTTTCTAGTCGTTTCTTCAGGATGGACTTTATGACTTTATTAACTGCTTCGACCTGTCCGTTCGCTTGAGGGTGTGCAACTGCGGAGAATTTCTTTTGGATGTGAAATCGTTTGCAGAAATCTTTGAATTCAACACTGTCGAATTGGGTTCCGTTGTCCGTGATTATGGTGTGTGGGAGACCGAATCGACAGATGATGTTACGAACCACAAAGTTGATTACTTTCTTTGTTGTAATGGTAGCGAGAGCTTCGGCTTCAGCCCACTTCGTAAAGTAATCAACTACGACGATGGCGTACTTCGCACCACCTTTTGCTAGAGGTAGAGCACCGATGATGTTGATGCCCCACATTGCGAACGGCCATGGGCTGACCATTTGCGTTATCTCAGTAGGAGGAGCCCTAGGGATTTGGGCGTATTTCTGGCACCTATCACATTTCTTTGCATAGTCTAACGCATCGCGATTCACGGTGGGCCAATAATATCCGTAGTGAAGTATTTTCTTGGCAAGTGCTTGCCCCCCGGTGTGATCGCCACATTCTTCTTCATGCACATCGCGTAACACTTGTTTAATTTCATCGTGAGCGATACATCGGAGTAAGGGAACGGAGTACCCCCTTCTGTGCATGAGTCCATTCTGGATGGTAAATCTTGAGGCCTTTCGAAGGACCTGTCTTTTTTCACTCCTGCGCTCCAGCAGGGTCCCGTGCTCAATGTAATTTTTGAGTGGAGTCATCCACGAATCTTTTTCGGGGATGGTTTCGCATACCCGGTTTATTTTCACCCGGTTGATACTTGGTGAAGATAGCGTTTCCACGGGAATGAGTCCCATTTGTTGAGCTTCGCCTGTGCTGGCTAGCTTTGCTAACGAATCGGCCTTTTGGTTGCGTTCTCGAGGTATACTGTAGATGGCGTAGTAATCGAAATGGTCTAGTACCTCCTTAACTCGAGCTAAGTAAGCAGCCAACCTTCGATCTCTTGCTTGATACTCTCCTCGTACTTGACACACAACTAATTGTGAATCACATTAAATTTCCACTGCGCTAATTCTCAAATCTCTAGCAAGTTTCAAGCCAGCTAGGAGGGCTTCATATTCAGATTCATTATTAGTCGCATGGAAATCGAACTTTAAGGCATAACATATGGATCGACCCTCGGGAGTTTCAAGCACAATACCAGCGCCTAAACATCGGTCGTTTGATACTCCGTCGGTATAAAGTTTCCAGACGTATTTGGGGGATTCACTGGCTTCAGGCAAGTCCTCTGGGATGGTAAACTCAGCTATGAAATCGGCTAGGACTTGTCCTTGTATGTCCCGTCTCAGAGCGTAAGTAAGGTCAAACTGGCTCAGTTCGATGTTCCACTTGAGTAACCTACCAGATGTCTCAGGCCGCGAAAGGACCTGTCGTAACGGCTGGTCGGTGTAAACAATAATGGAATGTGCCTGGAAGTATGGTCGGAGTTTTCTTGATGCAATGACAAGGCAGTAAGCTAACTTTTCCAACTTTGGATAATTTCTCTCAGCCCCAGTCAATCGTTTGCTGACATAGTATACGGTCCTCTGTATCTTGTCTTCTTCTCGGATTAATGCAGCGCTGATAGTGTTTTCTGATATCGCCAAGTATATGAACAACTTCTCATGATCAATAGGCTTTAACAGTATTGGTGGTGTGGACAGATGTTGGACTAGTGCTTGGAAAGCGCCCTCGCACTCTGTGGTCCATTCAAAGTTTCGTTTCCCTTTTCGAATCAGATCGAAGAAGGGAATGCATTTGTCAGTGGACTTTGAAATGAACCTGCTCAATGCTGCTACCTTTCCATTGAGACTCTGGACTTGCTTTATAGTTTTGGGAGTTTCAAGATTTCTGATTGCCCAAATCTTTTCGGGATTGGCCTCGATTCCCCGGGCGTTAATGATGAACCCAAGGAACTTTCCGGATGCAACTCCAAAGTGACATTTCAGTGGGTTGAGCTTTATCTTGTACTCTCGAAGTATGTTGAACATAGTTTCCAGGTCTTTTACATGGTCGGTGGAGAGTCGTGACTTCACAAGCATGTCGTCTACATATACTTCCATTGTCTTCCCGATTTGATTAGCGAACATCCGATTAACCAACCGTTGGTAAGTAGCTCCGGCATTCTTGAGTCTGAACGGCATAACCTTGTAACAGTAAAGTCCCAGATTGGTTACGAAGCTGGTGTGTTCTTGATCGGGTAAATGCATTGGTATCTGATTGTAGCCTGAATACGCGTCCATGAAGGATAAGAGTTCATGTCCAGCCGTCGAATCCACTAGCTGATTAATTCTAGGAAGCAGGAAACTATCTTTGGGGCACGCTTTATTCAGATCGGAATAGTCGACACATGTCCTCCACTTCCCGTTTGGCTTTCGGACGACCACGAGATTTGACACCCATTTAGGATATAGCGCATCTCGAATGAATCCGTTCGCTTCAAGCTTTTCTACTTCCTCTTTAAGGGCGGTAGATCTCTCTGGATCCATACCGCGCCTTTTTTGTTTGACCGGGACATGCCGCGGGTCAATATTCAGAGTGTGGCTCGCGATGTCCGGCGAGATCCCACACATATCAGAATGTGTCCAGGCAAATACGTCAAGATTTGCCCGTAGAAATTCAACCAATTCCTCTTGAGTTTGCTTGCTTAGATGAGATCCAATCTTTATTATTTTTGAACCATCGTTATTGTCAATTGGGACATCAATCGTCAGTTCGGCTGGGGATGCTTGACTTTCTTTAGATTCCCCTTCGTCTTCAGTTTCTCTCGGGTCAAGGTCCTTGAGGAATTGGCTGGGGTGCCCGGGCCTAGGCCCGGGTGTTAATTGTCAATTGTCGGCGAAACGGACGCAGAGGGATTCCTCTACGCCCTTTCCCTTCTCCTTCCGTTGTGCCTCCCGTAGCTTAGCAACATAACAAGCTCTAGCAGTGGCTTGATCTCCATGAACGATTCCTATTCCATGATCAGTGGGAAATTTAAAGGTCAAACACCATGGGGCATTGGCTACTCTGAATTCAGCGAGGGCCGGTCGGCCCAAGAAAGCATTGTAAGGGGAGTCTATGTCCAAAACGATGAATTGCAACATCTGTACTCTCCGACGTTCTCCTACTCCCAACTCTACTGGCAGTTCCACCATCCCAGTGGGAATTGTGGCATTTCCGTTGAAACCATGGACTCGAGATTGACAAGGCTTCAAGTCTGCGGCTTCTATCTTCATTTGATCATAAGCTCGTTTGAACAAAATATTCATAGAGCTTCCACTGTCAACTAAGATCCTTTTTATTCAAGCGGGACCTACTTGTGCAAAGATGACCAGTGGGTCGATAGTGGGAGCTTCGATTTTATCTGCGTCTCTACTTCTGAACACGATGTCATCCGTCATCGTTTTCTGTTGCTTGGCCGGAGCCCCCTCGTCAAAACTACTGCAACACTCGAAGTCCGTATGCCTGATAGAACTGGCATACGACTCCATTTCCTTCCATCTTCGATTTGCTGGGTGAGGACCACCACTTATTGTATTGATGACCAACCTCCCATCTGCACGAGTGGGTTCTTCCTGTCTTTCCTGGTTCGGTGCACGATTCTGATTTGATGGGCCTGCACCATCGGATTGCGACGCCCGTACATACTGATCCAACTTCCGCTCTCGTATCAGTTTTTCAATGAGGTCTTGTAAGTGACGACACTCATTGGTGTTGTGGCCATAACTCTCATGGAATCTACAGAACTTTCCTGTTTGGATTTGTCTTTCAGTTAGTGGTTTCGGGGCAGGCTTCTTATACTGCATGGTATTGCAGGTTTGCAAATACACATTTTCTAATGACGTGTTCAATGGAGTGTAGTTTTCGTACATGGAAGCTCTACGCCGTGGTCCACGATCCTGATCGCGTTTTTTGTTCTAATTTCTATTATCCCTCTGCTAATTCTGTTTATTTTGGACGTTCAACTGAACTTTTCCAAAACTATCTCCGGACTATTTAACAGCAACGTTACTCTGGATACCTTCGATGTTGGGTCCTGCGTCATCCTGCTTCCTAGACTGTCTCGCATCCTCCCTTCTCAGGAATTGGGCTGCCTTGGAATAGAAATGGTCCAATGACGCAGGTGGTTTCCCAGCTAACCAACTTCCGAACTCGGAATCAGCATCAATCCCCTTAGTCAGAGCCATCAGGATAGAGTTATTGTTGGGATTGCTTATTTCCGCACACGCGGCATGGAATCGCTCCAAGTAACGTCTAAGCGTTTCTCCGGGAGCTTGCGTAACACTAGACATAGTGTTAATGTCCTTCAGCCTCGTCACATGCATACGGAATTGTTCGACAAACTTGGTGGCCATCTGGTCAAAGTTAGAGATGGATCGCGGTGGCAAACGAGTGAACCACATGGCAGCGATGCTCCCTAGGGAAATGGGGAAACTACGGCACTTTACTGCGTCATCGGCTCTAGCAGCATTCATCAGCCATTCGTATTTCAGGACGTGTTGATTGGGGTCAGAACTCCCTTCATAAACTGGCAAAGCTGGCATCCTGAAGTGCCGAGGTGGTTCAGCATATAAAACATCATCGGTGAAAGGGGTATGAATTCGGGAGATTCCCCAATCGTCATTAGATAGACCCTGACTTTCACGGATCATTTGGTGGATCATCGCTGGTATATCTGTCGTTTGGACACTTGGAGCATGTTGTGCCAAGGTGTGGTCGGGTTCCACAGCGCGAGTCTAGATCGGACGCGGTCGATGGTCCGTGCCTCACCTCCTTAGTTCAACATCCTCAGGGACATAAGGTTCAAGAGTCTGCTCTCGTCGGCTATGTTAAGGATCAGCTTAGTTCCCAGCATCACCTCCTCGTCCAGTAGTGGTGGTAGTAGCAATGTTGCTGGTAACATGATAAGGAGCAGCTCCTCCCTGAGTTGAAGGTTCTGTGCGGAGGTTAACAGATGGTCCAGCTCTAGGTTGCCCAAGGTTCGAAGCAGGTTGGTGTCCCGTGGCCTGGGTGTAGCTTCCACCCAACCGTGGGCGTGTGGATCTAGTTTGGCCATCGGAGGAGGCTGAGCTCTCTGTGGAGGAGTGAGAACCGTGGTCTCTTCTAGATCTTCTTCGCCTTTGGCAATTTAGCTGGTTAGTCAACTCCGCGTTGGCGCGTAGTTGCTCCGCTAGCTGCTATCGACGTTGGGTCAACTCTTGAAGCAATGTCTGGAATTCTTGTCTAGTGATTGGACCTGATGGATCTGAAGGTCCTGCAGCATTTTGGTTGGAGGGAGGTGAATGCGCGAGATTTTGTCGGTCCTGCGCTCCCTGATTAGCAGCTGTAGAGGTGGCACGTGTGCTCACCATAATGAATTGATGAAGTCCTTTCCCATATCTGATTGCAAATCTGAGTAGAATGGAAGGGCTTCGAAGCTCTAGATCTGGATCATCTTCTTAGATTTATGCAATCCAATATAGATAGGAGATCCAAAGAGTGGGAGAAAAAGTGGGTTTTTCTCAGTGAAAGCACCAAAGTGTTTGTACCAAAATTGGGCGCAACACTCTTCGGAAGTCTTTGAAGAGATAAAGTAAAGAAATTAAATGAAAAAAGAGGAATTATCTGACAAAGACTCCAAATTTCAGAAATAAGAATAATTAAAGTGCAAGAAGACACAAGAATTTAGAGTGGTTCAACGTATAGCCTACGTCCACTATGAAGTAGTTTGCTTTATTGATCTTTCTTTTGTGTTTACAAGTGAATTCAATGTTTTATAGTAGTCAATTGCGATTTACAACAGTGATTCTTGTTTATGGCAGCAGCAATTGAGTTCAGATCTGGATCTGGCGGAGTCCGGGCGTTGGAGATCTCAAAGAGGAAGCAGAACCCTTTTTCTATTGGCTTTGGGGGGCTATTTATAGGTGTAGGAGGCTGGTATTTCGCCCAGATCTCGGGAGACCCTCTCTGGCACGTGACCAGGCCCGCACGCCCAAGCCCGTGAAGTTTCGGTCCGATCCGTGATCGACACGAGCAGATTTCGACTCGCTCGAGATTTCATCCAATGGAGTCGAAATTTGGCGTGGACATTCTTTAGCATGCACGTAGTCTTCTGTGAAAATGTCGTAGCATTTGGACTTGTAGATTGGGAGATATGATCGATAGGAAATGGAGTTCTCGGCAGGCTGTTTCCTTCGACTCGCTTCCTGTTTCGACTTGCTTCCGTTCGACTCGATGACGTGGCACTCGATGCTTACTCTGTCCTGGACGTTGCTTCGAGCGAGTCGAAGTAAGCACTTGGTCGAGCGAGTCAAAGCAGGCGTTGGTCGAGCGAGTCGAAGCAGGCGTTGGTCGAGCGAGTCGAAGCAAGCGTTGGTCGAGCGAGTCGAAATGGAGCGAGTCGAAATGGAGCGTCCTGGGAGGTTTGAGCAGTGGAGTCGAAGTATGCACTTTCGAGGGTTTCAAACTGGAGCGAGTCGAAGTTGAGTAGCTCTGAAGGACGTGGAGCGAGTCGAAGAGAGCAGCTCTGAGGGGCGTGGAGCGAGTCGAAGTTGGCTTCTCCTGGGTGTTGCGAAGCGAGTCGAAGGAGCGAGTCGAATGGTGACTGATTTTCGTCTAATTTTGTATCCTTCATGAGCATACGAACTCGGATTGTCTTGAGATTTTGAATGTTGGCTCCCATGGCTTAGCTTGTTATGTCCTACCAATTTTGGCTCGATCCGGACTCGGACAAAATTCATCGATATCCGTAGTGAGCCCGTATATAACTGATCTCTGGGATGGGCCGTCACTGGTTACTAGTCAATTCCTTAGTGTTACGGCCTTGCCAAAAGGCGGGATAACAGATTTCTTTCGAGAAATTCTAACATGCTTTGATTCAAAGCACGTCATGTTCAACACATGATGTATTTTGGGAGGTAAGTGTTATTCGACATTTTGACCCGGCTATATTCGAACTGACTGGACAAGTTAGACTCAACTATCATCAAGGCCAGTAGTCCAGAGCGATGACTTTGGGGTCTAGAAATCAAGTACATATAATAATATGAAGCCGTGATCGAACGAAATCAAGGGATATGCTCTATAGAATATTCTAAGTATGGAATATAAACCAGCCTAAAAAAGGGATCGGGTATGATCCCTCTCAATCAAAGGGATCAGATTACTTCAGCAAAACAGTGTGATTCAATGGAAAACGATCGATATCTCAAAATCCAGAAGTCAGATACACATGAAACTTTAGTAACAAGAAGTGGGGACCCTAGGGATTCCACCCTAGGGATTGTACCCCAAAAGGAGCAAGCAAGAGGGATCGGCCCTCTTTGCTCTAGCGGGATCGACCAGAATCAGATTACACAACACATTACAACAAAGATCGATCAGTAACTCAACATCTACAGGTCCAATTGACATGAAACTTGAAGGACAAGCATAATACAATATGGAGAAGCTCCTATATGGATCGCAACCACCAACTTCTCCAAAATAGGGATCGGCCTCGATCCATATTTCTTGAGATTTAGGCCATGCGATCCCTCATGTGGGCCCCTATGGATCTGGAGAGCCTTCTGCCGAATTTTGAAAAAGATATTTCGCCATCTTCCTCTATAAATACAGACTTAATTGTTCATTTTCGGGATCTTTACGCTGCTTATTGCTTTGTATTCTTTTGTAACTAAGGACTTTCATCTGATCCCTCTTGTACTCAGTTTACAAAGTGGTTAAGGAAGCTATCTTTTCAAAGTGGACGTACGCAAACAACACTGAACCACTATGAACTGATGTGTCTATGTTATTTGCTTATTTCTTATTGCTTTATTGCTATATTTTCTCTGTTTACATTTAATATTCTTCATTCATTCCTTTACTACAATTCTCTTGGGTGTTTGTGCCAATTTTTGGTGCAAACAATTATGCACTCTCGTAATTCTTTTAGGTAAGTCAAATTTATAAGTAAGGTTTCCAATCCTCTCTAATATTAGAAAAGGACCAACAAAGCTCGATGCCAATTTTCCTCTACTATCGAATCGCATAACGTTCTTCAAAGGAAAAATCTTCACGAATACCATATCTTTGGTGGAGAAATCTAAATCTCTGCGCCTTTTATCAATGTAACACTTCTGCCTATCCTGTGCAGCTTTCATTCATTGCCGAATGTTATCTACCTTTTCTGAGGTCCCTCTAACCATATCCGGGCCAAGTATTAGTTTCTCATCCGCTTTCCACCAACATGAAGGGGCATTAAATGGTCGGCCGTATAATTGTTCATATGGTGCCATACCAATACTAGACTGACAACTGTTATTGTACGCGAACTCTACTAAATGCAAGTGATCGTCCCATGAGCCTCTGAAATCAAGAATGCAAAATCGCTAGAGATCTTCTAAGATATGATTCACTCTCTTAGTTTGACTGTTAGTTTGAGGGTGATAAGCTGTACTAAGATGTAGCTCGGTACTGAACGCCTCTTGTAAGCTCTTCCAAAACCCACTAGTGAATAACGGGTCTCGGTCGCTTATAATGCTCTTTAGCACGCCATAAATTCGTACAATCCATTTCATATACAACTCAGCCAGTTTGGCTGCCGTTCTACTTGACTTGATGGGTATAAATCTAGCGCTCTTAGTCAACTGATCTACTATGATCCATATGCTGTCGTACTCTGCTCTAGTCCTTGGTAGTCCATCTGTGAAATCATCGATACCTGTTCCCACTTCCTTTTTGGAACTTCAAGTGGTTGCAAAAGATCACTCGGTTTCTTTTGTTCTACCTTTACCAACTGGCAGTTCAGACACTTCGATATGAATGTCCCCACGTCCTTCTTCATCCCTTCCCAATAATAGGTCTATCTTATATCACGGTACATATTATTATTACCAAGATGTATGGTCAACTTGGAATAGTGGCACTCTCTGAGCACCTCATTTCTCAATCTATCAACATCAGGAACAACCAATCTCCCATTCTTACAAAGCCAACTGTCTCGGTCGAGTCCGTACTGTCTCATGTCCTCAGACTCTACCTCCGCTTCAATCTTGGAAATGATCTCAGTTAATTTAGTATCACACCTCTGACTAGTACCAATCCGCTATATAAGAGTAGGCCTAATGGTCAAGCTTGCCAACATCTCCGGCTCTAACTCGCAATGAAGTCTGAAGTCATAATCAGCAATATACTCCAACTATTTCCACTCTAAGAACATCGCTCCCAAACTGACATGTCTTCTACTTAGTGCATCGGCGACTGCATTCCCCTTACTAAGTGTATAGGAAATGCCAAAGTTGCAGGATGCTAAGAATTCCAACCATCACTGTTGTAGAAGATCGAGATCCTTCTGAGAGAAAAAGTACTTCAAGGATTTGTGGTCCATGAATAGCTCAAATCTCTCCCCTAATAAGTAATGCCTCCAAATCTTCTAAGCAAATATTATCACCGTCAACTCTAAATCATGTGTTGGATACTTCCTCTCATGCGGCTTCAGCCGTCGACTAGCGTATGCGCCAACTTTTCCCTTCTGTATCAATACCGTACCCAATCCAATACCACAAGCGTCTTTGTATACTGCCAGCTCCTCATTCCCGCTCGGAATGGTCAATACAGATGCGCTTGTCAACCTCTCCTTTAGACTCACAAATGTCTGCTCACATCTCGCTTCCTAAGTAAAAGTCTGATTTTTCTTCGTAAAATTGGTTAACAGAATGGCTACCTTCAAGAAGTCCTTTATAAAGCATTCTCGCCAGTCCTAAGAAATTCCTCACATCAATAGCATTCTTGGTCGGCTCTAATCCTAAACTGCCGCCACCATTGCAGGGTCTACTGCGATACCCTGCTCAAAGATGACGTGACCCAAGAATCTCACTTCCCTTCTCCAGAAATTACACTTTGAAAACTTTTCTTTCAACTTGTGCTTCCTCAACAACTTCGAACAAAATCCTTAAGTGCGCCTTGTGTTCCTCCACTGTCCAAGAATAGATCAGGATGTCATCCACAAACACACGTATGAACTTATTGAGCTAATCCTTGAAGACACGGTTCATGAGATCAACAAAGTATGCTAGAGCATTGGTTAGGCCGAACGACACCAACCACTCATAGAAACCAGACGGTGTACGAAACGAGATGATCGACACACTCTCCTTTGCTACTCTCAACTGGTGAAATCTTGTCGCCAAATCCATTTGGGGGAACACCTTCGAACCATGGAGCTGATCGAATAAGTCAGCATTACGTGGGAGTGGGTACTTGTTCTTCCTCGTCAGTTTATTCAGCTCATAGTAATCAACGTATAATCTAAGAGAGCCATCCGCCTTAGTGGTGAATACTACAGGTGCACCTCACTCAGATATACTCCTACGAATGAACCCTTTTCTCAATAGATCATTCACCTACACCTCCAACTCCTTCTACTCTCTAGGCGCCATACGCCTCAATAGCATAACTATAAACCTGACATCCCTCATCAAGTCTATGCGAAACTCGATCTCTCTTTGCAGTGGTAACCCAGTCAGCTCCGCAAATATGTCTAGATACTCTCTAACAACATACCCAAATGACAACTCATCCTGCGGAATCACAAGTGAATATAGAAAACTAACTATAACTCCATCCTCTGACAGGCAGCCAATCACTACCATCCACCCTTCCACAATCCCGATTGTCACCAACAGCTTCTCGCAATCTACTACCGTTGTATACTTTCTTAGCTAGTCCACTCCTAAGATACTCCCGAACCCAATGAAATTCAGAATAAAACAATCACAAATAAAAGAGCATCCATGACTCGATAAGACCAAACCACGACAAATCATACACAAGCTAGTAGAGCCTCTTGTAGGTTTCGTCACAATCGACGGTCGGTCAACTATTTCAATTTTCAATCCTAGCCTATCTATTAGGTCACAAGATATAAAGAAATATGAAGCCCCGATATCGAATAAAACACGTATGGGAACATTATAAAGGGAAAGCATACCTTGAATGACAATGCCTTCCCCTTTTCTTTCGTCGAGGGAGCGAACAACTTCTAAAGCATATGCCTTCACCACTTGTTTTTGCTGCAGTGGTTCCAAACAATGCTTTAGTATATGCTCGGGCTTGCTACAATCGTAATACTTCATATTCCCATCGACTCTGCAGTCTTAGATCTTGTGACCCTTTTCTCCATAACCATAACAAATAGGATCCCATTCACCCTTCTTCTAAGCATCTTTCCGTTGAGATTGCTTCCTCTTTCCAAGCCACTTCTTCTTCATGCCTCCTCCACTCCGTTGCGGTTTCGGCTCTTCCTTAACAATAATAGATGATTTGGACTTGGGGTATAAACTCTCCTGGCGAAGATCTTTTCTGACGAGACTTTCAAATGGCTCATCGATGTGATTTACTAGCTTCTCCCCCAAGTACTCATCCAAACCAATGATAAATTTCTCGTTCTTCTTTAATGGGTTTTCGATGAAGGACATCCCATACTTCGACAGGGCATTGAACTCAACAATGTATTCGGTAATTGACATATCTCCTTGCTTTAAATAAGCAAATCTCTTAAATAGTATCGAATTCTGAGCAGCCGAAACAAACTTCTCCTCAAACCCAGCCTTGAACTAATCCCAAGTGAAGTGATCCTCGGGTGTAGTAGTAGTGATAGCATTCCACCAGTTCGTGGCCTGCCCTTGAAAGTGTCTAGAGTCCAACCTCCTTTTCATGGCATCATCAATCTCCATATCACCAAAAATACGCTCGTAGGTGTCCAACCAATCCTGCACTTCGATGGCAGACTCTGTTCCAAGGAATGACTTGCCTTCCGAAGTAGAATAATCTTTGCATAGCTTGGCGAAGTCAGCCCTCGGTGCTTGTACTTGAGCACCACCATGGACAACAACATTCGGAGCGTTTGCTTGGGCATTCTAAAGCATGTTCTCCATTATTGTGTTGAACATAGCTTGCAAGTCAGGATTAGCAGCCTCCGAACATGCTCCTTAGTCAACTCCTGAGAGGGAGTTCTTAACAATATTTCTTGTTTGTTGGCTCATTCTCGATCTGCAATAAGAATGATCAGTCTCTTAAAAATAAAACTGTGTCAATGGTACTCATGTGTGCATGCGACTTATATTCTGTATATACTACTATATAGGTTTGAAAATCAAAAATATATAACAAGCATGCACTATCGTATATATACATTCTTGATTCAGTCTGGGGTGAGAACTCATTTCCTATCTCTACTGAACAACGGTATCCCCTAGGTTAAACAACGCAACCTAAGCTCTGATATCAAATGTGACAAACGTCCTACACCATCGACACCCAATATACATAAGATAGTGCGCTGCTGTCGTGCCGATCGATGTAGAGCGACCATCAAGGTTTAAAAATGAAACAAAACATCACAGAATCTGTAGTATATTTCATAGCGCATGGAATAAAATATAATATCACAGATATAAAATAGGAGAGACGGTAATAACTAAGTGATTTAGGTATCAGAGTATAGACACATAGAGTTATACATCATGAAATAGAGTTTATACAAAGAAATAAACTCAAATAACCATTTCAAACTACTAATAGTAAGTGAACACCGCCAAGGCTCCACAGTGTTGCACAACGAAATAAGCATAGAAATCCATATATTATACGAGATAACTCCCTCCAGCTCATCCTCTGCACAACTACTGCGTCGCACCTAGAACTGCTATCTAGTCTACTCATTTAGGAGAACCCGAGATAATAAGAAGCAAAGCATAAAACCTCGAGTCAGACAACAGTCTGGTGTGAGTGGTAAATGAATCAAAATACTATACAAGTCGATATAGTAAGGAGCAAGATATATAAATCAAACCTGACCTGTCCCAACAACCAAAAAATTAGCAAATAATAACATAATATGCTACTCTACATATCATAAAGGTGTAACACAACAAAGTGTGATAAATGGTGTCCTGGTATCACTATCTCCACTACCTATCTTTGATGACAACCCTAAAGTGACAGGTGGCTAGTGAAGCAACCATAACAGACATAACATCTATCAAACAATACTAACTGTCACTCAGTGTACTCTAGGTATATGATAACTAATATGATCGTTCTTCTGCAAGGGACTAATGGAAATCCTGGTTTTTAATTGTACTCTCTTTAGCCTAAAGCTGGTACTATACCCATTCTTTCGGTCCAGGGTACATGGATCATTCTTCTGATCCATTATCTTTGAAACCTAACTCCATTCGTCATCGAGTTACTATCCGAAGACTATAACTTTCATCATGCTGGTGTATTACTGTCGGTCATCATATGAACAAGCTAACACCTCCAGCACGACCTCTAGAACTCCAGAACCATACTCCAGAAATTCGGTCCTCATTGGACCAAGGACAAGAACTCGGTACCAACTTCAAGAGGTCGGCACCGACTTCTGTACTTGGTCAACTAATGGCCAAGTCTCTCCTTATTCGACATCTTGATTCTAATGCTCCATGCCCGGGTCCTCAAACCCAACTTCTCTGCTCTAATTCAAGTCATCATTTCTTCCAAACACTTAAGTCTAAATCCTAGAATCAAGTCATCATAGACTCAAGTACTTAGCTAAATTCATGTCCATTGCCTTGAAACACCCCTACCATCCAACATCTACCTCTCCACCAAGTCGCGGGCGACTTGGATTAAGCCACAGATGTCAATACCGACCTCTGATGTCGGTGCCGACTTCTGTATTTAGTGAATTGGGCTTGCGATTTGGACTGCGAGCTCCACCTATGCTCCTGGTTCTGCCTTCTAAGTCTAGTCTAATTTCGACTAGATTTTCCTCTGATTTACCCTATTTCTCAACCTATCTACCTAACATTCAAAACACTAGAAAACATCATCAAATCACAACATCAAATCATGGGATAACATGCATCTACATCCATTCATACAATCAATATATGAAGATATGATAATTAAACTAGTTTTGCCCTAAATCTAAGTTTTACACTAACATATGCATATGAGTGAAAGACATTACATCAGCAAGTGAATAGGTGTTAAAAGTTTACAAAACCCATTTCTAAAATCATTGAAAAATCTAATATTTCTAGTCATAAACATACATGAACTAGTGGTTAAAGTTAGAAAACAATTGTAGATCCAAAACATGTTTAAAAAATTATTTTAACTAATAAGTATAGGAAGGTGAGAGGCCAAGAACCACTCATCAAATACCTAAAATACCAATTTTTCTCCTCAAATCTGAAGTAGACAGCAAAGGAGATAAAACCAAATCAATAAAAATGATAATCTTTAGTTTTCTTTTGCTAATCCCCTTTCTAATTAATGATTTAGCTAAGATTAGTAAGGAAAATGTGTGATTTTTGATGAAATTAGGGCTAGTGGAGGTTTAAATTTATTTTGGGGAAGAAGGAAATGACTTAGGTCGGTTCCCATAGCCTCCTATTAGCACAAAATTCGAAGTGTGTTAGTGGGCCTAAGTATGTGCTTAGTTAATTACCCACTAAAAATGGCCAGTAGCAGCCAAAACTTGAAACCGCCATAACTTTCTATTGACATATCCATTCTTCTTTTATAACCACTTTACAGAATGAGAAACCATCATCTTGAAGCAATGGAGGTGGTTTGAGACCCTAATTCAGCATAAGTCAAAAGTGATAGTCCAAACAAGATTTTCAGGATCAAAATGATCACATAGAAATTCATGGAAAATGATGTGAAAAATGTCCCTAAGAGTCACTTTTAAAAATCTCAACCTCATACAAATAAAGTAAAAATATTTTACGATCCTTCGATAAGTAAAACGCGGTTTGTTACCTCGACAGTAGATGTAGAAACAAGGTTCCCAAACCACTATAAATTCTCATGTGTTTACCACTTCAGAACTTCTCTTTTCTGCTTACCTTTGGCCTCAGCACTCAGCCTTCGGTCGAACCATTTTATTCCACTTAAGCTCTGATATTTACCTTTGGACATTTGTGGTGTTGGAAGTGGCAAAAAATGACACCAATATTTTTGACACTAGAAGGAGGGCATCCAATCTCCATTTTGTTGCCTTTACTATTTGTTTCCAATCAAGTTTCAGTCTAAGAAGATAAAACCAAAATCTACCTTAGGAAAAGCGCACAGTCACTCGTGGTTGACGGCGAAGTCACAAAGACAACTATTGAAATCACGAATACTACTACCAATGGAACCCGTCCTTTGGTTACTAGCTGATGAGCAATTCCAAAGAATGATGATGGCTTTCATGGAAAATACTACTAAGCACATAGATGAATATCAAGCTATAATTAAAAATGCCATCGAATGCGTAAAGAAGACTGCCACTATTATTATTGATAAAGACAATCAGTTCTCGAAAACTGATAGAAACTCTGGTAAAAGACATATGACTAGAGAAGAAGGGAAACATGAACTTGCAAAAGCTGGTGGTGCTAAAGTTCGGGGAGAAGCATCCCGATTGTTTAAGAAAGTCAACACGAAAAAGTTTAAATTCTTAGTCCTGAAAGGATAAACCTCTGTGGCCCTAATAAGGTCATACTTGAAGGAGGAAGATACTATGTTGGACATATGGATAATTAGAATCTCGGAGGAGATTGGAATATTGAAAGATTGTTGTAGAAACAAACCGAACAAGTGCAAAAATTGCAAGAAGAAAGATCTGGCTCTCGCATGGAATCGAGGGTTAGAAAAATTCAACCATTTGTAGATGAAATTGTGAGAGCTCCATTGCCGATAAGATTTCAAATCCCAATAATGTCTTATGACGGATCAACTGATCCCGAAGATCATTTGAAACTATGATATTCAAATGCAGGCTATTCAAACCTCTAACAAAGTAAAATGTTGATTCTTACCTACTACATTCATTGGATCAACTCTTAAATGTGTAACAACCCAGATTTTTTAACGATAGGATATTTAAATAATTAATTTAATTATGGAATCGTTATTAATTGATGGTCCAAAAGATGAATTTTCACATATGGTCGAATTAGAAATTGAGACCACCTTCGTTGTGTCTAGATCAATATTGCAAATCAAAGTATGTATAAATATCACTATATTTGGAATCAGATGATCTGGTGGCCAAAATGACATCAAGAGCGTGAAATTATCATCATGGCCAAAATGACATCGAGACTGTAATAATGAGGCAATGTGCGTCGACAAGTTTCGTTGTGATCTGATGTGCTATATGATCTTACGGGCTCAAAACATATGGCGCTATTCGAAGATCAGATTATATATATATATATATGTATGTATATGTGTGTGTATATGTATATATAAACATATACACACATCCCCAACTCAGAAAATTCAATGCTTCACTTTTATTTCCCTCTCTCACTTATCACTCCTCCTTCTTACAGTAAAGAATGAAATGGCCACCTCCTGTAAAAATAAAAGTCGGGAGTTACGGTCCCTAGAAAATAATGATGTTGGGTCTGTTAAGCTCGGGAAAGAGAGGGCTTAGCATCTATGTGACCATTGTTACGTGCGGCGGTGCTTATTCGAGTGCCGTTTTTCTTGACGTCGTCTAGGGTTTGAGTTTAGCAGAGCTTGAGGAGACGTGGGGCAAGACAAAGATTGCCATTGTGATGCTCGTGTCGAGGAGTATCCTTTCCCAAAGTTTCTTGATCTCCAGCGGCTTGTGGTAGAGTGCGACATCCGTGTGATCGAGGAGGGGAAGCACTATTTCATTTTGATTGGGGAAGTCGAGCTTGGCATGGTGGTGTCCAGCGCGAAGAGCATGTGAAGTGCAACGCGATAAAGAAGACGGTTCATCGTACCATGGAGAATTGAGTGAGAGACTGATGGGGGAAGCAAGTGGATTTGGTTTGTCTCGTGCATGGCATGTACATACATTTGGGGAAGAAGAGCATTAGAGAAATTTGGGTAATCAGTGATTATTTAAGTGAATTAATTATTTTGATTAATTCTGTTTCGTATTTAATTTGTATCTCTTGCATACGAGGTCCAACGAGACATGGCCTTCGCCGTTGCACTCGTAGTGAGACTATTTATGACATGGTATGAGTTTGGACTAGATTCGTATGCTCGAAAATTTATGGTTTAGGTTAGTGGAATTATAACTTGAATTTATACCTCAGTATAAATATCGTAATTCTATATATCGAAAATGTTACCCGATAGAGGTAGAAAATATATATGAAATTGTTTCCGCATTTGATTGGATTTATTTGAATAAATTTTTAGGATAATTTGTTAAAATCCCGTATAATTATATTGTGTCTTATTCACATTGTATAGAGTTAGATAGCGATGATATTGATTTATAGCATGATTATAAATTAATTAGACACTAAATTATCATTATATTAGTGATCAAATATTATTACATATCTTATTACCAATCGAAAATAAGAATACTACTTTGAAAAATAAGTTAAAGAGCATAAAAATGATTCATATGCTAATTTGTATT
Organism: Allium fistulosum; assembly: GCA_030737815.1. Classification (NCBI taxonomy): domain Eukaryota; kingdom Viridiplantae; phylum Streptophyta; class Magnoliopsida; order Asparagales; family Amaryllidaceae; genus Allium; species Allium fistulosum. The sequence goes on from CM060904.1 coordinate 474,163,272, forward strand.
TCATAAAATAATAGGATGATTTTTATAAAATAATAGAAAAGATTTTGCGCTTTTATTTAAAAGAATTAATAAATAAAAGTAGGATTTGATTGTTAAACAATTGAATTGCTTGTTTAAATATGGGTATATGTGTATGAAAATATCCATACGGGTATATCATCATGCTACGACCAGTCTCATGTAGCCATATCGACCAACGGATGCGTAAAGTAACATCGTAGAGTACCGGATCGAACAATCACTCTAGGGAAGGTTAAAGCGTGATTTGATAAGTTTTCGCATGTTTATGTACACGAATGTGCCTATGCATACACAAGTAAGTGCATTGACACATGTATGAGCATCACGTGAAGTGAGGGGACAATTGAGTTCGTTTTGGCATGTTAAAGAAGGCCGTGTTGTTATATTCGCCGTAGAACTCTATACATGCAAATAGTGGATTTTGGTATCGAAGTCGATTTTCGAATACTTAAGAAACTACTTCCAAAACGTCAACCAATCAACTCTAAATTAGGTCCGATGGAACAGAGGCATGCTTGGAGTGCTAGGCGACTCATTGGATGAAGCATCAAAAGGGACGGGGCTCGACTCGACGAATGGTGGCTGACCTTGTTCCTTGGCCTATGCTTAATGCCCAAAAGTACATAGGCTCAGTCGACTGAGGTGGACATTCGGTCTATTAGCATTGTGTATAAATCACCCACGAAGGAGAAAGCTAAAACATAAGGCTGGGGGGTTTAATGTCAGGCGACTTCCCTCAGTCGACCGAGATGAACCCTCAGTTGACCAAAGGTGCATAAACCTTGGCAAAAAGCCCAGGTCAGGTGCCATTCGCTTAGGGGTTCTCCTCAGATCTGAATTCGGTGCGACGTGTGACTTCTGCATGACTTTGGAAAGGCTTTAGGCTACTTAAGAAAGCGGAATGCAAGGCAAAGCTCGGATTCAGATATAATGTATAGTGCTACGTGTGTGGTCAATGATGATCGGACACGATATCAATGTCCTGATTGATCACATGGTTACGTTTGGTGAGCGTGTACGATTGAGCGGAGTTAGTCGGTGCCCCTCTGCTTTAACTTTAGGGTAAATATGTTTGATGAATGGTATCAGTCTTATGATTGTGACCGTATCTGGTATTAATCTTATATTAGTAATCAGCCATTATATTGGCATTATATTAGTGACAATGTGTATAGATAGACGATGATGATATATCAGTCTTCGTTTGTGATTGGCGTATTTGATTGCAACGTTATATTCGATGTGTGCATATGTATATGACATTGGTGTTCCTTCGTGGTCCCGATAGCGTATGACGTGAGACCCGACCGTCGTTCTCTTTTTGATAAGAGGCGTACACTAGTTACTTGAGAAATTCATGATGGATAGAAAGGGGGAACGATGACGATCATCCGTGGGTGGAGTAGATATCACCAAAGCCTGCGTCAGAGGGTACGGTGTGGTTCACATAGGATAATGCAATTTACGAGTGGGTTATATGTCACCAAAGCTTGCTTCAGAGGGTAAGGTATGGGTCACATAGATTTCAAGTAAATAGAGTTGGTCATATATCACCAAAGCTTGCTTCAAAGGGTATGGTGAGATCTACATGAGACCTATCAGAAAGTATGTGGCTCGGGGTCTATGGTATAATTAGGTACCGACTCTATTTATTTGGGACACTCGAAGGGAATCATTGGATCACAATAGATGTCCGTAGTGGACTTCACCCATTAGTAATGACGAGTATCAATTTGTATTCTTTGGTTGTCTTCCATTTCTATGTTCTGCGTATTGTTAGTTGCCTAATGTTTTGTTGTTACATTTACTATTATTATGTAGTTCATGGTAGACTTATATTATGATCACTATACTTTTGAATGTTGGGTTATCTTTATCGTAGAACGATTGTGACATTTCAGTCACATTATATTAGTTGTGCTGACTTGTTGATTACAGGAGAAGAGTAGGTTATGGTATGATTTCCTATCTTTTGGATAAGTTCACTTTGCTTTTTTATGGACAACTTAGTTTATCCCTGAGCCACGATTGTTAGAGGACTGGTTGTGCCTTATTGTTTCTGTTTATTTGTATACAGTTTTAATATACAGTATTTTGAGATAGTTCCCCTTACACCAGGCTTTATGTCTGATCCGTGTTTTTTCTTTATCTATTTATGTCATGACAACTCTAAGGTAGTCGTTTGAGCAGTTTGGGAGTCGGATGCTTTTGGGGATACGCTTTCAAGACAGTTGGAGCATTTGGTGGAGACGAGGTTGATACTTCATATATATACCTGATATTGTAGTAGTATATGTCATATGTTATTTCTATATGAGACTTATTGTATCAAATGTTCTATTCTGACTCTCTATATTGTTATTTACTTATCTGTTACTTCTGCTAATGCAGTCTCTTATATTGTAATCTCGTTTAGTTCATGTATATTCAGTATATTATATATTATTATTCCGCAGTGAGATTCTTTCGATATGCCTTAGTATGATGTTTATTTTAATTTTCTTTCTCAACAATATGTTTTTTATGGTATTTGGAAGTCAGGCTCCATTTGGTGTTGATTTCAGGATATTATGAAGGATGGGTTGTTATAGATGGTATCCTAGCATATTCTCAACACTTAAGACAAAGTGAACCGGATTGAGTGAAACAATCTGGTAGGAGTAGATACATTAAGAGAGCGTACTTGCATTTTTCTACTATATAGCGCTGCAAACATCACTTGTCCTCTAGGCTTTGATTTATTTTTCCACTAGTTGCTAGGATACCCTCATTTCGACTACCATTATGAGCAGATGGAGTGCAAGAGTGACTACAAATTGGTAGTATGGGATGCCTGAAGTGTTCAAAGACTATTTGACTACCATATGGGATGTTTCGTCACCTGTGAACATTCCAATACCTACGGTAGATAATAAAGGTGGTGTAGCCCATGGGGCATCAGTATTTCTTTCTTTACCTACTTTAAACCTTCCGAAGTTGTGTAGGGGTTTTTGGCTTGGTGGGATGTAATAGTAGAGGGAACTGACGAGCAAGCTATGCCTTAAATTGATTTTGAGCGTTACCTTGAGCTTCAGTTTATTTTTAAGACCGAGAGGGACGTGCGATTTGAGTGTTTCATGCGTTAGAAGCAAACCAGCTTGTCACTAGAGGAGTATGTTGACCGACTCAATCTTTTGGATTGATTTGAGGATTGGGACGGTTGGTATTCCATTTTTGTGGGCAAAGGGGTTTGCCTTGGATCTTAAAGCATCAATTGGGGATTCATTGTTTAGTCTTATCCCTGTTAAGGGCCACTTTTGAAAGTCTTGTTGGAATGGTTCTCCTCCAGATAAAGCCCACGAGATGCCGTTTGAAGTAGGGAAAGTGGAAACCAATTGAAGCTCCAACCGAAGCGCAGAGATCATGATACATGGGAAGATCGAGCTTATGCAGAGAAGAAAGCAGGCCTAGTGTGTCATTCCATAGCATATGGGGACATTTCACCACGAAATATCGTCCAGCTAAAGAGAAGCGTAAGTGCTTCAATTGTTATTGGCTTGTTAACTTGAGGAAGGATTTTTCTACATTTCGATGTGAGGAAACGATGGTGACTTATGCCTTCTGGGATTTACCAGGTCCTAGCAAGCCTACTGCTCAAGTGAAATGGGAGGAGCTTATGTAGTGGGGTATGCTCTATATAACTCACCTCTGTTCCTTTCAATACTTGAGTGGTATATTAATCTATTGCTAGTTACTTGTTAGGCAGGCTAAACTTGACACATTTAAAGTAGGTAAATTCTTCGGTAAAGATAATACTTTGTATAGCTGACCTTGGTTCCAAAGTTGAGGTGAAGCGACTAAGAGCACTACCATTCGAACTCGATGCACGAATTTTCAAGTAGAGTGGGTTGGTCGATGAAGTGTGGCTTGGATTTGCATCCAAGTAGAGTTAGGTGGATGCCCATTAATGAACAAAGACTAGAGCAATTGACTTGTAGACGTTTACCTTAAAGTCATTGGCATAAGAAGTGAGTTTCCTTGTGTTAGGAAACCTTAGGTAATGAAACTAATCCCATGTGCCGAAAGGAATATTTTCTAAAGATTGATCCATTCACATACCAATTCCTAATCATTATTTTGAGTGTAATAATCTGCCTTACTTACACCTAAAGTCGACACTTAATACATCATCGGTATTTATGTGCCAATCATTTAAGTGTCCAAAAGTCAGGTTATTAGAGGAAAGAAAGAAAATAGAAGATAAGAAGAAATTAAACAGTCACAGAATCTCACAACGCAATGGAATGACATATATTAATCAACCTAATATTTTACAAAGTCATTTCCAAAATGATATATCATAGTCATATTAACATAATTCTACCCTTGGACAGTTATAACAGCCTGTCCCTACCTAACTAATACGATATACATATAGTACAACTGAAACAAGATAATAACTAGCTATCGATGAAGCCTTTTGCTTCAAGATCCTCCAAAAATGCATCCGTGAAAACCTGAACTACTTGGCTGCCAATACAAATTTGAGCACCCAAGAGTTTTAGGAAAAAATAATACTCCGGGTCAGACATGGGTTTGGTGTGAGTAAACTCAAAATAACTGAATTATTACTTTAACAACTCTTTTAAAATCAAGGGTATCTCGTAAGACAACCCCACACATAAACATAGATGGGTTTGTACCTTACGATAACCAATACACTTTTATTATAAAAATCTAGTGATATTATAATGAAGTCTAGGGTCTAAAGTATTTAATAACCAAGTAGTTGTGATGTGTGTACACGACAGCAATAATAGATATACAATAAAAAAATCGTAGGCGCGTATTGGAGAATGAATTTCCAACAAATGGCAAGTTAAGAGACTACCTTTCGAAAATCTGCACACCTCTAGATAAAATGTACAGTAGGATCGAAAACCTTTCGACCCCTGCCAACACAGGACTGGCCTACCCCTGAACTGGGTAGTACCGAATATGATCACCCCTTGGTTGCGATTAATGATAAAAAATGGGCCCGAAGCATACATAGAGATATCGACACTTGGAATGATCACACCCTAATGGGTGCGACCTATATGGCCCTGCTACATCTACCCTATTTTAACCATTATTGGGATGCGAGGCTTGAGAGGCTGTGCTCTTAACATTTGCCAATCCATCTTGGAATGCTAACACTGCCCTCGAGACAGAAATGCAATGTTAGCATTCATCCGTACATGTTTATTCTGGGTCCGAACGAAACTAAAGGCTCTTCAAGGAGCATCCTCTTCAATCATCTTCAAGATATCTTCCATTCGAAAACATATGTTGGTTTAGAGTGGTTTTCGTATAACATATCCGATCTCGGTCTCTCCAAACCAACAACGATAATTTCAAGTTGACTCATTCCAGGTTCTTTTGGAAGTATACAACAGGTATTCGAGTCCTCACTAGGAAACTCGAATATACAATCATACTTCCTGAGTCAAACAGGTCAAAATTTGGTAGTCGGTTATTTAACTATCAAATAAACAAATAACAACAAATTCGGGGATTTAATTATCCATAGCAATCACTAAGCCTCAAAATAAATCTTTCATTTATTTTAAATCTCTTTCCAAAACGTTTATCAAAACATTCATATACTTATCTCACTGATATAATTATATTCACAAAAATTTTGTGAAAGATTTCTTATTTCAAAATCATATTAAAGGATAAAAACAAAATGTTATTTAAATTGAGATAAAGATAACTCAAACAATATTCCTTCAGTGTTAAGTGTGGAACGAACGTCCATACCACCAGAATTAAGAAGGTCAGTTAAAGGAAACAAATTTAAAATTCTTTTATAAATTTCCTTCAATAAATCCTTTTAACAAATCTCTTTTGTTTATGAAATCTCCTTTACTTAAATTCCAAACCCACTTACAATACTCTTTATAAACTACCAAGTTAATTTACAAAACTCTTTTATAAATATCAAAACCATTTACATAACTCTTTATAAACCTCTAAAATCATTTTATATAATTTCTTTTATAAATATCCAAAACCATTTATAAAAATTCTTTTATAAATTATCCTTATTTAAAACAAAACTTCTTTAATACACTTAATCAATTATGTTCCTTTGATGAACAAAACGGTTATTTAAAACACCTTTACTAAAATCATTACTTAAGTCGAAACCATTATTAAAAGTATGATTGACCTTAAAAATCAGAAAGAAGCTTAGTGACCACAATGGTTCTCATTTAACTGAGTTTACTTTTCAAATTATAACATAGGTATTTACATAACAAGCATATATGTATAAGGGAACTAGCCAATAATTATCAATCGTACAATTAAATATTTAAGTTACTAAAATAATAGACAAGGATTTATTCTGTTAGTGAGTGTCTACACAATCAAACAATTTACAATTTAGCAGAATGGTGTTTTATTCTGCTAAATGGATGTCCATATAATTCAATTCAACTTAGTATAACTCATTCACATTTGTTTGGTGCTAAATGTCACGGACAAAAGATCCCTTGATTGAAAATCAATTCACCTATAAAAGAAAACTAACTTAAACATAACCAATAAAGTTTAAAATAAGTTGTAATAAATAAATCTTAATTTAAATTATAAATTAAAGCTTAACTAAATCCTAATAAATCAAAATAAAATCATAATTAAACCTTAATTAATCTTAGTTAAGTCCTAATTAATTAATGATTATACCCTAATTAACTAATAATTAATTAAATAATTAATCTCCATTAAACAATAATTAATTAAATACTTAACCTCTAATTAAGTAATAATTAATTAAAATAATTAAACTTGATTTATATAAAAATTAATACTTAATTATCTCTTAACTTTATTAATCATTAATTAAAATTTCCTTAATTAATTATTAATAAACTTACTTAAGTAATACTAATTAATTACTAATTACTTAATTTAATCACTAATTAATTAATAAATAATTATTCTTAATTAATAAATTAATTAATTATTAAACCATACTTAGTTAAGTAATAATTAACTTATATGCTTACTAATTTAGTTTGAAAATGGTTTTTCAGAAACATTAAAAAAAAACACTTTTAAAACTTGAAAATCGTTAAATTTCCTGAACTGCATCCATAGCGACTGTCGCTATGGATGTAATAACTTAGAATTACTCTTCTAATTTACCATCCAAAATTTTAACTTTTCACTTTTGCTTACTTTTAAAACATACTTTAAAAGAGTTTTAAAATTTTCACTAAAGTTAGAAACTAAAATAAAGTAAAATAAAACATTTACTAAATCAAAACCAGTAAACGATTTGATTTTCAAAATGGATCTCAAGTCCTTTTCGACATCTTAAGTTCTAACTCCCAAACCGTTTTATCACATATCCAAGATTATGAACACCAAATCATATCATCATCATGCATCACAAAGATCACAATTTTAAATCTAAACACATCACTTTAATCCATCGATTCAAGTCAAATGCTAAAACACAAGCTACCATATACATATACATCCAAACCATATCATAATCCAAACATTAACATCACATATAAATAACACATAACCAACATATATGCAAAGGCAACATCTTTCCAAAAGTTAGAAGTTTACTCACCGAAAATTTGCAAAACCCTTTTGAAAACTTGAAATAACTTTAGAACTATACAAAACTTGATCTTTGGACTTAAAACTTGGAAATAGTCTCAGCCATGGTAGAGTATTGCTCAGCTATGAAATGTATAGTTGAGGCGAGGACTTGTTTTGGAGAGGTGGAGGGACTTCAGATAATGTTGAATTCGCAAAACCAGACCCAAAATTTAGTCATTTTCTCTTGGATTTTTGGCCATGTTACTCTCGGAATATGGAGAAGTTGTCAAAGAGAAAGTTCTTGTAAATTCTCTTCTCTACCATTTAAAAAAAATTGCTCAATTTAGATTTGTTTTGAGGGAGATATGGTCATAGGAAGAAGAAATATTTTCGGACTTGAAAATAAGGTCCGAAAACACTCTGCAAATAAATAATATTTTAACGTGGCTAAGCTCAAAATTTGAAGAAGTGGTACAAATGGAAATTGTAGCCACTGGAATTTTCTATGGTTTTAGAAAAATAATTTCTCCATTAGGATAAGAGATGAGGAAGATATGATAAAATAAAGAGGAGGAAGAATTTGAAGAAGTGAAGGGCTATTTATAAGCTAGAGAAAAAGTAAATTACCTAAATGCCCTTGTCCTTTACCCTCCACTACCCTCTTTCCACCTTACCTAGCCTCTTCCACCTCATGTACTCACATCCACACCCTTGTTGCCTCTTCCCATTTCCATGGAAACATGTTTGAACATGTTTAAGTGCTCTTTGTACTTAATATTTCTAATGATGTGACAATTTTATTTTTATTTTAAACTTTATATACTTAGGTATGAATACATGTATACATACACTAATACACACATATATACATATACTGACTTATTTGCAAATGTATATACTTATGCTAAAGAGTTCATAACGTTTCCGATAACTTTTAGCCGACGAAAAATCGAAAAATGAATTACGGTCACATTTTCGATCTTTCTTCGAACTAAATATTTTTGTAAACAAATTTGAAAAACTATTTCACCATTTTTATTCATTATTTAACAGAATTTTATTTCCATTATAAAATAAGTTATTTGAATATTTAAAATTAATTAAATATTTGTAAATCAAAAGCAGTGAAATTCCGGGTCGTCACATTGAGCGCAGAGATTCTAGGTGATTTGCACCTGTTAGATAAGGGTTTTTCGCCTGATTATTAAAGGTGAGCACTTGAGTTGGATTCTTGCGGGGACTGAGAGATTTTCGAAGCGTGACTCCAACCATGTGAGGAAATTTCTATGGTCCAACCAAGGAGCCGGATCGGAGTTCGCATGAGAGGAGTCAAGTGGCCGACCCTAGTTTAACAAAGAAATCGTGCGAGCGAACAAAGGATTATATTGGGTATCGTATATTATTTTGGGTGATCTTTATTTATTGCAAAATTATTTATAGTGTTGTATAATTTAGAATTCTTGTAATTGCTCGGGAAAGGACTTCTCGACTAGTTTTGCGACGATTTAGATAATCTTCTAAGTGGCGATATAATACTTGCCTAGGTAAGCATCGTAGTACAATTAGTATATCATCCTTATCAACTTTGTGCGGTGGAGATGAGTTTGAACCCAAGCGAATCTAGGCGTTTATTGTTTGTCATTAGATAGCGATTTAATTAGTAGAATTTAATCTTTTAGAGAATGAGTTTTGTTCGGAAGGGAAGGAAATATTAATACTTAGTTCATTGGATTTACTCGAGAGTTTTGAGACTCAATGATCCTACATATCGTGTAAGTTTTCCTTTTTGTAGAGGGAGATATGATAGTCTTTCGTCGATTGTACTCGTGAAAGGAGTTACACCAATTAAGCATTATGCCCATATTAGATGTCGGACAGACTCGACAAGGTTTATAATTTACCATGCACATTTCGACTATTATTGGTCACCATGCGTGTCAGTATAGACTCAACAGTTTATTTCATTACTTTGCATGCTTGTTATTATTCACCGTTGCTTGTTGATTGTTTATCATTGCTTACTATTGCTTGCTGTTGTTTGATTGTTGTTTGTCATTGCTTGTTGTTATTTGATTGTTGTTTGTTACTGTCTGCTATTGTTGCTGTTGATTGATTTTCATTTTTGTTGATTTATCGTTGTTTCTTAGCTTGTATGATTGGCAGTTTATATGTTATTTATTGTAGCTTGTTGATTGTTTATCATTGCTTATTGTTGTTTGCTTTGTTTGATTATTGTTTGTTATTAATTTGTATTGCTAGTTGTTGCATGCTTTGTATTTTTGGTAATATGTTTGTAAATTATTATTGTCTGTTGCCAAGCGTTGTGTTTTTGGTTGCTCGTACCATAATTTAAATTTCTTATTAAAGTATGTCAGAGAGAGGGATAACGATAGCTGTCTAATATAGATCATGACATCTATGACCATTATAGGGGTCAAGATGAGATCTATACAAGTCTTTTTCCTTTTGATGTTAGTCAGAGTCAATGGTATATTTAGATATCGACTTATTTGAGTTTACTCACCAATCTGTAGTCATGTATGGTTGTGATAGTATCAATTACTACACTAAAACTATACATGTTTATTTTTTATGCTTCTTACACAAGAAATGCAAGTTAGAGCATGTTTGCACCTAAAATGGTCACAAACACCGAATAATAGTTGTTGTAGATAAGTAAGTGAAGAAAAGTAAAATTAAGCTGAGTAGATGAATAAGCAAAAAATAGAGAATAAGCAGTAATCAAAGATGCAGAAGTTTATAGTGGTTCGACGTTGTATGCCTACGTCCACTTTGAAGATTATCCTTTATTAGTCACTTTTGAATCTGATTACAACAGTAGAAATAAGTTAATCTTGATTATAATGGAGTCTCGAGTAACAAGCAGCGTAAATAAAAAGATCCTCAGAATGACCCATCAACACAGTATTTATAGATGAAGATGGCCAAATATCTCTCTGAAATTTCGGCTGAAGGGCCTTCAAAACCATATAGGCCCACTAGAGGGATCGCCATGCCTAATTCCCAAAGAGGAGGGATCGGTACCGATCCCTTATCTGCTTGAATTTTGGGGAGCGATCCCTATGTTGACTTCCTCATGAAAAAATATATTTAGCCTCCAAATATCATGTCATTTGTATAATTGTATCTCGATTTATTGCTTGATCTTTGATTCAACATGGTTTGTATGCAGCTTTTTGCCGATCCCTTCCAAGGGATATGTACCGAACCCTCCAACCTTGTCCTTTTGATGTGCGATCCCTAAGGTAGATTCCCTAGGGTCCTTATATCTTGCTCTTCAAATTTCATAGGCATTGGACTTGTAGATATTGATTGTTTTCAACGAGAATGCTCTTGTACTTTGAAACATGCCGATCCCTCTTGTTGGAGCCAATCTATGCCAATCCCTCATATGCGTTGAACCATATTTCATACTTTGAACATTCTACATTGCACATCTATCAATTCCATTCAACCCTTACTTCATATTATCATCTGTGCTTGACTTTTGGGCTCCACAATCATCACTCTGGATTCATCGACCTTGATGGCAATCGAATCTAACTCGTGCAATCAGTTCAATATCGCCAGGCGAGAATGTCAGATAACACTTGCCCCTCAAAGTACATCTTGTGATGAACATGACGTGCTTTGTATCGAAGTAAGTTAGAGTCACCGAAAAGAAATCTATCTAGCTTCCTGAATAGTTGTTATCCCTTTGTCGAATTATTTTTCCAAGGTGCTGAATTTCTCATTAATCGTCATGACGCTTGGTCAATCTCCAATGGTATAAATCCAGGGCTATATTCCATCAGTTAATATATGTAAGTCTGGTTCTGCAAATCTAATTAGTTTTGGTTATTTGGTCTAGCTTCAAACTTGAAAGCTTCAGGTTTGATTCCAATTTCTGTTGATTTCAAAAATTGATTTTTTGGTCATACACGTGCATGTTCATATACACGTCCTTGTCATTGGCTCCTAGACGTGTTCGTACTTTAATGGGTCATCGCCAACTTTCTTTTCATTTTGTATGTTTATGCTTTTTATAATTTTCACGCTTATATTCATTTGCATGCATGTTCATGGCCGATCCCCCACCCTCTATTCTTTCTCTCTCTCTTTTTTCTTTTTTCTACATGTTTTTTAGGGATCAACATAGGCTTAGCCGACTCCTTTCTTCCTTTTCTTCAAATAGAAAACTCGGACTGAACCCCCTTTTCATTTATTCCATGTCGATCCCTCCACATTGCCAGCCGATCCCTCCGTTTATCTTTATGTTTTAAGGCTCGACGCCTTTTATGCCAAACCATATTCCCTTGTTTTTCGTGCCAAACCCTCTTTTCTTATACAAGCTATCATTCTGCCTTTCTAACTTCACTTGCCTTATTTTTCCAACATCCTTCTTTGCACCAAACTCTTTTATTTCATTCACAACACTGAACCCTCCTAGACTTAGCTTGAAATCCCACTGCAATCTAACATGTCCCACGAACTCGCTCCCTTTCTCTTTCCACTTCAAACATTTCCAAATACTCACCCGCGTCTCTAACCCATACACATACATTGGTAAGGTTTTAAGTTATACTTTTCGATTTTATAATTGGATAACGGATTCCACGCCATCAGCAATCACGATGGTGCTTAATGGAATGATGGAATGGTGGCCGAAGTGGTCTGGAGGAGGTGAGTCATGGGGTGTGACAAGGCTGGGTAGAATAAGTATGGAGGAAGAAGAAGGGCGAGTAGAGGAGGGGTCGGTTGGGACATGGTTTATGGCATGGATATGTTGATCCCTCATTTGATGACGTGGGAGATGGGTCGTTATGGAAGCTTCTTGGGAGGATGGTTAAAATAGTGAAGTTGGAAGGATCAGTAGAGTGAACTTATGTGGGAGGACCGATGTTGGAAATTTGATGGAAGATGGTGGAGTAGAGGGATCGGTAGGATAAGGGGTCGACAAGCTTTGCTAATGTAAATGGATCGGTACTACTCCTTTGAGGAGAGGGATCGATTGAGTCGCTTTGGGATAGGGATCGGTTGATATAGGTCGGCATGTAGGGTTCGACATACATGTTTTTTTGAATCGAACTTGAAACCTAATCCAAACTTACTTGTTTGAGAAATTACTACCAATCCACCCCAATGATCTTGAACATAAGATGGCGATGAGCAGGACTTGCATATTCACTATTAAACCTGAGATTGAACAATCAAACCCTTGGAACTTTCAACGTGAACTAAAGCTTAGCATATGGATTTGAATGATAGGTTTCACACTTTGATATGCTGATAGTCCATCCCAAAGCTTTCACAATAGATCAATCTCTTCGCCAGTTGAGACAGTCAGCGATGACGGTCACACTGGTCGGAATCCAAAGTCTCATCATTTAACTTCGTCTTCTTATTTAAAGTTGTTTATTTCTGTTATACACTACATTACACCGCACTAGCTCACACTTAGCATGGGGGAACATGTAATTTTTCTAATCTTGATCGTCTACTGAGTATAGTTAACATGGACTTCAGATGCTTAGATCATTTATCTGCAATGTCTTCTGGACCAGCCTCGCAGCATAGCAATCCTGAAGCAAAGTTGAGCTCTACGACTATATCTAAAAGGCTTTTCCCTGGTCATCAGACCGAACAAATGGAAGTTTCTGGCCCGTTAGTCAACCTTTTTTCTGATGTTCCCATCCTCCCGACGGAGGATGTAAGTCCTACGCCCGACGCAGCAGTATGCGCCATTCCTTAGATAACCCGATAGATTCTCAAGCCTCCCGAATTGGTAAGGCTGCCCTTCGTAGGTTATGTTCCATCCATAGAATTCCATTCAAAGACATCCTGGTTCTTTCGATAAATGACAGGGCTCATTATCCCCCGAAGGGGTACACAGCATGCAACAAATTCATGTGCTGGGCCGGATGCGTTCCTCCTTTCAATTCTTTTATTCGGGAAATGTTAAGATATCTTGGAATAGCTCCTACTTAACTTCACCTGAACAGCTACGCCTTCATCCATGGAACTTTTCTACTGTTCATGAGTATTTTATTCTGCCCGCTAACTCCTAAGGATATAAGGTTCATTTCTAACTTTAAACGATAGTCAGGAAGTCCTTCCTATGTTTTCCTTGAGCCTTCACTCAACTGCCAAGCCTTAATGGGTGCTTGGAATGAACTTTCTCTTTACAAACATGAGTGGTTCTGATTTCGGTGTCCTCTTGGCTTCTCAAGGCGATGGTTAGAAGGATGTAAGTGTTGTCATCGCTTCACTCTTAAATCCATTAACCCAAGTCATATTTTTGAATCAACTAACATCCTGAATATCTACATGTGTCTGCTCACGTCCTGAGGGCAATAGTTTTTCAAGAGCGATTTCCGCAATTTGTGCCATCACTGTCGAAGATAGGGACATTAGACTTCTTGTAACTAAAGAGTTGTTATCTCTATTTGGGCTGCTGGAAGAGGGTCATAGTTGGGCTACCTAGAAGTGCTGCATTACCGAGATACATTGTAGGACAAGAAGGGGATGTCAACAACCATATTGTGCCCCCAGTCGAGGGGACTCAGGATGACGTTGAAGAAGGCGAAATTAGGCGTGCCCAGACTAATGAGCCCGGCGATGATGATGCAAGCCCCGGCAAGGCGCCTGTGGTCGAACGTCACAAGGCGTGCAATCCCAGGCGCCAACAAAGAGAAAGAAGAAATTGGCATATAAACTTCGTAGAAGAAAAACTGCTAAGGGTCCATAATTTGTTATCACTTTCGTTGACGAAGAGTCATCTTCCCAACACTTAGAAAATTCAATGAAAGGATTTTCAAATCTCCAAATCCCCAATAACATTATGACTTATAACTTCCCAAATATCAATATCGAGGGGCTCAATTCTCCCGGCAGGAATGGTGATGGCATTCTCCTTACCGACAGAGTAGAGAAAACGCCTATAAGAAAGGCTACAGTTACTGGTCTGTCAGGAGGGACACTAGGACACTTACGATCACGTGCACTCCACTACATGCTCTTCATCTATCTTTTGTATAATGTTTACTTATAAATTCTCATTTGGGATTTATAGGTGCAATGACTCAGTCTCGAGCTTTTAATCGCCTATGAGGCTCTTCGACGCATTATGGATCTAGCCACGGCTCTGAATCAGGTAGGCGTAGGGAAAGAGTTTACGGCCGGGGAAAAAGTCGTCATTCAAGGGAATCTTCTTCTTCCAAGCGTAAATCCCAGTCTTAGTCATTCCATCAGGAAGATCAGCCTAATCTTCCTGTTTATAGTGGAGATCAAACTTCCTATCAGGGACCTTAAATTGTCGTATCACACGAGCAGTATTCTAGTTCTTCCAGCTCTAGGCAATCTCGCGATTATAGATCGAGCAAGCATCCAATTGCCACTTCCGATCCATCTTTGCCGACCGCTGCTCCTGACACTTTCATAGTAGAGAAATTGGCCAAACTTAAGGCCACTTTCCCAAAAATCTATTTTGATGGGCTTAAGTTCCTTCCCTCATTTCATATGATCCCGGGGCACACCAAAACAAGCTCTCTCACAAGTGTTAATGAAGTTTTCCTGCAGAATGAGTCATTCCAGCACTTAGCAGAAAGGATCTCCGAGGTGTCAATCGAGCGTCAACATGAAATAGATCATCTCAAGCTAGAGGTGATCCATGATAAAGATATAATCAAGCACCAAGATAATTAGATATCGAAGTTGGCAAAAAATTAACCGAGGGAGAAAAGATTGCCAAGGAAACGTCTGAGGCAGTGATTCGTTTGGAAGCTGCCCATAAGAAGGAACTTGATGCCACCCTCAATCGCAGTGATGCACTTACTCTGGAAAAGGATATCTTGCAAAAGGAGAAAGATATTTTGGCCCGTCGCGTTGAGGAGCTTGAAGAGCTTCTTAGGAAAGAAAGGGAAGAGAAGATCGAGGCTCAAGAAGAATCACAGAGGTATTACGAAGAGGCTGTTGAAGCCAGGAGTCTAAAAATCAAACTTGACAAGTAATTTGCTAAAATAGAAGCCCTCAAAGAAGAGACAGGCTGCAAGGAGACGATAGAATAAATTGAAGCCTAGATAGAGGATGCTAGAGAGTCTAGTTGGAATGAAATTAAGGACATATTTGATCCCCTGATCATCGAATACAACGCTAAAGTCCTTATCCACCATGACTTGAGCTTTCTTGGTGAAGGTTATCTTGAGTCACTTGTCGAAGCCAGCGAGTATATTGTCTAGATGAAAAAGCGGGAGCTGGGTGAAGCCGAGTTAGATGAAGGGAAATTAGTGCGGGAGATCCTTTGCGGAAATGAACCCCTAGACCTTGCCGCTGGGTTAAGCCGAGTTAGATGAAGGGAAATTAGTGCGGGAGATCCTTTGTGGAAATGAACTCCTAAACCTTGCCGCCGCGAGACTTCGATATTTTGACATTTTAGTGCCTTTTGGTAAAGGGAATTTTTTTGTTAAATCCTTGCAGTCTGATCCCAAGGGCCCCTCTTCTTACCAAGAGGCCGGATTGTTAGTTTCTTTAGCCTGGGGCAAGATTTGAGCTACGGTCCTGATAAACCCGGTTACCAATCTAAATTACTGACTCCTATTCTAGAAGGGGCACTCCAGCGACAACCGAGAGCTAGCTGGATGTAGGTATTCCACTTTACTCTCCACTTTTCGAGAGGTTTCGTACTTCATGCCCAATGGTTTTAGGCTTATCTCCTTGTCTTGACAAATCTGCTAGTCTTCAGGTCACGGCCAAATTCCTAAAAGTGACGCCACCGTGGAGCAACAAGTGATATCAACAAAGATTCCGGGGCCACCGATGTTCCGGAGCCCAATGCTCAAGTCATCGGAGCACTCGACGATGATAAGGCTGAATATCTACTGATGGTGGATGAACTTGATGATGTTGTGATTACTAGTGTCTCCGAACATATTGACAAGATCAAGTTGAAGGAGTGCATCGAGAAGAAGGAGTTGCTGAAGTGAAAAGCCAAAGCTGAGCCCGCTGAGGTGGACATTGATGATCCAAATCTTTGTCCCACTACAAGTCATCCTGCCCGGTGGGTCGATTCCTAGAGAACTCCCTCCAAACTTCGAACACTCTCCCACCAAGGGCGGTGAAGGATCATTAATTTCCCATATTTTTTTATTCCATTGATTCTTAGTTTCCTTTTAAGCGTGTAGTCGGATGATTTAGTTTGTTTTCATTAATAAAGGCTTGAAGCCATCTTTTCTATAAATTACCGATGTTTCTGTGCCTTATAATCCGGTGGCAAACAACTAGAGTTACATTACTTTGTATGACATACGAACTCGCATAAAATAACTTGAATCTTCAAGTCCCCTGAATGCGGACTGGAGTACTCTAAGTCCCTGGAGCGCGTACTAGAGTATAAACGACTTGAATATCCAAGTCCCCTGAGTGCGGACCGGAGTACTCTAAGTCCCCACAGCGCGTACTAGAGTATAAATGACGTAAATCTCCGAGTCCCCTGAATGCGGACCGGAGTACTCTAAGTCCCCAGAGCGCGGACTAGAGTATAAACGACGTAAATCTCCGAGTCCCCTGAATGCGGACCGGAGTACTCTAAGTCCCCAGAGCGCGGACTAGAGTATAAACGACGTAAATCTCCGAGTCCCCTGAATGCGAATCGGAGTACTCTAAGTCCCCGGAGCGCGGACTAGAGTATAAACGACTTAAATCTCCGAGTCCCCTGAGTGCGGACCGGAGTACTCTAAGTCCCCGGAGCACGGACTAGAGTATAAACGACGTAAATCTCCGAGTCCCCTGAATGTGGACCAGAGTACTCTAAGTCCCCAGAACGCGGACTAGAGTATAAACGACTTGAATCCCCAAGTCCTTTGAATGCGGACTGGAGTACTATAATTCCCCGGAGCGCGGACTAGAGTATAGACGACGTAAACCTCCAAGTCCCCTGAATGCGGACTGGAGTACTATAAGTCCCCGGAGCGCAGACTAGAGTATAGACGACGTAAACCTCTAAGTCCCCTGAAAGCGGATTGGAGTACTTTAAGTCCCCAGAACGCGGATTAAAAAATATTCTAAGTACCAAAAATATAAAATAAGAGATGTTCAATTCTAAAGAATCTCCAAGCAATGTGAAAATTAATTGGAGGCTCATGTGACTCACAAGAACTTGAGTTTCGAACACAGTTATACAGAAAGCTAAAAAACAAGAGTCATTTAAAAGACGAAGAAACTGAACTTTATTTATTAATCCAAAATGCGGTTATACAACCACTCCTCCAAAAATCGGAGTCAAAAGTCTATCCACATTGACTACGAAGGTAAATAAATGAAAGTAATTACATGATCTAAGCTAACCCTCGTTAAACGAGTGTAGTGGCTACTTCTTCAATCTCTTTAATTTATTTTCCTCCTTTGTTTCCTCGGACGACCCTTCCCCCACGCGCTACGTTTTGCTTGCCAAGGAAGCGGTGTCAGGAGTGGGAGGAGGAACATCCATTGGTTTGGATTTGCCAGGAAGGATGACTTTCAGAGGCCTGTTCAGCGGGTCGTTAAGTTCTATTACTTGAGACTCGACCTTGATCTCAACTTTCTTCCTCTTCTCTTCGGCAAGCTGCTCCTTCATACTCACTTTCGAAGTGTGTTCTGAGGCGCCCGTGATTTCAATTTCATAACTCCCTTCAACGGGGGACGAAGTTTCAGACTTATCATCGTCGAGTGCCAAGATCACTTGAGCGTCAGGACCGGGGGTTACTCCTGCGTGAGTAGCGTCGCTCGCTTTCCCCATCTCCTCCTTGGCATCATCGCTCCTTGGAGTCAGTTCGGGATTAGAGCGGCCTGCATAAAAACACAAAGGACGAACATTAGAACACAATGACCTCTCGCCGAAAGCGATGGTTCTTTGAACTTTAAGAAGAAGAGTTTTGTACCGGTTTCTTGCTGGCCTTCAACCGTGCGAGGAGTCTCGCCCTCTAGAATGGGAGATAGCACGTGAATGCCGAGACCGGGGTCTTCCGGATCATAGCCGGCGTGTTGTTCGAACGGATCAAGTACTGGCCGATTGACCGATTGAGTAGGAGAGGGAGCTGAAGGTCCAGTTCCAGACGAACCATTTATGTCATCTTTCTCCTTTGATGGGGGAGAGCCTTTACTAAAGAGAGCCATAGCTGCAGACAAGTCCGATGGCTCGTTCCCCTTGAGAAACTCTTTCACTAAAGCATCCTCGTCGACCTCCTTGGCGCCCGACTCCACCTTTCTAATCTTTATTAAAGTCTCCCAAGCCTCGGCTAAAGATTCAAGGTAGCCCTCGCCTAAGAAAGTCAAGTCCCGGTGCATGAGGACACGGGCATTGTATTCGGCTATTAGTGGGTCAAACATACACTTGATCTCCTCTCTGCCGGCCTTTGCAGCCGCTTCATGGCGAGAGTCGATCTCTGCGGAAGCTATTCTCTTGCCCTCCTCACGGGCTTCATCCTTCATTGTCCTGGCCTTAGAAAGCTCATCGTCGAGCTTTGCCTTCAAGAGACGTTTGTCGACAATCTCGTTGCAGTATCGTTGAGACTCCTCTTGAGAAGCTAACTTCTCTTCCCTCTCCTTAGAGAGTAGCTCCTTCAACTCTTTAACCTGCAGGGCGAGTGCATCCCTTTCTTTTTGAATAGAATCTTTTTCTAAAGCCAGGGCCCCACTGCGTTGGACCGCATCGTCAAGTTCCTTCTTATGAGTACGAGTGACGGCCTCCGCAGTCTCCTTAGCACTTTGTTCTGCAGCCTCGAGCTTGGACTTGTACGAAGCGAGCTCTTCATCCTGATTTTTGATCATGCCTTTATCAAAGATAGCTTCAAGCTTCAAGCGGTCGATTTCCTGTTAACGCTCAATGGAGATTTCCGAGACTTTTTCGACTAAATGAAAAAACGCATCATGTTGAACATAGACGTCGTTGTTGCAAGCGATGACACTCTGCTTAACATGCCCCGGAATGTGATGAATTGCTGGAAGGAACTTCAGACCGTCAAAGCAGATTTTGGGAAATTTAGCTTTAAGCTCGGCCAGCTTCTCCTATATCGTTGGGTCTGCCGCAGGAACAGAGGGAGGTGGTTTTGAAAGTTCTGTTCTCTTACGATGTTCCCGAGATTGCCGTGTGCTTGAGGAACCAGAATGTTGATCTCGGGAAACATCGGGTTGAGACCCCTTCTGCGAAGATTTTTCTCTACCTTTCTCTGTTTGAGGAGGAAGATCGCGAGAGTATGAAGACTGGCTGTGTGATTTCTTTCGATAAGTCGACTCTCGGGCACGGTTTTCTCGGTCTCCGTAGTCGTCTCTGTCCCGGCGCTTACCGGTGCCTGATCCCGGCCCGAATGATGAAAAATGGATGAGCCGTGAAGACGATCAAATCCATGGGAGCATCCCATGTCACCTGCATAAAATGAAAATGATGACAAGTTAGAAAAGATCGGGGTGATGGCGAAAATTGAAGTGTAGGGTGAAGTGCACGTGTCCGTGTGTGTCCAGTGTTCCCCCCGAAGGACCAGTTTCTTTATCTTTACTAATAGGAGTTTTATCTCCCTGGACATGGGCTTGAGCGCCTGCATTGCCTCTGGCGGGCGAATGAAGCTTAAGCGCCTTTGAGTCGTCGAAACCATAATTGAGCAGATCATCAGGGATGGTGAGGTTCGACAGACCTTTCAGCGAACTTTCTTAGGGCTGAGGGGAAGGTTCTCTCTCCTCTGGAATAAGCGTGACATTAGACATTCCACCTACTTTCTTCCTCCTCAACTTATAGGTCATTTTCTTCTTTCCCATTGAAGGGGAAGATGACATCTCAATATCGTGGACTTCGACGGTCGGATCCTGAGTGGGATTAATATTTTCACCCGGTACTTCGGGCGTCTTGCCTTCTCTAATTTCCCCCTTCTGGCGTGTCAGGGGAATTACGCGTTGAAAGCCCAGCCTGCCTTTTTCCCTTGCCTCCAGCAGGTCTGGATAGAGTGACGCCTTGGGGAAGGTTTATTCGGCGACCTTCCGCCAACAGCCCGAATCTCGCAAGTGACTCATTTGAAATGAGGGATTTGATGTCCCGATCTTCTACGGGGAGAGCTCGGATAGTTGCCACTGCTTCAGAGTATCCGGAGCCTTCGGGACGTGGAGTGATACCTGAAAAAATGGATAAAAAGTCAAAAAAGATGCAGATTCCGCCAAATTCAAGTGTTGATCTAGAAAACGGACTTACTCCCTTCCACCCATCTCCTATCGAAATCGGAAGGACAATGAACATAGAACCACTCCTGCTTGTACCGGGCGAATTTGCTCCATGCCCTAGTCAGGATTTGGCATTTACTATATGGCTCCAGAAATATGAAAGACGGGCTATCCGACCGTCTCTTGAAGCGATAAATATAGCGGATATCGCCCGGAGTCGGAAGCCTGGAGAAGACACTCATAAAAAGGATGCAAGTGCCATATAAGAAAGCATGACTGTTCGAAGGCAGTTGTGAAGGAGCGATCTCGATATATTGCAATAAGTCGCGAAGGAAGGAGTCGAAGGGGCCGTGACCGGTAGAACCGGTCAAAGCACTCCCATCGTTCGGCATAGTTATGTCGTTTGGCATTTGTGTTTCGTTCGGCATAAGTATCACGTTCGACATTTGATGACTTGTAATTCAAAGCGCGTCATGTTCATCCACATGATGCACTTTGGGGGGCAAGTGTTACATGGAGGTTTGGGCCAAGTAACTAGAGGAACAACATAAGCATCGTTCGACATCCAGGCTTGCTTGGCATTAGGGGTACCGTTCAGCATTCGAAGGTCGCTCGGCATTACAGCCTCGACCGGCATTGCAGCCTCGACCGGCATTCCTGCCTCGCTCGGCATTCCAGCCTCAACCAGCATTCCAGCCTCGTTCGACATGGCAAGGTCGTTCGGCATCGGAAGCCTCGTTCGGCATTCAAAGGTCGTTCGGCATTCAGCCTCGTTCGGCATTCAAAGGTCATTCGGCATTCAGCCTCGTTCGGCATTCAAAGGTCGTTCGGCATTCAGCCTCGTTCGACATTCGAAGGTCGTCCGGCATCAAAAGTATCGTTCAGCATTCAAAGGTCGTTCGGCATTCAGCCTCGTTCGACATTCGAAGGTCTTCCGGCATCAGAAGTATCGTTTGGCATTCAGAGATCGTTCGGCATGAAGCCTCGTTTGGCAGAAGTCTCGACCGGCATGGAGCCTCGCTCGGCAGAAGTCTCGCTCGGCATTTGCCGTTCGACATTCATGGTTCAGCACACATAAGTTACTTACTTTGGGCTGAGGTATCTTGCTACAAGGCCCACCAGGGAAGTCCAACCCATCTTCGTCTATAAATAGAGAGGCAGGGGCACAGTGAAATGGACCTTTTTTCGAGAACACTGGGAAGACTCTACCGTTTTCAAGACTCATCCTTTTTACTTAGTAATTGCATTCAAGTAATTGGTGTACGGATTTTATCTGTAATCGATTATCAAGTAAAGCAATAAAGATTAACCTCAAAGTGGACGTAGGCAATTACGCCGAACCACTATAAATCTGGTGTTCTTATTCTCCGCATTTAACTCTGCATATTGCTCTCTGTTTAGATTTACTTTCTTCATTTATCTCTCTACATAATCTTTCTCAACGAGGTTAGTGACCAATTTTGGTGCTAACACTGATTATTGAGGACTCTCTAGAAGTCATACTCCGTTCACTAACAACATCCTACAGGCAGAGTACATGCGGAGATTTAATATGCCCAAAGTGCCTATCTATGAGGGAATAACCGACCCCAGGCAGCATATTATGAAATATGAATGGCTTATGGAGCAGCACGAGCCGATGATGCAGTCAAGTGTAGATGTTTTCCCATCTCTCTAGCAAGGATTGCAACCATGTGGTTCACTAGGTTGCCACTACGATCAATATCCACATTCAATGAGTTAGCAATAAAGTTCATGGAGAAGTTCTAGATGCATATTGCTCACCCTAAAGATGTTATGTCCCTCTCTAGTGTGATTCAGGCTCCAGGGGAGTCGTTGAAGGATTATTTGGAAAGATCCAATACGACCGTCATTAAAGTCATTAATTCGAACGATAACTTGATATTGATGGCACTGACCAAAGGGATTGACCTTGATACTGATTTTGGAGATTGGTTGGCTGGAAAACCCCTCGCTATGTTGGACCGCTTTTATGCAAAAGTCGCTCAATACTTGAAGAAAGAAGAGGCAATGGGATCCAGAAAGAGAGATGGTACTGGTCAAAATGCTGAAGGAGATCAAAGTAACAGAGCAATGAAGCAGCCCAGAGGGAGTTCTGAAAAAGTAGCAGTCAATGTGTAGAACAAACGTAATAGGTAGAAAAATGGCGGTGACAAAAATCATGATTGGAGACGGGATTCTAGGAGAGGAAAGTGGAGAATTCCAATGTTTGAGACTCACATAACATTGAACATGCCGTTGGAGAATGTCTATCTATTGACTTGCAATACCATGCAGTACAGAAAACCACTTCCAAAAGAATCAACGGAGAAACAAAAGATGACTGGGAAGTACTACAGGTTCCATGAGTTCTATGGCCATAATACGAATGAATGTCGACACCTCCAAGGTGTTATTGAGAAGTTGATTAATGAGAGAAAGTTAAAAGCAGTTTGTTAAGAACTCGCAAGATAGCAGGCACAGGACATCCGATCCCAATCAAGGACAAGTTCCGCCTAGTGCCGAGGCATACTGGTGGAAGATTGGTTATCAACACCATAGCTGGAGGACCACATCTGACATATAGAAGTTGGCATGAAATGGAGCGTTATGCAAATGCGATCAAACTTGTTAATCTTAAATGATGTTCGAACATGGAGGATGGAGCTTCAGTAAACAACAACATACTATGGTAGACGACATAATATTCAGGAGTAGTGATGTTGATAAGGTGGAGGCCCCTACGATGGATCCGATGGTTATCTCGACCATGATCGACCCCGCCTTAGTGAGGAAGATTCTGATCGACTGTGGCAGTTCTACAAACATAATTTTCAAGAAGGCTTACGACTAGATGAGGATGGAAGCCAAGGATCTAAAGCCATGTAAAGCCCGCATTCATGGCTTTAACGGTGTTACGACGGAAGCGGTAAGCTATGTCGAGCTACCGGTGGAGTTAGGAGAAGTCGACCGTAGGAGAGTACGGATGTTGCCGTTTGTTGTGTTGGACGTGGACTCTCCATATAATATTTTTATGGGCTGATCAGCCCTTGCTAAATTCCGGATAACCATTGCCCCTTGGTGTCTTACCTTAAAATTCCCAATTGATAATAGCATGGGAGTTGTAGATGGAGATTAGGCAACTGGACGTGCCTGTTATGTGGTTGAGTTGAGAGATGCTCAGCAAAAGAGAAGGGAAAAGGTGTGGAGAAGCCTATCTGCACCCAAACCAATGTAGATTTTCAACCAGTGTCCAGGCCTTGGCTCGGGCACCACAGTCGGTTCTATAAAGATAAAGATCCACGAGATGAAGAAGAGGAACCCAGGGAATTCTAGGTTGCACTTGCCGAGCTGGTGATCGACATCATGGTCAATCACGACAACCCATCATAGGTCCTGAAGATTGGATCACAGCTCAATGCAACGATGGTGAAAGAATTAGTTGGTTTTCGCCGAGCGAATCTTGATGTGTTCGCTAGGACCCATTCTGATATGTGTGGATTTCGCCAACCATCATGAGCCACACATTAAATATCGACATGAGGATTGTCCCGGTGAAGCAAAAATGACACGGCATGGATCCGCAGAGATTTGCCGTGATTAAAGAGGAGGTGAATAAACTCAAAAGTAATGGGTCTATTCACGATGCCCTATACCCAAAATGGGTCTCCAGTCCTGTACATGTAAGAAAGGAAAACGAAAAATAGCGGCGATGTGTTGAATATTCAGTTCTGAACAAGGGGTACCCGAAGGACAGCTTTCCACTTCCATGAATTGACCAGCCGATGGACTCGACTACTGGACGTGAATTACTTTCATTTATGGATGCATACTCTGAATACAATCAAATCTCGATGCACGTCCCTACCAGAAGCACACCAGCTTCATAATCGACCTAGCATTATACTGCTATATGGTGATGCCATTTGGACTAAAGAACACCGGAGCTACTTATTAGAGATTGGTCAATCGGATGTTCAAAGACTACATTGGGCGATCGATGGAAGTATTTGTGGATGATATGCACATAAAGTCACGACGATCAAACGACCACATCGATGACTTAGCGGAGATGTTCAGTGTTATCCGAAAATATGGAATGAAACTCAATCCCTTGAAATGCTCTTTCGGTATTGCATCAGGGAAATTTTTGGGTTTCATAGTCAACTCTCATGGAATCGAAGCCAATCCCGAGAAGATTCAAGCAATTCGAAACATCGGAGCACCAAAAACAATCAAGCAGGTACAAAGCCTAAATGGGAAGGTCGCCGTAACACCCCATATTTTTGGTAACATTATTTAGGATATTTAATTAACTAAATAAAATAAAATAATGTGTTGATTAGGGGATTGAGATTTGATTTTAATTAAGGGGTAGTCGTACCATTTAAACAATGAATTAAAATAAGAGTTAAAATGTAATAGAGGAGGGGTAAAATAGGAAAGAGATCATTCCTATATCCCTAAACCTTGGACGTGTATCTCAATACACGTTTATTTCATTTTGAAAATTTTATTTTAGGGCCAGCCACCATTAACAAGAGCAAGGGGAAAAAGATAAAGAAAAGCTAAGGAAGAAGCTTAAGCAAACAAAATCCATTCACATCTCAATCTCTTTAAATCTCTAAAACTAAGGTGAATAATGACTATATCTCAAATTTCTTATTGTATTCGTTTTAAGATGAAATCCAAACTTATTTGCAATGATTTTCCATGTTTTTTAATGATGGAATGATTATATATACTTGTTGATGATTTATGTTTGTTCATATAGACTTTATGACATGTTTTAAGGTGAAAATCCTATCAAATGACATCCAAATGCCTTGCAAATTTTTATATAGACCAGAAATGATATTTTAGAGATGGATTTCAATTTTCAGAATTTATGTGGATTTTATATGAATTTTCTAGTGAAGAAAATGTTATTTTGGGTTAAAAAATTTTTACGGTTGGATAATTAATTTTTTGGGATTGAAATTTTTATATGTTGGAAAACATATTAAAAGTGATTTTCTGGAATTTTTGCAGAATTTTCCTAATAGTTTTAATGGGTATATAAAATTATGGTATGAGACTTAAATGTTTTATATATCTATAGAAAGAAGAAGGGGTATTTTGTAAAATAATTCAAATTGTTATTTTTGGGAATTGGCAGTACTTTTAGAAAAGAGAAACTTGCAACCAATCACAATTTGACAAACAAGGCAGGTGAGGTACAAAGAAGTAATTTAAAATGAAAAATATACATGTTTTTCACCATTTCGAAGCTTTCGGCCCCAGGCATTCGCCTCCTTACCTTCACCTCCGACTCCATCGAAGTCAATGCACGTGGTATCAAGTAATTGGTATGTAGTGAATTGGATAAGAGGCGGAATGCATCGAGTCGAAACCAGGGGTTCCGAAGGGGTCAAAGCGCTACTTAGCTTTTAAATGAAAATGCACCTGCTTGGTTTCGACTGAATAGCTTTCGACTTGGTTGGCTTTCGACCAGGTCAATTGGTTTTAAAAGAATGGTTTCGATTGGGTTGCGCTTTTGTTTTACATTACTGCTTTCAACTAGGTCGAAACCCTTAGCTGCCACCTTTTTACCTTTCGACCCAAATGGTTTCGAAAGGGTTGCTTTACTTTATAAACTTGATCACTTCTCCAATTCTTTCGAAGGGGTGGTTTCGACACCATCACTTTTTTACTTAGGAATGCTTTCAAAAGAATGGCTTTCGACTTAAATGGTTTTAATGACCCTTTTTCTCTGTTGAAGTATAACCCAAATGGTTTCGAAAGAGATGGTTTAAATGGTTTTGAAAGGTATTTTTCCACATGTTTTAAATTGAAACCAAGTGCTTTCGAAAGGTTTGTTTTTATAATGGTTTGATGCTTTTGAAAGGTTTTAAAGAAAGGTTTCGAAGGGGTGGTTACCCAATGGTTTTGAAGGAGTTGAAAGGATTAAAAGGAAAGGTTTTCCTAAGGTTTCGTGAGGCAATGTTTAAAGGTTTTAAAAGAAAGACGTCTAAGGTTTTTAATGCTGTTGAAAGGAAAGTTTTTCAGTGGTTTTGAAAGGTTTTTGAGGATGGTTTCGAAAGGAAGGTTTTGGCCTTTCGGCCAAGATTAAATAAAGGGTTTTACTTGGTTTAGAAAGAGGTACTTTCAATGGATTCGAAAGGGGTATTTTCAAAGGTTTAAATGTTTTCATCAACCAAGATTTAGGCAAAGTGTGTGTGTGTGTGTATAACATGGCAAGGTGATTTTGAGTAAAGCATAGAATATATATTTTCCTTGTTTAAGTTTGACTTAAAGGCTTTAAATCATTTTGAAAAGGTTTTCAAGGAAAATTATGGGAAGGGATCCCTAAGTTAAATGACTCAAATATTAAAATACCATATAGGACTGGTGTAGGGTCGGGCCCTATACATTAACTATTAGCCCCAGCTAATTTTGTCCAAAATTCCAGTGTGTAGGGCTTTGTCACAGGTAAGGCTAAAATTAGGATTACACATAGAAGGAATATATGTTTGTATACAGATAGGTTATTGGTGAGCCCTCAAAACCATTAGGATCAGGTGACTCTGGGAGATGTTAAGTTAGAGACAGACCATCCAGAAGAGAAGTATTTAATAGATAGTTAAGGACAGACCATCCAAAAGAGGAGTGTCTAACAGATGTTAGATAAATTTTGATATATTGTCTAGTAGGCCTGAGTCAGCCAAAGGTTAATAGTTAGCCAACCAAAACTATAATGTTTGAACATATAGTTCATTTATTACCAGATATGTATGTTTTCATAATGATGCTTTATAGATTTTAACCAGTTTCTGTTGTAGGAAAAGATTTGCAAAAGATATGTTTTAAAAGGATGTTAGTGAGGGGAAACCCGTTCCGCTAAGCCGCGTGGTCTCACTTAACATTTAATAACCAAGATGTATAACACTATTCACACCAGGCTTTGTGTCTGACTCGAAGTTTCTATTTTTCCATTAAACTCTCGGGTGCTCAAAATTGATTTGAGTAGGCTGAGGGTTGAGGTTTTTAGGTTTTAGTAATTTTGGTGAATAAAGCTTCTTGAGATGAGCAGGTGGCTGATGGATAGCTAATTAGGAGTTACAGTTTTATTCTGTTTATTCCGCTGTATGTATTAAGTCTGATATGACTATATTAACTCTGATTTACCAAGGGGCATTGTCATATGTCGCTCATGGTGTATTTTGCAATTGATATATTTGATCATTGCCTGGGAAACGTTAAGGGATTATGTAACTTGGATATGAATTATTGTTTTGAAATGTAATCAGTAAAACGTTATTTTTTTCAAATATGTAATTTTTTACATATTCAAGTGCTTTTGATATTATGGATATCATTAGCATTACCGTATTTTGTCACCAGAAGTTAATACTATAGATGATTGCAACATCTGTAGCGCTTAGCTTTTGGCCTCCAAATACGAGATGTTACAAATTGGTATCAAAGCATAGGTTTATAAAAAAAATTTAGACTAAAAGTGATTTTGAAAACATAATCCTAAGGAATTAGAGTAAAATTGGGGTATGGGATAATGCTATAGTAACATACTTGTATTTGCTATATATAAGTATACGCTTTAGCTCCAGACTCCTATCTTTGTTTGGTTATTCTTCTGTATCTCCTGAGGTTTGAATACAGATATGGATGGTAGAAGAGGAAGAGTTAACCCGGGAGGGGAAGGCATCAATGGGAATGCCAGACCTAATGCGAGGAGAACCCAAGGTCAGGCACAAGCAGAGAATGTGGGTGTGCTAGTCCCGCATGTTGGGATGGAAGCTATGTATCAGTTTTTCATGAATATAATGCAAGCGGGTGTTTCTGTTGGAGTAATGGGAGGAGGACTTTAGGAAGCTCTAGTTGTCAATGATTATGCTAAATTGAGTGGAGATTATACTAAGCTTGGAGGAAAGCCATTTATTGGAACTAAGGATGCTATCGAGGTGGAAAATAGGTTGCTGCATTGTGAAAGGATATTTGCTGACTTGAGGCTCAATGCTGAGAAGAAGAGGAGGTTGGCATCAAGACAGCTTCAGGGAGCTGCTTTATTTTGGTGGAATAGTGTGATTGTGGCAGTGAATGAGGAGACTTTGACATGGGAAGAGTTTAAAAGGAGGTTCCAGGAGAGGTTCATGTCGGTGATGGTGCAGTCTGTTTTGATACGGAAGTTTGCCGAGATAGAACGGGGAGAGATGACTGTTCTGAAATATGCTAGCAGGTTCAAAGAGTTGGCTAGATATGGTTATGCCACTATTGACACAGTGATGAAGAGGAATGAGAAGTTTATTAGAGGTTTAAAATGTGAATTGGCCAGGGCTACCTTACCGCATATTAGAGATCCCTGTGATGTAGTTGTTGAGATGGCTTTGAGACATGAAGATATGTTTGCTTGTCAGGAGAAGAGTAGAGTGAAGTAGGTCTAGGTTGGGCAAGGCCAAAAGAGGTAGTTCTTTTGCAAAAAGGGTGCTCAGAAGGGTGGAGCAGCTAAGAAGGGGAAGTCTGAGGTGATTTGTTTTAAGTGCGACAAGAAGGGGCATTTTGCTAATGAGTGTCATACTGGGAAGGCTAAAGAAGTGATCGAGAAGAAGAACATCAGGTGCTTCAATTGCGATCAGATAGGCCACTATAAGAATCAATGCAAGGAGCCTGCTAAGGATGGGAAGGTCAAGGTGTATGCATTGGAGCCTGCTACTTCGAAGCTAACAGCTCATGAGAAAGGAAAGGCAGTTTTGGGAGGTACGCTTCAGACTCATGGTATGTCTATCAGCGTTGTATTTGATACTGGTGCATTGCATTCTTTTATATCTAGATGTTTGATAGATAAGCTTAACCTAAAACCCACAAATTTAGTTACTTCCTTACGGGTTGCAAATCCAATAGTAGGGTATGCAACTCTAGTGTTGAGATATGATCAGTTAGGGTTTGACTTGTTAGGTCATACATTTTTTGTGGTTTGCACGTGTTTGATTTAGTGGGGTTCAAGATTATTCTTGGGATGGATTGGTTAAGTTAGTACGATGCTAAGATATTTTGCCATGATAGGAAAATATCACTTAGACACCCTGATTGTAGTGACGGGTCGTTTATACCATAGAAGTTTCTAGAGGTGAGGTGAATGCCTTGTTGGGTGTTATGGAATTGGAAGATGAGCTGAATCAAGTTTTCGTGGTTAGAGAATTCGCAGATATTTTTGAGCCTGTAGTAGGATTGCAACCGAAACGAGCCATTGAGTTTTGGATAGATTTGGTTCTAGAAGCAAAACCCTTGAGTAGGCCGCCAAGCAGGATGACCCCTACAGAGATGTGGGTGTTGAAGGTGCAGTTGGTGGATTTAGAAGGAAAGAGCTTTATCAGGCCGAGTAGTTCACCTTGGGGAGCAGCCGTAGTATTTGCTAAGAAGCCGGATGGATCGTTGAGGCTATGTATCGATTATCGTAAGTTGAATGAGAGGATGATAAAGAATCGATATACATTGCCAAGAATTGAAAATTTGTACAACCAGTTGAGTGAAGCCAAGGTATTTTCTCAATTGGATTTGGCAATGGGTTTCCATCAGCTCAGAGTAGCATAGGATAGTATACCTTTGACGGCATTTAGGACCATATATGGATCGTACGAATGGTTAGTTATGCCGTTCGAACTAACTAATGCGCCGACATTCTTTGTGGATTTGATGAACCGAGTTTTCCGAGAGCACTTGGATAGGTTCGTATTGGTTTTCATAGATGATATTCTGATATATTCTAAGGATGAGAGCATGAATTTCATCTTAGAGTGGTGCATGAGACGATGAGGCAACATCATCTGAAGGTGAAGTTTTCAAAGTGTCATTTTTGGAAGAAGAAAGTGAAGTTTCTTGGTCATGTAGTCTTAGAGAAAGGGTTGTCAGTAGATCCGACTAAGATTGAAGCGGTGAATAGTTGGAAGAGACCCGAGATAGTAACTGAGATAAAGAGTTTCCTTGGATTAGCTGGTTATTATCGGAGATTCATTAAGGATTTCTCGCAGATAGCAGCACCGATGACCAAGCTAACGAGAAAGGATGTGAAGTTTGTGTGGACCGATAAGTGTGAGGAAGCGTTCCAGAATTTGAAACAATTATTGAGCCATGCACCTGTATTGGTTGTTTCGAAAGGGAATCAGGATTTGGTGGTTTATACAGATGTGTATGGAAAGGATTAGGAGCTGTGCTGATGCAAAGAGGTAAAGTAATTGCCTATGCTTCTAGATAGCTTAGACCATATGAGGTCAGATATCCGACGCATGATTTGGAATTGGCTACAGTGATATTTGCTTTGAAGGTGTGGAGACATTACCTTTTAGGAAGAGGTTTGAGTTATATACAGGTCATAAGTCGCTAAAGTATTTATTCTCTCAGAAGGAGCTGAACATGAGATAACAGAGGTAGTTAGAGTTTATTCCCGCTTCTGATTTTGGGATTGAGTACACACCAGGAAATGGTAATAAAGTTGCAGATGCACTTAACAGGAAGCATCAGAATGCAGTGTTAGCGAGTGGAGAAAGTGTTATATTAGCTTGTTTAGAAGTTCGATCGGAGATGATCGAAAGGATAGCTTCTAAACAGGAGGAGGATCTAGTGTTAGCTGAACGGATCAGGAAGTTGAGAGATGGAACCGAGAGTGATGACTTGAAGGATTTCAGCCTTGACCAGAATGGGTGGTTGAGAAGGAAAGGAAGATTATGTGTTCTGAGTGTAGGAAACATAAGGAAAGAAGTTTTGGAGGAATACCATCGTTCGAAGTTTACTATCCATCCAAGAGGAACTAAGATGTATCAAGATATGAAGAGAAGTTTCTACTGGGAAGGTATGAAACAGGATACTGGCTTATGGGTAAAGCAGTGCTTGAATTGCCAACGGGAAAAGGATGAACACCAGAACCCAAGTAGATTGCTTCAGCCATTGGATATTCTAGTATGGAAATGGGATTCTATTTTTATGGATTTTATTGACGGGTTGCCAAGATCTAGTAGGGAAAATGAAAGTATATGGGTTATAGTGGATTATTCACGAAGAGTGCCTATTTCATTCCAAGTAAGTCAACTAGGACGACACTTGTTTTGGCGAAGTTATTTATGAAGAATGTGGTTAAATTGCATGGAATTCCTAGTAGTATTATTAGGGATAGAGATTCTTTGTTCACTAGCTAGTTCTGGAAGAGTCTACAGGAAGTTTTGGGATCCAAGCTCAAGATGAGTACCGCTTACCATCCACAGACAGATGGGAAAACGGAAAGAGTTAACAAAAACTTGAAGGATTTGTTAAGAGCTTGTGTTCTAGATTTCAGGGGATCATGGAAAGAACATCTGCATTTAGTCGAGTTTTCGTATAACAACATTTATCAAACTAGTATTGGGATAGCACCATTTGAAGCACTGTATGGAAGGCCATGCAAATCTCCTGTTTGTTGGTTAGAGACCGAGGATAGGTTGGTTCATGGTCCATATTTAGTTAGAGAAGCTGCAGAAAAGGTTGAGGTCATTCGAGCTAGAATGAAGGAGGCTCAGTCTAGGCATAAGAGTTATGTAGATAGAAGACTGAAAGACTTAGAGTTCCCAGTTGGAGATCAAGTTTTCGTCAAGGTGTCATCGATGAAGGGTGTGATCAGATTTGAAAGATCAGGGAAGTTGGCATCGAGGTTCGTTGGACCTTTTCCTATCGTTGAGAGGATCGGAAAACTTGCATATAGAGTTGAGTTACTGAGCAGTTTGGCAGGAGTCCAAGATGTTTTCCATGTTTCTCATCTCAGAAAGTATGTTAGAGAACCGTAGACTACTATTGCACCGACTGTGATAGAGGATTTAGTAGTAGAACTGGACTTGACCATAGTTAGAAAGCCAGTTGGTATAGTTGCGAGAGATGAGAAGAGGCTCAAGAACAATACAGCCAGATTAGTTAAAGTCCGGTGGAGTGACGATGAGAGAGACTGTACTTGGGAGACTGAGAGCAGGATTAGAGATGCTTATCCTGATTTGTTTGATGGTATGTTTTACCTTCTTGATTGATTCGTTGTGTACCTTACCGTAATTTCGAGGACGAATTCTTTAAGAAGGAGAGTCTGTAACACCCCATATTTTTGGTAACATTATTTAGGATATTCAATTAGCTAAATTAAATAAAATAATGTGTTGACTAGGGGATTGAGATTTGATTTTAATTATGGGGTAGCCGTGCCATTTAAAAAATGAATTAAAATAAGAGTTAAAATGTAATAGAGGAGGGATAAAATAGGAAAGAGGTCAATCCTATATCCCTAAACCTTGGCCATGTCTCTCCATACATGTTCATTTCATTTTGAAAAATTTATTTTGAAGCTGGCCACCATTAACAAGAGCAAGGGGAAAAAAGATAAAGAAAAGCTAAGGAAGAAGCTTAAGAAAACCAAATCCATTCACATCTCATTCTCTTTAAATCTCTAAACTAAGGTGAATAATGACTACATCTCAAATTTCTTATTGTTTTCAGTTTTAAGATAAAATTCGAACTTATTTGCAATGATTTGCCATGTTTTTGAATGATGGAATGATTATATATACTTGTTGATGATTTATGTTTGTTCATATAGACTTTATGACATGTTTTAAGGTGAAAACACTATCAAATGATATCCAACTGCCTTGCGCATTTTTTATATAGACCAGAAATGATATTTTAGAGATGGGTTTCAATTTTCTGAATTTTCTGAATTTATGTGGATTTAATATGAATTTTCTAGTGAAGAAAATGTTATTTTGGGTTAAAAATTAATTACGGTTGAATAATTAATGGTTTGGGTCTGAAATTTTTATATTTTGGAAAACATATTAAAAGTGATTTTCTGGAATTTTTGCAGAATTTTTCGAAGAGTTTTAATGGGTATATAAAATTATTTAAGGTATAAAACTTAAATGTTTTATATATTTATAAAAAGGAGAAGGGGTATTTTGTAAAATAATTCAAATTGTTATTTTTGGAAATTGGCAGTACTTTTAGAAAAGAGAAACTTGCAACCGATCACAATTTGACAAACAAGGTAGGTTAGGAACAAAGAAATAGTTTACAAGGAAAAATATACATGTTTTTCACTGTTTCGGTGCTTTCCGCACCAGGCTTTCACCTCCTTAGCTTCGCCTCCGACTCCATCGAAACTAATGCACATGTTATCAGGTAACTGGTACGTAGTGAATTGGACAAGAGGCAGAAGGCTGAGTCGAAACCTGGGTTCCGAAGGGGTCGAAGCGCTACTTAGCTTTTAAATAAAAATGCGCCTGCTTGCTTTCAACTGAATAGCTTACGACTCAGTTGGCTTTCGACCAGGTCAATTGGTTTTAAAAGAATGGTTTCGATTGGGTTGCACTTTTGTTTTAAATAACTGCTTTCGACTATGTCGAAACCCTTAGATGCCGCCTTTTTACCTTTCAACCCAGATGGTTTCAAAATGGTTGCTTTACTTTATAAACTTGACCACTTCTCCAATGCTTTCGAAGGGATGGTTTCGACACCTTCACTTCTTTACTTAGGAATGCTTTAGAAAGAATGGCTTTCGACTTAAATGGTTTTAATGAACCTTTTTCTCTATTGAAGTATAACCCAAATGGTTTGGAAAGAGACGGTTTAAGTGGCTTCGAAAGGTGTTTTTCCACATGTTTTAAATTGAACCTAAGTGCTCTCGAAAGGTTTGTGTTTATAGAGGTTTGATGCTTTTGAAAGGTTATAAAGAAAGTTTTCGAAGGGGTGGTTCCCCAATGGTTTCGAAGGAGTCAAAAGGGAACATTTTTCTGGTTATTTCGAAAGGATTAAAAGGAATGGTTTTCCTAAGGTTTCGAAAGGTAATGTTTAAAGGTTTTAAAAGAAAGATGTCTAAGGTTTTTAAAGCTTTCAAAAGGAAAGTTTTTCAGTGGTTTCGAAAGGGTTTTGAGGATGGTTTCGAAAGGAAGGTTTTGGCCTTTCGGCCCAAAATAAATAAAGGGTTTTACTTGGTTTAGAAAGAGGCACTTTCATTGTATTCGAAAGGGGAACTTAAAAGGTTTAAATGTTTTCATCAACCAAGATTTAGGCAAAGTATATATATATATATATAGATATATATATATATATAAAATGGCAAGGTGATTTTGAATAAAGCATAGAATATATAGTTTCCTTGTTTGAGTTTTATTTAAATGTTTTAAATCATTTTGAAAAGGTTTTCAAGGAAAATTTTAGGAAGGGATCCCTAAGTAAAATGACTTAGATATTAGAATACCAGATGGGACTGGTATACGGTCACGCCCTATACATTAGCTATTAGCCCCTGCTAATTTTGTCCAAAATTCCAATGTGTAGGGCTTTGTCACAGGTAAGACTAAAATTATGATTACACACAGAAGGAATATATGTTTGTATACAGATAAGTTATTGGCGAGCCCGCAAAACCATTAGGATCGAGTGACTTTGGGAGATGTTAAGTTAGAGACAGACCGTCCAGAAGAGAAGTATTTAACAGATAGTTAAGGATAGACCATCCAAAAGAGGAGTGTCTAATAGATGTTAGATAAATTTTGATATATTATCTGGTAGTCCCGAGTCATCCAAAGGTTAATAGTTTTCCAAACAAAACTATAATGTTCGAACAGATAGTTCATTTATTACCAAATATCTATGTTTGCATAATGATGCTTTACAGATTTTAACCAATTTTGGTTGTAGGAAAAGATTTGCAAAAGATATGTTTTAAAAGGATGTTAGTGAGGGGAAACCCATTCTGCTAAGCGGCGTGGTCTCACTTAACATTAAATAACCGAGATGAATAGTACTATTCACACCAGGCTTTATGTCTGACTCGAAGTTTTTGTTTTCCCCTTAAGCTCTCGGGTGCTCAAAATTGATTTGAGTAGGCCGAGGGTTGAGGTTTTCAGGTATTAGTAATTTTCACGAATAAAGCTTCCGGAGATGAGCATGCGGCTAACGGATAGCTAATTAGGAGTTACGTTTTATTCTGTTTATTCCGCTATATGTATTAAGTCCGATATGACTATATTGACTCTGACCAACCAATAGGGCATCATCGTATGTTGCTCTTGGCGTATATTGTAATTGATATATTTGATCATTGCTTGGGAAACGTTAAGGGATTATGAAACTTGGATATGAATTATTATTTTGAAATGTAATCAGTAAAACGTTGTTTTTTTGAATCTGTGATTTTGTTCATATTCAAGTGCTTTTGATATTATGGATACCATCAGCATTACCGTATTTTGTCACTAAAAGTTAATACTATAGAGGACTACAACATCTGTACCGCTTAGCTTTTAGCCTCCAGATATGGGATGTTACAGTCGCCTCCCTAAGCCAATTCGTCTCCAGGGCTATTTGACAGATGTATTCCTTTCTTTGATTTGATTCGGAGAGGGAAGAGAAACTTTGATTAGACACGTGACTGCGTCGATGCGTTTCAAGGTCCAATTGACCACTTAGAAAGACCTCCCATCTTATCCAAGCCATTGGACCACAAAGACTTATATATCTATTCAGCAGTGTCGGTATACGCCATAAGTGCTGCATGGTTGCACGAAGAGAATGGGATCTAGAGGTCGGTGTATCATGTAAGCAAGCAGTTGACATGAGCCAAGAGAAATTACCCAAAGCTAGAAAAGCTCGCGTACTGCCTATTGATTGCATCATGAAAGCTCCGCCCTTATTTCCAAGCTCACCCTATCAACATCTACACTGACTAGCCGTTACACATGTCCTACAATGACCTGAGACTTCTGGAAGGTTACTCAAATAGAATATTAAATTAAGCCAATTTGACGTCACTTATCTCCCACGGAGAGCCATCCAGGGACAAGCATTGGCGCACTTCATAGCCAAGTTCACTACAAAAGACGGTTCTTCGGAGAGCAGTGAGAGTCGACTGTCCGATGGAAGATGTATATGGACAGTGCATTCGATGATCAGTGTTCTGGCGTCG
This sequence comes from Allium fistulosum, assembly GCA_030737815.1. NCBI lineage: Eukaryota > Viridiplantae > Streptophyta > Magnoliopsida > Asparagales > Amaryllidaceae > Allium > Allium fistulosum. The sequence goes on from CM060904.1 coordinate 474,200,029, forward strand.
GAATTGTGTTAGTGACTCCTGAGGAACCATAGATCTGCTACGCTCTAAAACTTGACTTCCCTGTAACAAATAATAAAGCTGCATTTGAAACCTTAATTACCGGGCACAAACTTGCCAGAGAACTGGGAGTGAAATCCTTGCAAATATTTTGTGACTCCCAGTTGGTTGTATACCAAGTCAGGGGGACTATCAGGCTAAGTAGAGGCGGCTTGCTACTTATCTTGGTCGAGTCCAAGAGTTGCTGACCGATTTTGAGTATTATACCCTCACACACGTTCCTAAAGAGCAAAACAAGAAAGTCGACTCACTGGCCAAGTTGGCAAGTTTTGGGTGTGCACCGCTAATGGGCTTGGTCCCAGATGAAGTACTTAACTCTCCATGTATTGACCAGATGGAGATTAACTGGGTCTTAGAAACGAAGCATGAAAAGGAGCTATGGATCACTCCTATCAAAGGCTATTTACAATGAGGATTCCTTCCCGAACGGAGGAATGTAAAACGATAGGACCTCCGCAAGGCTTCGCGCTCCAAGAAGGAGTCATGTATAGAAAGGGTTTCTTTGTTCCCTTGCTTCGGTGTATTGCCCACGACGAACTTCAGCGAATACCGAGAGAATTCCATGATGGAGAATGCGGCGATCACACTAAGGGGCAGCCACTAGCAAAGAAGATACTCCACTATGAGTATTACTGGCGGACTGTCAATCAAGTTACTGTTGATGACGCTAGATGATGTGAAAAATGCTAAAAGTTTGCTAAAATTCCTAGAGCCTCACCGATGGAAATCACACAAATGGTCAGTCTATGGCCATTTGCCACTTGGGGCATTGACATCATCGGCTCCTTGTCTATCTCTAAAGGTGGTGTAAAGTACTCCATCATAGCAGTTGATTACTTCACTAAATAGCCCGAAGCCAAACCTTTAGCCATGATCACAATGAAAAAAGTAATCAACTTTATTGTCTAAAACATCGTCTGTCATTTTGGTCTACCTCGAGCAATTGTGACCGACAACGGGACCTAATTCGATAGTGTTGAATTTAAAGACTTCTATCGCCCGCATGACATTTAGAAAAGATTTGCGACAGTTGCTCACCTTCAAGCTAATGGATAGGTCAAAGCTGTTAACAAAATCATGATGTTCGTTCTGAAAAGGCGTTTGGAAAAGGCCAAAGGCAAGTGGATTGATGAACTCCCAACAACATTATGTGCCTACAGAACCACCACAAGTCCACGATAGGCCATACTCCATTCGCCCTTGCTTACGGCTCCAAAGCTGCCATTCCTGTTGAACTCGAATTCCCTTCTAATCGGGTGACCTACTACGACCCTAGAACGAATAGAGATCTCCTCTTAGAATCTCTAGACTTAGTAGATGAGAAGTCCAAAGAAGCTAAGTTGAGGGCAGCTGCACATCAACACTGAGTCGCCAAATACTACAACGCTAAAGTTCAACATAGGACCTTTGAAATCGGCAATCTCATCTTGAATGAATATAGATCTCCTTTTGGAATCTCTAGACATGGTTGATGAGAATCATGAAGAAGCTGACTTGAGGGCAGCTGCACACTGACACCAAGTTGCCTGATACTACAACACCAAAGTTCGACCTAGGACCTTTGTAATTGGCGATCGTATCTTGAAGCGGATCTTTTCTATCCCTGCACACATGAGTTCGACATGGGAATGGCCATATGCCATTGAACAGAAGCTTGGAGATGGAACTTTCAAGCTAGTGACTGTTGATGGCGTCACACTTCTAAGAGCATGGAATAGTGAGCATGTAAGATGCTATTTCACTTAGTTTTTTTCATTCAATAGTATTTATTTTCTGAGTTTTCTTTTGCATTTGAATTCCAAGTTAAGTAATAAGAAATATTCCGTCAATTCTTTTCAATGGGCAATAAAACTTGAGGTTTCTTCCATATCTGTGAATTGTATGTGCATTATATAATAATTGTGATATATGACCAACTTACACAAACACGTACGGGCATGTACCGAGGGTTTGGTGCCGACCAATTACTTAAGTTCATAATCGAATTAAGAAAAATGAACGCGATTCGACCATCCACCCATCCATCAACCAAATCATTCCCACTTGTTGATGGGACAAACATGAATTAAAGGTAATCGTGATATCACAAATCACTCATCAAATATAACCCCAGACTTGGGGGCAAAACAATCAACTAAGGAAATTGTGGTTCGACGATTTTTCGAAATAACTCTAAGTCCCAGAGTGTGGACTGGAGTATAAACATTAAAATGGTGCGATCGACCGCCCACCAACTAATTCTAATCCCTAGAGTGCAGATGTGAGTATAAAAAAATAAAGGAGTGTGATTTGACCACTCGACAACTAACTCTGATCTGGATATGACAAGAGGGTTATAAACTCATTGCGGATGGAATTCGACCATCCACTAATTAACTCCGCTAACCCGAGATTGGGGGCAGGAGTATGATCGCTTAACTGCTGGATTCGATAGAGTAACACTAAGACTCAGACTTAGTGTTGGTTACAACTCGAGGCCGCGACCGTATGGAGGCCTTGAGGTGGATCTATCGGATGAACACCGGAATCGACGGGTGGCCAAATCACATTACAACTGACATAACAAGCGATAAAAATACAAGCACACAGAGTGGAAAACATAGTAGCTCAAACACTTAAACAAATTCACATAGATGTGAAGTCGAAGCAAAAAAGTTTTTATTCACACTAAATTTGGAAGTGAAATTACAAAATTACTTAAAAGCAAGAGACCAAAAGCGGGGGTCGTACCCGCACAAACATAGCCAACAAAAAATAGTGATCTAAGCTATTTACAACCTAAGCCGATACAATGGCTATTTTTTTTCCTATCCCTCCTGGGCTTCTTAAGGTAGTTTCTCCAGAGCTTTCCACTTTGTTTTTCCTCTTTTACTTTCCAAGTACTTGGAGGCCGAGTTCATCAATGTACTTTGAGGCATGAGCATCTGGACCCGGAGTCTTAGTTGAAGAAGCATCTGTAACCACCTGTGATGTAGTGACCACTACAAAATCGGTTATTGACGACCGCTGCCCTAAAGAAACATCATCACCTGGGATTTGAGCAGGAGCAGATAGACCTGCAGGTTGACGGGAACTAGCAAATAAGCCCAGAACTATTGGGCATGGAGTATAAACCTTCTCAAGCACTGGAGAAGTAAGTGATATACCTTCTTCCAGTTGGCTTTCAATTGTGGGCGGAGTGTTGCTTTCTTGAATTGGAATTGGCACAGTAGACTTGAAGCGGGGCTGCTTCGAATCATAGTTCGCATCCCATCCCAAACCAAGAGAGATTAGGCACCAGTTGGCGGAATCGTAGGAGGATCTTTGGGACTGGATCCCAAAGCTTTGGCATTATATTTCCCTTTGCCGGCGGTTGCTGAGACATCAAGCAAACTAGGCCTAGCAGTGATGAGATCTACAGGTTCTTCATCATGTAGAATCTCTCGCACGAGCTGCTCCTCATCCACATCAGCACCATCAAGAGCTCTCCTCCTCATGTCAACAACCTAGTCTCAGGCCTGAACTAAAGATTCAGGATAGCCTTCTCCAAGGAAGCGAAGGTTGAGGTTAATGAGGACCTTTGCATTGTACTCTACTATCAAAGGATCAAATTGCTCCTTGATCTCATTCCTACCAGCTTTCTTCACCTCCTCCTTAAGGGCTTCAATCTGTCCTCTGATCTCATTTCTACCGGCTTCCTTTGCCTCTTCCTTAAGGGCTTCGATCTGAGAAAGCTCATTATCGGCCTTAATCTTCGCCTGACGGGCATCAACAATATCTTTGCAATATTTCTGAGACTCCATTTGAGCCTCAAGCTTTTCATCCTTTTCCTTTTGGAGTTGTTCCTCGATTTGCAAAACACGAAGGGCTAGAGCAGGTTTGTCTTTCTAGAGGGCATAATTCTCCAAAGCAAGCACATAGCTGTGTTGAACGACAAAGTCCAATTCTTTCTTATCCGCCACATCCAGGCAGTCGACCGCTTCAGAAGTCTCTTTAGCCCTCTTTTCTACTTCAGTTACTCTTGTGGTTAGTCCCTTGAAATCTTCATCTGGATGTTTAATTATATCCTTGTCATGGATCTCCTTAAGTTTTAGGCGATCAATTTCATGCCTTCTTTTCTCCGACACCTCAGAAATTTTCTCGTCCAAATGTTGAAATGCCTCATGCTGAATATAAACGTCATTGACGCAAGCTAGCATGTTTGCCTTAGCATCTCCTGGAATCAGGTGAATAGGAGGAATGAACTTTTACCCGTCAAAGCATATCTTTGGGAACTTGGCTCTGATTTCGGCCATCTTTTCTGCTGTGTTAGCATTAGGAGGTACGGAGATTGTGGAAGGATCATGAGTGATAAGAGAATGCTTACATGGTCGGCCTTTGAAAGATCGTCGAGAATCGGAAGAGCTTGAGCGATGCTCGGGTGCAACAGCTGAGGTAGGAGTATAGGATGATGCCTTGTCACCATTATATATGGTAGGATGGGTACGAGCATCCTAGCGATGAGATGATTGAGATTTTGACTATTTTTTGGACGATGAATCTCTCGAGTGATAGTTTTTCCCAATAATTGCCCATATCAGAGTGCCTACCAGAATCGAAGCCACGGTAGGACCCATAATAAGGAGCATGGGGTTTTGATGAACCTCTCAGGCGATTGATTGCATGGGAGCGTACCATGGCACCTACAAACCAAACAATAGTGTATTAGTAAAACTTGAGTGGAAAATCGACAAATATCGTGGAGTGAAGTACACCTGAATGTGAGTGTCCTAGTATTCCTCATGACGGACCAGTTGCTGGAGCTTTGCTCGTTGGAGTAATATCTCCCCTGCTAGCAAGAGGAATATCAGCATCAACTCTAACAAGGGATTCTAATCCCTCAAGATTAATATTGTGAAAAACATAATTCTCGACATCTGTTGGTGTCGAAATGTTTGACAATCCCTCAAGTATGTCTTCTTTAGGCAAGGAGGTAGGTTGATCATTGGTAATAGCGGTTGAGTTGGGCTTCTTGGAAATCTGCCCTTTGCAAAGATTAACATTGAACCTCTTTCTTCTCTTCTTCTCTGAGCAGTAAGCTGGGGGACTTAAGAGGATCCTGCCATAAGTTCGTGACTTGAACTCACATCATCCCGACCAGGCTCATCAGCATTGACCCTTATTTCGCCCTCCTCAATACCGTCCTGAGCATCCTCCACTAGGGGCATGAAAAGAGTAACATCAACCGCGGGGACAAACGGGTTAACTCCCCCCTCAGCATTCACCGATAACCCAGTGCTTAGCCCTTCCTTTAGTAGGCTAAAAGTGAAAAGACGCTCGTCGGTGAGAAGAGATTTTATACCCCTATCCACCGCCGATATATCTCTAAGCGTTGAAACCGTTTTTGTGTGACGGTTGTTGTTGTCCTTGGAAGGATGCTTGCAAGATTCAAAATATAGCTTAGTCCAAAGTACAGTTTCGATATAAGGACTTAAAGTTGAGAAAAACGAAACTTACGTCCTTTCAGCCATCATCTTACGAAGCTAGGTGGGCAGCACACATAAAACCACTCATTTTTGAAAGCACTAAGCTTATTCCACGCGCCCATTATGACCTGGAAATTAGAGGCTACTTCAAGGGAACTGTAGCAGAGGCTCCCTTTGTATCGTTTTGAAAGTATAAACGAATCTGACATCTTCTGGTGTCGTCTCATGAGATAAAAACCGAAGAAATAGAATGTACGTATAGTGCATAAATGCATAGCCATTCGGATGTAATTGGGTTGGTGCTATTCTCAAGTAATTCAACATCTTCCAAATGAACGTGTTAAAAGGTGGTATGGCTCCTGCCCAAAACATAAATTTGTTACATGCAGTATATCCCTCCGGATGCATGTAAGCTCTGCCCTGATGAGTTGGGACTCGTACATCCTCGAACGAGAGCCTATGTTTGACACAAAGCTTGTTGAGAGAGGCCTCCTTGACCTTCGATGCTAAGGAATATTTCGGGTCATTCAAAAATATCGCATCTTCTAGAGTGTCGTGTGCCGGCTCTATGATTTCTTCTTCCGGGTTTACGAGAACTTCGGGCACTTGTTGAGAGTTTTAGGCTGTTCTGAATGATGGCTCAGGGTATGTCTTTCAGAAATTGTAGCGGAGCTCGGTTCAGCATCGGATCCGTCGTTTGCAGCAGTTTGCTCTGAAGACATTGTAGCCAAATGCCCCAAGCATTTGGAACCCATAGCTGTCACACTTAACAGATGAGCATTGTTAGAAAGACAACCTGTACCACCCTGTGCGAAGTGTAAACTACTGCAGTGTGGCATGGTGTTTTGCGATGCAGTGATGAACGATTTAGAATTAAAATGGCAGTAAAGATGAGATACTGGGATTCGACCGTAGTATCGCCATCACTGGCCATCTCAATTAGCATTCACATCGATTGGTTGTGGATTTCACATAGGGACCAAGATCAGACATCAGCATATTGGAGTGTAGCATTGTTTGAGTTCATGTGTCTAGGTGTGCTAATGTTCAAGGTTGAATTGGTCGAAGTGTGCAAGTATGCTTGAGCGAGGCCAAGAAATGGCTAAGCATGCCTAGACATAGGGATTGTATATGATCCCTCATCAAGGCTGCTTTTCCTCGTGACTACCGATCCCTCAACCTCATTCAATGCACAACCCATCGCACTTTGATCCCTTCACGCCTACTATGACCGATCCCTTTCCTTCAAACAATTCAACCGATCCCTAAGTCTAGCTGCTATCGATCGCCTGACTTTAGCAATCCCAAGCATTACAACCGTGCCTCACTTCACCTTCTCCGACTCACTGCTGAACCATAGGTTAAAGCTAGCAACATAAATGACCCCAAATTGCATGCCAAATTCATCATTATATCGCCATTACATCTCGTCGTTCACGCATATAGCAAAAGCAAAACCCTATTCGGAAACACATAATACAAAGTAGAATCACATACAAATCAAAATCGAGGCCTATCTATGTAATTCAGCTAAGTAAGGGGAATGTGATTGGCCTTGGTTGATTCAAATGTCCAAAATCAGATCTGGACTGTAAATTAGGGGTCAGTGCAATAGGGTTTGAATTAATGGCGAGTCAATCAAGGATAGTGGTGAGCGTGGAGGCATAGGCTTTCAGGAGATTTAGGGTGTTAGAGATGATGCTAAGATCAAAGAAAGGTGGGAAGGTTCGGGTTGACTGAAATGAAATGAAGCAAGATGAGGAAAAGAAATTAAGGCCTTTCCTTATATATTGAAGCGGATCACATTACTCTAGCTTGAAGTAGTTAAGTACACATAACCAAATGGGATCAGGTACGATCCCTCCTATAGGGGATTGATTCCGATCCTTATTTTTTTAAAAAAAATTGTGCATGAAAGTTAACAATAAAAATTGCAATACCATTGCAATTAAATTCAACTACTTAAAATAAGCAATGACCCATACGTGTGTGAACGCGTTCGAGAGCCATGGACAAAATGTGTTCGTGAACGTGCATGTGTTCATACCCAACATTCTATTTTTTGAATCGACAAAAATTGAATGAATTCTTACCCTGAATTATTAAAAAAAGATCTTGTTCGGTGACCAAGGCCTACTAACTCGATCAACAAGTACAGTGGAATCAGACCTAAACAATAAATCGAGAGATTCCATCCTAGTTATAGACTGGTAAATATCAACCAAACGTCGCAATAGACAAAGAGGGATACGACTTCTTGGAAAAACAATGAATAACTCGACGAAATGATAATGACTGTTCAATGGAATCTTCATGGCGGCTCTGATTTGCTTTGATTCAAATCACATCATGTTCAAAAATAGGACGTACTTTGAGGGGAAAATATTATCTAGCCTTTTGGCTTGGCTACGATCAGACTAATTTGGCAAGGCAGATAGTTTAAAGATCGAGCATAAATGGAAACGAATTAATGATCAAGTGAAATAAAGAGATGGGATATACAGAGCATTCTAAGTATGAATGTATCTTGCCTAGGTAAGGGATCGGGTATGATCCCTCACCCTAGGCAAGGGATCAGATCGTATTAATCCAACAGTTCAACTCAACGAAAATCAATCAATATCTTAAAATCCAGAAGAAGAATATGCACACAATTTTAGGAACAATAGGCTAACAAGCAGGGAGACCTACTAGAAGGCTTGTAGTGTGCCACTTAGCCTCTAGAAGAGATCGGGGTTGATCCCTATTTATGGGGAATTAGGCCTTGTGATTTCTGGTGTGACCTCGTCTACATCTCGAGAGTATGCTATGGAATTTTAGGAAGATATTTATTTGTCTACACCTATAAATACAAGGTTGATTGTTCATTTGAAGGATCTTTACATTGTTATTTCCTTTGTACTCCATTGTAATCTCGGATTCCGATCCAACCCCTCTTGTATTCATAATTCAAAGTGATTAATAAAGTTATTTCATCAAAGTGGACATAGGCAATCAATGCCGAACCACTATAAATCGCCGCGTCTCTATTTTTTTACTTTTTTGCTATTTCCTTCTATTTTCATTTGATTTTCTTTATTTATTTCTCTACAATTTATCTATTGGATGTTTGTGCCAATATTCGGTGCAAACAATAATGGAGGCCGAAACTTCAACCAAGCTAAGAAACTGAGAAAAGAGTTCCAAGTCATAAAGATTCCTCCATTGCCCCATTCACATGCTCAAATTTATACATTGACCTAAGACATGGTTAAGTATCCATTGCCAAAGACAAGGTCCAATCAAGGAGAGCTGGATTGAGGAGGTGCATATTTCTTATATCATAAACAAAATAGTCAGTTTGAAAAGATGACGTGACAGAACCTAATGTTACTTTGAGGAGATTGATAAGTGTTGTGTTTATCACCCCCAGAATGATACACTTATAATAATAGCTCAAGTTGGATTATCTGAAGTTGCTAAAATAACGGTTGCTACTGGAACTAGCGTAAATATCGTCTTTGAACATGCTTTCAAAAAAATGGACTTGCCCTAAAGCGTACTGATACCTAGCCCCACTTTGATATACGAATTTAGTGACGAAGGAGTTATCCCTTCTGTGAATGTAGCTTAATAGTACAAGTAGGTTCGGGACAATGCTCCAAAAATTTTAAGATAGTTTTGATGGATGTTCCCTCAGTGTATAACACCTTTTTTGGAAGGCTTACTTTGGATGCGATTGATGACCATATCTTAACTAAACACTTGCTCTTGAAAGTTCCCCATAGATAATAGGAAAGGCTACGTAAATGGAGACCAGTGGGTTTTTATTATACTATGCAAGTCTAAACATGATCAATAAAAGGAAAACTTCTGCATATGACAACAGTGTTAAGAATATTGCTAGTATCTTTGGTGTTGACAAAAACCGAAGGGGCGAGGGTAACAACTTCAACTTAATAATTCGCATGGAAATCGTCGAGGCCGAGGCCGAATGATTTGTTAGTTAAGTAAGTCCGCTTATTGAAACTTTTGGGTACAACCGAAAGTTCTAAAGAATTCCCTCAAACGTATCTTATGGAAGTTCAAATATAGGAAGAATCATCCAAATGCCTTACCATCGGGAGTGGTTTATAGATGTACAAATTGGATAAAGCAATAAGTCTTTCAAACAAAAGAGGAATATGCTTATGCTATACAAGAGATTTCAAATGAGGAAAAAGATATTAAACTTGAATTAGACCCATAAACCAAAACCGAAAAAAGCGAATGCCATTGAAACTCTTGATGAAGTGTGCATTAATTCAAAACATCCAACAAAAGTTATGAAAATTGGGACTTATCTTCACCTACAGTGTTTTAGTGAGAATTTTCTTTTCTCACAACACCAACTTAGTTGTAGATTAATTATGGTGCTGAATGCTTCCGTAATTAGGAATTAACAACTTTGATTGATATTAAATTTGCCTTAAAAAGAAATAATTATGTTGCATAAGCTTACACAATTAAGTTTGTGTACTTTAACTATTTGCTAAAATGTCGACTTCAATTTAACTATCAATTTCAGTCAAATCCAAACAGAATCAGGTATAGAAAACAAGCTAATAAATGCAAAAAAAGTAAAGGACACAAAAATTTACGTGGTTCATATGTTAATGAACTATACATCCATGGGTATTTTCTTTATCTCTTATATTCTTCTTAGTACTAGCTTTTTTGGATTTTAATGGAAGATAGTACAACTTTTTATAGTATATCTTTCTGGGAGAAAAATGCACGGTTCCCTTTCACAGCTATAATGCCTTCCTTTTTATAGGAAGTATGGGATCACGTGGATTGCTGACATCATAACCTCGTATTCCTCCTGATTTGCACATACATACTTTATGCAAAATAACTCCATTCCCCTCCTTCCTATTGTGAGCTTATTTTCCTTTACTCTGTTAGCAAAAAGGGTTTCTTAGGCTATGATGGGTTTTAGTATATCCAAGCTATGAAATCTCTCTTTTCTACTTTACCTCGTAAGAGCCAGAGGTGGGCTGATCATTTTTTCTATGTTTCTAACCTAGACGGTTTCATTCATTATTTTCAAAAGCCTAGTACTGGCCTTGTTGTTTCTACTCCTTTAAAAGACCACACACATACATATACTTACTTGTCCTTCTCGTTTAGTTGATTGCCCCAGTTTCTCAAAAACTGAATGGGAATTATTCATTGCTTGAAGTGAGACTGTGCTAACGCTTGATGAGGATGGTCGAAAGTGCTTCTATCTCTTTGATGAACCCTTATTATGCAAATTCAGCTTTCTGCATGCACGCCATCATTTTTTGCGTTCCATCTTTGTTTAAATTTTTGATAATATTACGCCAAAGGATATATGTTATGGTTGTTAAGTTTTTATTTTTCTTAGCTGACCGAGTATTTTTTGCTTGCGTTTTGCATATCATTTATTTTAACTTATCAAGGTGTTCTTGAACTGTGCAGGCACTATGTCAGATTTATGCTTTTGCTAGGAATAATATTGTTAAGAAAAAGAGGCCTGTAGTTTACCTCATTGCTTCGGAGAACATCTCCAAAATGATTAGGCATGACGACCTCTACCACCCTATGGTCATTTCTCCTACTGCAACTGCTCAAGTTCATCCTCTATTGGTCGCTCTTCATTTTCATTTCCTTCCTTTGTTAGAAGAAGGTGCTATTTGGGAATTAGCAGGGCAAATGGAATATATCGTTATATATGATCTTATCGCCCTTCCATCAGCCTCATTGCCCTCCTCCAGCTTGTCAACCAGGGTGGTTTTCACAAGCTTACATCGTTGTGGCGTCCAAGTTAGTATATTTGACTTACTTGTGTTATAATATAGAATTAACCTTTATGTGTTATGGCATTAATGTTTCTTGTATCATCTTTTTTCGGGGGCTTTCCATGGCTTTGGAGTTTAGCAAGCACATCGAAGCCTTCGAAAATGAGCAACAAGCGCTTGAAAATAAAGTTTTTGATTTGAAAATTAAACCAGGCAAGGTTGGGCTAAACCTCGAGGTGTGCTAGAAAAGGGAAATTACATATAAAAAGAATGCTAAGGATGTTGAGGAAAAATCAATTGAAAGAAACTGAAGAGAGGGTGTATGCATTAGAGCATAAATTATCAAAAAAAACTACCGCGACAATCACTTACAACATTCTTTATTCAGTTTATGTGCAGGTGATGTGGCAATTCTTTGCTGAGCGTCTTGATGATGTTGATGCAGCGGTAAGCTTGGATTTTCTGGGATAGGCTAATCTCATTAAAAAATGCCAGGATTAATGCCAAGATGAATGGGTTAGAGATCTCCAAGCGAAACTTGGCTTTCCACTAATTTCTTTGCAGGACACTTTGAATGACTACACTCCAGAATAGGTTGTGACTCCTACACTTCAATCGGGTTTTGCACAAACTTCCAATGGTAAAACTGATGGCTCCACTCCTAATGAAGTAAATACTCAATTTTTAGAATAATCTTTTCTCTGTTTGGGGTTCAATCTGATATATGTATTAGTTTTAAACAACTTTGGCATTTTCACATGTTATTTTAGATGGGGAGGACTAGAACTTTGTAATAAAATCAAGATCTATGTATGAAATTTTTTGATGCTATGTTTAGTCCTCTACATTTCTTGCCGATTGTATATGGCAAAATTTGTATGCACTTACATACATGCATACATACACAGACACACACACAGACACACACACTGTGACGATCCGGAATTTTAGATATTAGGAAATGAAATATTTAATTGATTTTAAATATTCGAAAGGTAGTTTTAACTTGAATTTCAAATATCACTGTTTATTTGGTAATTAAATTATTAAGTTAAATAATTTGAAGTTGGGTAAAATGTTGAATCTGGAGTTTTAAGCCTGTTAAAAATAATTTGAAGGCTTGGAAAATTTACATTGATAACACTGAAGGTGATAGAACTTTTAAAATTGAATTTAAAAGTATTTTGTTCAGTTTTGAAATTATATCGTTTAAATTGATATTTAAAAATAGCCTTCCGGGGTACAGTCTTGGATTTCGACGAAACCAGTTCCATTGGATCCGTAATATTGTACTATTATCGGATTTCAATTTTCGTAGCGTTCGGAGTTGTCGTGTGATCGTACGATAGGTAAACGCGCTGAAATTAATATTGAATTTAATTTAAATAGTCAGTTCAAAAAGCTATCTTCTCCATACGATCGAATTAGGACTCGAAACCATTTCCATCGCATTCGAAATAGGGGTATAACCTTATAAACGCCTAGCGGCATGCCTCGATAGGAGTTTGAAATTTTGAGTTGCATTTATCGAGATAATTTGAATTTAAATTTGAAATATATATTTATATTCTGGTCAAATTATTCACATCAGCTGAAATTATATCCACATCAAAACTTTTTCTCCACTTCAGCTTTTACGTTCTTCACGGCACTGTAGCCTAGAAAAATTTTCACGCCTGTCCCCCTCTTTCAAAACATCATCTGCCTTCACTTCTCCTTTAATTAAAGCACACATCTTTTCTTCACAGTGGGGAACGAAAAACAAAAATAAACAATGGCCGAGCGAAATCAATCTCAGACAAGTCGCAACTGTATGTTTTTTTTCGTTCAAACCAAATTCTCCTCGTCTTCTTTCTCCCAAAATCGAATTGGTCTAAAAAAAAATCGAAAACGGTTTCGATTTAAGCTTTAGGGCCGAGACTTTGGGGAATTGTTAGATCGACTTTGGGTTCACGAGGGTTGGCTGCGATGAGGGATTCGCTCACGGTAGCAGGCGATGGAAGGGATGATCGTGGTGGGCAGTGGACTGAAGCTGGACGTCGACGAAGTCAGACGCGGCTTGGGTACTGGAATTGGGAGTTAGGATTCGCATCGAGGTATTTGGATTTCGCGACGTTCGCATGTGCGAGGAGCGATTAGGCGTACGTTGGCGGCGGCGTCGGCATCACGATGTGGAATCAAGCTCGAGCAGTACGTGGGTTTCGCGGTTGAGTTGCGGCGACTGGGAGGTAACATTCATTTAATTTAATTTAAATAAATTAATATATGGATGAATAGTATAGTTAAATAGAATTATTTTTGTAGTAAGGTATGAAGCATATTTTAGTTATATGTTAGAAAATTTATTTTGCAGTAAGCTGTATATAAAACACCTCTATAATTAATTTGATATATAGGTTAAAGGGAATTTTATTTTCTAGAATTTAATGTATGTATATAAGTTTTTGAAAAAAATATAGGAAATTCAAAATGTTGGAAGTTTAGAATTTTTGAATCTAGATAAATTATTATTTTTTTAAAATATTTATATAGGTAGTTTCAAAATGAAATAAATATACCTATACACATTTTTAATTTACTAGTTATTTTAAACAATGGATTTGATGATTAATTTGTTAAATTAACCTATTTGATTTATTATAGTTAATAAAAGATTTTTAAAGGGAAATTATAAGTTTAAAATTAAATTAAATTATTAGTAAATTAAATTTGTTAAATGGTAATAAATTATGTGATTAATTCAAATGTTAATAAATTATCTGATGTTTATTCAAGGTATAAATCGTGGAGAAAATAATCGAGATGGAAATGGATTGCAAACCTAAATCAAAGGTGAGTTAATCTCACTCATCTGGGTTGTTATTTAAATTTAAATAGTTAAATTTAAATATTAGAAATGAATGATTGAATTGATTAGATGTGTTATATTATATATAGTAGTATATAGTGTATATTGGAGTGATTGATTTCCCGCATTATATAGCGGATGAGACCCTATGCACCGTATAATAGCGGATGATATTTTATAATCCCATATACCACGATATTCCACCTTGAAGTGGAATTGGTATTGTGCTAACGTCTGTGGATGCAGGGAAACAGGTTGGAGGGATCTAACTGGATTCCTTAAAATTATTTAGATTGTTTAATATTCTGTGTTATGAATATTTGATATTCTGTGATTAATTATATTGATCATATTAGGAATTGGAATTTATTGATTACTCTGGCTTGGTTATATATATATATATTGGAATTTGAGAATTGAAATATACATATACATATATATATATATGAAGTTTGGATTTTTAAAGTAAAGAAAAGGGAAACTTTCAAATAAAATAATTATAAGGAATTTGGATCATTTAAAATGATTTGGAAGAATAAAAGTCGATTTTTAAATTTGTAACAAATAAATCCAAAGTATGGGAAAGAGATATTTTGAATAAATAAATTCAAGTGATAATATTTATAGGGTGTAAAGAATTTATTTTAAAATTCAAGGTTTAAATTTATTTAAAAGGGGATAAGAAAGGAATTTGGGAATCTAAAATTGGTATTCTCAGTTAAAAAGGATTTTTAAATCATAATAAGAAATAAAATTTGAGGTTAATGGATTTTGAAATAAATGGAGAAAGTAAGGAAATTTATTTCAAAATGAATAAATTGGAAATCAATTTGGAAATTGATTTAAGTGTTTCAAACCCTGGATTTTTAAAAGGGAATTGAGATTTTGAAACTTATAAACTGAGTTTATAAAGTGAAATAAATTATCAGTGGATATTTAGAATCATAAATTCAAGGTGGGAATTTATAAAGGAATGTGAATTTGTTTTAAAATAAATAGAGGTTTATTTTAAAAAGAGTGTGGAAGAAAAGAGAATTTTCCTGAAAAGCCAAGATGTTTTCAAAACAGACTTTTAAATAAAAGTTTGAAAGTTTGTTTAAAGGAATGTTTTAAAGAAATTATTATTTAAGTTGTTTAAATTTATTATTTTTGAAGTTGTTTAAATTTTAAAGGTAAACATTTATTTAAAGAAACTATAACAGTAATTAATTAAAATGTTTAACTAGTATTATGATTTTAAAGATAATTATTAATATTTATATTTTATAAGATAGTCTTACCTTAAAGATAGTTGGGTTAAAGTTTTATTTGAAAACTTGTATTGAATTTCATAACCCTTATTTTAGATTTAGTATGACCTAACTTTTATTTTAAAAGAAAAATAGTTTATGTTTTATAAAGCAGTTTTATTTGAAATATTGTAAAAGTATATATATATATATATTCAATAAAGTATTTAAGTAGTTTTAATTTAAATGTTTTAAAGTATATTTTATAATAAAGTGTTTTAAATTATTTTAAAATCTAAAGTATTTGTACATGGTGATTTCAGTGGAAATAGAAAATATTTGGGAAATTTATTCCGTGAGAGGAAGATGGTTTGAAAACTGTTTTCAAAGGATTGAAAATGGAAATATATCTTGCGAAGATATTTTGAGGTTAATAAATAATTTGGGAGAAATTATTTATTGTTTTATGGTTGTTGTGAATGTTATTTGATAGTTAAATAACCGACTATCAATATTGGCCAAATGCGCTGATCGTTTCGAAGAGACCGGGATCGGGAATTATTTCTCGAAAACCACTTCGATCCGGTATGTACGTTTTTTTATGGAAAACAAGAGTTTGGAATCGAAGATGGAGTAGTGAAGTGCAAGGGCTAGTCGCTACTAATCCTGAGGGTGATTCCAAAATGGATGTAGTAGGAGTAGTGCCTTCGGTTCCGTTCGAACCCGGGACGGACTTGTATGGATGAATGCTTTAAAAACATCGTCAGGTGGACGATGAGCATTCTAAGTGAAATGGTTCTAAAAAGGTAATGCTTAGCCTCGAACCTCATCAACCAGGAATGACTGAAAATCAGGGGTTATGCAGCAAGGCTAAGTAGGTAGCACCCATTAGGGTGAGGTCATCCCTGTCTAGATGTTCCTTTTATTTCGGCTGTGTGGTGCGGTTGCTGATCCCAGCCGCAGGGTGATCTTACTCGGAATTATCCAGTAAGGGGTAGTTCCGGTCTTGTGTTGCAGGGGATCGGGCGTGGTCCTCGGTACGTTGATCTAGACCAGGTACTGTGACAGGTGGTACCCCAGTGCCTAGTCATTAGTTGGAAATCCATTCTCCCTACGTGCCTTTACGGTTTTGTTGTATACCTATTAGCTGGAATTTAATAGATGTAACAATTTCGGCTATTTGAATAAGTATTTGTATATAGACACTATTATAATATCAGAGGATTTTGATAAAAAGTGTTTTGGCTATCGTAAGGTAAAAACCGGACATGTTTATTTGTGGCGTGGTCTTACGAGATGCTTTTGATTTCAAAGGATTTTGAAACTTTAATAATCCAATTGAGTGTGTTTTATCACGCTGGTTTTCCAGACTGACTCGGGTGTTATTTTATTATAATGCTCGGGTCAGACCGAGTATTATAGAATACAGGATATGATGCTGTGGAGCTCAGGAGACGAGCTGGATGGCAAGACGTACTTCCGTACTTGATTCTTATTCCGCTGTGTATTCAGTTTTGTGAGGACAGGTGATGATAACTGTCCAGTTGTGTGTTATAAATTGTGTTGTACTCTGATGATAAAATGTATAAACAGATATAATTCTTTTGTTTTAAAGATGAGTCATTTATCTATTATATATTGTTCCGCTGTGTTTGTGAGATTCTGATGTTGTTTTGTTTTCTCTTCTTCCACCTCTTTCTTCTTTAACCCTAATGGTTCGTATTTTCATTCACTTTGAGTTGATATGATGGAGAATAGTGTCGACTCAAGGGGTACGGGTTTGCGGGTTGTTTTACTTGGTATCAGAGTTGAAGGTTAAGCGAGAACCTTGGCTCTGGTAGGGATTACTCATTGAAATAGAGTCCATAGAACTCTTGAATGGGTTTGAGTGTATTAATAGATATGAGCGCGTATTTGTTAGTGAATATAAAATTTGTTTTTATACTTTGTTGATTTATCGGTTGAGTGTTTATGGATTCTGGTCGATGTGTGGGATGCCACAACATCGATAGGGATTTCTAAACTCTTGCACAAGATAAACCGACATAGTATGGTTTTAAAAATAGGGTAAATGAAATAATTTTACCCAAATTATTTTTGTATATAAAAGAAATAATCTTTCATAAATTAGTATAGTAATATATGGTTGCTTGGTTATGATAATAATAAATTGTTATCATTATTGTGTAGAAATTGAATAAAAAAAATTGAAAATTTATAACCAAAGTTAAGGAATAAATTTATATAACAAAATGGAATAATAAATGGGTTTGAAAAACTTAAAAAAACTTGAAATTTGTTTAGAGTAAAATTTAACTTGGAGAATAGTTAAATTAAAGTAAACGTGACAATAAAATAAGTTGGAATGTAAGCTAATTAATTGTAGTAAATTAAAAGAAGTTAGCAAATGGAATTTAAATAAGTGAAAAACTTATAGAACGTTTAAAATTTAAATTGAATTGGAATGAAATTGAATCAAGTTAAATGAAAGTGAATTTGAAAAATTGGTAGTCGATTGAGTAAAATGGTTACTTAAATAAAATTTAATTGGTCTTGCTATTAATGAAATAAGTTTAAAAATAAATTGAGAATGGGCAATTTGAATTAGATGGACTTTGAGGAGAATCAAATAAAATGAGAATGAACTTAAGTTATGAAATTGGAATGATTTGAAGTAAATTAACTTAAGTCTAAATTTTTGGAAGCTTGGCTTCGGTGAAATGAAAGTCCATTAAATAAAGTTTGAGTTGAATTAATTTGGAAATGGTTATTAATATACAAGCAAGGAAGGTTGTCGAGCCTAAATAAAATGGTGTTGAATGAAAATTATGCAAATATGCAATTGGAATAGGTGTCGAACCTTATATGTGCTTATGAAAAACTATATAACATGCATTGTTTATGGAATTCATGTATTAGCTTTGTAAACGCAAGTGGAATATTGTAAATTGCATATATTTGTCACTTACATATTTAAATTGAGTAAGTACAGGTACAGGAAAGCCGTTTGGCTGGATTTGATCGTGCAAAATGCTAAAATAATAAGCCGCTTGCTTAAAAATGCTAAATAAAGGTACGCCTACGCAAAATAAAATAGGAAGTATGAATTGTTGTTTGTTTTTTTTGACTGTGTGGGTCGATGTATATATATTTATATCTCTTGTCAAATTGCAAAAGCTCCTCCGTACAAAAGGAGACTCTACCAAAATTTTCCGAAATTTTGGGAGTTAGAAAATTTTTAATTTTTTTACTAACGACAAATGATTTAAAATTTGTAAGCAAATAGAATTGAAACTGAATATTGAAATCTGATTTAAAATTGTGTATGTAAAGTAAGGTGGAATCGACGAATTGTTCGAAGAAACTAAAGGAAGAAAAAGTTTGCAAATAAACTTTTATTTGAGATTTTAAATAAATTAGTAAGAGAAACTAATAAAAGGAAATCGTTAATTAAATATGGGTTAAGATAAGGTGAATAAAATTCAATATTCAAAGTTTGAAGAAAAATTGAATCCAAGCAGAAATTGAAGATGAAAATCTGAATGAAAATCGGGAGAAAGTATTTAGATTTGAAAATAACTAATAAATTGAAGCAAACTGATTTTTATATGGAATTGGAACTCAATTGGAGTATACACTTCAGTGGTGAAGTAGTAAAAATAAATATATTAAAATTGGTATTGGGAATATACTAAGTAATTTTGGAATGGAGAAATAAACTAAGTGAATAATTGAATGAAGATTAAAACTGAAAGTTGTGAAAAGGGAAATTGTGAATAAGTAAATGGAAATCAGAAAAAGGTGAATAAAAGAGAATTGATATAACTGATAATCAATTGAGATAAATACGTAGGATGTACGTACATTATTTTATTCGCATAACTATTTGATCCAGACTCGAGCATAGAATTTCGAGATAGTTATATCGGTCCAAGTTGGGATTTTACACTCGATTTTCGACGGCGAACCCTGGATATGGATTTTGATTGATTCTGGATATTCTCTATCATAGTTTGTGGCTATGCAAGGAGAATAACGGTTTCTGATCAAGAAACCAGATCTGAGTCCGCACTAGGAAGTCGGGTGGACGTTACTAGTTCGGAAGTGAGATTGTGTGATCGAGTGAGCGATCGAATTTGGTATTGCGTACGGATGATATGTGCATCGTACGGACTTGAATGAAAGGGGATATTGAGAATTTTGAAAAGGATTAAATAAAATGGTTTTGAAATCTGTAATTGGATAGTATTGCTAAGTAGGATATACAGGTATTTAAAAGCAAGGGAAAAATTGAAGATAAATTTGAATTGCTCGACTTAAAGGTATGTATTTAAATTTCTGAATGAAATTTGATGATTTTTCGATCTAGCCACTTGGCCTTTTGTTTTCTTTTGAAATTTGGGGGCCCATAGAGGCATTTTGTGGTTGTACCGAGCTAGCTGCGCAAAGGAGACGCTGGCAAAAAATTTCGGAAATTTAAGGAGTTAGAAAAATTTTGAGAAAATTTTGATAATTCAAAATTTGGTTAAAAATTTAAATTTGAATTGTTAAGTAAGTAATATTGTTTGGGACTTATGGAAAGTTTGGAAAGTTAGAAAGAGGGATAGTGTCTTTAATAAAAAGATGGTTTTGGGAAGTCATTGAAAACTGTTTGGTTATGGGTAAAAGTAAACGGGTATTAGACCATTCTTCTTAACTAGTAATTTCGGGGACGAAATTCTTTTAAGGGAGGAGGAATGTGACGACCCGGAATTTTAGATATTTGGAAATGAAATATTTAATTGATTTTAAATATTCGAAAGGTAGTTTTAACTTGAATTTCAAATATCACTGTTTATTTGGTAATTAAATTATTAAGTTAAATAATTTGAAGTTGGGTAAAATGTTGAATCTGGAGTTTTAAGTCTGTTAAAAATAATTTGAAGGCTTGGAAAAATTACATTGATAATACTGAAGGTGATAGAACTTTTAAAATTGAATTTAAAAGTGTTTTGTTCAGTTTTGAAATTATATCGTTTAAATTGATATTTAAAAATAGCCTTCTGGGGGCATAGTCTCAGATTTCGACGAAACCAGTTCCATTGGATCCGTAATATTGTATTATTATAAGATATCAATTTTCGTAGCGTTCGGAGTTGTCGTGTGATCGTACGATAGGTAAACGCGCTGAAATTAATATCGAATTTAATTTAAATAGTCGGTTCAAAAAGCTATCTTCTCCATACGATCGAATTAGGACTCGAAACCTTTTCCATCGCATTCGAAATAGGGGTATAACCATATAAATGCCTAGCGGCACGCTTCGATAGGAGTTCGAAATTTTGAGTTGCATTTATCGAGATAATTTGAATTTAAATTTGAAATATATATTTATATTCTGGTCAAATTATTCACATCAGCTGAAATTATATCCACATCAAAACTTTTTCTCCACTTCAGCTTTTACGTTCTTCAAGGCACTGTAGCCTGGAAAATTTTTCACGCCTGTCCCCCTCTTCCAAAACATCATCTGCCTTCCCTTCTCCTTTAATTAAAGCACACAGCTTTTCTTCACAGTAGGGAACGAAAAACAAAAATAAACAATGGCCGAGCGAAATCAATCTCAGACAAGTCGCAACTGTATGTTTTTTTTTGTTCGAACCAAATTCTCCTCGTCTTCTTTCTCCCAAAATCGAATTGGTCTAAAAAAATCGAAAACGATTTCGATTTAAGCTTTAGGGCCGAGACTTTGGGGAATTGTTAGATCGGCTTTGGGTTCGCGAGGGTTGGCCGCGATGAGGCATTCTCTCACGGTAGCAGGCGATGGAAGGGATGATCGTGGTGGGCAGTGGACTGAAGCTGGACGTCGACGAAGTCAGATGTGGCATGGGTAGTGGAATCGGGAGTTAGGATTCGCATTGAGGTATTTGGATTTCGCGACGTTCGCGTGTGCGAGGAGCGATCAGGCGTACGTTGGCGGCGGCGTCGGCATCGCGACGTGGAATCAAGCTCGAGCAGTACGTGGGTTTCGCGGTTGAGTTGCGGCGACTGGGAGGTAACAGTCATTTAATTTAAATAAATTTATATATGGATGAATAGTATAGTTAAATAGAATTATTTTTGCAGTAAGGTATGAAGCATATTTTAGTTATATTTTAGAAAATTTATTTTGCAGTAAGCTGTATATAAAACACCTCTATAGTTAATTTGATATATATGTTAAAGGGAATTTTATCTACTAGAATTTAATGTATGTATATAAGTTTTTGAAAAAAATATAGGAAATTCAAAATGTTGGAAGTTTAGAATTTTTGAATCTAGATAAATTAATTTTTTTAAAAGTATTTATATAGGTAGTTTCAAAAGGAAATAAATATACTTATACACATTTTTAATTTACTAGTTATTTTAAACAATGGATTTGATGATTAATTTGTTAAATTAACCTATCTGATTTATTATAGTTAATAAAAGATTTTTAAAGGGAAATTATTAGTAAATTAAATTTGTTAAATGGTAATAAATTATGTGATTAATTCAAATGTTAATAAATTATCTTATGTTTATTCAAGGTATAAATCGTGGAGAAAATAATCGAGATGGAAATGGATTGCAAACCTAAATCAAAGGTGAGTTAATCTCACTCATCTGGGTTGTTATTTAAATTTAAATAGTTAAATTTAAATATTAGAAATGAATGATTGAATTGATTAGATGTGCTTTATTATATATAGTAGTATATAGTGTATATTGGAGTGATTGATTTCCCGCATTATATAGCGGATGAGACCTTATGCGCCGCATAATAGCGGATGATATTTTATAATCCCATATACCGCGATATTCCACCTCGAAGTGGAATTAGTATTGTGCTAACGTCTGTGGATGCAGGGAAACAGGTTGGAGGGATCCAACTGGATTCCTCAAAATTATTTAGATTGTTTAATATTCTGTGTTATGAATATTTGATATTCTGTGATGAATTATATTGATCATATTGGGAATTGGAATTTATTGATTACTCTGGCTTGGTTATATATATATATATATTGGAATTTGAGAATTGAAATATACATATACATATACATATACATATATATATATATATATATATGAAGTTTGGATTTTTAAAGTAAAGAAAAGGGAAACTTTCAAATAAAATAATTATAAGGAATTTGGTTAATTTAAAATGATTTGGAAGAATAAATGTCGATTTTTAAATTTATAACAAATAAATCCAAAGTATGGGAATGAGATATTTTGAATAAATAAATTCAACTAATAATATTTATAGGGAGTAAAGAATTTATTTTAAAATTCAAGGTTTAAATTTATTTAAAAGGGGATAAGAAAGGAATTTGGGAATCTGAAATTGGTATTCTCAATTAAAAAGGATTTTTAAATCATAATAAGAAATAAAATCTGAGGTTAATGGATTTTGAAATAAATGGAGAAAGCAAGGAAATTTATTTCAAAATGAATAAATTGGAAATCAATTTGGAAATTGATTTAAGTGTTTTAAACCCTGGATTTTTAAAAGGGAATTGAGATTTTGAAACTTATAAACTGAGTTTATAAAGTGAAATAAAATATCAGTGGATATTTGGAATCATAAATTCAAGGTGGGAATTTATAAAGGAATGTGAATTTGTTTTGAAATAAATAGAGGTTAAAGGAATGTTTTTAAGAAATTATTATTTAAGTTGTTTAAATTTATTATTTTTGAAGTTGTTTAAATTTTAAAGGTAAACATTTATTCAAAGAAATTATAACAGTAATTAATTAAAATGTTTAACTAGTATTATGATTTTAAAGATAATTATTAATATTTATATTTTATAAGATAGTCTTACCTTAAAGATAGTTGGGTTAAAGTTTTATTTGAAAACTTGTATTGAATTTCGTAACCCTTATTTTAGATTTAGTATGACCTAACTTTTATTTTAAAAGAAAAATAGTTTATGTTTTATAAAGCTGTTTTATTTGAAATATTGTAAAAGTATATATATATCTATTCAATAAAGTATTTAAGTAGTTTTAATTTAAATGTTTTAAAGTATATTTTATAATAAAGTGTTTTAAATTATTTTAAAATCTAAAGTATTTGTACATTGTGATTTCAGTGGAAATAGAAAATATTTGAGAAATTTATTCCGTGAGAGGAAGATAGTTTGAAAACTGTTTTCAAAGGATTGAAAATGGAAATATATCTTGCGAAGATATTTTGAGATTAATAAATAATTTGGGAGAAATTATTTATTGTTTGATGGTTGTTGTGAATGTTATTTGATAGTTAAATAACCGACTATCAATATTGGCCAAATGCGCTGATCGTTTCGAAGAGACCGGGATCGGGAATTATTTCTCGAAAACCACTTCGATCCGGTTTGTACGTTTTCGTGTGGAAAACAAGAGTTTGGAATCGAAGATGGAGCAGTGAAGTGCAAGGGCTAGTCGCTACTAATCATGAGGGTGATTCCAAAATGGATGTAGTAGGAATAGTGCCTTCAGTTCCGTTCGAACCCGGGACGGACTTGTATGGATGAATTCTTTAAAAACATCGTTAGGTGGACGATGAGCATTCTAAGTGAAACGGTTCTAAAAAGGTAACGCTTAGCCTCGAACCTCATCAACCGGGAATGACTGAAAATCAAGGGTTATGCAGCAAGGCTAAGTGGGTAGCACCCATTAGGGTGAGGTCATCCCTGTCTAGATGTTCCTTTTATTTCGGCTGTGTGGTGCGGTTGCTGATCCCAACCGTGGGGTGATCTTACTTGGAATTATCCAGTAAGGGTTAGTTCCGGTCTTGTGTTGCAGGGGATCGGGCGTGGTCCTCGGTACGTTGATCTAGACCAGGTACTGTGACAGGTGGTACCCAGTGCCTAGTCATTAGTTGGAAATCCATTCTCCCTACGTGCCTTTACGGTTTTGTTTGTATACCTATTAGCTGGAATTTAATAGATGTAACAATTTGGGCTATTTGAATAAGTATTTGTATATAGACACTATTATAATATCAGAGGATTTTGATAAAAAGTGTTTTGGCTATCGTAAGGTAAAAACCCAACATGTTTATTTGCGGCATGGTCTTACGAGATGCTTTTGATTTCAAAGGATTTTGAAACTTTAATAATCCAATTGAGTGTGTTTTCTCACGCTGGTTTTCCAGACTGACTCGGATGTTATTTTATTATAATGCTCGGGTCAGACCGAGCATTATAGAATACAAGATATGATGCTATGGAGCTCAGGAGACGAGCTGGATGGCGAGACGTACTTTCGTACTTGATTCTTATTCCACTGTGTATTCGGTTTTTTGAGGACAGGTGATGATGACTGTCCAGTTGTGTGTTATGAATTGTGTTGTACTCTGATGATAAAATGTATAAACAGATATAATTCTTTTGTTTTAAAGATTAGTCATTTATCTATTATATATTGTTCCGCTACGTTTGTGAGATTCTGATGTTGTTTTGTTTTCTCTTCTTCCACCTCTTTCTTATTTAACCCTAATGGTTCGTATTTTCGTTCACTTTGAGTTGATATGATGGAGAATAGTGTCGACTCAAGGGGTACGGGTTTGTGGGTTGTTTCACACACACACAGAGATATATATATATATATATATATGTATGTATGTTTTTTCTTTTAGGCAGAAAACACACTTTCTAATGAAAACCTCTCCTCATTGTTGCATAAGGAAAATACTTTTATTGAACACTTAATGGAAATTATTAACTGCTTGTAAGCTCAAACCACTGAAAGGCTTACAATAAATGCCGACATTGGTTCGCAAACATGAAAAACATTGGATGAGGCATTTGCATAGTTGAATGAGGAAACCTAAGGGCTTATAACTAAGATAGACTAGGTAGTTCAGGAGAAAGAAGCATTAAGTGATTTCGTATTGTGCCACTGGTGTCCTACTTTAGAAAGCAACTCATTCCCCTTGGACAATCCTAACTTACAACGGCTTAAGGAAAAACATAGCTATAAGCATTAATAATATGTATAGTAGATTTTGTGTTGTATTACCGTATCTATAGTAAATTTATTTCTGCTTGTTCAATGCATTATCAATTTTACTTAGCATTTCCTTATTTGTTCCTATTTGGTCACTTGTTTTTTTAGGCCATCTTCATTCCACCAAGTGATGCACACTTGGTCACTTTGCTATTTCGCGAATCTTGTGAACCCTTTATAATGCTTCTCAGCTTCCACCAAATCGAGGATAGGCCAAGTTTGGTTAACATTTTTTTAACATATGAGGATATAGGTGATGAGTTAGAACTTGCTAAAGACGATCAAAGAGTTATGAATCTCTCACGTAAGCTTCAAGAGGCCAAAGAAGCTTTATAATGCTAGTACACTTGTACAACCACTCAGCATATTGATTTGGCAACGATGAAGGAGAGAATACAGGAACTAGAGGAGGAACTAGGAACCGCGTGACCCGTATATTTGATTTAGAGAAACTTTTGAAAGAAGTAGAGGGTATATATACTACTTCTTATGAAAGGGGGATTAAGAAGCTTAGTACTACCATTAAGGAATTGTCTCTGCAAATAGCTTTGCAACTTGAAAAACAAGAAAATTCACCTAGAATATACATTTTTATTGTGGTTCCTGGACCTCCTCCTACCTTGGATAGTGAAGTAGCCTCCGAATGGAAAATGAAGGTGATAAACTACTACCATTCTAAGTTTAATGAATTGAAGTCTACTTATGAAAATAGATTGAAAAACTCTAAGAGAGAAGTAAAAAAATAGGTGTGTTTGACTGTGTACAAGTTATTAGGCACTTTTTCCAAGAAAACAAAGAAAACAAAGGTGTAAGTCTTGGACGAGATAGACCGAGTGCGACATATTGCTATTGAACATATAAATGAACTTGAAGACCAAGTTTCTAATTGAATTCAACCAATGAAGTCTTCAGCCCTGGCTTCTTCACATCCTCATTCTTCTTGCCCCTTTCTTCCAATTATGCACGACTTACTGTAGTTGAGAAACTTCATCAGGAGAGGTCGGTGTGTCATAGTTGACACAATCATGTTATGCACAATCAATTTTAACCATTTTTTGCTCGAACTTGATTTGAGTTTTTTATAACTCATGATGGTTATGTTTCTACGAGGCAAGATATGGATAATTCTTGAACTGGCTCCAATTATGACCTAAGGTTCCCAGTCGTTAACGCACCTCGGCGTTCTTCGGTAATTATAACTAAGTTACCCTCGCATTTTGAAGCTCAAACCTCTTGCGGAAAAACGAAATTGTTATCAGTGGAGGATTCATGCTCTGATTAGGCGCGTCATAGTAGTTTACAAGGTTTTAGCAATTATTGTTCAGTGTGTAATATATATATATATCTGTACATGTGTGATATTTTGCGATAGCTTATAAAGAAATTAAGTATAAATAGAAGTTGTGTGTTCACCTTTTGATCTTTGCGTGGATGCTTGTATCTTTGCCTTTAGCTTTCTTCTTTATCCATTATGTTTCGCACTTCATTTTCCATTATTTAACTTTGTCTGAGATATTTGATGTGCTTAGTTCAGTTGTTGTCACCACATTTTCTGAACCTTGTTTTTAGCATTTTTCTTTTGACATGCGCTTGGCATGATCTGCTCGGTTTATAGCGTGAACTACATTTGGAATATGTTTGACTGCGAAGTCGGGTCATGTGTTTACAACCTTTTTTATATTCATGCACATAGTTTTTATAATTGTTAGGGCCGTTTATTATCCCTACTTCTAGTGCAGTATTGGTTGAAAAGCTGAGTTATGTATTCATAACTCAAATTTCGTGTGTGAGGAAATAACATTGACATATAACATTTTCTACTAGTTCAATTTCACTTCATTCAGTTTATCATCTTATCGTTCTTTCATAATTACAACTTTGTATCTTACATTTCACAAGAATAGAAGTACTAAACAAAGTATGGTCGGAGGTGTTTCGAGTTCCATGTTCTTGGAACGAGATTCTAATCAGACCTGGATAGGCGGTTTGCACCATTTGCAAGTGTCTTTGCAATTACTAAGGGTCCTACCCAGTTTGGTCCAAGTGCGCCATGGCTGGGTCCTCGTGTTAGTCATCACTTTCCTTAGGACTAGATCCTATTTATGAAACTTTCTTTTTTTGAGCTTTGAGCTATAACTTTTTATCATCCCCTACCGATAGACCATAGATCCAATCACTTCTTCATCCCTTCTTTCTTGTATAAACTCTAACGTAGCTTCTTTAAGGTGCAGATCTTGTTTGGTTACATATAATAAACTACGATGTGGCATGGCTTCGTAACCATATGTTAAAGAGAACGGGATATGTTCAATAGGTGACTTATGGATGTTCTGTATGCCCATAGTACTATGGGTAACTCTTCTACTCATTTTCCTATAGTCTTTGTGAGCCTTTTTTAGCAGTTTCTTTATTGTTTTGTTCACTGCTTCAACCTAAACATTTGCCCGAGATTGAGCTGCTGAAATGAATCTTTTGACTACATCATTTTTCTCACAAAGATTGGTAAATTCTTTACTTTCTAACTATATGCCGTTCTCGGAGGTTATTTTATGCGGGATTCCAAATATAGTGATGATATTTCTAACTACAAAGATAACTGTTTTATTTGAGGTTATTGTTGGTGGTGGCACGACTTCTACCCACTTGGTGAAGTAATATATTAAATACGTATCGTGCCATTTAAACATTAGAAGTGGTCCTATTAAGTCGATGCCCCATAAGTCAAACGACCATGGGCTGATCATAGGGGTGAATTCGTGCAATGAAAATCTTTGGATACTAGCGAATCTTTGGCATCTACCATAATGCGAACGAATTTTTATGCATCATATACCGCAATTAGCCAATTATAGCATTGTTTTAGTATTTTCTTAGCAAGCTTTATTCCTCTTAAGTAATCTCCGCAGTGTCTGTCATGCACTTCCATCATGACTCCGGTTCTCTCTTCTTTGGCGATGCACCTAAGGTAAGGGGTTGAATATCCCCTTTAATAAAGTATTCTATCGAAGAAAATGAAGTAGGGGGCCGATATTTATTTGTTCTTGTTGTACTCTTGTTAGTTGGTAAGGTCCCATCTAGTAAAAACCATTTGATAGGGGGTCATCCAGGACTCTACATCATCTTGTTGTAAAGATGGCTAAGTTCGGTTAGAGTGGGGTGTATCCGGTTTAATCTGATTTTTCGCAGTCTGGTCCTTTGCACGCTGGGCTCTTTTTAGCAATAAGATTTGAGTTACCTTTGAAATTCTAGGTTTGGCAAGTGTCCTACATAAACTACCTTCATTTCTTGTGCAACTTTAGCACTTGCAAGCTTGGCTAAAGACTCATTGAAGAATTCACTTCTTTGGGAATCTACTCCATATCAAACTATTCAAATTGAGCTAATAGTTCTTTGAAAAGCTCTGCATACTTGGCTAAGGTAGGTTCTTTCGTTTGGTAATTGCCCTATACTTGGTTTACAACAAGTTAAGAGTCATATGATATTTATTATTTGTTACCTTCATTACCTGCACCATTTTGAGCCTAGTAATGAGTGCTTCGCATTCTACGGCATTATTCATTGTTTTGAATCAAAGTTGAACCGCCCTATAATTTTTGTCAGTCTGGAGTGTAACTAACATATCAAATGCCTGCTCCCTGTTCATTTGACGGTCCATCAACATATAATTGCCAAAACTACAGAGGTTGTATTGCGGCTTCATTTTGTTGCTTTGTTGGCATAATATATTCCACTTTGAAGTAAGCTAGGGCTTAACCTTTGATTGCATTCGATGGGTAGTAGGAGATATCACATTGACCAAGTTCGATTGCCAACTTTAATAGACATTCTGACGTTTCTGGCTTCTTCGTTATTTGTTTTAGTTTTCTGTCCAGTATCTCTTTGATGTGATGCACTTGGAAATATGGCAGTGGTTTCTTTCCCGTGAGTTGTAAGTTATAAGCTAGTTTTTCTATCAGAGAATAAGTCAGCTTTGCTCCAAAAAAACATTTACTTGTAAAGTACATTAGTCTTTACACTCCTACATCTTCTTGTACTATAGTTGCACTTATGGCTTGATTAGTTATGGCTACTATACAGACAAATCCTTACTTAGGATTGGTTTTAAGAGTACATGCAGATTGACTAAATGATCTTTCAATTCTCGGATTACAGCTTTGCATTCTTCAGTCCATTCGAAGTTTCTTTCTTGATTTGATCAAAGAGTGGGATACACTTGTCAGTGGCTTTGGAAACGAACCTGCTCAGGGCATCTAGTTCCCTATTCAAGCTCATGACATCTTTAGGTTTTTCGAGGACCTTCATTTTTGTGATGGCATCAATCTTTGTTGGATTGGTTTTTATTCCTCTTGCACTTAATACGTAACCGAGGAATATCCTTGACTGAATTACAAAGCTACACTTCAAAGGGTTCAACTTCATTCCATATTGTCTTAATGTTGCAAATGTTTCTTCCAGATCCTGCACATCGTTAGAGGCTATTTTGGACTTTACAAGTCATCGACATAGACTTCAACATTTTTCTCAACTTGATCTGCAAATTTCATATTGTCTAACCTTTGGTATGTTTCCCTAACAATCTTTAGCCCGAATGACATCACCCTGTAGTGGTACAAACCTTTGTCTGTAGTAAAACTTGTGTGCTTTTGATATGGTTCGAACGTGGCTATCTTGTTGTACACTGAATACGTGTCCAAGAAAGGAAGTTGTTCATGTTCACTAGTTTGGTCGACTAATTGATCAATTCTGGGTAGGAAAAAATAGTTCTAAGGACAACCTTTGTTGTGGTTGGCGAAGACTGCAGTTTCTCCACTTTTCATTTGGCTTTTTGACCAGAATTGGACTTACGATCCATTTAGAGTAGTATACTTCTTTGATGAAGGCATTCTCCTTCAACTTCTTAACTTCTTCATGTCAGGCATTATACCTCTCTTGGTCTAAGGTACACCATTTTGTCTTATAATATTTGCATCTGGATCAATGTCGAGAGCATGGTAGATGATGGCTAGATCAATTGCCACCATATCTAAATAGGTCCATGAAAATACATCTTTGGATCTTTTAAAAAAATTTGTCAACTCTGAACGTAGTTCTCCATTTAGGTTCTTTCCAACCTTCACCACCTTACTATGATTTGAAGGGCCTAATTGAACATCTTCTAGGTTGTCCACTGGCATTAGGCCTTTTTCCTTCATTCCTAACCTAGAATCTACTCCATTTACCATATCTTACAACTTTGATAATGCAATGCTTTCTTGGTTCTGAGTAGTATCGAAAAAATGCTATGCATAGATTAAATAACATCCATCTGTCCCTATTATATGCAGGTAATTTTTCATTCCCTTCCTCGTATATACCGTGGTCAAGATTGACCTATTCCAATATTTTCCTTGGTACTAAATACCAATGCAGTTCTTTGACTTGGATTATTATTTGTAACATTTTTATCAGTACAAAAATTAGAGGAGACAACAAAATAATTTTGAACAAGTTTATATAGTTCTCTAGCCAACAATTGTTCCCCCCTTTCATTAGCCACTCCTGTTGGGTTGTGACATTTCGAAAGAAAATCTTTTTGAGAAATAACCGCTTCTAGATTTATCACCACAAGCCTTTTCAAAAAAGCATTTCCTGGAGACTGCTGATTTATGATCAATAAGCTCATGTAAAAGGACTTATGTAATGGTGCAGCTCCTGCTTTGACAAGAAGTCCGGCCATGCCTTTTGGAACAGTTGCGGTGTTGTTGAAGCTATGTTGTTAATGCCCCGTAAAATCCCTACTATAGCACCACATAGTGCTATTTGGCCGCTATGTTTTTTCAATATAGCACTATTAAATAGTAGGTTCGCTTTAAGCGCTACTATTTTCCGCTATATCTGCTAAATCAAGGCTTTTTAGCACGTACTTTAGCAACATTAATATAAGAATGTTGATTTGGCTAGTTCTCTTTAGAACCAACTCAACAAAGTTAGGCAAAGACCTAATTTTAAGCCATAAGTGTTCAATATAAGTTAGAAATCTATTGTAGTCACCAAAGCTAGACTTCATAAATCGTGATATTCTTTGGCTTTGTTATACAAGATTAAACAATATTTCTTTGACCTACTAAATGATGCGAGAATGATAATAAATTAACTTTAAATATTTGGTTTTATATCTAATAAAGCTTTTTTCACCTTCGTTACTTTCCACTATATCCCCAATTTATCCCCACTGTAACATTTTGCACTTCCACTGCTTTGGAACCGTAAAGCGCATTAACTGCACAATGTTGAACCCGTATATCAGTTATGGGCTAGGCTTCAAAAATTCAGTTGGATGTTTCATCTTATCATATGCAGACTTTAAATTGATGTTCATTGAGCTTCCTGAATTGAAAAAGACTTTCTTCATAATGTAGTTGAGATTTGCACAGTTATAGCCAAAGGTCTTGATGTAGGAAAGTAACTCCAGTTGAGTCTGCAGAAGTAAATGTAATGTCCGAAGTGGGTTTCAGCTTGTTGTGAAACATTGTCCTATACTCAGTATGAGCGTCTTAGACATAACTTTCATGTGCCTTTTTGCTTTTGCCTGCAAGATGAGGTCCTTCGTGGATGGAAGCGATGAGTATGTTGCGATTTCCACTAGATTTTCATGTGGGTCTATGGACTAGCTGCATGCTGGAGCTATTGTATTGACTTGCTGGAAGGTACCAAGTAGCCCTTCTAGATTAACCTCACAATTTCATTCTTTTGGTGACAATAGTTTTCGGTGTAGTGGCCGTTCACCCTATGAATTGACACTATGCCCCCTTTATTAGGTCCTGGCTCCTTTCCGTTGTCCCAGACATTATAGGCCAACTCTATCCTAGTTATCTCATAAATCTGCCTAGGAGTTTGTTTTAGGGTTCTTTTTGTTATGAAGTTAAATCCTTTTTGTCTCTTTGCTGGTGGGTTATTGTTGTTATCTGTCTTCCATTTTCTTTTATTCTGAGTTGGTGCAGTTCTTTTTAGAGGCATTTCTTTAACTGCGCTAGCTTCTTCAGTTCATATATACCCACTAGCCCTTTCATAGAAAGCCTTCATGCTTCAATAGGGCTTCGGGCTATTTTTGTCTCACATGCCCTTGTTTTTTTATCTTAGAATAAGCTTCCATGAGCAGAGCTTCCATGTTGGTTACTCCTATCCTTATTGCCCCCTGATTCGAAGTGCTGTATGAAATTGTGTGGGCTCTCATTGTCCCTTTGTTTGACACATGACATGGTATTGGGGTCTGGGGAGACCTCTCTCCTTATGTTGAACTATTTGTGGAAGTTGGCAGAAAGATACACACCAGAGTGGGTCTCCCTAGGAGGGTATCTCCTAAACTACCTAAATGTTGCTCCAACAAGATATTTTAGGAT
The DNA here is from genome assembly GCA_030737815.1 of Allium fistulosum. Classification (NCBI taxonomy): domain Eukaryota; kingdom Viridiplantae; phylum Streptophyta; class Magnoliopsida; order Asparagales; family Amaryllidaceae; genus Allium; species Allium fistulosum. The sequence goes on from CM060904.1 coordinate 474,232,771, forward strand.
TACTTTGCAACAGGTCAGCCTCCCAACCTTCAATATATCCATGTAGTACTCGAATATGCATAGATAGTCATCTGGGTTGGAAAATCCACAGTATTTTTCAATTGTAGGGGCTCTAAGGCTATCGGAAAAGTCCGACTAAATGATAGCTTCACTGAATAGGGAGAAACTTTCCTCTCTCCTCCTTCCTTTGTTACTTTATTGACACAATTCCGTCAACTGCTCTATACATGGTTTGAGATCTAGTTTCCCTTCATCTTTGGTTCTTACTCATGATGATTCACCTTTGCAAATCAAGGTGGCCTCATCTCTGTCTTACATAGCTTGAGTGTTATGCTTTTCATGCACTAATGGGCTAATGTTAGCTTGTTTGGTTTTTATGTTAGGGTTGATTTTGGCTTTGTTTGGCTTTTGGCCCTAAGCTCAATAAGCCAACTTCACTGTTCTCATTAACGAAATTGCCACGTTTTTTCATCACCTATGTAGACTGTGCAACATGAAACATTGGCGGTGAGCTGTAGAACTATGGGGGTTGGTTGGTTTAGGTAGGGGATATTGTTATACTAGCTTCTCAATCGTAGTTATTCTATCATTCACCTATGCTGTGAATGCGTTGAGGGCTTCGAGTATTGCATTTGTTGTGATTTTTAAGGGGGCTCATCGGTTTAGAGGAGGAGGTGAAGAGTTTGTTACCGATTTTAGCAGCTAAATGTCGGCTTCAACTAGGGGAGGGATAGAGGAATTCGTGGGTTGGATTAAAGAAGTAGTAGTTGTTCAAGAACAAGGTATTTCTAAGAAAATATTTGTTGTGGGCTCGACCCTCCTTCTAACATTAAAATGTTAGTGAGATTTTTGGTTCTCACAACACCAACTTAATTATGAAGTAATTACAGTATTGAATGCATATGTATCTAGGAATTAACCAATTTCATTGATATCAAATTTGCCTTAAAATGAAATAATTATGTTGCTTAATCTTACATAATTAAATACGTGCACTTTAGCTGTTAGTTAAAATATCAACTTCAATTTAGCTATCAATTTCAGTCAAATCAAAATGGAATCTAGTAAAGAAAACAAGGTAATACATGTTGAAAAGTAAAGGACACAAAGATTTGCGTGGTTGTGATGTAAGGAATCCTGTGTCCATGGGTCAATTCTTTATCTCTTATATTCTTCTTAGTACAAGCTTTTTTGGATTTTAATGGTAGAGAGTACAACTTTTTGTAGTATACCTTTTCAAGGAGAATAAAAAATGCAGTCTCCTTTCATTGCTACTATACCTTCCATTTTATAGCAAATAGGGTATCACATGGATTATTGACATCATAACCATGTATTCCTCCTTCACCATTAGATTTAGCCATGTGTCATCTATTCGTGAGCCTTATTAAACATGCATGGATTGTTGATGTAGATATAAGTGGGAGAACACATTAGTAGGAGAAATTTACTTTAGGCGAAAAGATTGAATTCTGGTGGCAGTATTGAATTTTGAAATTTGGTGCTTAAAGATGTGATGGCAAGTTGTTCTTTGAGCAGTTAGCATTAGCACAGTATGTAAATATTTGAAGTAAACTTGCTTTATGCACATTTACCATTACTATGTTACGTGCCCAACTTTGTAGATGTGTGATTAATATGTTTTTCTTTATGTGATTGTTGGGATGTGTTACCATTGCTTGCCTTAATTGTTTTAGCATAGTTCGAGTATAGTAACATGGTTGGCCTGAGTCGTCGTGATAAAAATCCCTGCCCCTGTGTTGTGTCAGTGTCACTTAGCTAATTAATAAAGTGATGTCTATTCCTTTCAAGGCATGTGACCTTCTAATTGTGAGTCATGGCTTGTGTTGATTTGTTACACATGACACTTGTGATTAAGCAACTATATGAAGGCGTGATTGCGAGATTTTTCGCTTGACTGTTGTTTCGACTATGGAGGTGCAATTTGGCATAATAATGTCAACACAGTTGGTCTTTTAGGTGGTGGTGCTGCTTGTATAATAATGATGGCACAACTTATCTCAGCCGTGTCAAGGCAAATTTTCCCTAGCACGGTGACTAGCTTTGCAAAGAGGGGTCTTCGTGACTCTTCTGGAATGTTATGGGTTGGTTTTCCCTTTTATTTGTACATTGCAGTATGCTTTTTTGGACAGTGTTGTGCTTTGTTATATTTTTTATTTTGAATCTTGGTAGCTTTGATAATTCTATATAAGTTTGCAAATTGTGCAGTTCTGGACATGAGTTTTTATCGAACATTAAATGTTGAATTATTAGACATGCCCAGTCTCTTTCTAATGTGAAAGTGGCATGTTTAACTTCCCTACTGCTTTGGGTTGTCTACTAATTTTGTTCGTTTGAACCTGCACTCAATATATTATAAGGATAGAAAAAATGGGTGTAACACAGTCCAAGAGGAATTGGTAGAATTCCTTCAGAGAAACTTAGATGTATTTGCTTGGTCTCATGGTGATATGGTAAGAATCAACCTTCAAGTAATCTTCCATTACTTGAATACTAACTCGAAATATATTACCATAAGGCAAAAACACCGATCGTAGATAAATTTCGGTATGCAGCATTGTAGAGAAGTTGAAAATTTGCTAAGGAACAATTTCATATGTGAAGTCCAATACCCAAAGTGGTTTGCTAATCCAATGCTTGTGAGAAAGCCAAAAGGCAAGTGGAGGGCTTGCATTGACTTTACAAATCTAAACAAAGCTTTACATGAAAGATTGCTTTCCTTTACCATAAATAGACTGACTAGTAGATGCGGGGAGTCATCTGTTACTTTCATTCTTGGATGCCTATTTCGGCTATAAACAAATTTCGATGTTTAAACTAAAAAAAGAGCACACTAGCCTCATAATTAATATGGATTATTTTGCTACAAATTCTAGAGCTGCCAATCAAAGTCTTTTCAATTGAAGGTTCACAAAATAGGTAGGCCGAAATATGGAAGTATTTTTTGACGATATGCTTTCCATGTTCTATACTTGGTTAAAATGTTTGAAGCTCTTCAAAAGTACAACATTAAGTTCAACCAATAGAAGTATTCTTTGGAGTATAATCCAGAAAATATTCAGGCTTCGTGGAGTTAGAATTTGTATTTTGATGATTACAACAAAGTATATATCATACACATAGAAGTTGTAAGATACTAAAAAAAATCGAGAGAAAAATTTGACATAGACAGGAGAAAAAAAGGAGATATAACATTGTAAGGTTTATCGAGATGGAGTAGTGCTGGAGTTGAATTTGGGAGAGATGTAGATGTTTTTGTTTATCTTTGTATTTTCTCTAATTGAGTTTTATATCTTAAATTGATAAATAGTTAATCTACAATTCTCTACCTCTCGTTTTTAAGTCTTTTATAATAATTTTTAATATTTTTTATAGATTTTTATTGAAATTTAATAATAAAGGTTTAAAAGGTTTTTGAAGATGTGCTGTTTTTCAACAGCAATTGACAACCGATTGACCAATATGAATTCAACGATCAACCGCTGGACTCGCGGGTCGGCTGGTTGATTTTTAATCAATCAACCTGTTATGTCGTTGTTTTTAACTTAACGTAAATTATTGAATCGACTTGTTCCTTCAAACTCCAACATCACTACATCAATGATTGCTTTCATTTAAACCAACTATTACAAACTTTTCATGCATCTTTTTACTACTATAAAAACATTGCAAATGTTTTTCGTAAACTCCTCTTTTGCTTACAGTTCTGAAACATCCATCTCTCCGCAATTTTAAAGCTTTCAATTTTCAACACTCAGAACAACTCACTTTTCATCCTAAACATTGTTCATGCTTCTTTGAAGATTATTTTTTGGTTATAGGACAGTGTACTACATTGTGATATATCTATATTCGAGGATACAAAGAATTGTCAAACTCTTTTTATAGTTAAAGTAGAGAAGTCCTGTAAAGAGAGTCTTTAGGCAGTCTGTTGTAAACCTGTTCCCTTGGATGAAAAGAGGACTTTTGATTAGTGAAATATTGAAAGGGAGCTGGGATTAGAAGTACAACGGGAGGTTTAAATAGTAAGAAATCCTGGTGTGATTACTTTATTTTTACATATTTACCCTATCACGTAAATACTCATCCATATTATTAGATCCACCTATACAAAAGCATTTCCATTTGGTATTTGAGCAAGAATTTTCAAAATCGTAATATAATTTTGAAAAATAATTTCAATATGGTTACTGTGGGTAATAACACAGTTTAGGAAGGATAATTCACTGCATGTCCTCCTCTTTTCACTGGGCCTGATTATGTTTTTTAGGCTACTGTTTGCACAAAAAATGGACAAACTCCTCAAAGTCGTATGATTTAATTGATTTTATGTTGTTCTTAGTGATTTGGGTGATTTACGCAAATATATGAAAAGCAGGGGCTAAACTGTAAAAGACACGCAGATTTATAGTGGTTCAGCCAGAATGTGCCTACGTCCACTTTATATATTATTTCTCCTTTCTTGTTCAGATTACAAGTACAAAGCTTTGATACAAGTATTTGAAAGTTGTTTGAAAGTTCTCTCCGTGCTTGAGCTCTCAAAACTTGTCCCTCATTGTTGTACCCCTACCCCTCTATTTATAGAGTGAGGCTGGGGGCAGGGGTCTTGGATGTATATGGCTGCTGGCGGGCCTGGGCTGAGGCAATCTGGCCTGGCTCATCTTGGTTCGTCATAGCTTGGTTCGGTGGTGAGATGTGGTAGGTTGGTCCGGCCCTGATCTGGACCGGTGGCTGTTGGAGAGGAGGTGGTTCGGTAGTGAGGTTGGACCGGTAGGTGAGGTTGGACCGGTAGAGGAGGTTGGTTCGGTGATGAGGTTGGACCGGTAGGTTGGTTCGGTGATGAGATTGGACCGGTAGGTTGGTTCGGTGATGAGGTTGGACCGGTAGGTTGGTTCGGTGATGAGGTTGGACCGGTAGGTTGGTTCGGCAAGCATGGGAGGTAGAGTTGATTCGGCAGTTCTGTGGTTGTGAGTCTGGTTCGGCAGTGGTAGGGATGCCGAATGAAGCTTAGGCAAGCCTGGGCGAAGCTGGTGCTTCTTGGTCTTGAGATTGCCTGGGTGAGAATACGCCCAACATTTGCCCCCCAAAGTAGGGCATATGCCGGTATATGCCGTGCTTTGTTTTGAAATTAATGACGTTAGCTTGGATGCTCCTATTCGGCCCAAATGCCCAACCAACCGGTCCGGTCGTCTGTGATAGCCTATAAGTATGGGCTTCAAGCTCCTGTTATCCACACCTATTAGAAAGAGCCGGACCAAGCCTACGCCTGCCGAATGAGGTGAGCCCTCCTTCTGCCGAATGGGTTTTTAGGGAGTGGGATAGCCGAATGAACCTTGGGGCCCGGATTACCGAACGGTGTATGGGGAGCTCGAATGCCGAATGAGCTTTTTCCTTGAACTGCCGGATGACTTTTTATGACTCGTGATACCGAACGAGACCCAGAGTTTGAATGCCTAATCGAACCTTGAACCTTTTATGTTTTGAACTACAAAATGAAATTCTAGATTGTACGCACTTGCTTGTTTATATCTCTACATCCTTTTTAAAGATGTATTCTTTTGTGTTGCAGATAATGTCTCATAGAGTTGAAACCCGATCAGAAAAGAAGAAATCCCAAGACAGAGAAGATCCTTCCGCAGTGCCCCCAGCTCAGTTAGAACCGGGACGTCATGGGCCCACCCCGAGGTCACTAGTAGATGGGTACGGCCCTCAGGATTAATGCGGTTACTGCCCAATTTACCAAGGAGGAGAAGGTGGCAGTGAAGGAGGGCATGCGGTTGCTTGCAGCTGAGGAGGCAGGTGTGCAAGTAGAGGATGATGACCAAGATGATCGAGGAGCATATGCTGGTAAGTCTTCCTTTCTAGTCTTTCCGTTAACTTGGTTTCTTATCACTAATGAATTCTTTCTCTAGCCGGACAGGTGGGCAACAGGACAAGGATAAGACTCCGACGCAGCGGGCTCCTTGATTGGACCTGGATATCTTTTTGTGGACTTGACATTGTTGTATATGTTAGTCTCAAAACAGTAACGTAACTCTTAGGTTGTAATTATGCTACTTGTAATAAATAACACTATTCTTGACGTGTAATTCTTTAACTTAAGCTGATTCTGTCGTCTTTTGAATGTTTTTGCTATTTTGACATGTTGTATGAGAAATATAGCTATGCATATGCTTGTAATTCAGTTGTGTTTGATGTCAAGTTCTTGCTTAAAACATAATTTCATGCCTTTCAATGCTAGTGTGATGTATGAATAAATTATAGCCATGTATTTGTACACAAAAGAAGAAAATACCGCCTTTCATGTTTTAATTGTAGATGGCAGTTTTGAATGTCTTGTGTGACTGAGTATGGAATGCGGCCTAGTGTCCCGTTGTGGGTTCCGACTCCCATTAGCGAATGCCTCCTATTCCGTGTCCTGTACTTTAGGGATTGTTATAGAGGATAGGAGAAAAGTTTTCAAATAAAATTGAAATATGAGAAATAGTAAAACTTCCAATCACGGAAGGCCTTCGATGTGCTTAAGTTCGTGGCAAACGGGCTTTGTAGTCACTTTCCCTAGCTGTGGGTCTTGGAGACATTTGTCACCCATCTTACGCCTCCGCGGGGAGTTAATTCTTTTTTACCACAGCCGCACTTAAGACACATCGGAGCCGAGATCGCGCACAGTAACTACCCGGGCCATTATGGCCCGTAATCGTGGGTATTATTCGATTTACTGTGGCCGACTAGCGTGGGTGCCGATCGTCAACCGTGAACTGCCCCTGGCTGGCCACACCTTATGTTGGGGCTTATAGTCGGTTCACAGTTGCCGGCGAGCCTAACGCCATAATGAGCTGCCTCGGCTATAGTCGGCCTTCTCGGTGGCTTATAATCGGCTCGCGAGCAATGAGTTAACCCGCAGCAGAGGGATGCCGGAGCAAAAGTGTCTCATTGGCTAGGGCATAGATTCACATAGTACCTGTTAGGTCTTGTCCAGGTGAAGTTGCGCTGTGGAGTGCCTTGAGTGGAAATGCTGTATGCACAGGATTTTGTTCAACAGAAAAGGATAAAGTTAACAAGCAGCCAAGATATAAAGGAACAAGTTAACAAAAAGACAAGGTTTTTTTTAAAGTGGTTCGGCACGAAAATGCCTACGTCCACTGATTCTCTTTGTTAATTCACTTCATATGGGCAGTATAAGTTAAGAAAAGTATCGACGGAGGTGTTGGATGTTCCATGCCCTCTGGAACACCTCCCCGTCCACTGTTGACAAAATATAAGCTCCATTGTGGAGATCTTTATGAATTACATATGGTCCATCCCAGATTGGATCTAGTGCTCCGGGGCGAGGGAAGATTCGCTTAAGGATAAGATCTCCTTCTTGTAAGGTACGATGCTTGACTTTGGAGTTGTATTGTGCTGCCACTTTTTGCTTGTGGGCTGCTGCTTTGAGGACTGCATCATTTCTTCTCTCCTCAATTAGATCCAAATACACGTGAAGGAGTTCTTTGTTCTCTTCTGGATTATAGTGGATCCTACAGTGGGAAGGCACGATGGTTTCAACTGGGAGCATAGCCTCCGATCCGTATGCCAAAGAGAAAGGAGTATGCCCTGTTGATGTTCTGAAAGATGTGCGATAAGCCCACAGTGCCGTAGGGAGTTCATCCACCCAAGCGCCCTTTGACTTTTCGAGTTTCTTTTTTATTAGAGTTTTCAGAATTTTGTTGACGGCTTCGACTTGTCCGTTTGCCTGGGGATACGCTACGGATGAGAAGCTTTTGTGAATTCCATGCTCTTGGCACCAGTTGGCGAATTCCTCGCTGTCAAATTGAAGTCCATTGTCTGATATGATTTTGAATGGGACTCCATACCTGCACAAAACATTTTTGATCAAGAAATTAATAACTTTTGTAGAAGATACTTTATTCAGGGGTTCTGCTTCCACCCATTTGGTGAAATAGTCGACTGCCACTATAGCATATTTGGCCCCGCCTCGGCCCATTGGTAGTTTGCCGATTAAGTCAATTCCCCATACTGCAAAGGGCCATGGGCTGGTCATTTGAGTAATCTCAGTTGTTGGTAGTCGCGGAATCTTAGCAAACTTCTGGCATCTGTCATATTTTCTGACGAAATCTAAGGCGTCCTTGCTTAAGGTGGGCCAGAAATATCCATATCGGAGTATCTTTTTTGCCAAAGTCTGCCCTCCGGTGTGATCTCCGCAGCTCCCTTGATGAATGTTGGATAAGATTTCCTTGGCATCCCTTCCAGCGACACACCTTAATAGGGGGTTAGAGAATCCGCGCCGATAGAGGGTGTCCTCCTGTATTGTGTAGCGGGAAGCTTTCCTCAAGATTTTCTTAACTTCATTACGCCCGTTGGGTAGTGTGCCACATTGTAAGTAGTCTTGGATAGGAGTCATCCAAGTTGCTTCTTCGGTTGCAGCTATTAGGTTCATTTGCTCAAAACTTGGGGCCAGTTGCTTCGAGATGGCTACTGCTCCGGAAATATCACCGTCTCTCACGCTTGCTTGCTTCGCCAATTCGTCGGCCTCTCGGTTCTCTTCCCGAGGGATGTGTTTGATTAAGTAGTGGTCTAATCGACTGAGAAGTAACTTGGTCTTCTTTAAATATGCTATGAGTCGTTCTTCTCGAGCCTGGAATTCTCCTAGTATTTGATTAACAATAAGTTGAGAATCGCTATGAAGACACAAAGAATTGGCTCTGATTTCCAAGGCAAGTTCTAATCCAGCTATCACTGCTTCATATTCTGCATCGTTGTTGGTGGCAGCGAACTCCAACCTTATAGCATAGTGCAGCTTATTTCCCCTGGGAGTGATTATTACCACACCTGCCCCCGAGCCTTGTTCGTTCGATGCGTGTAACGACCACGACTTTCTCTCCATAGAAAGTCGTATCGCTAATAAGAAAGAAAGGGGTAGAAAATAGAAAAGAAGAGAAGAAAGAAAGAAACAACAACAACGATCTCACAGCGGAACGAATAAATTATATTAATAATATAAACTATTACATAGTATACAACACTTATCAGAGTTATACAACATATACATCACTTACTAGACAGTTATAAACATCTGTCTAGACATTACAACTCAAATACAAGACAAGACACTATCACAGATATCAACACAGCGGAATACTATATCTACGAACGCCGAAGCCTCCTGCTCCATTGCTCCTCCAGAATATTCGTCAAAGCTAAACCTGAATCCCTTGGCTACTCGTAAAAATTTGAGTACCCAAGAGTTTATATAAAGGTAATCGTAACCTCAAGCCTCATCAACCGGGAATGGCTAAAACAGGGGAGGTGCAGCAAGGCTTCGTGGGTAGCACCCACTGAGAGCAAGATAGATCCCTGTCTAGAGGTCCCTTTTCTTTTATTCGGCTTAGTGTGTGGTTGGTCGCGCCAACTACGGGATTGTCTTGTTCGGGATTATCCAGTAAGTGATGGTTCCGGCTTTGTGTTGCAGGGGAGCGGGCGTACTCCTCGGTACGGTGATCTAGGCCATGTACTGTGACGGGCGGTACCCTAGTAGCCCTGCCATTGTATGGAATCCAAACTCCAATAAGTGCCGTACGTATTAGTTGTGCCCAACTATGTTGGAATGTGAGATGTAAGCATTTCAGCTATTTCTATATTTTACTTGAAAACCCTAGACCCTATTATAATAAAATCAGATTTCCTATCAAATGTTTTGGTTAGCGTAAGGTAAAAACTTACCCATGTTTATTTGTGGGGAGTCTTACGTGATACCTTTTCTTTCTAAAGGTTTTGAAGTTAAGCAAGTTTAACCTGTTACTCACACCAGACCCATGTCTGACCCAAATGTTTATTTCTGTTTTATAAACTCTTGGGTACTCAAATTTTTACGAGTAGCCAAGGGATTCAGGTTTAGCTTTGACGAATATTCTGGAGGAGCAATGGAGCAGGAGGCTTCGGCGTTCGTAGATATAGTATTCCGCTGTGTTGATATCTGTGATAGTGTCTTGTCTTGTATTTGAGTTGTAATGTCTAGACAGATGTTTATAACTGTCTAGTAAGTGATGTATATGTTGTATAACTCTGATAAGTGTTGTATACTATGTAATAGTTTATGTTATTAATATAATTTATTCGTTCCGCTGTGAGATCGTTGTTGTTGTTTCTTTCTTTCTTCTCTTCTTTTCTATTTTCTACCCCTTTCTTTCTTATTAGCGATACGACTTTCTATGGAGAGAAAGTCGTGGTCGTTACAGTGGTATCAGAGCATAGGTTGAGCGAATGCCTAAGCTTTTGGTTAAGTGAATATCAGAACACTAGGTTGAGTGAATACCTAGGTTCGGAAGGATTGTTCATTAGAGACAGGATCTGTAGCAACCTGTTTGAGTCTGAGTGTATATATATTCGAGAGCGCGTATTTGTTAGTTATATAAAATGGTTTTATATTGTGTTAATTGATCGGTTGAGTGGTATATGGATTCTGGTCAATACGAGTAGCCAAGGGATTCAGGTTTAGCTTTGACGAATATTCTGGAGGAGCAATGGAGCAGGAGGCTTCGGCGTTCGTAGATATAGTATTCCGCTGTGTTGATATCTGTGATAGTGTCTTGTCTTGTATTTGAGTTGTAATGTCTAGACAGATGTTTATAACTGTCTAGTAAGTGATGTATATGTTGTATAACTCTGATAAGTGTTGTATACTATGTAATAGTTTATGTTATTAATATAATTTATTCGTTCCGCTGTGAGATCGTTGTTGTTGTTTCTTTCTTTCTTCTCTTCTTTTCTATTTTCTACCCCTTTCTTTCTTATTAGCGATACGACTTTCTATGGAGAGAAAGTCGTGGTCGTTACAATGCGCCATCCACAAAGAGATTCCACTTGATGTCTTTTTTTATTTCCAATTGCTCCTTATCTTCGTTGGTAGTGAATTCTGCAATGAAATCAGCCATGGCTTGTCCCTTGATGGCGGTGCGAGGGTGATAGGTGATATCATACCGACTTAGTTCAATGCACCATTTAAGTAGTCGCCCAGAAGTGTCGGGACGATGGAGTACCTGCCTCAGTGGTTGATCGGTCAGAACTTTGATGGAATGGGACTGGAAGTAGTGACGCAGTTTCCGTGATGTGATTAGTAAACAGTATGCTAGCTTCTCAAGTTTAGGATATCTGACTTCTGCCCCAGTAAACCTCTTGCTGACGAAGTAAACTGGCCGCTGTGTGCGGTTGTCTTCCCTTACCAAGGCAGTGCTTAGGGCATAAGATGACACAGTAAGGTATATGTATAATTCTTCGCCTTTGCTTGGAGTCGAGAGTACCGGTGGTTTCTGGAGGTGTTCGATTAAGTTAAGGAAAGCGGTTAAGCATTCGTCGGTCCATTCGAACTTTCCTTTGTCTTTCTTTAGAGCTTCGAAGAAGGGAACGCACTGGTCCGTTGGAAATTTCATCTTTAGGCACTATGGAGCCAGGACAATTTGGAAGTCAGACAGGGCTGGCCTTCCCAAGAAAGCGTTGTAGTTTCTTCCTTGTGATGTGTTCTTCAATCAGGTCCCGGAGATGATGGCATTCATTGGTATCATGCCCATGAGATTCGTGGAAGCGGCAGAACTTTCCAGACTTCTGTGCGTTATCTGATTCCTTCTTGTATGGTGAGCGTTCGTATCTAACTTCGCCTTGGGTGGCAAGGAAGATGTTTTTCGACGGTTTCATTCAAAGGAGTGTAAGTGTCGAATCTCGGTCCTGGCCGATATAGGCGCTTTTCTCCCTTCTTGCCCCCAGCATTGTCTCTAGAGTCATTTCTTCGAATGTCCTTTGCTACAACGGGCGTGTTGCTGTGAGTTGCCTTATTTTGTTGCCTTGGCTGCTCCTCAGTGGCAGCGTCTTCAAGCCTCATATATTTCCCGGCTTCATGGAAGAAATCGGGTAAAGTAGCTGGTTTTTCTTTTGTTAGTCTTCTAGCGAATTTAGTATCCGGATGCACACCACTACAGAGGGCCATTAAGACAAGCTTCTCATCGGCATTTTGGACTGCGGCTGCTGCGGCATTGAATCGGGTTAGGTATTGCTGCAGTTTCTCTCCAGGTTTCTGTTTGACGCTGGATAAGGAATAAGCGTCCTTAGGTTGTTCCACATGGATGCGGAACTGACTGATAAACTTTTCTTTCAACATTTCCCACGAGCTGATGGATCCCTGGGGTAGATGACAGAACCAGGAGGTAGCGAGATCTGCTAAGAAGAGCGGAAAGCATTTGCACAATACTCCCTCTGTTGCTCCACTCATGAGCATATGTTGCGTGTACCTCTGTAAGTGTACAACGGGGTCGGAGGTTCCTTTGTAAGGTTCCATTGTCGGCATCTTCCATTCTCGGGGGGTGATAGCAATTTCGATATTGCGGGCGAAAGGGCTGGTTACCCTAGCGCCTATCCCTCGATCTCTTTGCTCCCGTTGGACACACTCTCTGAATAAGCGTGCCATCCTTTCATCAGAATTTGGAGTAGATAGAAATGAGTTTGGTTCTGTTCTGTGGGATTGATTCCGTCCAGATGACCTGTAGGGATGGTATCGTCTATCGTTCCTCATATTTTCCAGCGGCTGCCTTTGATCTTCTGGGAGCATGCTAGGGTCAGCTACAGTTGGCCCTTGCCTTGATCTTCCCCTGCTGGGTTCTGATCTAAGCACTTCCTCGGGTCCAACTTCGGGCTGGACTCTAGCTCGGCCCCGTTCACCGGCGTTTCCGTGGTTAGGCAGTATGACAGGCTCAGCTATAGTTGACCTCCGTCCGGTACCTCCCCCGTTGGATTCGGTACCAAACGTTTCCTCAGGCCTAACTTCGGGCTGTGCTCGGTCTCGGCTCCTACCATAGCTACTTCTGCCGTTAGCTCCTTCGAAGAAGGAAGATCTTTGTTGTCTCTGAGATCCTCCAGACTGGGACTTGCCCCATGATTCAGTATTGCGGTTGGATTCTTCAGCATCCCTTAAGCGTGACATGAGATGGTCCACCAAGGCTTCCTGCTGGGACGTGAAGCGGTTAGTTACTTCAACCACAACTCTGTCCAAATCTGCCCTAGTAATTGCTGCAGGCTGTTCTGTGGCAGGAGTGGTTGGGTTAGCATGTCCTTCCTTTGTTACTGCTGCTGGAGGAGGACGATTTACTTGATTCGTGACAGCTGGATCTGGAAGACTGCTGGGTGCGATGTTTTTTCCTTTGTTAACATCTTTTCTTTGTTTGGGAGGCATGTTTTCCAAGTGGCGGACGATGCTGTTAGGAAAACTGTTAAGTGGATGAAGCTGAAGCTTTGAGCTTCTAGTTCTCAGTGAAAGCACCAAAAATGTTTGCACAAAAAATGGACAAACACCTCAAAGTCGTATGATTTAATTAATTTTATGCTGTTCTTAGTGATTTGGGTGATTTACGCAAATATATGAAAAGCAGGGGCTAAACTGTAAAAGACACGCAGATTTATAGTGGTTCAGCCAGAATGTGCCTACGTCCACTTTATATATTATTTCTCCTTTCTTGTTCAGATTACAAGTACACAGCTTTGATACAAGTATCTGAAAGTTGTTTGAAAGTTCTCTCCGTGCTTGAGCTCTCAAAACTTGTCCCTCATTGTTGTACCCCTACCCCTCTATTTATAGAGTGAGGCTGGGGGCAGGGGTCTTGGCTGTATATGGCTGCTGGCGGGCCTGGGCTGAGGCAATCTGGCCTGGCTCATCTTGGTTTGGCATAGCTTGGTTCGGTGGTGAGATGTGGTAGGTTGGTCCGGCCCTGATCTGGACCGGTGGCTGTTGGAGAGGAGGTGGTTCGGTAGTGAGGTTGGACCGGTAGGTGAGGTTGGACCGGTAGAGGAGGTTGGTTTGGTGATGAGGTTGGACTGGTAGGTTGGTTCGGTGATGAGGTTGGACCGGTAGGTTGGTTCGGCAAGCATGGGAGGTAGAGTTGATTCGGCAGTTCTGTGGTTGTGAGTCTGGTTCGACAGTGGTAGGGATGCCGAATGAAGCTTAGGCAAGCCTGGGCGAACCTGGTGCTTCTTGGTCTTGAGATTGTCTGGGTGATAATACGCCCAACAGCTACACTTATGAGAATTTATATGGAAGTTAGAGGACTTGAGATCTGACAAGCTACTAAAGCTCAATATGTAGCAGGTACTACTAACATGAATACTTGGATGGAAGCTTAAGGAACAGCTTCCTCCAACAACGCGAAAGCCATGAATGTTTTATTTTATGCAATAGATAAAAATGAATTTTCCAGAGTTATGATGTGCAATACCGCACATGATATATAAAACAAGTTAAAAATCACACACGAAGGCAGAAACACAATTGAGTAATAGTTAATTTATTAAAAAATCAATTCCAGTCATTTAAAATGAAGCAGAATGAGTGTATGGTTGACATGTACTCACGTTTTCAAAGTATTCAACATGATTTAATGGCCTTAAGAGTTGAATTGACTGAATTTTATCAAGTTTCTAACATTTTGAATCCTTAACAAACGATCAGGAGAGGAAGGTTTCTTGCAATTGAAGAAGCAAATGACCTTTCTAATCTCAAGATATAAGAGTTAATCGAAAACTTAACGTCTTATGAAGCTAATCTACAAGCTAGAAAAGAACTAACCTAAGAAAACCGTATTATTGCTTTTCAAGTTGAAGTCGATGATTCAAAATTGTATGAAAATGATATAGCCTATATTGTAAAGAATTATAATAAGACTATGAAAGTTTGCCAATTTGCAAAAGGGAAATTTTTTGAAATGGCAACAACAACAACTGTAGCAGCTATACCTATATTATGTGCTTTGAATGGAAGAAATTTGACCATATGAAGACGGATTTCCCCAAGCTCAAGGAAAATAAATTTGAAAAAATTAGCAAAAAGAAATGAAAAGCCTTCCAAGTCACATCGAGCGATTCAGGTTCATCTTCATCTGAAAATGACATTGATTAAGAACAAGCCAATGTATGCTTCATGGCTATCAGTGAGGTACCTTTTGAACTTTCCATTGATGAATTACTAAAGGTTACTGTGACGTTAGATAACAAATATAAGACCGTAAGGAAATCAAAGAAAGAAAATATTGGATGACTAAATAGAGCAGAACTTGAAATAGGATTTCTTAAAGATGAGAAAACTATTTTAAAAGAAGAATTGTTAAAATCACAACAACCTTGTGAGAATTTGACATCCCAAAATGCCCTTTTAGAAAAAGATTTAAAAACCTCTACGGATGAGAATATCAAATTTTCAAAAGAACCGTGTGAACTTAAAGGGAACCTAGAAATCTCAAATTCTAAAATAATTAAATTAAAAACTGAATTAGAATTTCTTACTTCCAATGTTACTATGTTTGATAAAGGAAAAGAGAATTTGTCATATTTAGTTAGCGTTCCTAAACATATTAGTAATGTAAATGGATTAGGCTATAGGAAATCAAATATACCTTTTTCTAAAATTAAACAGCGGTTGCTCCAATCATATGACTGGAAATGCAAAAATGTTAACAAATATATCCTATGTAAATGGTGGAACAGTCATTTTTGGAGATAATTCCAAAGGCTACGTTATTGGAAAAGGAGACATATGTTCTGTCGGTATATCTAATTTCCCTTTAATTTCCATTATTTTACTAGTACAAATTTAAAACACAATCTTTTTAGCACCAATCAACTTTGTGATAAAGGTTTTAAAATAACTTCTGGAAAAGATAAATGCAATATTTTTTTATCAAAATATAAATTTAAATTTTGAAAGAGTAAGGAATTGATGTATTTATATGTTAAATATGAAAAAAAGACATAGTATTGATTTTTACATCAAAAAAACATAGTAATGAATTATGTCTGGTTGTGGATATAAATGATCTATGACTATGGCACAAACATTTTCGTCATGTAAATTCAAAAGTTTTCATAAATTAGCTAAAGATGATATTGTAAGTGGTTTTACTAAAAATTAATTTTAAAATTAATAATTTATGTGATGCTTGTCCATTTGATAAACTTAAGAAATCGTCTTTGAAGTCTTAAAATGAAATTTCTACCAAACAACCTTTAGAATGTTTACATTTAGATTTATTTGGGCCTTTGTAGATTAGATCAATAAATCATAACAAATGTGTTTTATTAATAATTGATGATTATTCTAGATATACATGGACGTTATTTTTGAAACATAAAAGCGAAACTTTTGAAAAATTAAAAATCTTTCCAAAACGTGTTCAAAATTTAAAATTTTAAAATATTAGAAGTGATATGGAGGAGAATTTGTAAATGATCCTTTTCAAAAAAATTTGTTTATTAAAAAGGGCATAAGTCATAAATTTTCTTTCGCTAAGACACTACAACAAAATGATGTTGTAGAAAGAATGAATAGAGCTTTATAATAATGTGTTAGGACTTTGCCAAGCAGTAGTGGTTTACCATAGAATTTCTAGGCCAAGGCAATCACTATAACCTATTTTGTTCTAAGTCGAATTTTTTCAAGACCATTAACTAAGAATACCCCATAGGAACTCCTCCATGAAAGAAAACCAAAAGCATCTTACTTAAAAAAATTTGGCTCAAAATGTTTCATCTTAAACACCAAAGTGCCCCTAGGAAAATTTGATTCAAAAGCCGATGAAGGAATCTTTGTCGAATATTCAGAAAAAAGTAAAGCTTATATAATTTTTAATAAAAGAACTCAAACAATTGAAGAAACTTTACATGTATCTTTTGATGAAAACTTTAATAATAAATTCGAAAATAATGAAATAAACAAACCATTATCTCAATCTTTTGTAAATGACTAATCAATAGAAGTAATAGACAATAAAACAAATAATGATTTAAAATCACCTCATAGAATATTGAAAGATCACCCAATAGGTAATTTAATTAGAGATATTAATATAAAAACCACTCGAAGGCAACTAACTCAAATGGGTTACGTTGCTTTCATATTTGATATTGAACCTAAAAATTACAAAGATGTAGCTAAGGACGATCATTAGATTTTAACTATGCAAGAAGAATTGAATCAATTTGAATGAAATAACATCTAGAAATTTGTACCAAGACTAGGAAATTGGTCTGTTATTGTTACAAAATGGGTGTATAAAAATAAAGTTGATGAAAATGGTGATATCATACGCAATAAAGCTAGACTTGTGGCTCAATGATATAATAAGGAGGAAGGGATTAACTATGAGGAAACCATTGCTCCTGTAGCTCATCTTGAAGCCATAAGAATACTTTTAGCATTTGCATGTCATTAATCTAACCTTATATCAAATGGACACTAAGAGTGCTTTTTTAAATGAGTATATAACTTAAATGTTTTTCAAAACAAAGACCTTTATTTTTTCATGAAAAACATCCTGGTTATATTTTAAATGCAATGATCTGCCTTTTCGACCATCGAAAGTCGACACCAAATACATCAACGGGATTTAAATGTTGAACATCCAATCGCTGGAAAGACAAACTGTTAGGGTAAATAAAAAGAAAAGAACAGGGAAAACAAAATCTCACAGTGGAACGACAACATATAATATAATAAATACAGTAAGAGCTATCACTCTATAATACATGTTATATCAGATATAAAAATAAACCTCATTAGCCTGGACAGTTATAACTTCTTGACCTTACAATTGCTGATGGATATATATAATAATACAATGAAAAATAAAATACTACGGTAGGTGAACATCTAGCTCTACTCCATGAGCTTCATGTCCCACCAACAACAACCTGGAAAATACTCGATTTGACCTGAGCATTATACTAAAATAATATACGGATTAGTCTGGGAAACCTGTGTAAGAAAACTCAAGCAACAAGGTTAACATTTAATAATTCTATGAGACCACGCTGCTAAACGCGGAACTGGTTTTTACCTCATAGGAACAAGATCTATATATTAAGAAATGAGAAACAATTAGAATAACAATCCATACAAGAAAGGATGTACATAGATAACAACAAAATCCAAACTTATATAATGGACAAATATAATTAGACATCAAGAAGAGCTTCAAACACTTTTTGATGCAAATTACGAAACACAGTTCAAAGATGTGAATTAAATAAGGAAAGAGAAGTTTTTCAACAAATGACTAGGAGGGTGCTCCCCTTACCAAAAGTATACGTCTAGAAATATACTTAAGAGCTACGATGGCTCTCCGACAATACCAAACCGGACCCTGGTAACAGTTACTAACAATTTGAGTATTTCACATCTCTGAACGCATACCACCGAATCCAATCTAGAGTAGATGTGAAAGATAACCTAATGGGAATATTCCCACATAGCTTGGCTTCCACTCGCGCTTTGGTTTTTGTCATTTTCGGCAAAATATAGCAACACTTGAATAAGTAACAAATCGCCTTTGATTGACGAAACACAAAGGATGAAAAGATCAATTCCAAGGTTCGAGATAGAAACAAGGAAAGTGAATTTATCCAACATAACTAGGAGGGTGCTCCCCCCTTAAACAAAAGTATACCTCTAGATAAAATATAGTTGAGAGAACACACATTACTCTCGGGAACTTCTAAGCTGGACCTAGTTAAATCTACAGGCATCTGAATACACTCACATCAATGCATGCATGGTACCGACTTCTCTAGATGAATGTGAATATATCCTAATGGGTGCGACCCACATGGCTTGGCTGCCATTCGTGCTTTGGTTTTAGTTTTTTTTCAATGTTGGATACCAATGCTCGAAATGAGCGACAAATCGTCTTGAAATGACGAAGCACGACAATGACTAGGAGGGTGCACCGCCTTTACACGCCCTTTGGTTTTATTCATTTTCGACAAAGGATATCAAAACTCAAAGAGAGCAACATATCATCTTGGAGTGACGAAATACAAAGAAATAGCAGAATCAAAATCGAGAGTCAATAAATCAACTATTGAGAATAACAAAGTGATTTGTGTATGGGAATTAAATCGTGTACGCTTACAACTAATAAATGAATCAAACTTTTAATACATTTGATCCACGCTAGGGCTTGATTTTCACATTTCAAATATTGTACAACATTTTAAATATTTGTTATCCTCAATATTCTCTTTGAAATATTCTTTTAAGAAGGCAAATTATAATACTAAGTGCATTAAAACAAGGGTAAAAAACAAATGTCATTAAAACATTGTTTACTATAAACCCAAAACAATTTACACCGAGCTTTATTTTTTTATATACAAATTTATAACCTTTTTAATAAATTAATCAATTATCTTTAATCACCTTTGTCAAATTAATTAATTAAATTTAAAAGTTTTTATTAAATCAATTAAGTGACTTTAAAACACTTATATTAAATACGTTGATTTACTTTAAACTCTTTTATTAAATTAGTTAATTAACTTTTAAAACACCATAAATTAAAATTATTAATTAAATCCAAATATCATTAATTAAAATGATTAATAAAATTCAAACATCATTAATTAAAATTAGTAATTAAATCCAAGTATCATTAATTAAAATGATTAACTAAATTTAAAACAACATTAATTAAAATGGTTAGTTAAATTCAAATCCCATTAATTAAAATGATTAATTAAGTTTAAATGTCATTAATTAAAATGATTTATTAAATTCAAACATCATTAATTAAAATAATTGATTAAATTCAAATATCATTAATCAAAATGATTAATGAATTATAAACATCTATTTTGTGAAAATACAAGCTCAAGTTCCACACACAAGGGTTTAGGGAGATGATATTTAATAAGTAACAACATAGTGAAAAATTGCTATAACTACACTTAAAAAATTCAAATAGACTGTCACAATTATTTTAACTAAATATCAATATAAGCAATAAGAGAATGTAAATAAGATGCAGAAACAATAGATAAATAAATAATGCTGAGAAACCCCTTTCGGTCTCTTTACAAATGTCACCTGAATAACACATATATGTATGTGTATTTTCCCTTAGTGTTCCATAGCGACCTATTCGCTACGAAATACATCGACTTCTCATTTTTATGCCTGCAATAAAATGGTTATTTGTGTCATCCGCTACTAGGTGGAAAAAACAATAATATATAATTATTTGAATTTTCAAAATGGGAATCCAATCCAAACAAGCAATCAAATAATAATATAAACTAACATCTAAGCAGGCAATAAATAATTTTTATCCATTATAGAATATACCGATTAACCAAAAAGGCTAGTTTAACTCACCGAAATTCCATTTATCACTTTTGCGTTCTGATTCCATCTAAAATCGAATAGCATTCGATTTTAGCTTGAAATTCTACGAGCTCTAAACTCCACCAATCCAATTCCATAACTTAGACATTGTCATTACGAATCTAACGCGACCGACTGTGTTCAATTTGGACCAAGTACGAAATAGATATTGATTTTACAAGATTTCAAATTAATTAAGTAATTAATTAACCAATAGCTTAACTAATTACCAATCAAAACCCAAATCCCTTAATTAGCACTTAATCTCCTTTGTTCGAAATTCAGGCGCCAACTTTCGCTTGATGTTCATCACCGCCGCGGCCCACCACCTGCCACCACCCCTCCGCCACTACCTTCCCTAACCAAAACAGCCCCAAAGGTACTGAGTTCATCCCCCTTCAACATCCATAGCTCGAGCATGAACCTACTAATGCCGCTTCTGTTCAACTACTCCCCGAAGGTGCTACAAGCCACAATTCACCGGCCGACCACCTCCAAACGAAAGCTCTCGACCTCCTCTACAACCATGCTTCAGGGCCCATTGTCAGAAGATGAACGTCGGTGCCGAAGTCTAACAGCCGCCTTCCACCTCATATCTACGCCACCACACCATGTTCTATCGCAATTCGACTAGTCAAAACGCTCAGCTCACTCACATAAACATTTTTCATGTTGGGACCTAAGCCTAATTCGGCCTCTAGAGGTGTCGATCATCTATGGCCATTGGATGAGACTAATTTAGGGTTCTTAGATTAGAGAATGGAGAGGGATGGATGTCCTTATATAGAGTTTTCTCCAACACTATGCCCCTCCAAATTACGGACTCCAATTGAGGCGTGCTCACTGGCGTTCCTAGCTAATTACCCATATTCCGAACACAATGGAAATAATTTCTGGACCAAATTCCAATATATACAGAAGTTAGCTTTTAAAATCAAATAATTTTATTTTAATTCTCTACAATTAATCGCTAAGCGTTTCAAGCTTGCACGATCAAACAGTATGTTCGGTCATCACGAAACTCATCGGTGTAGGCCGCACTGGGCCGAACCACAATATATCGTTGTGTATTTACTTTCTTTACTTAGTTCTCCCCAGGATCATTTGCTACCGTCTCCCATAATGGGTAATCTCCCTGTCCGCTCTAGCCCGCCATACTCCCTACTGTGGGCAAGCGCCTTCGCCCGCTCTTACCCATCTCAGTCCACATTCCCCCTAAGCAAAGGCCCAACAGCAAAGGGCCTATCTGGCCGCCATCTGCCTGGCGGTGGTCGTCCTGCAACAAACCTTGTGGCTCAAATGGGTTCACCCCCTACACTAATGACGAATCTTCCCTCCGAGTCGACTTGTCCACAAACTATGCCTAGCTTCGACGCAGCGGTATCCTCATCGACGTGATTGCATTCGGAGGTTCGATCGGGTTATCCGTACTCGTGTTGAAAAATTAGGTCAACACTTTGGCCCGTACCGTAGGGCATGATCCCACGGCCACTAGATTAAAAGCCTCACAACAGCGACCTCGTCCCGCATCAGCCGACATCCCATCTTCAGTTGTAAAAGTCTCCTGGTCCTCTTCCTCCCTCCAACCAAGAAAAAGGAAAACCGACCAGAAGAGAGAGGAATTTAGATTCCTGTTCTACAGTCCCATGTTCTCCTGAGAGAAGCGGCCACTGTCTCGTGTTCCCCCGAAATGTGTCCCGTCCACGTCCTTCAACCCTCCTGCCCCCTCACAGCACGCTCGACGGACCTCCAGGTATTGCGCTGGTCGGTAGGGCGCCCCCGCCCTCCTTCCTTCTCCCTTGCAGTACCAATAGGAAACCCGAGGGTAGTATCTCTCAACCTGAAGGATGGTACATGGAGTCTGAAGCTGAGGAGCATATTCCCTCACCACCAGCAACAGCCTCAAATTCCAACCCTTGGCCTCCTCCTATACCATTGGTAGCGGATTCAAGCAACGAAGGGAAACACGGAAAATCCCCTAGGTTTACAAACCTCCTTGGTTTCACACGACACTCCCCAATAGCGGCATGTCGAGCAGCAAATTTTTTGCCTCCTTTGACGGACTACCACAACCTCCCTCTAAAGCTGGCCTGCACACCCTACACGACCCACAACACTCTGGCGTCCACAGCCGCACATCCTACTTCAGTCAGAGCTAGAGCCCTGAAGTAGAGTCACCTCTTCCACCATTACATCCAAGCAACTGGGGTAGCACCAACATTCTTGCACCCCCCATCAACGTCCTCCTCCGGACCCGGGGGCGTTCACCACAACTTAGGAGAGTCCGATGAAAGTAAGCCATGGCACAACCGGGCTCTCACGAGGATTGACCAAGATTATGGAATGCATCCAATCATGCCCATCCTATTCACCCGGAATAGTAAGCGAGCCATAGTGCTGTAGTTTGGCATGGACTTGACTTGGGCTTAGGATTGTATCTCCAATAAATCGACAGTGCATCCCCATGGAAGACCCCGGAGGCGGCCACGCG
The DNA here is from genome assembly GCA_030737815.1 of Allium fistulosum. Lineage (NCBI taxonomy): Eukaryota > Viridiplantae > Streptophyta > Magnoliopsida > Asparagales > Amaryllidaceae > Allium > Allium fistulosum. Next base: position 474,255,471 of record CM060904.1, read on the forward strand.
CTTCAACTCAGGCCAGGAAGCTCTGAACCAGAGAGGCGCCCACAACGCGCATTCTAACTGCAATTTGATGTTCGCTTGGAGCTAGCATAGCAAGGACCCCCCTCCCCCCAAACAGGTCCTCCTCGGGCAGTCCTGCAACTATCTTCATTTGTGGCCATCCTTCACCAGCTCTCCAAATGCCCTAGCACCAGGACACTCGAACCCACTTGGAGCAACCGGAGACCTTAACGGGTTGCATTGTTTACTCCCATCGAATCAAGCAATGCCCAAGCCGCTCTCGGACGGATCAGGGATGCCCTTCTGGTGTTCGCCCCATTCTATAGTTAGCAAGAAGGCGGACACACAAGCTAGCCTCTCAATCAGCACACCCACAACTCGGGGGCATCCCGTTTTCGAAATCCAGAAACTGCAAAGAAAGCACCCCAAGTCCGTCCTCCAGTTCTCAGTCGCTCGGTTCATTGACAAGCCATGGTCATTCTTCCTCATCATCCCAGGATTTTTCCAGAAGCAGCCAGCGTCGCCTCCAACGACCATCTCCCAATTGCGGTCGGACAGTGCAACCTTTTGCACAAACTCTCATCAAAGCCTCTTCTAGGGACGACCCTCCCGGTGGGTCTTCCCTCGGATCCGAATCAGGCCGAAGCATTTAAGTCCGCCATTGCAAGCAAGGATAGTATTCGGGGGCAAAATGTTACCCAAAATTTTGGGTAAACAAAAACTTCCTAAAGAAGCTCCCAAAGTCGGTCTGTCCGTCGGATCCTCGCTCAACAAGGTGATTACCCCCACTACACCAAAACAGTCATTTGGCAACACTTTTTTTTTCCATTTGGCGACACTTATATGGGTTGCATTTTAGTCTCGCTAAAAAGTGTCGCTATCCAATATAAGTGTTACTAAAAATAAAAATTTACACTTTTAAATACGGCGACACTTATTTTTGTTGTAAGCCTTGGTTTAATTGGAGTTAATTGAAATATACTAGGGCAAAATTGTAATTGAATAACATATCACGCTTAACCCTAGCCACGCTTATCCCTGGCCGCATTTTCCCCAAATCGTTTCCCTCTCCGACGTTCATTCTCCAATTCGCACACTCCACTTTTGGCGACGGCAGGCTCTAACGTTCATTCTCCAATTCGCAGGCTCCACCTTTGGGACGACAGGCTCCACTTTTGGCGACGGCAGGCTCCAGTTCGCAATCGACTATGGTAAGGCTTTAGGTTAATACTTTTTTCGACTAGGGCAATTTGATTTGTTGTTGTTTTCCCTGTCATTTCATCATCTTCTGATCGATTGGAGATCGATTTTACTTTCTTCACTCTTCTACTTGCTTACGTGAATTGAGATTAAATTAAAGTAGTTGAATCCCATACTAGTTGATAATCCACCAACAGTTAATATGCGGTAAGCTATCGACATAAGTTCCATTATATAGAGTAGTGAAGTAATTGATAGCATCCACTTCAAACTGCTCCAAGTCAGTGACTGTTTCCCCATTTTCCGTCAAAGCATTTAAAAGATTGTTAAAGTTTTTCCTATATGACATTTTAGTATAAAAGAATTTGGAGCATTCATCTCCCTTTGTAAGCCATTTCTCCTTAGCCTTCTGCTTCATATTTATAGCTTGCTGATGTAGAGCTGTTTTGAGTTGCGACTGAGTCTGGTAGTATTGCTCATTGATGTTGGGGTCCAGCGGATTTAGGTCTAGCATATTTAGGGGATCCTCACATTTGTTCTAAAGAGCTTGGACAGTGTCCGACTGTTTAGGCCTCACTTTGTTTCATTCTTTCAACATGTTTTTAGCTGTTTTAAGGAGACAAACTAAACTATACCAGCAAGTGCCATCAGTATGAACAATAGATTGTAGGTCAAGAGCCTCATGATAATCATCACATAAGTGATAGTAGTTTGCATACCTAAAAGGATACCCCTTGCTTTTTTTATTTTGGTTATTAAATGTAATGCATTGAGGGCAGTGATCACTTGTAGAGCTCAGCAAGACCTCCACTTTAAGATCAGGGATTTTATTGATCATATTTGTGTTAATGAGGACTCTATCTAGACTGGCAAGCGTCAAGCAATCCGGAAACCACCATGCATTGATTAGACTTAGCAATTTGGGACAACTTCAGCGTACTTTTCATTCGTATGCAGAATAGCGTTGAAATCCCCTAATATCATCCTTTCTTTATTCATAGTTTTGGATAATTAGATTAACGTATCCCATAGTTTACTTCTTAAGGAAGCCCAGTTATGGCATAGACAAAAGTACATATAAAATTAAGGGCTCCCATATTAGTGATATTGGCAGTAATATGTTGATCATCCATAAACAACATTTGAAAGTCCATATAGCTTTATGCCTTATAACCATTATTCTACGTTTAGACTGATCAGAATTATTATGAGTTATGATCCAGTCAGAACCCAATGAGCCTTCGAGCATACTAATAGACTCAACCACAAATTTGTTTTGAATAGCAATAATTTGAGTGGGATTCACTCTATTTCTAATGTTAAAGAGGTCTAGTTTATGAGTATCGTTATTCAAACCTCTAACATTCGAACAAAGGATAGACATTATAATGAAGATGTTTTGCTCCTCATCGTAGAAGCAGAGACTGACTTAGGTTGTACTTGCTTTCCCTTACCCTTAAAAGATTGTTTGTTATATGATGGGTTCTTTTTTGTATATCTATCAATATATCCTTGTTCTATTTCAAGCTCGGATTTAAAATCTTCCAACACAATGTTTATGTTTTCCAATTCCTTTATGTTTTCCAATTCCTTTATGTTTGCAGGGGTATCCATCTTTGTTGTTGTTTCCTCCATATCCTACTGCACCTGTTGTTCCTTTACCTGTGGTTCTAGCTGAATAGCCTCCTTTGATGTATAATCATGTAAAATATAAGACTTCAAGTTTAAAGGAAAAATACTAGTACGTTTTTATCAACTTGTTCAAATTGGGCCGATCAATACTTCCATTGCATTGTCCACACACTTCTCTTGCTTGGATTTTATAAGTCCACCATATTCACTATGCCACACACTTCTCTTGCTGTTTTTCCCTTGTTATTAAAAATCCTATCATTTCTTTCCTTCCATAAACAGCAAATACACACAGGGAAATCAATCTTAGCCAAGTCACTGCTTCTACGTTTGTCTTTAAATTGAGGTTGAATTTTTTGAGTTTCTATAGCTAGTTTAAGAGCCTCTAAGTGACTCGCTGGTCAATCTAACTTTATTCTACACCATTCCCACACATATGCAGAGAATATACATTTATAGAGTGGGTGATTAGCACTTTTAGGTTTTCTGTTACACAAGACACGGTTAGGATCCACTATAACATGCCTTTGGATTAGTCTATCTCTAGTTTGAAGTAGATTCATCAATGCCTTGTAGCAACATACTGCAGATTTAGTTATGTATGCCGACAAACGTAGAAGCAGTGACTTATTGATTTCACCTCGTACACTCCTCAAGAAACTGTACCTGTCTGTTTTTAAGCAACAAGAGAATTGTAACTGTAATTTTACCTCTGTCGATATGTTTTTTCCCTTAGCGTTACCATGGTAAGATTTGCTACTACTAGTTATTTTGTTTGTTGCCAAACTCTTTTCGCCCTTGTTGAAGTCGTAATAGGTTGGTTTGACGTAGAATGTTAAATATTGTCCAGTAAGCTTGTAGAATATATATCTTTAATTTCAGCTGCTCCTATTTCCTGGGGAAGGTATTAAAAATATTGGGTAATTTTAGTATATGTATATTGGACTATAGTGTGTTGTGTTGGATAAAGTGGTACATGTTTGAAAGGCTGCAATTACATACAGGTTTGTTTATGAGTGTATTAAGTTCAGAACTAACATGTTCACTTATTTGTTTTAGTTCCTCCATAGAATGTGTTAGCAAATTCTCTGCCTCTTTGTCGAAGGCGACAATCTTTATGGTAAAAGTGCTAAAACTTAAGTTTCTAATTCGTCTGTTGGGAACCATTTCCATTATCTATTTGCATATGCTTTGACGTCAATCGTAAATACAAATCCAAATTTATCAAAGGTCGGGGTATGTTCAAAACATGTTTGAATATAATAGTACAGGTTATCAACGAAAGTAGTATAGTCGGATTTACATATACGATGCGTTGGATCGCTGCTTAGTCTTGAAAAGTCGCCCGACAATAAGTTCTCTTTGTTTTTGTTTGCTATTATCTTACGGTGCCGTAAAACCTCGCATTTTCAATGGTTATCGTAGAAACCAAAACCGAGCTACTAACTTTGATATCTGTTTTTATTTGATGTGGTTGAACGATAAAGAAAAATTAACCAACTTAAAGCTTTGGATTACAAAGAAAAACTGATTCATAGGCGTTGCTTTCTGTTTTCATATACTATGGGTGAACGGTAGAGTAAAACAGACCATATCAAAGCTTTGGCATACAAAACATAACCGACACAAGACCCTACTTTCTGTTATAATTTACAATGGCTGAACGGTATTATTAAACCTAATAATCGTTTTGTCAGCATACATAACTAAACCGACTGATTGACAATACACATTTTTAATATATCATCGGCAATGCATGACACAAAGGAACATATACTTGATAGGTCATACATATCATCAACATACATATCATAGACATTATTGATTTCACCTCGTACACTCCTCAAGAAACTGTACCTATCGGTTCTCCAACTTCCTTCATTTAAAATCTAGCCAACCACCATTATCTCAACCTGACTAGCAACAAAGAATCGGCACCTAATTTATTTAATACGTTGCTTTCCAGCTTGTTTTAAAAAAAAGTTTTGATTAAATTAAATTAAATTAAATTTTTCTAATTTTAGTGTCTTACATCCATTTAATAGCATTTTTATGCAGTAAAATATACTTGGGGATAGATTTGAACATTTAAAGTTTACTTTGGCAAAAAAGATCCACAATAGATTTGGAGTGCTATAAAGTTAATGCTTGAAGTTTTTTTTAATTAAAAAAAGGCTTAAAGCACCAACAAATTCACACGTTAAGCAAAACTGGATACAGCTTGTTAATTTGACTCATTTGAATATATATGTGGGACTAGTCGTCTGTTATGGCCGGTGCAGTATAAATATGATTGCTGCGTCATCTGAATGCTTCACACTCTGAAAATCCAACGCTCGCCGCAATCACATATTCACATATCTTCACTCAGTAGTGTTCCCATGTCCCCTCTTAATATTGTTCATCGTTCATCCATTCCGTTTTAATTATTAATTTTTCCACTTAAAAGACGAATAATGATTAAAGCGACGGTTCATAAACAACACAAAAAAACCAATTATAAATCGTCTCACTTCAAAACAAATTCGTTTCATATTAATCAATCTTCCATCATATCCATTTTCAAGATACAACAACACAATTAGATTTCATATTAATATTCAACGATGATATAAAACAATAAAATAATTGAGATTCCTTGTATTCGATTGAAGGGAACATAATACAGCAGATGGTGATATCGTGATGCGCTTTCTTCCATGGTAATACGTTTTTTTACAGAATTTTGGAGAATCAACATGTGGATGGCTGCTGAAAATGGTATGTTTCCGTGCATGACCAATGGTGAGTGGATGACTCCAATGCCAGAACATCTAAACATAGACTGGGTTCACAGTGTTAAGGTATTTACCATTAGGTTACATGAATTAGCTCCTTTATTCAATTGGCCAGTACTGCTAAACTTAAACTTTTCAAGCATGTATTCGAGTGCTTAATGCTTATTGATGTATGAATTTGCACTTGATGCTTATTAGTTAGATCTGAAAGAGAAACTGCTTGTGTGCACATGATATTGTACCTTGTATGTTCCACTTTTTGCACATTTTGCTCTTAATATCTTGATGTTGGACATTCAATGTGTATGATTACTCATCATCATGATTTGAAAAATATAACATGCATTATGAGATTATGAGAATGCACAATTGATTTTCAGTTTTTGTATTTCTCTTGTACTATTCCATTGGCTCAGCTGCGATACTTTTTTATGTGGAGCATTATATTTAATCTAGATAGATTTTGGATGAGAAAGCCAAATAGAAATATTAAAGAATATAATTTTCTGCGTATGCGTCAGCAGAGCGTAAACTATGTACCCAGACAAGGACTGTCATAGACGGACATAGTGGGTGTCATTGGTGATGAACCTCTAGAATATACAGATCAATGTATTCTTTGTTTCTTCCCAAATCAATCACCGAGACTACTTGCTAATTAGCAAAAGATAGTTTTCCTCCCAAAAACATCACTAAAACCGTGTTTTATCAGTGTAGTTTATGTATGTAAACATGTTAATGTAAACAGAAATTTGACAGAAACTCTAGATGAGATTTCTATATGTACACCATTCACTGTGTTTACTTGTCTCCATTTAATCCATCGACTTGTTTCGATTACACATATTATTTTATTTTATATAAATGAACGTATATAATATATATTTTTTAAATACTGGACAAATCTCATTTCGTTTGTCATTGAGTATAGCTAGGAAGACATCATTTCATTAGAAATGAATATAAAAATGACAAAGCTAAAGAAGTAGTGAAGAGGAAAAAAAGGAGAGAAGAGTGAAAAAAAAGAAGTGTGAAAGAACCAACATGGTTGATTTGGAGTCCGTGAAGTTTAGACTTGTATTTAACCTAATTTTTTTAAGGCAGGGCTTGGAAGCCGATTCTGGTGCGGTTGCTAAAGTCATAATAGAAGACTGTGCTGATCAGTTTGAAGGGGTCAAGTCTTTAGTGGAGGTGGCTGGAGTTACTGGGAAGATTTCGAAGGAGATCAAGAAGGCTTTTCCAGGTATCAAGTGCACGCTATTTGAGCTGCCTTATGTGATCGATGCTATTCAGAAGAGTGATGATATTGAGTATGTTGCTGGTGATATGTTTCAGGGCATTCCTTCTGCCGATGTGTTGATTCTTAAGGTACTTAAAAAAACAAATAAAATCAATCTTTTTAAAGAAGTAATGATTGAAAAACAATTAATTGATTGTGTATATGAGTGTAGTGGGTGCTGATGCCATGGAGTGATGAGGAGTGTGTGAAGATATTGATGCAGTGCAAGAAGGCGGTGCCGAGTAAGGAAAATGGGGGTAAGATTATCATAGTGGAGAAGGTTACTGATATTCAGATGCTGGATGTGGAGCACGATGGAGTTGATCAGACGAAGATATACTTTGATCTGCAGATGATGGTGCATTTGACTGGTAAGCAGAGGACTGAAAAGGAGTGGAAGAACCTTTTCGATGCGGTTGGGTTTAAGGAGTATAAGATTATTCCAGCTTTGGGTATGCGCTATATCATTGAACTGTATCGCTGAGTATGGCGATGAGTGTGTATGTGTTTGTGAAAGAATCCATGTATTAGGTTCTTTTGTACTTGTTATGAAGTAGTTGATTATGTATTAAATTAAACAAGTTAATTATGTATTGTACTTGTTATGAAGTAGTTGACATTGTTATGAAGTAGTTGACTATGAAATTTATGTTGTTATTTGATCATGAATATTGTAAATTTTGGATTCCTATTGAATGTAGTATAATAATGCATATCATGTTAGTTATTAATTGTTTATTAATGTTAAAATAATTGACTATATTGAGAATGAAAATATTTCAGCGTTATAAGCGTTGACAATTAAAATTTACCAACGCTTATAAGCGTCAGCATAGAAAATTAAACAATGTTGGATGGTTAATTTGCCAACGTTTATAAGCGTTGCTAACTAATATACACCAACGTTTATAAGCGTTGGCGAATACAAACTTCCAACGCTTATAAGTGTTGGGAAACTAAACTCGCCAACGCTTATAAGCGTTGGCAATAAATTGCGACGCCCCTACAGCGACGCTAATAAGCGTTGCTGAAACTGTTTGCGACAGTTATAATCGTTGGGAATTACCTGTTTTGGTGTAGTTCCCCTTAGTGGGTGACTAGTCCGTCGTCTTCAACAACTGATCGCGCCTACTCTGCATCTAGAAACAACATAGATGGAAGCTCAGCTCTCAGTCGACTCGTCCTCCTCAATAAGGCACCAAGCGCTTCTAACATTCTAACGATCCTCTGGAGCCGATCAGCTAGTCTCTCGTAGAAGCATAAGCCTAAGGTTGCACCCTGGGCCTTCCTTGGCATCCTTCCCTTAACAGCCAGAGCTGCCCCAGGCCTCTTCGACACCTGTCTGATTCGGTCCTTCATCCTAATCCATGCGTTGATTACCACACCTTCCATGTAACGCCATTCCTTAGCGGCCTTTCTCCCCCTCCAAGGCCCGAGTCCGCCCTTGGCATGATCCTAGTATCAGAAGTAGCTCTGCTTTCACATGACCGTCTGTCGAATTCGCTCTTCATATGGCTGCAACCGGGCCCAGCATGCCCGCCCTCTAGTGGATGCCCAGGTCATTCAGAGTCGACATTGGACTGGCTCTCTCGTGTGGTCCAAATATCCTACGCAGAGATCTACCTGACCACGGTGGACTGACTGCCTTATGTCCTTAGCAGTCTTAAACCTACCAGCTAGGACTGCCGCTTAACCCAAAATAGCTTACCGTGAGGCACCCTAACCATTCCTAGTCCAACTGCTCCAAAGTACATGCTATCAGAGAAAAGTGTTATTCCTCTACCAATAGTACTCCACGCTCAACCCTTTCCTCTCCCCCACCTTTCCAACAGCCAATCAGAATGCTTGCATCCCTACCTACTAAAGCATGCTGCCTTTTCTAGTCTTGTTACAGACCTTTCTTTCCAGTTGGTAAGCAATCCGAGCTGCGTGTCAAATCTGCTTTCCAGTTGGCTCCCATCCTATGTCCCTTCCAATCCACGGCCCAGGGCCTCTCCTGCACTATTGTTCTGCAATATTGACCATCCATTCACACCCTACATCCCTTTTATATAGCTGATGCCATGCCATATGGCAAAGGGAGCGAACGAGAGGAGAAAGATAGACATAACAATTTATCCAACCTATCTCCCTCACCAACTCTCTCCTCCTCCAAAGCCTCTGTAATGGCGGCTTAGTCCGACTTCCATTAGAGAGATCCTCCATCAAGCCCTACCACTAAACCCACCATGCTCTACCCACCAAGCTCTACCATCATCATCGCCTCCAACAACAAGCTTATCACTCCAGCTAAAGGCACCTCCTTGTAGCGCCTCCCTTCCAACCACTGTCAACAACCCCTCCTTCAAGAGCTCTTCTGTCTCCAGGACTCCTCCTTAAGGGACGACCCTCCAGGTGGGTCTTCCTTCAGGTCTCCTCCCCATGGACCCGTAGACTAGGATATTATACTCTTGTGATATTTAGTCTAGTCTCTTTTATTATTCTCTTGTGACAATATGTAAATTGTAAGAGGTCGATATAGTAAGGAAACATCATAGTGGACGTAGGCCGCACTAGGCCGAACCACTATATATCGTTGTGTACTTACTCTCTGTACTTAGTTCTCCCTAGGATCATTCTCTACCGTCACCCGCCAAGGGCAAGCCTCCATGTCCGCTCTAGCCCGTCATACTCTCTACCGTGGGTAAGCGCCTTCGCCCGCCCCTGCCTATATAAGTCTTTATTCCCCCTAAGCAACGACCCAACAGTAAAGAGCCTATCCACCCTCCCTTCGCCTGGGGATGGTCAGTCCGCAATCAACCTTGTGGCTCAAACGGGGTCGTGCCCTCCACCAATGATGAGCCTTCCCTCCGGGGTCGACTAGTCCACAAAGTAAGCCTAGTGTTAGCATCGCGATATCCTCACTGGCGCGATCACATTCCGAGGTTCGGCCGGGTTTTCCGTACTCATGATGAAAAATTGGGTCAACACATTTGATCCACACTTGAGCTTGATTTTCACATTTCAAATATTGTAAAACATTTTAAAATACCCTTTGAAATATCCTTTTAAGTGGGCAAATTATAGTACCAAGTGTATTAAACAAGGGTCAAAAACAAATGTCATTAAAACATTGTTTACTATAAACCCAAAACAGTTTACACTTAGCTTTATTTTTTATTATATACCACTTTATAATATTTTTAATAAATTAATCAATTATTTTTAAACACTTTTGTCAAATTAATTAATTACTTTAAAATATTTTTATTAAATCAATTAAGTAACTTTACAACACTTTTATTAAATTAGTCGATTCACTTTAGACTCTTCTATTAAATTAGTTAATTAACTTTTAAAACAAAAATTATTAATTAAATCCAAATATCATTAATTAAATTCAAACATTATTAATTAAAATTAGTAATTAAATCCAAGTATCATTAATTAAAATGATTAAATAAATTTAAAAGATCATTAATTAAAATGATTAATTAGATTCAAATCCCATTAATTAAAACGATTAATCAATTTTAGATATCATTAATAATAATGATTTATTAAATTCAATCATCATTAATTAAAATGATTGATTAAATTTAAATATCATTAATCAATAAATTATAAACATCTATTTTGTGAAAATACAAGCTCAAGTTCAACACACAAGGGTTTAGGGAGATAATATTCAATAAGTGATGATATAGCGAAAAATTGCTATAGCAACAGTTGAACAATTCAAATAGACTGTTATAATTATTTTAATTAAACATCAATATAAGCAATAAGTGAATGTAAATAAGACGCAGAGACAGTAAATAAATAAATAAATAATGGCGAGAAACCCCTTTGGGTCTCTTTACAAATGTCCCCTATATAACACACACATATATATGTGTATTTTCCCGAAGTGTTCCATAGCGACCTATTCGCTACGAAAACACTCCAACTTCTCATTTTTGTCCCCTACAAAAAAATGTTTATTTATGTCATCCGCTACTATGTGGAAACAAACAATAATATATTATTGTATGAACTTTCAAAATGGGAATTCAATCCAAACAAACAATCAAACAATAATATAAACTAACATCCAAGTAGGCAACAAATTTTTTTATCTACTATAGAATATAATGATTAACCAAAAAGGCGAGTTTAACTAATTTAAATTCTAGTTATCTCTTCTGCACTTTGATTCATCTAAAATCAAACAACGTTCGATTTTAGCTTTAAATTCTACAATCCAAACTCTACCAGTCCAATTCCATAACTTTGACATTGTCATTACGAATCTAACGCGACTGACTGCGTTCACTTTGGACCTAATACAAAATAGATATTGATTTTACAAGATTTCGAATTAATTAAATAATTAACTAACTAATAGCTTAACTAATTACCAATCAAAACCCTAATCCCTTAATTACCATTTAATCTCCTTCGTTCGAAATCCAGGCCACTAACTTTCGCCAGACGTTCATCACCGCCCCGGCCAACCATCGGCCACCGGGCCTCCGCCGTCACCTTCACTAACCACGACGGCACTAAAGGTACCGAGTTCACCCCTCTTCGATGTCTATAGCTCAAGCACAAACCCACTAATGCCACTTCCGTTCAATTACTCCTCGATGCCGCCATAGGCCGCCGTTTGCCGCCCGACCACCTCCAAACGAAAGCTCCCAACCTCCACTACAACAATACTCCAGGGCCCATCTCTTAAAGATGAGAGTTAGTGCCAAAAATATCAAGTCTAACCGCTGCCTTCCATCTCAGATCTATGCCAGCTCACGATAATCTACGGCGATCCAACCGGTTAAAACACTCAGCTCACTCACATAAACTTTTTCATGTTGGGACCTAAGCCTAATTTAGCCCCTATAGGCATGATCATCTATGATCATTGGATGAGGCTAATTTCGGGTTCTTAGATTAGAGAATGGAGAGGGATGGATGTCCTCATATAGGGTTTTCTCCAACACTATGCCCCTCAAAATTTTGGACTCCAATCGAGGCATGCTCACTAGCGTTCCTAGCCAATTACTCCTATTTCGAACACAATAGAACTAGTTTCTGAAAGTACGTATGCCATATAGCTAATACTTAAGATCGTGTAATATGGAATGTATTATAATCTAAATGCGAAAACAGATAATAATAGTAAAGTAAATAAGAATAAGCATACTAGGAGTTTTTATACTGGTTCGAACTTCCCGTTCTACGTCCAGTCCCAGATTTCCCTCTGGAATTTCTCTCAATAACCCCTCACTTAACCCGGAGGAATAGGTATACAACACCTGAGCAGCCGAATAGGATTTTTCCGCCTCAGCAGCCGAAGAGGACTTTTCCGCCTAATATAAACTAACAAGACTTCTATAATTTCGATAAAGTTGTTGACGCTTTGTGTTCTTGATAACACTGATTTGTCTTTGATAGTACACCCTTCCTATAATCAAATCCTCAAGTATATATTGTGTGTGTGTGAAGATTAAAAAGGAAGATATTGCTTTGAATTGAAGTATATAATAATTAACTCTGAGATTCAAGCAATATATCTTTGATTAGAAAGCTTTTAGAATGCAGAAATATAGTCAAGAAATATAGATCAAAGAATAGAATAGATTGAAGTAAATTGGATTATTAAAATCATGGATTTAGATGTATATATATAGTATATAAGGTTGCTACTATTCACAAAGAGTTTCAATCAAGAGTTGCATCTGTAACTCTTCAAATTGGATCGTTACTCTTTGCAAAGAGAAGCAACCCTTCAGGAAATATGGCGGTTACGTGCGGTCAGTCGATTGGTCAAAAATATCCAGTTGACTGAATATTCAAAGTGGTGTAAACGTGTGCATGTCTGTGCAAAGACCACAGATTTAGTCGACTGATGAATTCAGTCCAGTCGACTGAACTGTGCTTTTTTGCACAATGAGCACTTGTGCACACTATTTTGTGTATATATATATTTAAAGCTTTTGTATAGTGTGAGTATACTACTTGAGGAGTGATTTTAACAATTATAAACTATAACTACGACTCAAACAATAAAGATTTTTATAGCGTACTCAGGTTTGAAGTCTAGTTTCCTTTGTAGTTCACCACATGTGTATAGCTTTCCCTTTTTTTGTCGCTTTGATCGTCTAATCTCATTGTTGATCGTCGAAGCTTGTCATGAATCAAAACTCATGATTCAACAGTTCCAAGACCTATTTCCAATATATATATATATATATATATATAGAAGTTAGCTTTTAAAATCAAATTATATTATTTTAATTTTCTAAAATTAACCACTACGTGTTTCTAGCTCGCACGACCACACAGTATGTCTGGTCGTCACGAAACTCGTCGGCGTACAACAATTTATTATTCCGGATCCAATGGCATTGGTTTCGTCAAAATCAAAGATAGTGCCCCGAAATAATAATTTCACGCATTTTAAATATCATTTTATATTTCTTTTGATCCAATTATCGATGTTTATCCGATCTATTTATTATTTTAAATAAATTTTCATCAATGTTATTAATTAATTAAAAGTAGTTAAATAAGACTATTAAATCCATTTAATTAATATTTAATTCACCAATTCAAATATTTAAATAATACATATATTTGAATATAAGTCATTAAATTCCAAAATAAAATTATTTAATTATTTAAAACTAATTAAACACTTAAATCCAATGACCAAAGTTTTGGATTGTTACACAAAAAAGATTCTTCATGGTCTTAAAAAGGCACCATGTACTTGGTATCAAAGACTAAGAAATTATCATTTAAATTCAGGTTTTGAAATTGGTAAAGTTGAAGCAACTTATTTATTAAAAGGGATAATAACAGTTTATTAATTGTCTAAATTTATGTTGATGATATAATTTTTGGTTCAACCAATATAAAGCTTTGTGATGATTTTTCAAATATAATGAAAAATAAGTTTGAAATGTCACACATGAGTGAATTCAATTATTTTCTAGGATTACAAGTTAAACAATTAAAATAGGAATTTTTATTTCTCAAGAAAAATATTGTAAAGATTTAATAGAACATTTGGGAGTGGAAAACACTAGTAGTAGACCAACTCCAATGAGTACTTGTCTTCATTTAGATAAAGATGAAAATGTTAAGGACATTGAACCAAAATTATATGAAGTATGATTGGTTCCTTACTCTATTTAGTAGCTAGTCGACTTGATATTGTAATGAGTGTTTTTTGTGTGCGCTAGATTTCAAGTAATCACAAAGAATCAAATTTGCGAGCAGTGAAACATAATTTTTCTTTACTTGACCAATACTAAATATTATAGACTTTTCATCCCAAAGGCCGTCCTTTTGAATTTGTATTTTATAGTGATGTTGATTTAGGAGGCTGCAAAATAGGTCGGAAAAGTATGAGCGGTACTTATCACTCTATCAATCGATATTTAGTATCGTGGTTTAGTGAGAAACAAAATCATGTATCACTATCGACTTGTGCAGTAGAATATATTTCTGCTGCGTTGGCATGTACTCAAGTAATGTACATGCAGCAAACATTATGAGTTTTTAGAGTGAATTTAATTAAATCATCAATATTTTGCGATGACGCCAATGCAATAAACTTTTCAACAAATCTTATAAATCATTCCAAAACAAAATATGTTGATATAAGACATCGGTTTTTAAGGGATAATGTATAAAAAAGAACCATCTCAATAGATTTTGTTAATACGGAAAATAAAATAACTCACATTTTTACAAAACCACTTTATGAAAATATTTTTCTGAAATTAAGAGGAGAACTAGGAATTTGCTCGCTATTAGAATTTAGATAATTCTTTTGATAATTTTGTCAAAAATTAAAATAGATATTTTTTTAAAAAAGGTTGTGAATTCTTTTTCTAATAATAAAGAGCATTTACTTTCATAATTAAAGTTACGATTTTTCACTTACAATTTTTTGTTTAAAACAATTGAAATGAAAGCCAAACAAAAATATTTTTTAATATATACAAAATTTAAAATAAATAATTTTTCAAACACTTTAGGTAAACAGACTATTTTAGTTAATATTTTTATAAATAAAAATTTATGCAATTCAAAAACACTGGTACTAGCAAAAAACACACACCCAGTGGTCGACCACTCAAATATTGAGCTGTAGACCGTTGGCATTAGTTAATCTTTTAATCGGTGCCATCTAATTATAATTTGAAGGAAAATATTAAAACCCTTTTCGTTCTTTAGTACCGGCCTCCACCAAAACCAAATTTTACACAAGAACCTTCAATCAAAAATTCTCCACATTACTCTGTACTATGGCACTAAAGAAGTGAAACACTCTGTAATCTTCCTCACAAGCATTGCTTCTGACTCCATAGATTAAAACCTGGCTTAGGAACGATTCAAAGGCAATGTTAGATTAAATTAAATACAATAGTTTATCTTACTTTCTTTTCAGTATGGAGTTTGACATCTTTTCAGAAGTAAAAGGCCAAAAAATTGAACTTATTAATAGAATTTTAGGAGAGATTTTATCTATTTTAGCTAGTGGTGTGGATTTAGATGATTCAAAAATGGAAGATAATCCGATAATGTACCACATTTTTCATTCTAATAATGGAAGTTGGAGGTTAGAGATATTAGGGATAAAGCCATAATTATTTAAATCATTCAACACAATTCCCAAGACATGCAGTTTTGATCAAATTTATTCCATAGCTAGGCAGGCCACTAGTTGAAAAAGTGAAGTTGTATGAATGTTTTGATTTGTAATAATTTGTAGAAAGAATGTATATTGCTTTATTATTTAGATACAAAGAATTGTACAAAGGAAATAATACAATACAATGTTTAACAGAGAACACTTTATATACACATAGTATTGGGCCTAATATACAGATCCATGATCCAAAGTAGATCTGAAAAAAGATGTAACCGTTGGATAGAATGGATGGCTATGATGCAAAGAAGGAGGATATGCGGATTGATAACCAGTCAAGCAAAAACACACTTCATTTAACTCCCCCCTTCAAACCCGAGCTAGGGTTTGCCAACGAAAGAAAAACAATGGTGGCTCCTTTCTTCTTTTTATCTCTGGATGGAAAATCGACATGAAAAAGATAGTGTCCATCTCCAAACTTCATAATCATTCATGAATAAATATGGCCCTTTGAGATCTCTGGCCAGGGTTAGCTTCGTCGACATTAAGCTCCTCTCGTAATTTTGTGAACCTTGGTTTTGACAGCGGCTTTGTAAGTATATCTGCTTTTTGGTGCTGCGTTGGTATGTATCCAATCCCTAGTTTTTCTTTGATTACTTGTTCTCTGATAAAGTAGAGATCTAATTCTATATGCTTGGTCTTTGAATGAAGAACTGGATTGGAAGTTAGGGATATAGCACTAACATTATCGCACCAAATTATTGCCTTTTTGTTTTGCTTGATATTAAGTTCGCTTAACATTGATTCTAACCACATAACTTCAGCTGCCGCACTTGCCACACTCCTAAATTCTGCTTCTGTACTAGATCTAGACACTGTGTTTTGTTTTCTCGCACTCCATGATACGGGATTTTTCCCTAGATAAATGCAATAACCTGATGTTGATTTCCTATCATCAGTATTTGTACCCCAGTCAGCATTTGCATAAGCATTTATATTGAGTGAATGACTTGATTTTAAGATGAGACCTTGATTTATAGTTCCTTTGAGATATCTAAGTATTCTCTTAACAACTTTCCAGTGATTATCCAATGGGTTTTGCATGTACTGACTGACTTTATTAACACAGAATGATATGTCTGGCCTTGTTATAGACACATATTGAAGTGCACCCACTATACTCCTGTATTGCTTTTGATTTTGAATTACTTCACCCTTATATCTTGATAATTGATGATTTGTAATCATTGGTGTTGGTAAAGGATTTGCTTTGTCCATTTTGGCTCTTGTTAATATTTCTGAAATGTACTTTCTTTGATTAAGATGTATCTCTGATTTTGAAGTTCTTTGAACTTCAATTCCTAGAAAGTAATTTAGATCACCTAGATCTTTGATTGAGAATTCTGAGTTGAGCATTGCAGTGATATTTTCAATTTCCTGTACACTGCTTCCTGTAATCACAAAATCATCAACATAAATTAGGATATAAGTGGTAGCAATATCATTAATCTTAGTAAATATGGAGTTGTCAGATTTTAATGATTTGTAGCCATATTTCATTAGAGTTGACTTGAGCATATCAAACCAAACTCTTGTAGCTTGTTTTAAGCCATAGATAGCTTTATTAAGTTTGCACACTTGTTGTTTGTCAGATTTCTGAGTGAACCCTTCTGGTTGCTCCATAAATACTTCTTCATGCAAAACACCATTGAGAAAAGCATTATTAACATCTAATTGTTTGATGCTCCAATTTCTACTTAAAGCAATGGTTAGTATAACTCTAATTGAGGATGGTTTCACAACAGGAGAGAAAGTTTCTGAAAAATCAAATCCATGTTGTTGTGAATAACCCTTAGCAACTAACCTTGCTTTATATTTAGAAATTGAGCCATCTGCATTTTTCTTTAATTTAAAAGTCCATCTGCACCCAATTATATTTTTGTTATCTGGTCTCTTTACCAGATCCCAAGTTTTTTGTTGATTAGAGCATTGTATCTTCTTGCATAGCTGCTCTCCAATTTTTATTTTGAGTAGCTTCTCTGTAGGAAGAGGGTTCATTGTGAACAATAATGTTGTTCATAATTTTTGGCTTATAGATACCACACTTTGCTCTAGTTAACATTGGGTGAACATTGATGTTATCTCTGACACTACTGTCAGAGTTGTTGTTACTGCAGCTCATAGTATCATCACTGATGACTTGATCATGATTTGAGCTGCAAGTTTCTTGATTTTGAGCATTCTGATTGTTGCTGATATCTTCATTTGTAGCCTGCTCTTGAACTGATTCTCTACCAGCCATGATGTGTTGAGAATCTGTGGTGATCTTGTCCCTTAGAGGCTGACCTGAGGGTTGTATCTCAATCTCTTCAGGTAGATCAGGAATCATGAATCTTGGATTCCTTACCTTTTCAGTAGTTTTAATTTCTGTACTACTGTATGGAAATACCTGCTCATTGAATCTTACATGTCTAGATATATATATATTTTTCCTTTGTTATCTAAACACCTATACCCCTTCTGTTTGTTGCTGTATCCTAAGAATGTGCAAGGAGTAGATCTGAAGTCTAACTTGTGTGTGTTATAAGGCCTTAAATAAGGAAAACATTGACACCCAAATATTTTTAAGTGCTCATAATCTGGTTTAACTTTAGTTAGTACTTCTTGAGGACATTTAAATTGAAGAACCTTTGTGGGTAGTATATTTATTTAGTGCACAGCAGTGTTGAATGCTTCTGGCCAAAACTTTAGAGGCATAGAAGCTTGTGCTAGTAAAGTTAATCCAGTTTCTACAATGTGTCTATGTTTTCTCTCAATAATTCCATTTTGTTCAGAGGTGTATGGACATGTTGTCCTATGATTAATACCTTTCTTTTCAAAATAATTTTTTAAAGGTAAAAATTCTTTTCCACCATCTGACTGAAAAGTACACACCTTATTTCCAGTCATATTTTCTACCTTATTGATAAATTGTATTGTTATATTACTAGTTTCAGATTTAGACTTCAGCATGTATATCCAAACAAATCTTGAATAAGCATCTATAAAAGATATGTAATACTTGTAACCATAATCAGAACTAATAGGTGCTGGTCCCCATAAATCACTAGCAATTAATTTAAGGGGTCTTGTGTAACATGTGTGAGAATATGGAAATGCTAATTTATGACTCTTTCCCAATTGACAAGAGGTGCAAAAATATGAATCAGGATTATCATTAAAAGAAATTTTATTACTACTCATTATATGTTTTACAATTTTTATACTGGGATGTCCCAGTTTTCGATGCCACAATTCAAACTTACTACAGTTTTCAGTATCCCTAACAACATTCAATACATGAGTATTTTCCCTATTCTCAGAAATTTGTGATTTTGACAAATCAAATCTGTATAATCCATTGTTTTCTTTACCCTGCAAGATAATTTCTTGTGTTAGTATATCTTTAACTATGCATGTGTCAGGATAAAATTCGAAATAGACTTTATTATCCTTTGCAAATTGGGAAACACTCATTAGATATTTTTTAATTGAGGGAACCCTTAGCAAGTTTTTCAACAGAAGTCTTTGTTTGGGTCCATGTAAACTAGCATTTCCAGTGTGTGTAATGTGTACAGTTTTACCATTACCAACGAAAAGATTTTGTGTACCTTTGTATTCTTTGTTTCCCAAGTTCAGATTGTTGAGATTGTTGGTCACATGATTAGTTGCCCCTGAGTCTGGGTACCAGCAGTCATCACCAGTATCATTATTTGTTGAAGTTTCAGTATTTAGAATTTCTGTTTGAGTTGAGCTGCAGTCTTTTGGTGTAGTGACAAGATTTACATTTGAACTGCCACCTTGTTGAGAGGGAGTGTAGTTTTTGTTGAATCTAAAATAGCATTTATTTGCCCCATGACCATACTTCTCATATATCTGGCATCTTATTCTGTTGTTGTTGTTGCTTCTACCTCCTCTTCTTCCTCTGCCTGTTGATCCCCCTCTTTGAAAGTTGTTGTATTGTCCTTTTGTGTTTGAGTTTTGTTTACCTTTGTTGAAAGTGTAGTTGACAGAGATATCTGAACTCATGCTTTTATTATGTTCTATCCTTCCTTCATGAGAGAGAAGGGTAGAGTATACAAACTGTAAGGACGGTGTTGGTTCCATAGTGGAGATGATAGCCACAACAGCTTCGTATTCATTGTCTAACCCACTGATTATATGTAGAACTTGTTCAGATTCAGGAACCTTGTGTCCAGCAGAGGCCAGTTGATCACATAGGTTTTTGATTTTAAGCAAATATTCATTCATTGTTATGTCATTCTTTCTGATACTCTGCAATTGTCTTTTGTGATGCATGATCCTTGCAGATGATTGTGAAGTGAAATTTCTTTCAATTGTGGTCCAAACTTCTTGGGCTGTTTTGCATCCAATAAGTTGAGGCAGAATAGATGCACTTATGGATGACATCATCCATGCACATACAAGGCTATCTTGTCTTTGATGTGCAGTGTAATCTTGATTAGGCACCAGTTTGTCTTCATTATTTTTGACAAATTTTGGTGGTGTTATTCTTGTACCAAGAATGTAATCTTCTAACCTATATCCTCTAATTGATGTTTCTACTTGCAATTTCCAGAGCAGGTAGTTTGATTCATCCAGTTGAATGGATATCATCTGGCTCTGGGGTTTGATGATTGCCTTCATCAGATCATTCACAGGATCAGATTGCGGCTGGCTTTGAGAAACTCTTGAGCTAGAGAACTGTGGGCTTGCAGCATCATCTTGATAAGCCATGATGAACACACTGATTGAAAAATCTGAAGAAACGGGTATGTAAATTCCTAACTGGAGCTTTCTTTGAATTGAGACTTTTCAAGAAAATTTTCCTGTGTTGAATCTTGATGGTATTCTGAGGACTTGAATGATGATTTCTTTGGTTTCTTATGACTATGTTGTTTTCTGATGAGTTTTTCACTGTGCCCTAGATTCAACTGGAAGATTTTCTTGATGTTCTTGATCAGTTTGCTCTTTAAAGTATGGAATTTTGCTTTCTTTGATAAACAGATGCAGCCAGACAGAGGTTCTGGCGAGGCACTGTTTATTTGAGAACAGCTATAACTCTCAGATGAAAGAATTCTGAATTCTTGATAGGAGGAGTCCACGTGATGAAATTTTTCTGATGAACTCACTAATGTGATCGATGCAGTTAGCTTGAACAATGGCTCTGATACCAAGTTGAAAAAGTGAAGTTGTATGAATGTTTTGATTTGTAATAATTTGTAGAAAGAATGTATATTGCTTTATTATTCAGATACAAAGAATTGTACAAAGGAAATAATACAATACAATGTTTAACAGAGAACACTTTATATACACATAGTATTGGGCCTAATATACAGATCCATGATCCAAAGTAGATCTGAAAAAAGATGTAACCGTTGGATAGAATGGATGGCTATGATGCAAAGAAAGAGGATATGCGGATTGATAACCAGTCAAGCAAAAGCACACTTCATTTAACTCCACTTATGCTATCTTTGGTCATATAAGGTTAAATTAGGCTATAGCTATTTTTAAGAATTTTATCAACACTAAACTAGTAACACATCATAACTACCATCCTTATTGCAATTGCTAATGTGTGTGTTTTGTCACTTCCATGTTAAATTATCAAACGAATAAGTTAGACTAAAAATTTATGGTCTACCATTTGACAAAGGTAGTTGCAGAAGGATGAACATCCAAACTAAATTCATTCTTTATCCTCCTTTTGGTGAAGGTAGCGGTGGACAAGAACATGGGATTGGAAAAGAGATGGAAGAAGATTAGGATTACATTCCCTCACCACCGCGCCATTATTGTAGGGAAATGGACTAAATTAGCCTGACCCAAAACTACATCATTAATAAACAGAATGAAATTCTCAAATACCAAAGGAGCATTAAGGAAGATATAGGACAAATCAGGGAAGAACAAGCTAAGCAAGGAAAGGATTTGGGATTTATTAAGCAGATGTTTCTATCTCTGTGTGGCTCTTCTTGTACCAGGGAGAGTTCTAGTGGTCAGGATAGTGCTCTAGGATTTTTATCTTCTGATGATAGTGCTTATGTTCCAGATTCTTCAATTTATGATCCCTCAGTTAGTGAAGAGAGTAATGGAGCTACAAATAATGTCCTAAAGGTCATGTCCTAAGAGGTCCCCGACCATTTGCTATGATTACTACAGAGAGCGATCCGACTCCACATTCACAATATGGTAGAGGAACTTCTTTATCAGATGATAAGTAGGCATCCATCATATTGGTATCATAGTCTTTAGTATCTTTTCATGTTGCATTTGACATTTCGTTTTCAGTTATTTTCATTTCTGTGTTTTGCTGCTTTGTGACATTCTACTGTGAATTTTGGTACCCTGTGAAATTCTATCGTGTTATGCATTTTGTTGTTATGACATTCTGTTATTCGTTTTGTTACCACATTATTTCTGTTGGATATACAAAGTTAGTCTACCTACGTCTATTTGTTATTTATCTTGTTTTGTCAATGACAAAGAGGGAGAAATATCTCATAAATTTAAGGGAAGTCTTACATTCAGGAGGATTATTATTTTGATCATTTGCTACTAATAGTTGTCATCATTAAAAATGGAGAGAATGTTAAAATCTGTATTTTGATGATGATAACGAAATATATATTAGTGCATCTAGAAATTGCAAGATATAAAAAAATAGTTGAGAGACAAAATAGACATATATACTAGAAGAAAAGGAGATATAACATTGAAGAATTTATCGAGATGGAGTTGAATTTGGAAGAAATATGTATGTTCTTGTATCACCTTTACATTTTCTACAGTCAAGTCTTAGATCTTAAATTCTTAAAATAACTTATAATCCCTAATTCTTTGCCTCTCATTTCTGAAATATTCTATGATAATTTTTATTGAAATTTAAAAATAAAGGTTTTTAAAGATGTGTTGTTTTTCGATATCAGTCGACCACAGGTCGGGCCCTATAAAAATTAGCGGTTGACTGTTTGACTTGCAGGTCGGCTAGTTGATTTTGAAGCAGTCAATCTGTTATGTTTTTTAAAATTAACTATCATTTCTGAATCAACTTGTTCCTTCAAACTCCAGCACCCCTTCTACAACAATTGCTGACCTTTACACCAACTATTGCAAACTTTCTATGCATCTTTTTACTACTATAAAAACACTGCAAATGCAAATGTTTTTAGTAAACTCACCTTTGGCTTACAGCTTTGGAACTTCTATCTCTTTGTAATTTCAGAGCTTTCAAGTTTCAATACTCTGATCAACTCACTTTTCGTCTTAAACCTTGTTCATACTTTTTTGGACGTTATTTGTGGTTATAGGACCATTGTACTGCATTATGACATATTTGTATTCGACAATACAAAGAATTATCGAACTCTTTATTATTGTTAAAGTAGAGAAGTACTCTAGAGGGAGTCTTCGGGAAGCCTATTGTAAACATGTTCCTCTGGGTGTAGAGAGGTTTTTGATTAGTGAAATACCGAAGGAGAGCTTCGGGACTGGATGTAGGACGGTAGGTCAGAATAGTATAAAATTCTAGTGTGATCATTTTACTTTATTTTTACATATTTACTCTATAACATAAATATTTAGCCATATTATTAGATCCACCTATACACGAGCACTTTCACCTGGTGAGTGGCTGAGGGATATAAGTCAATCCCAAAAAGATAAAAGAAATTATTGATATGAAGACGCTAAATAGCCGCAAAAAATTACTGTGTTTGAACGGGAAGATCGCAACTCTTAATATATTCACAAACCGATCTACTGACATATTCATTCCTTTTTCAATTTTCTAAAGAAGCATACAAACTTTGTACGAACTCAGGATTGCCAAAAGGCTTTCAAAGATCAACAAAACCACTTCAGTAAGCCTTTGGTCCCGACCAAACCGATAGATGGAGAAGCGATTTCTTTACCTAGCCGCTTCAGAGCAAGCAATCAACTCGACTTTAGTCCAAGAGACGAAGGGGTTCAATATCCAGTTTACTATGTAAGCAAAAGGTTCAGCTCTGTGCAAAAAGCTATCCAATCATCAAAAAGCTGGCTTATTATCTAGTCTTCACGGCAAGAAAGCTTCGACCTTATTTCTAGGCTCATCCTATCAAAGTCCTTATTGATCAACCATTATAAATTATCTTTAACAAGCCTGAAACATTGGGAGGCTTATCAAATGGGCTATTGAACATAACCAGTATGATATTTCTTATTTTCCTAGAACTATTACTAAAGGGAAGATACTTGCTGATTTATCTTTGAAAGCACAGGTTTTTATATCAAAGCTCCAAAGGATGATAAATCCAAAAATATTCCATGGCATCTCTTTGTTGTTGGAGCCTCCAATGAGCGGAGGCAGTAGCTGGCTATGTACTAGTTACTCCAGATAATCTTCAAATTGAACATGCTATGAAGCTTGCCTATCCAACTACCAGCAACATGGTCGAATATCAACCTCTGATTGCTAGATTAAAGATGGCCATGTAAATTAATGTTTAGGAAATAAGAGCCTATAGCTATTCTCAACTAATCGCCAGTTAAATCCTTTGAAATATCAAAAAAGAGGCCCGAGACTTGCTCTATATCAAAGCTGGTGAAGCAGCTGCTTGCTGCCTTCCAAAGTTCTAATATCGAAAGATTCCCCCAGACCGGAGTGTAAGAGACAATATATTGTCCAAATATGCAAGCTCCTGAGATGTCCAAGAGTATAAGTTCATTCCAATTAAGGATTTAGACAAACTAAGAATACAAGTACCTAAGGTGGTTCTTGTCATAACTCGAGTTAAGCCAGCTCGCACCAAAACCCCTCAGCTAATAGTGGCCAAAGGTGGGAAGATGAATTCATACATTGGTTACTTGATAGATAAGTTTTTCCTTCGGACTTTGCTGAAACTAGACATATCAAATATAATGCTTCAAACTATACTATATCTGATGGAGTTCTTTACAAATGGGGATATGCAACCCCTTATTTTCTATATGTGACCACTGTCGGAGGTATGCGACTACTTGAAGAAGACCATGATGACATTTGCAGAGACCATTGTAGAGGTCATAAACTAGTCAAGAAAGTACTAAGACAAGATTTGTACTAGTCTATAAGGAATCATGATGCTCTAGAATATGCTAAGAAATGTGACCATTGCCAAAAGTTTGCTGAAATACCAAGATTCCACCCATTGAGTTAACCCATAATTAGTCCCTAGCCCATCGATGTTTGGGGAATTTACATTATAGGCCCTCTGCCTATTACAATAAAAGGGGCACACTATGCCATTGTAGCCATTGATTACTTTACCAAATTGGTTGAAGTTGAACCCTCTACCACCATTGTGGCCCATCAAGTCATCAAATTTGTTATGAGAAACATATTATGAGATTTGATCTGCTGTACAAAATCATCACTAATAACGATATTAATTCCAAAGCTAAAAATTTATAGAATACTACCGAGATCAAGGCACAATTAAAAGCTTTTCATCGATGGTTAATTTGTGAGCCACTGGAGCCATAGACGTGCAAATAAGACAATCAAAACTTGCTTAAAGAAGTGCTTAACAAAAGACAAGGGAAACTAGGCAGAAAAATTGTCTTTCGTACCGTGGGCTTATAGAACAAGCTCAAAGACATCAATAGGGCATATCCCTTCTCTTTATTATATTGCTAAGAGGCTATGCTTCTTGTAGAGCTTGAGCTAGCCTTTTACAAAGATTGTTTTATAATACTCAATAAATTGACGAACTCCAAGAAGAGTCGCTAGATTTTCTATCCAAACTCTGAGACCGAGCTGCTATGGGAAAAACAAAATATATTTGTAGGATGACTAGATATTACAATTAACAGGGCTGAGCCTAAAATTTTAAGAATGTGGATCTCGTCCTCCAAAAGATAATGCTAAATACAAAGGATCTAACAAACGGAACTTTTGGCATGAATTTGGAAAGACCTCTCATTATTCATGATGTATTTCCTCCGAGTACATACAGACTAAAAGGATCGGACAAAAATTTAGTTCCTAGAATGTGGAATGTAGAACATCTAAAGCCCTACCACTACACAAGGTTGCTGAAGATGTGAACTTTTATGTTGGTTAGCCATGGCTTAGTAGTGCCATGCCACTATAAAGACCTAGATGCGTCTAATTTGTTAGCCATGGCTAACTAGTGCCATGCCATTATTAGGCAAAAGTTTTCCAATAGTTTTTATAGAAGATATACCTATAAAACTCGGTCTAGGCGACCAAAGCATGTTGTCAAAAGTTCTATGAAATATTTTCCATAAGGCTGGCCTATCTTAGTATCAAATTGTTTTCACCCTATGTTACGGTCTTTGGAACTAAAAACGAGGCTAGAATTAATGTTTTTTATCATTACATTCATAATTAAGCTATGATCTATTTAAATAATGACTTTGAGTCTTTTGGCATTACAGGTTGTTCGAAGTCTTTAATCATAAAACAATTTTTGCTCTGGCCATAAAAGAAATACTTTCATGTAGGTATGTATAGATTCAAAGAGACTATTACACCCCCAAAAGGTCGTATTTTGGCTCTACGGTCCCTGTTGTAAACCAATGGATTTGAAAGATGGTTTGTTGTCATAATTTAAAGGTTGAGCCTACTACATAGTTAATAAATTAGGTTCATGGTTAATTCTACATCTAAAGTGGATGACTTTTATCATTATATTTCGAAATTAAGATAAGTATATAACAGATTGAAGTGATTAACCGAACCCTAAAAAAGATTAGGAACAAGGCCTCCTTGTGTACAGTTGCACTTTCCTATAGCATGAGCTAGAACACAAGGGCCATCAATCTCAAGTCCTTATGAGTATCGGCATGTATCTCAAGGAGTAATAGTATAATAGTGGCTTGGACCGGTTATCCTAATTCTAGTAAAAGCCAGCATGCACCACATTACACAAGACTATAGTCATCCTTCCTATAACAGTAATTGATGTGTCTCCTATGCTACAAAACCCGTGCACCAAGGTTAGAAATGATATAGAATTCTATCAGACAATAATTAGTTTTAAAGTTATGTGAACTTGATATAGAATGAGAAAACAAGCGATAATAATTTTTTTAGATCCTACCTTTTAAGTTTTAATGAGGCAACTATACATTTCCATACACACACACACACACTACCATTATATTTGCAGGAATATATATAAAAAGACAAGACGATTAATATTGGAAACGAGCTCAAATAGTGAAAACTAAAATAATGTTAGTCTTATATTTGTTACTTTAGACATAAATGTACGATCTCCTATATGATGATTTTGCACACACAAATATTGCTTTGAAAACTTGACTTCAAAAATGTATACTTTAAAATTTTAGAAATTAAGATTTTCCAAAGCAATTTAAAATAAAAAGGTAGAAAATAAAAATACACTGAAAAATGTATTTCAAACGGCTGAAAATTAATTTTAGATGTCTAATACAAATTTTAGACGTTTGAAATTTATTTTTACTCATTTGGAATAGATGTTTTATTAAATATTTTCTTTCTTCCTTTCCCTGTATAATTTCAACCGTCTGATTTTTAAATTCAGCCAGCTGACCTATATAAGAAGAAGTGTCTCTTTACAAAAATTTAAATTTTGAGGAGTAGCCTTCTTCCCCAAAGGTTGCAATCCTTTTAATAGCTGTAACCCTTCAACTAGAACTCTTAACAACTATAAGTAGATTTGAAATCTGTCCTTTTAACTCACTAATTCTTACTTGATTTACTATTCTCTTACTCTTGTAAATTACAAAGGTTTTCAACTTTCTACTTCCTAAATCATCACGTTCAAATCATCATTTCAATAAGATTATAGGAACGATGTACGTTATGGACTAATTCGTGTTATTCAAGAGCACACAAAATCAAATATTTTTACTACTATTTGTAGTCGAAGTGCTATTGGAAATCTTCAGGCACATAGTCCTGTTTGGCAGCTCAAGCAGTTTATAATATATATGTTCATTCGGGTTAATTAAGGGTATTGTTTAAATCCAGAAGGAGTCTGGGATTGGACGTAGAACGGGAAATTCAAACCAATATAAAAATCTCTGGTGTGATCATTTTTACTTTAGTTTATTCCGCAGCTTATCTACTAGTAATTAAATATATAGAATTTATTTAAGCTATTAATATACAAGTCTCGGTTTAAGTAGAAATTTTATTATTACTCGATCCATTCGACTTTCATTTGGTATCAAAGCAAGACCATCATACAATCGTAACAAAGTTTTTGACACTCAAGTAATATGGGCGAAACTACTTCGACTTTTGTTGAAGGTCAATCTACTACATTACCATCACTTTTTAATGGACTAAATTATAATTATTGGTCAACTAGAATGAGAATATATATATATATATATGCAAGCTAATGGTTATGACACTTGGAATATCACACAATAAAAATACATAATGCCTGCCACTGACTATGCAAAATGGTCAAAAACTCAGAAAATTGATGCTACTAGTAATGCTAAAGCAATGAACATGCTTTTTTGCTCTCTAGAAAAAAATGAATTCAATAGAGTTAGTTTATGTACAACTACTTATGAAATTTGGCACACCTTAAAAGAACCTTGTGAAGGTACAAATAAGGTTAAAAAGAGTAAAATCTCTATGCTTAAAAATCATGTTCAAATTTTAGAATGAAGTAAGATGGGAATATTAATGATATGTACTCCAGATTTCAAGAAATTTATCATTCACTTCTTGCATTATGAGAAAAATACAAAGATTTTGATATTATTTCAAAAATCCTTAACTCTTTAACGGATGACTAGGAACAGAATGCCCTAGCCATTGAAGAAGCTAATGACATTTCAACCATAGAACCATAATAGTTAATAGAAAATCTCAAGTCCTACGAAGTGAATTTCAGGCAAAACAGGTACAAACCCAGGACAAAAAAACAATCGCATTTCAAGCAAATAAAGAAGAATCCGACGAAGATAACAATGGTATTGCATTTCTAGCTAAAAATTTCATAAACTTTCTGAAGTTTAAAAAGAATAAAATGTTTGGCAAAAATATAAGTAGCAATAACAATTTGCCAACTTCTTCTCTCAAATGCTATGAATGTAAGATATGTCATATAAAGAAAGTTTGTCCAAACATCAAGAAGGAGAAGAATAGCTTCAAGAACAAAAACGACATTTACAGCCACATGGGATGACTCAGACTTATCTTCTTCCTCAAATAGCGAGAGTGATTCAGAACAGGCAAACGTATGTTGCATGGCTACTAACGACGATGTAATTGAATTTTCTTTCGATGATCTAGTAGAAAAAAATTCTTAATTAATAGATAGGCTAAAAGACCTAGAAAGAAAATATAAAGACATGTTAGGAAAGTTAAATAGAAGCAAATTAAAAGTTGACATGTTAAAGGATGAAAAGAAAATATTAGAAGAAGAATTATTAAAATCTCAAGAATCAAGTGTAAATTTAACATCTCAAACCACATTATTAAGCAGTGAAATAGTAGTTCAAAAAAATGAGAATGTTAAACTAACAAAAGAAAATTGTGATTTAAATACTAGTATTAATACACTAGGTACATAAGTAACAGACCTTAAAACAAAGTTAGAAAATATATCAAAAAATGTTTCAAATTTTAATAAAGGTAGAATAAACCTATCTAGAATAATTAATAATTCACAATCCTCTTTTAATAAGAAAGGTTTGGGTTATAATAAAACTAGTAAGGAAATAAAATCTAGTCCTAAGAAATGTAGTTCATTATATACAAATTTCAAAAGGAAGGATGATAATCAAAAGAAACCGATAAACAAGCCTAACTCTATGAAGATATGGGTTCCAAAGACTAACAACCATCTTATAAGGAATAAGTATATACAGACATTTATATCTGGTGCATATCAAAATTCTAATTTTATTTTCAAAGGGAATAGCAAACCCTCTTGGGTATGGCATCTTAAAACCTAACTGTTAGGACCCTAACGTAGAAAGTGGGTACCAATACAATTCAATATTTTTTGCATGTACTAAATAAGAAAGTGGAAAATGGATACTTAATATTGGTTGCTCCAAGCATATGACGGGTAATAAAGAAATACTAACAAATATTATCTACTTAGATGGAGAATCCGTTAGATTTGGAGATAACTCCAAAGGGTACGTCATTGGAAAAGGAGACGTGAGCAACAACGTTATATCAAATTCACCTCTTATTAATAGTGTACCATTTGTTAAAAATTTAAAACATAATTTACTAATTATTAGTCATTATGCAATAAAGGTTTTAGTATCTCTTTTTTAAAAAATAAATGTAATATTTCAATCAAAATAAAGATCTAATTTTCGAAGGAATTAGAGAAAGAAATATTTATATTTTGAATATGAAAATTAATCACAACATAGACATGTGTTTAATAGCCAAAGATAATGATCCTTGGCTATGGCATAAAAGATTCTGTCATATAAACTTTAAAGCTATTAGCAGATTATCTAAAAATAACTCAGAAAAGGGGTACCAAAGATGAGTTATAAAGTAAATAATATTTGTGATGCATGCCAATTAGGAAAATTAACTGAATCTTCTTTCAAATCTAAGAAAATCAGTTCTACATTACAACTCTTGAACTACTTCATTTGGATCTACTCGGTCCCACTCAGGTTCAATCTATAAATCATAACAAGTATGTATTTGTAATCGTTGATGATTTCTCTAGATACATATGGACATTATTTTTGAAAAACAAAAGTGATACTTTTGACACATTTAAAAATATTTCTAAAAGAATTCAAGATTTAAAAAGTTTGAAAATTAAAAATATTAGAAGTGATCATAATGGGAAATTTGAAAATGAATCACTCGGTACTTTTTGCTAAAAAAAGGGTATTAGCCACAATATTTCATTTCCTAGAACTCCATAAAAAATGGAGTTGTAGAAAGAAAGAGTAGGACGTTACAGGAATGTGCTAGGACTCTACTTAGTGGTAGCCAACTACCAAAACATTTCTGAGCAGAAGCCGTGTCTACCGCTTGTTATGTTTTAAATCATGTCACTAATAGACAACTAACCAAACATACACCATACAAACTTTTTCATGGTAGAAAACCAAACATTTCATATCTAAAAATCTTTGGTCCAAAAAGCTTTATTTTAAACACAAAAGATTAATTAGCAAAATTCGATCCAAAATCCGATGAAGGCATATTCATTGGATATTCGAAACGAAGTAAGGCGTATAGAGTTTTTAATATACTATATAAGAAACTTTACACGTATCATTTACGAAATTTTGAAGAGTAATGAAGATGATGAAGAAGAAATTACTGAACAACCGGCTATTGAATCCACCTTAAGATACTATAATTCAAAATGAAGGACAATAAATTATAGAAAATCCAATTGAAAATGAAACTAAAACTCCACCACATATTTTAAAAGATGTCCAATAGGAAATATAATTGGAGAAGTAAATACTAATGTTAAAACTAGTCATCAATTAAAGAAAATGGGATACGTAGCTTTTATTTCTAACATAGAACCTAAAGACTTTAAAGAAGCTTCAATCGATGATTATTGGATTTTAGCTATGTAAGAAGAGCTAACCCAGCTTGAATGGAAGGACATTTGGGAGTTGGTTCCAAGGCCAAATGATCAAACAGTCATTGGTACAAAGTACGTCAATAAAAATAAAGATGATGAAAATGGTAATATAATCGAAATAAAGCTAGGCTAGTCGCACAAGGTTATAATCAAGAAGAAAGAATAAACTATGAAGAAACATTTGCTCCTATCGCTAGACTAGAAGCAATACATACCTTACTAGCTGTAACACCCACAATTTATTGACAGTTGAATTGAAATAAATTTAATTGATAACTATGAAAACAGTGAAAAATGAATTTTTGCTAATGTTGGAATTTGACCATGAAACTTATACCATTGTGTACGTGGCAATTTTATGATCAACTTCCGTATACAATGTTTTCTGAATGGACTTCAAACAAAGAAGTTATAGCCGTTTGAAGTTTTAGCGTCAGAGACAATTACATATGCAAACATGGAAATTTTATCAATTATAAACATTTGCAATGAATTCATAGGATATTTTTAAAAGTAGTAACAAATTTATTATGTTTGTAATGATGTATATTATTAAGAGAATTAGATGTAAGAGGAAAAAAATAAGGGGAATAATTAACATTGCAAACAGAATTGGCTAAAAAGTGCAATTAATTACTATGTGAATTAATATTGAAGATTAATATATAACGTGTGTATATATATATATATCAGATCCCTCAATTTAAAGAGGTTTACATATAAATGTAACAAATAAATGTTCAAATTCATATCTGGATAATAAAATATATATGCATATTAAATATATATGTTAATTGAATGGTGGAATTAATTGACATGCCAATTAATTAAACGTTACAATGTGTAAAATATTAATTAAGGAAATTAACAAATAGAGGTGACATGTTAGTCTATTAATGGGGCTATTAATTAGGATTGTAACGTAATTAGTAGAAAATTTTAATTAATAAGGAAATGAAATAATAGTTGACCTAGATTTGAATGTGTACATATAGGCAGTATATTGCTGCACATAAAAATTAATTGAAGGATCAATTAAGAAGAGGATTAATTAGATAATTGGTGGGCTGCATCTATATAAGAGAGAACGTAATGTAATTCGTTCCACCAGCCGTCACTTTCTTCATCCCTCTTTTACAGTAAACAATGGCTTCTTTCTTCATTCTTTTCTCCTATTTCTCACAAATCTTCACCAAATGAATCCAAATAAAATATATGTGAACAAAATAGAGAAATTGAAACAAATTAAAGGAGAGAAGTTGTAAAACGGCTTAGTAATTTTAGAAGATAGAGATTTAAAGCTAAGGACGATAGGTGAGTGGATTTAATTATATATCTTTTACGTTTATGATATATTATCGTTAGATTTCCGTTAAATAATTTTATTCGGTATTTATTTCAGTAATTAATTATGTTAATTAGTTATGCTGAGACTGTAAATTGTATAAGAGAGATTATATTTAATTAATATTAGGCTTGACAGTTAAAGAAAGGCATAAACCTAAAAGTAAGAAATTTACAGTTATTTACATTTATTTTAAAGTTGAAATTTAGCCCGTAAATATTAGCTTCTTTTTATTCCTTTTTACGCGAATAAATTAGTTAAAGAGAAGAATTCGCAAATACGGACTAAAATAGAAGAACACTAGATTTATAGAAATTAGATGTAAAATAAGAAAAGCTGAAATAAAAAGAGAAAAATAGAAATTTGCAGAAAATTATGCTAAAACGGGGAAAAATAAATAAAAAGGGAAAACCTAATAACTTGATTTGGAAGTAAGTGATAGATTAATTGGTTGGTTTAGAAAAGAGAATACATTTCTATAGTTCAATATTTAAAAGATAACGATAAACATAATTGCAAGAATAAAAAGAAAGAGAAGGGGAATTAGTGTAAAATAGAGAAATTACTGTATTTTGCACTATCCAATAAGTAAAGAAATAATAAAAGAAATATCTTCCAGTTACGGATTATTTTTTATAGCATTAGTTAGTATTAAAACATGGAAATATATTTTTAGCACAGCTTTTTGTAACCAACCAAATAGAATAGAACTACTTCCTAGAATATAAGAAAATGAAGTGAAGAATTAAAGGTATTAAAGAAGTAATCAAGTTAATTACTAGACAAGAATAGAAGCTATAGACAGAAATGTAACTAGATCTGCATTTACTGTGCAGATAATAGAATAAAAGTAAAGCAGTTATTATGATAAGTAAATTTGTGATAGTTGGACGTAGTCCTAAGTCAAGATTGTCATACAATATAAGAGAATTAAAGAGAATTCAATATCATAATAAAAGAAGACGGACTAGAATAGAAAAGAGACGCTTGTAATTATATTTATAATATATAGATTATAAAAGAATACAATAATGACAATTGCAAGTAAAATTATAACATAGGTTATAATTAAGTAGAAAGAACAGAAAAGGCTTATTTTAAGACTTAAATTAAGTTAATAAGCAAATGGAGCAGAAATAACAGAAGAGGCTTATTTTAATAAACTTAGATCTTAGATTAAGTTAATAAGCAAGATAATAGAAGTGGCCCATACCAATAGCATTCCCTTTCTGTTGGGAACTGATGGTCTCACAATAGTTAGGTGAGGCTGGGACAAGATTATGCTAATTACGGTAAATAAGTAGCCAACGGAATAAGAAAAGTAAACTAAACGCAAAATAAAAGATTAGACTTAGGGTCTAATAAAAGAGTGAGATGTGTTTGGAGCACCCAAAGGATGAAGAGCCTAATGAAGCGGTTCATCACAAATTTCAGCACAGAAGAAGCACGTCCAACTTAGTTATTTTGGGCTAGAAGGAAGTACGAGACTTCAACGGGACGTGATGGTACTCTAGGATGGCCCTTTGGGGGTAGGCATAGCGAAGCAGTCCTCCGGAGGCAAGTCTGTAGGTGTTCCATCAAAAGAGTATGCCTTGACTGCTTTTTGCATGGCAGGACCATTGTAGGAAGTCAAAAGGGGTTGATGTTTGGAGTAGGATATTCGTATGTCCCAGTACTTGCAAGTAAGTTTTAGTGGGCAAGACCCAAAAGGATAGTCGCATGCGGATATCGAGCCAGCATCAAAACCAAAAAGCGAGTTTGGGAAAGACTAGAGTTAAACCTATAGTCTAATGATTCTTTCACTATCGAGACATTAGATGAGGGGCGCAGCCAATAGGATGTTTAGATTGTTTGCAGTAGGGCACAACCACTTAGCTCTTTAGAGGTCTTTCGATTAGTTGAGGGGTGACTGCGTGGGACCATAGCCACGATAAGAAAAAGGACAGACCAAGTAGAATATCTATATTGTAGGCCTAACGAGGCAATCCTTTACAGATATAGAAAATCCTCAACTGAGTTCCATACAACGTAGACCTTGTTTAGCGGGATTCAGAGAGTAGACAGAACGATTATGTATGGTCCTCAAGGTACGCACCAGGTGATACATTGTGGATGTCCGAGCATTAGTATAGACTAGTGCAGATGCAGTTTTACGTTTTCATAGTAGACGACGGAACATCTGTATTGTAGGCCTTACGAGGTAGTCCTTTATAGATATAGTCATAGAACTCCATAGAAGCAAGATGATGGAGTCCTTTACGAGGAGGATATGGAAGGTACTATGGGTAGTACCTAGGACCGATGCGGTCATTGGGCTTATAGCTACATATATATATATATATATATATATATATATCAGTTATTATGTTTTGATCTACTAGGGAGTAGATGGTTACGATTCACGCACAGAGGCGAGAGTATTATGAATCCAATGAACCTAATATAACAGTAATTGAAAATAAAACGGTATATGTAGAATTAAGCTTAGAAGTGTATAATTTGTCCATTCACTAGAACTTGAGTTCTGACCCCCTCCTTATAACTTCCTATAGGTTAGGTAGATGGCAGAGACTTTCCTACTTTGAGACACTTGTTTAGAAAGTGTTATTATATTGGTGAGTATTTACTTACTATTATATTTTAGTAAGTTTCGCTGTGAGATATTTATTGAGCTCTGATATATTTGTCTTTGCCTATTTGCAGGATACCAGATACCCAACTCGGGCTTGAGTAGGCATGGATTTTAGCATTTTTGCGAAAAATCCGGACCCACTGGAATTCGGGTTGTTACACAAGCCTTCTTCTATCTCCGTAACTTTAAACTTTATAAATGGATGTTAAAAGTACATTCTTAAACGGTTTTATTAAACAAAATGTTTTTGTAGAACAACCACCATATTTTACATATAAAAATTTTCTGATCATGTCTACAAGCTTAGGAAAACTCTTTATGGTTTAAAACGAGCACCTCGTGCTTGGTATGAATGGCTAAAAAGCTATCTTATGGCTTCTAGATTTGAAATTGGAAAGGTTGATCAAACTCTATTTATTAAACGAGATAAGAAAGAGATATTAATTATACAAATTTATGTAGACGATATTATATTTGGTTCTACAAATGGTAATTTACATAATGAATTCTCTAATATAATGTAAAGCGAGTTTGAGATGTCTCATATGGGAGAATTATCATATTTCCTTGGTCTCCAAATTAAGCAACTAAGTAATGGTATTTTCATTAATCAAGAGAAATATTGTAATAATTTAATAGAGCATATTGGAATGGAAAACACTCCTTGTAAACCGACACCTATGAGCACTACAATTCATCTCGATAGAGATGAAAGGGAAAAGAGTATGGAGCGAAAACTCTACTGAAGTATGATTGGCTCTTTGCTCTGTCTAACTGTGCCTCGATATAATGATGAGTGTCTATTTATGTGCATGGTTTCAAGAAAATCCCAAAGAATCACATTTGCAAGTTGTAAAGAATGTCCTTTTGAGTTAGTATCATACAGCGATGCCGATGTCGGATGGAAAGAAGCAGTACGAGCGGTACTTGCCACTTCATTTGACAATCTCTTGTAACATAGTTTAGTAAAAAAACAAAATTGTGTTTCATCATCGATGTATGAAGCGGAATACATTTTTAATGCTTTGGCACGTGCACAAGTCATATACATGCAACAAACACTTAAAGATTTCAGAATAAAATTACGAAAATCATCGATTTATTATGACAATACAAGCACTATAAATCTATCAAAAAATCTGATAAATCATTCACGAACAAAACACATTGTTGTACGTCATCATTTTTTAAGAGATAAAATAGAAAAAGAAGTAATATCATTAGAGTTTTTATCATCTAAAAATCAAATTGCAGATATTTTTACAAAACTGTTAAATGAAGATACGTTTATTAAGCTTTGACGTGAACTTGGAATTGTAGCACTTCAAGGTATACTTTAAATAACTAATTATAGTGTAATATCTACTTTTGTTAAATGAATATTCGTTGAAACTCTTCTGAACAAACATACTATCTATTTTAGTATGTTATGTAATTATTATTAGTATAAATAGTCCTTTTCAAATTAATGGTAAAATAAATAGCAACCATATGTACCCAACACTATTAATACTTCCTATGTTATTATTGTTTGAAACAAAAATGGCACAAACACCTAAAAGATTTTAGAAGAGAAGAAAATAGAATTAAAGTAAATGAAAATGAGTAAAAACAACACACATAAGGTTTATAGTGCTTCGGCCGATCGATGCTTACATCCACTTAATGTTTCTTTTGATTATACTGTTGTTTTATAAGTACAGTTCTTATGGATCAGCACCACTCCACGGTTATTACGAATAAATATGTAATAATTGCAAGGAAGCCAAAAGATCCTCGAAAATGAACCCCTAGCCTCCTATTTATAGCTATAGGTTGGTGGAAAAGGCTCAACCACGTCCTTCTCCATGATCTCCATTATCTAGTAGTGAGGTCTCAAGAAAACGTGGCCATGTCAACAGACAGCTATGGATCGGTACCGATCCATAGGCATGGATCGGTACTGATCCATAAGACTGTCTTATTGATCCTTCTTACTACTTAGGGATAAAGTTATATGTCGTTAGCTTTGTGATTCAAAACTTGTTTGTATTTCTACGAGCTTGTTTATAAGTCCAAATGATGTATCGATGGAGGGATGAAGTTGCTGATTTCAAATGCCTAAGGCGTTTGATAGCAAATGATGTGTGATCGATCTAAGGAGCTTGGAATAAGCTTTTGGCATCTGGATGTGGTAGTGGGAGGAAGTTGGAATTTTTCTAGGGAGATTTTATGGATCGGTACCGATCCATAGGGATGGATCAGTACCGATCCATCACTTTGATAGATTGTAACATCCCGTATCTAGAGGCCAAAAGCTAAGCGCTACAGATGTGCAATCATCCATAGTATTAACTTCCGATGACAAAATACAGTAATGATAATGGTATCCATAATATCAGAAGCACTTGAATATGAACAAAATCACAGATTTTCAAAAACAACATTTTTACTGATTACATTTCAAAACCAATTCATATCCAAATTACATAATCCCTTAACGTTTCCCAGGCAATGATTAAATATATCATTTACAAAATACAACAAGAGGGACATATGACGATGCCCCCTCGGTTGACTTAATACACAACGGAAATAAATAAAACAATCAGCAAATCCTAATTAGCTATCCGTCAGCCACCTACTCGTCTTCGGATGCTTTATTCGCCGAAATGACTAAAACATGAAAACCTCAACCCTCAGCCTACTCAAATAAATTTTGAGCACCTAAGAGTTTAAGTGGGAAACAAAAACTTTGAGCCAGACATAAAGCCTGTTGTCAATAATTCTGTTACATCTCGGTTTACTGATATTAAGTGAGACCACGCCGCTTAGCGGAACGGGTTTCCCCTCACTAATATCCTTTTCAAACATATATTTTGCAATTCTTTCCCGCAACCAAACTGGTTAATCAAACCGATTATATAAAAATAGCAATATCCTTTATGCTAATAAATGGACTATCTGTCCATAACAAAATAGCAAGGTCCGTTATGCTACAAATGGACTATCTGTCCATAAAACTGGGCTGATTGCCAGCAAACTGGACTAACTGTCCGAATCAAAATGGACTAACTATCTGAATTATTTTCTTAGGGTTAACTACCCTTTATCTTTTTCCTTGAAAACCTTTTCAAAATGGTTTAACCCTTTAAATCATACATATACAAGGAAAATACATTCTCGGCTTTACTCTAAGCTATTTTGCCATGATATATATACTCTACTCAAAATAACGTTGATGAGATTTATTAAGGATTAACTATCCTTCCAAAACAAGTTCAAATCCTTTTTAACTTGAAAATACTTAGGCTATATTGCCTATTTCCTACATTCGAAACCTTTGTTTAAAACCTTTAAACAACCCTTTCGAAACCCTTGAAGGTAACCCCTTTGAAACCATTGAAAGACCCTTTTGAAACCATTGAATATTGCCCTTCGAAAACATTGGAAAAACCTTTCCTTTCTTTTCGCCGAAAGCTTCAAAACATTAGACATCCCCTTTTAAAACCTTTAAAATATTGCCTTTTGAAAACATAGGAAAAACCTTTCCTTTCCACCCTTTCCACCTTTTCGAAACCCTGGGGAACCACCTCTTTCAAAACCATTCATTAAAACCTTTCGAAACAGACAAAACTCAATCCTTTCGAAAGCACTTGGGGTTCAATTTAAAACATGTGGAAACCTTTTGAAACCATTCAAAAAATTTCCCCTTCGAAACATTTGAAATACATTTCGGTCGAAACCATTTGGATTCTACCTTCAAGTAGAGCAAAAGGATTATAAACCCATTAAAGTCGAAAGCATTTGCTTCGAAACCATTTAAAACTATCTCATTCGAAACCAATTTGGGTTTTACTTTAATTATAGAAAAAGGGTCTTAAAAACGTTCAAGTTGAAAGCATCTGTTTCAAAACAATTTTCTAAGTAATGAAGTGATGGTGTCGAAACCATCCCTTCGAAAGCATTGGAGAGGTGGCCAGATTTTTATAAAACAAAACAACCCTTTCGAAACCATCTGGGTCGAAAGGTAAAAAGGCGGTGGCAAAAGGTTTCGACTTAGTCGAAAGCGATTATTTAAAAACAATGGCGCAACCCAATCGAAACCATTCCTTTTAAAACCATTTGACCCAGTCGAAAGCTAACCAAGTCGAAAGCATCTTAGTCGAAAGCTAGCAGGCGCATTTTTAATTTAAAAACAAAGTAGAGCCCCAACCCCTTCGGAACCCTCGGTTTTGACTTCCTTCCTTCCGCATACATCCAATTCACTACGTACCAGTAAACTAATACCATGTGCATTGATTTCGACTGTGTCGGAAGCGAAGATGAGGAGGCGAAACCTGGTACTGACGGTGTTGAAATAGTGTAAAACATGTAGCAAATAGTTCTTTCCACCTAACATGCCTTACGTGTCTAGTTGTGATTGGTTGCCTCTTTCTTACCAATAAAATGTACTGCAGTTTTTCAAAAGTGCTGCCGACGTTCAGAATTAACAAATGTAAATTATTTTGCAAAAAGCCCCTTCTCCTCTCTTAATTATATAAAACATTTAAGTCTCATATCTTAAATAATTTTATATAACCATTAAAACACTTAGGAAAAATCTACAAAAATTCTAATATGTTTTCCGACATAAAAAAATTTCAGACCCCAATCTTTTATTATTTAATCGAAAATAATTATTAACCCAAATTAACATTTTCTTTACTAGAATATTCATATAAATTCCCCATAATTTCATAAAATTCTAAAAATTGAAACCCATCTCCAAAATTATAGTTAGGACCTTCATAAAAATTCACAAGGCATTTGGATGTCATTTTATAGGGTTTTCACATTAAAACATATCATAAAATCAATATGAATATACATGAATCATCAACATGTATATATATAACCATTCCATCATTCAAAATCATGGCAAATCAATGCAAAATATTCGGCATTCATCTAAAATCCAAAAATACAATAAAAAATGAGATGTAAACATTATTCACCTTAGCTTTAGAGATTGTAGAGATTGAGATGTGAATGGATTTGATTTGAATTTGCTTCTTCCTTAGCTTTCTTCCTCTTTCTCTTGTTAATGGTGGTCGGCTTTAGTTTAAATTTTTTGATAGAATGAAAACGAACGTGTATGGGGGGTACACGGCCATGTTTAAGGGATATAGGAATGGCCTCTTTCCTATTTTCCCCTCCTCTATTTCAATTTAACTCTTATTTTAATTCATTATTAAATAACACGACTACTCTTAATTAAAATCAAATCTCAATCCCCTAATCAACACATTATTTTATTTAATTTAGCTAATTAAATGTCCTAAATAATGTTACCAAAAATCTGGGGTGTTACATAGATGGAGCTTTGGAACTTTTGGAATGTCCTTGTTGTTATCTTGTGATCTTGATTGTAGTTGGTTTCTAGGCTTGTTTGTGTGGATTTGAAGTGGTGTTGGGCAAAAAGTGGGGATTGGTACCGATGCATAG
This sequence comes from Allium fistulosum, assembly GCA_030737815.1. Classification (NCBI taxonomy): domain Eukaryota; kingdom Viridiplantae; phylum Streptophyta; class Magnoliopsida; order Asparagales; family Amaryllidaceae; genus Allium; species Allium fistulosum. Next base: position 474,296,048 of record CM060904.1, read on the forward strand.
GCATGGATTGGTACAAACTCCATAATTTTGGTTAAATGTTGGACTTCGGTTCTGGTACTTGAAGTAATATGGTGTGTGGACTACTTTGGGAGGTTGTTTTCATGTTGGCAACCTTATATCTTGACTCTATTTGGCATCCAAGTTTAGCAGTTACCATTCCGAACTCCTTCTTAATAGGTTCAATTTGTTCGAATATGGCCTGATTAAAAGGCTGGATAACGCTTGCCCTCCAAAGCACATCTTGTTTTAATTAAATGTGCATTGAATCAAGAATAAATGTCAAAGTTAATGCAACGTTAATAGTTAAGTTTTCTGGTTATCAGCTGATCGAGCTTTGGCGAATCATCCCGTTCCTTTGGATTCGTCTGTAAATGAAATATCGATCTAGACCATGATAGCTAAAGACTCAAGTCCTTGCTTGACTGTTAATTACAGATAATTATTCTGTGTTCTCCCATATTCGGTTGGTCATGGCCACATCACGAATTGGAATCATCCCTTGACACTATCGCGAAAGTTAAAAGTGTCGTCAAGGCAATGCCTAGAGGTAACACTACCTTCACTTGCCTAACTTTATTTTTAACCAAGAAATAGTACAAGTTTGAAATCGATGACTAGTGGTAGGAATATGAGGTTTACTGTCCATATATGATCATTTTGTTATCTTCGATGGTCGGTTTGTTGACTATCGATTACCTCAGCCTTCTTTGTATTTCGTCACTCTAAGACGATGTATTGCTCACTTGAGTTTTGTTAACCTTTTTCGAAAATGACTAAACCCAAAGAGCGAGTGGAAGCGAGCTATGTGGCATTGCTCCCAATAGGGTATTATCACATCTACTCTAGATTTGGTTCAGATATTTGTGCACCAAGATGTGAATTAATCGGATACTCGGTAACCGTTGGCAGGGTCCGGCTTGGACGTGTCTGAGAGCCATCAGAGTTCTCAAGTATATATTCTAGAGGTATACTTTCGGTAAGGGGGATGCACCCTCCCAGTCATTGTTGGCAAATTTCCTTTTTCTTATTGATTTGAACCTTCGAATTTGTTTTTCTTAATTGCACCGGGAAGAATATAGCACTCTTCGCGATGTTAATTATTTGTATCCATTCTTTACATTTGGATGTCGTTCTTGTGAGAGGAAACCCGTTCTGCATTTGGTAGCGTGGTCTCACATGTTGTTGTTTAATTATACTTATTGTTTAGAGTTTTGCTCATACTAAACATATTTTCTTACCTGATTTGTTTGTTTTCTCTAAACTCTCGGGTACACAATTATATTTGGTGGAAATTAGCCATAAGGGCCTCTTTAGCAAGCGCAATTAGTTTCTAGGACACACAACTGAAATAATTACTTTTAAGGACAAAATGCAAAATAATTAGTTTCTAAGGCTTAAAAACCATTGAAAGTATGTCCTTGAAAGTAATTAGACTGCTAACTTTGTCCTTAAAAGTAATTATTCTTCTGACTTTGGCCTTGAAATTAATTTATGTGGATGTGTGTCCTAGAAACTAATTGGACTGCAAAGTTTGTCCTTCTGGTGAAATGCCCCTATTTGAGTAGTCCGAGAGTAGCAGGTCTTTTGTGGGCTCTTTGAAGACGGCGTCCGGGCAAGAGGCTTTTATCTACTTAGCTATCTATGCCACTGTTTATTTAGTTTGTGTATGTGTATTTTGTTTCAGCATGTGTAAAGGCAGATTGTTATAACTGCCTAAGCTCGTTGTAGTACTTTTGTGTAACTCTGATAACTCTATGTTAGGAAGTAACCTTATGTACTATTTTACTGTTATGATATATTTAATAGTTTCATTGTGAGATTTTCTGTTCTGTTCTTTTTAAGTTACCCCGACAATTCATCTTTCATACGCTTGAGCAACGACACACGAATACCGTAGATGTATTATGTGTCGTTCTCAGGAGTCAGAAAGGTGGGTCGTCACATATAATTTATTTTAAAATGTTTAAATAAATGATTTAAAGAAAAGCTGTTATAATCAAGTGATTTAATCTTGGCTCTAAAAGCCGATGAGTAGACTGGATTTTTCTATTCGTGAGATCCGGATATGAGGTGTTTAAACTAAGGAGATGTTCAGGAGCAACCAATGCCCTGGCCTACTTGGCCTCTTTCCTGGGCGAGAAATAGATAAGGTCAAAATGTAAGAAACGAGGCAAGTATAAAAGATTCGAATTTAGAAAATTAATACAACTTGGATTGTATAGAAATAATCATCTTATACTTAGTATTAAATTCCGAGGAAGGAACCCGTACAATCCTTGTGAATTTAAAAGGTAATTTCACCGTTATTCGACGAATAGTAAAGGCTAAATACAGAAATTGATATTGAGTAGAATTAGTATAATTTCTATCAACCCTTTTACTCAATAAGGTTTTGCAATGTGATTTATGAGAACTGATTTTGATTTGGTATTTCCAAAGTTAAAGAGAGGTTTGATGATTTCGTATATACTGGAAAAGATTATGATTTAAAGATTTATATCTCTAAAGGAGATATTATATTTGATAAAAGATTTTAATAAATGAAATGATGATCACCCTCAAACTTAACATCTTTTATCGATGATTGGTCGAAGGAACCGGGATCAGATTTAGACGATTCCTATCTGAAAACCACTTCGAACCAATTTACATGTTTGATAGTGAAGATATGGAATGATAGTAAGTGGAATGAAGGGCTGCTTGTCACTGACCCTTAGGGGGAAATTTCCTATATCATATATATATATATATATATATAGCAGTAGTATCTTCATTTGATCTTCGATGCAAGAGCTGCTCGCTACTAATCCTAGGGGTGATTCCCGATAGGATGTAGTAGGAGAATTCCTTCGGTTTGTCCTATTCCTGGATAACTTTTATGGATGAATGTTTGACATTGCATTTCTAACATACACGTACATTGATTTTTACAAACGTACATTTGTTTGGTGGTGTAAGAGGTAACTCTCCTATACTTGACACCCTTCTCTAAGACATACGAACTTAGAGGTTGTACAGTTGTGGAAATCAACATTGTGTGATGGAATTGGTAATGCGACATTCAAAGTGAAATGTGCTATGTGAAAGGTAAACGTTACCTCGGGCCTCATCACCCGGCATGGCTTAAACAGGGCATACTGTAAGGCTGTGCTTCGCAACCATTAGGATATGGTCATCACCTTTCTAGATTACCCTCTATATATTGGGTATGTGTGTATGCTATGAGAGCTCTTGGATAGGTCGGGAATGACCGGGGTGATGTCATGTTCGTTTCTATCCGCCACCAAATGGGTCTGGGGGTAGGCCGGTCTTGCCAGGTGCAGAGTTTCAAAGGTGTTGATCCTCGGTACAACCCTCTAGAGATGTACTGGATGGAAGGTAGTTCCTTACTTGCCATTGTTTGGAAATCCATTCTCTAATAAGTGCCTTCGGACTTGATTGTACAGCCTAACATGCTGGAATATAATAATGTAACAATTTCGGCTAAGATTATATAAGTTTACTCGAAAAGAGTTTTCAAAAGAATGTCATTAAAAAAAATATTACCAGATTTTGCGTAGTAAAGATTTTGGTTATCATAAGGTAAAAACCCGTTCTATGTTTAAGTGCAACGTGGTCTTATAAGATACTCTTTGTTTTCAAATATCTGTAATTTGAGTTTCTCACACTAGTCCCATAACTGACCCGGAGTTTATTTTCTTTTCCCTTGAACTTTGGATGCCCTATTTTTCCGAGAAGCCAAGTAGTCGGGTTTAACTTAGAGCATCGTGATGAGGCTTGAAGTCTGGAGCTGAAGATGTTCCAGCATATAGTTCTCCATTTCCAGTCCTGCTACATTAGTTTACTGATTATTTCAGTATTTATTAGGACAGAGATTTATAACTGTCCAGGCTGATTTATAAGATAAACTCTGATAAATCTATTTAAAATTTCCACTGTAAACACACACACACATATATATATATAGAAATAATATATGTTATTCCATTCGTGTAAGATTCATTTCTGTCTTTATTTTCTTTTACTCCATAATAATCCGTCCTTCCGGCACTTGGATTTGCGGCATTGAATACCGAGGTGTATTAGTGTCGATTTCTGAGGGTCGAATGGACGGGTCATCACAAATTTGAAGGTTTAAATATATATTTGTAATTACCGTTTAATTATAACAAAGTTAATTAATAAAGTTATTAATGATATTTAAAAGTTAATTAATCGATTTAATAAAAGTGTTTAAAAGGTTAATTAATTAATTTAATAGAAGTGTTTAAAAATAAATTAACTGATTTAATAGAAGTGATTAAAGTAAATTAACAAATTTAATAAAGGAGTTTAAATTTAATTAATCATTTTAATGATGATGTTTAAGACTAACTAATCATTTTAATAATGATGTTTAAAGTTTATTAGTTAATTTAAATAAATGAAATTGTTGTCAAGGCGATGCCTAGAGGTAACACTACCTTAACTTGCACGGCTTCATTTTTAACCGAGAGATAGTACAAGTTTGAAATCGATGAGTAGTGGTAAGGGTATGAGATTTAATTTCCTTATACGATCATTTTGAATATTCTCGATAGTTGATTTATTGACTATCGATTCAACTTTCCTCTTCGTGTATCGTCAATTTAAGACGATTCGTTGCTCATTTGAGCCTTGATATCATTTGTCGAAAATGACTAGAACCAAAGTGTGAGTGGGGGCATGTAACGACCCGATATTTTGGACCATTCGCATCCATTATAAGTGTATAGGTAGACACTCATGCCGGAATTGAATTGCTCAAAATACCGCGTTGTTAATTTAAATTTGGCAAAACTGAACATATACAGTAAATAAATAATCACAGACACAGAGTAATAATTGCAGCGGAAATAAAAGAGATAGTAGTTCATGAAGCTACTATATGAATGTATAAAATACATCAGAGTTTACAACAGAAGAGTAATACGATACATCGGATACAAATCAGAATACATCACTGGAATCATCGAATACTGAAAGCAGAATAGATGGCTGGATCTTCAAGCAAAGCTCCAACTTCAAAGGTGAGTCTCGAATAATGGTACACTCAGTCTGACCCGAGCGTAAAGCAAAAACACAAGACACTCGAGTCAGGATTAACATTCTTATATTAATAAATCCAACTCAAGTGAAATAGCAATTGAAATACAAGTAACTCAAAGGATGTTTGGAATAACCATCCTTTAAGGATCCGTTAAACTATCTACTAGGTAGTAATGTACGCTAAGTAGATAATGTCTATCAGTAATATGTAAAGATATCAAAATAGCGTTAAGTCATGGCCCATTCCACCCTTAACACATTTTTATTCCCAAAAGCATATACAAGACCGTAGTTTCCCCAAAACCGGAAGTCACCAGAGGGCAATCCATATACTAAAGGTACAAATCAAAATCGTAGTGGTCGCGCATAAATGGAATACAAGTATGACAAGGCACATGAGGCAATACCCAAGGTAGTGACACTACCGTTCGCCTGATCCGGACTGGTGAGAACGCAACGCCGCAGCGCCCGCAACACCGTGAAACAACACTCCCAAAATCAAGGGTGCACCAATCGACAACAAGTATAAGTAGTTCGAAGAAGTGTGTCCACTTGAGGTAGCTAATCCTCCATTGGTCCGGCACAGCTCCTGTTTTAGTCATTTCCAATTTGACACAAGTGTCAAGGCTATCCATCATTGTTCTCTTTCTTCAGTCATCACGTACATCATTCCAACCACTTCATTCTGGATCATCACTCCGCGTATAGTTATTAAAGTGGTTTTCGGTTTAGATAGAGAGTATATCCATAACCGAATTCCAGTCTCTTTAATAACTTCCGTAATTATTTCACCGATTGGTTGTTTATATATTTCAAAAACCAAATCAAATTCAATTCAATTAGAATTCGTAAATCAACATTTCATTTGTCTTTCTAAACCAATTTCCAATATTTACGTTTCAAAACTTCCAAATTCACAATTTCAAAATCTTATAATTCAATTTCAATCTTTATTTAAAACAATTCAAATATTGATTCAAGTTCGCAAACAAGTTTCATTCTGAAATCATTTAAATAAATTTAATTTAACATTCAAATCAATTTAAACTCATTTATCGATTTCATTCAATATTCATTAAGTTACTTTATCATTCAAAACAATTTCTATTAAATTTCCAATTCATTAAATCAATTTCTTAAGTTCAACTTCATTAAAACAAAACTTACAATTTTGAATTAAATTAAATTCGTCAAATCATTTCTTTCAATTACAAGTCTTACATTAATTCCAAAAATATCACATTTTCATTTCTCGTTAAACAAAAATTCAATTTCAATTATTTATTTACTTACTTTAAATAATTTTACAAAAACTTAATTAATAAAGAAATCTCAATTTCAATTATTTACGAAGTAAATTCACTTATTCCAAAAGTTCAATTTCACTTATTAAAGAATTCAATTCAATTTGATCATTAAATCATTCAATCTTATTTAATTATTAAATAATTCAAAACTTAATTATTAAATAATTTCAAAGTTAATAATTTCAAACTTAATTATAATTTCAAACTTAATTATTAAATCATTTCAAAGTTTAATAATTTCAAACTTAATTATAATTTCAAACATAATTCAATCATTTCTCAAATTAAACATCATTCTTCCATCAATTACATTGTCAATATTTTATTTTATATTATTAAATATTAACATTTTCCTTTCATTAAAAATTTAAATTTCAACTTCATTTCAAAACTATATTATTTATTCAAATAAAATCTTCGTTTATTTTTAAATCAAATTTATTGACCAATCGGGTTTTATTTAATTCTCTATCCTAGGTCAAAGTTTAATTTGGGTATTTATCATTTCAACCCGATTCCAATTCAATTCAAAATCAAAGCATAGTAAAGGGAACTTGCAGTGTGATAACTGGGATGGTGTCAAAGTAAATAAACAAGCAATAACAACAACCAATATCAATCCAATAATCAATTCAAATAATCCCGAAATAATCGTATTAATTCGTATTGTTATTTGTACGAATTAATATAATTATTTCTAGAATCTACACTATCATTTCATGTAGATTAAAGATTATTACATTACGGTTTTCACTTGTCATCTATTACAATTTCATACATCATCAATTTAACAACATACATTCAGTGGTTCAAAATGTAATTAAATCAAATCCTACGTGTCAATAAATTCAACAGTTAAAGGGGTCATATTATACAAATGTCAGTTAATCAAATTTAACATTTAATTATCCTATATCAAGTTCAATTTCATACTATTTATCATTTTAACATTAACAATTTAATGTCCAACATAAACATCAACAATCAATCAATTATCAGCCAAACTGTATTATCATCGCATAAATAATTAACAGATAATGGTGTCAGATGTCACAGGTGAACTGATACAGGTAATAGCATACATATAACAGTGTAAATAACTGATAGCAGCATATTTCAATTGTCGTTTCAATTGAAATCAAATTTAATAAATAAAAGAACGTTAATCGTGAGTGAGTGCTCACCTTTCGGGGCTAGAGAGAACATGAGATGATACAGATACGCACACTGATACAGACGCTGAATTTGAAGTATGAATCCAAGCAAAACAAAAATCGGCACGAATTCAACGGACAAGCTGATAAACAGAAATCGATGGGAACAGATCCGATTAGCTTGACATAAAATTTAAACTATATGCATATTATATTATTATAATCCTTGAAATCAATATAAATTTAAACACGTATTATTTATAAGTCTGTATATATATTTTAAAACCAACTTTTAAAACCAATCTTCTAAAAGAATAAAAAATATAAAATAAAATAAAATAAAATAAAGCATTTATATAAGTCTTTTTTTTGTATGTAAAAGTAATAACGTAATGAAAAATAACAATCCGTACTATGAAACAATATTAGAAATTGCTTCAGAAACTATTCAAGTAAACATAAAATAATCTGCTTTAAAAAAAATTTTGATAAGAACAATGAACATATTGTCCTAGAAAATTATTGTAAGGCGGGTTTGCTTCATAATATCAAATAACAAAGTAGAAACTCATATCATAACCGAGTTCTTAATACTGAAATTGAACAAAATCGACAATGGATCATTGACTTTAGATCCACAAACGAAATTGAACAGAAGCCGACGCTGCAGAAATTTGAAATCAAAGACACAGAAACAAAAATTTAAAGGCAAAAATCAAACAAAAAAAATATAACACTTTCCACTGACCAGGTAAACCAAAACTGACATATCCTATATAAATCTATATGCCAAAAACTATGAAACGTACATAAAACAGACTCATTTTATACAAATATATATAACATTAGATCGAAACGCACTATATCTGTATAATAATTTTCTCTCCTCGGAATACACAGCCGACACGTACCATATACTACTAAACATACTATTTAATTTACATAAACCAATACTTGTATACTTTGTAAAAAAAATCAAATAGAATACACATAAAAATTTTAAACATACATACAAACTCAGCTCTTTAAACAACAGATATGTAAAATTTTATAAACAGCATATATCTCACTGTAATAACATATGCTGAAAAATATGGATAGTGCTTCCTTAAAATATAATATATTATAAAAAAAACAAAAGAATCCAATAGTTTAACAACCTATACATTTCTATATATGAATACTAATATATAAACAGAACTTATACAAATTTATATATAAAGTAATGCATAGAACATCAGTTATAATATATATACATCAAGTTAAGTGAATATATCACCTTGTACATATATATTGTTTCTTTCTTCGACAAAGCAAGATTTGAGAGGGAAGGCTGTGTAGATGGATGGTGGACTCGGCACTGTGATGTGCTCTGGCCGAGGAAGAGGAGGTAAGGTGGAGGCTTGAAATCGACTAAGCAATCATGGAACGGAGAGCAAGAGGCGGACGTCTTGATGAGGCCGAGCATGGGAAGGAACAGCGGCTGGGTTTGGTGCGTGAATTTGACGGAGGAGCGGATCGGTCTTGAAGGGGACGGGTTGGTTGGTTGTGGCGAGCAAGCAGGGCCAGGGCGAGGTGCGGAAGTGGAACCGCGTACGCTAGTCAAAGCTCGGAGAAGGGATTCGTGTTTGTGGTCTTCGGGAGGAGGGCGGAGCACAAATGGCGGAGGCGTTGCATTTTGGGTCGGCTGGAGGGGTGTTTTGATGGTGAGACGTGAGGAGGCAGGCATAAAGTGTTTGGATATATATAAAATAATATGTACATACTGTGTTTTTTTTTGAAGGGGATGAACGGCTCAGCCATGAAAGAAAACAAAATGACAGGCTTCAGGAAGAAAGGTAAATGAGTATACATTGCATATATAGAAACGTATATAAAATCATATCATTTCATTATTTGCTTTTTTTTATTTGCAGAGAACAGAACCCAAAATTTTTGAATGTGACAGCTAATGTATAGGGAATAGTTAAAGTCAAAAACTAAATTCTGTGAATAATTAATTCAAATGGCTATTCATTGCACCCGTTTTAAAATGAATGGACACGGAATGTTAAAAGCTCCAAAATGGGTATCGATGCGGCTAACCATTTTCACAGATTTCGCCGTGTATCAAACTCCAAAATGCACAAATGAATATACTGTTTTGATCAACGTGACGAGGCGCTTCCAACGGTACACAGATAATTGTGGTACGATTGAATTTATAAAATTCGAATTTTTCTACTCGAGGAAAATGCAAGAAAAACGCAGAAGATTAAGATCGACGGAGCCAAAGATGTCCGAATTTGGAAAAACGACAAACTGACATCTTGCTCAGAAGATGGTTTAGAATTTTTCTATGTAAAAATATTTTGGTTTTGAAACGTTTTATTTTCATCGCTTTTTAACTGGTTATATTGAAGTGAATTTAAGCGCGAAATAAACCTTCATATTTTCGGACGAAAATTTACCAGTTGCTATGTTTAACTAGACGTATTCCAAATATCAAATTTTTATTTCAAAATTTTATCGTTTAAAATTTCACAAAATTCAACTAATTACGTTATTAAAACAGTTGAAATTTACGGGTCGTTACAGGGCAAATTTATGTGGGGTTGCTCCCATTAGGGTATTTTCACATCTACTCTAGATTGGTTTCGTTGGTATGCGCATGGAGATGTGAAATACTCGGATACTCGATAAAGGTTGGCGGGGTCTGGCTTGGAGGTTTCTGAGGGCCATTGTAGTTCTCAAGTATATTTCTAGAGGTATACTTTCGGTGAAGGTGGTGCACTCTCCTAGTCATTGTTGGAAAACTTCATTTCTTGTTTTTTATTCAAATCTTTGAATTGTTTTCTTAATTGCACCCAGAATGGATTGAAGTTTACTTATTTGTGTCCATTCTTTAAGTTTGAATTTTTGGTCTTATATATGATCATTCTTTCTTGATTAGATTATTATTATGATTTGTTTCACATTTCTTTATTTATGGATGTTGTTCTTGTGAGATAAAAACTCGTTCCGCGTTCAGTGGCGTGGTCTCATAGAATTATTATATATTCACCATTTTACCTGATTTTTTCGACGTTGGTATATCCAGACTGATCCAGGTGTTATTTTTATTATAATGCTCGGGTCAAACTGAGTACCTTTCTAGGTTGTTGTTGGTGTGACATAGAGCTCACGGAGTAGAGTGGGATGTTCACCAACCATAGTATTTTATTTTTTGTTATATTATTATATATACCCATCAGCGATTGTAAGGTCGGGAAGTTATAATTGTCGAGGCTGATGAGTTTTGTTTTTAACTCTGATATACCGTGTATTTTAAGGAGATAAATTTTACTATCTTTGTTATATTATATGTTGTCGTTTCGTTGTGAGATTCTGTTTTCTCCTATTCTTTTTTTTTCTTTTTCTTTTTACCCTAACAATCTGCCTTTTCGGGGATTGGATATTCGGCATTAGAATACTTTGGTTGTATTCGGTGCTGACTTTCGATGGTCGAAAAGGCAGGTCGTTATAATTGGTATCAGAGCCGAAGGTTAAGCAAGAACCTTGGCTTTGTTAGGTATGGCTCATTAGAGATAAGTTAAGTGATACCCTAGAATGAGTTGAGAGTACTATTTGTACGAGAGCGTAATTTTTAGTTTTATAAAAATGTACCGTGTTAATTGGTCTATTAAGTTGTTTATGAATTCTGGTCGAGTGGCAAGACGCCATGGTGTCGATAGGGATTTAAACACTTGAACAAGGCAAATAGAGACGTTATTTTTTTTGAAAATTTGGTAAATTAAATACTTTACTTAGGATTATTTATTTTATATATATAAAGGAATAATTTTCAAATTTATATAGTTATTTATGTTGTGTTTGTTTGTTTGAAAATGATAATATTTATTTATTATCATTACTGTTTGATTTGTTATGCTCGGATGATTTAGGAGCGTGGACTATTGTTTATCGATTGTTAATTTATGCTCAACCGGTTTATGAGCATTTATTGTTTGATAGTTGTAAGTTTATTAGAATGAACCCCTTATGAATTAATTTTCACAATTTGGCTATAAGGCGTTTGGAGAAAATGTTAAGTTAAAAGTTTTCTTTTCATAATGTTGAATAAAAAAATAAACTTTTAATAAAAGGTTGTTTAACATAATCTAAATAGTAAGGTAAGACATTTAGACGATAAATATTTGAGAAATTTTTTTTATAATAAAAGAAAGTTATTATAGTGTGAGTTTTAAAAGGTACGTTATATATAAGTATGGTATATAATATGATTTATATGATTTATAAAAAGGTGTTTTATAAGTGAAAAGAGTTTTTGAGAATTTAAATCCCGATATTGTTAGAAATGACTTCATAATGATTTTGAGTAAGTAATGGTAATATTACTTGGAAGTATTTATGGGAATAAATATTTCAAAGTGAAATTATATAACATAATTTATAAATAGAGTTTATAAATAAGAAGGGATTTAAGCAGAGAATTTGAGAACTTAAATCCCGGTGTCTTCGAAAGTTGTTTTCAAAGTTTTCGAGAAAAAAATAATAGTATTATTTAAAAGTATTTGTGTATAGAAATATTTCAAAAAGGATTTTAAAAGAGATTGTAATGCACCGAACTCACTCTGTTGCTGGAAAATAATTATGGTGATGACTGCAGCATCATCAACGTTCATTTTCGAGTCTTGAAGTAGGGGAATGCTACCATAGTAATTTTTTATAGTTTTATGCAGACAAGTTATATTTTGACAATCACTTGAAAATCAAAGCACATTGCAGGTTATATTTTGGTCGCAAGTGTACAAAACAATTCCAGAAATTGAAACAGCCTACAATATATAAAAAAAGTATCAAGAGGGATAAAATATAAATTTGTAATACTTAGAGATGGAGCATTTTTCTCTACCCAATTAAGCATAAACATAAGAATCAGCCAGACAATATAAATGTTATAAGCTATCTAAACTACTAAGAGCTTTACATGATCTTAATAAAAGACGAATTATCGGTAGGGCAGTTGTTAAAATTATATAGTTTCACTAGCCTTGCCTCTGTGTATCTTGAAAGCAAGAAATACATGTCATATTCTAAATTAGTAATATTTTGAAAAAAATGCAAGATGTAGTATATACTTTGATTTTGTTTTGTTAGTGGCGGTACTATGCTAGCTAGTGTGTGGTAAATGTGATATTATTACTCGGAACTTATACTTCAATATTGGATATATTATATGAAAGTTAATACGAGTATTTATACAGAACTATTGTATATATGCTTATATGTATCTGTAGATTTGGAAAATTATTCATAGTCGAGATAATCTAATGTTGTCTATGTTAATAATTAATTTTTTTCATTATTATATTATTATTATTTAATAATTTTTATTATTATTATTTTAAATTAAATCATTTCCATCTTCGAGAAAGCGATATATAATAAAATTAAAAAAGTTAGACTATGGCCTTTAAAGATTAATATAAGTAACGTATTATATATCAATTTAATAAGGCTGGAAATGCATTGAGGAATTTTTAGTAAAAGCAAATCAATCAGAGGTTTGAGCCATCAAAGCCCTATACGAGGCAGTAGCCGGATAATTGGTCAGATCGCTACGAGTTTGCCGGTTTGTGTACCTTCGATATAGGTCAGTCCAAATGGAAACGTAATAGACAATGGAATAAATTATAGAAGTGGGGTTGTTATAGATATTTAAAAAATATTTGGTTGCGTTCAGTCTATAAGCTTCAATATGTGATTGAATAGATAGAGTCAAATATATTGATGGAAAATTATGGCTTAATCCAAATTTATTCCAGTAAACATTAGAAAGGGGAATAGTAGGAGCAATATTTATGTTAAAAGTCTCTAAAATCATACCAATGATATATTGTGAGAGGTGACAGTCAAAAAACAGATAGGAAACAATCTCGAACATCATATTACACAGGTCATAAGGACGCGGGTTATTACCGGCGACAAATATCAAATTGAGCTTGGTTATTGTGTTTAATTTATCATGTTGAACAATCCACATGTGAAGTTTAACTTTAGGGCGAGCCCTGATTCTCCAGATGGCTTGAAATGCCAGAAATCTTTTGTGCCTACAAAGGTTAAGAATTTATACATCGATTTAGGGGTATAATTTCCATTTTTATCCCAACATCATATCACACGATCGCGATTGTCTCTGGTAGTATAGTTTTCAATCATATTAATTAATTTTAGATATTGTGTAAGAAGGTTCCCTAACAAATGTTGATCAAAGGAGATGTCCCATCTAAAAGTCGATCGAGCTCTATAAACTTCTTTTATAAGGTCGTTTTTGTTGTTAGAGTCTAGAAACAAATCATGGAGCTCGTGTTTCAATGCAATGGACGATATCCAAGGCTCATTCAAGAAAGAGGTCTAGTCTCTAGAGTTGTTGATTTATTTAGTTCCAATTTTATATAAGTGAAATAATTTGGATATGTTTTTCCAGCAAAAGGAATTTTTTTGGTTATTACGTACTCTGAGGTTGTTTTTAACCACTGTAATAATAATTACTAATGATTTCTTTCCAAGGATAACTCTCATCACCCATAAACTTCCAAATCCATTTACAGAGCAAGGAAGAGTCTAAGGCCTTTAAGTTAATGATACCTAACCCTCCTTGAGTTTTAGTTTTGCAAACAAGGCTCCCGTTAATGAGACGGCTCAGGTTAGACCTATCCTCTTGTCCTTTCCATAAAAAATTTCATCTTATGCAATCTATTTTAATAATTACCTAGTTTGGAAATTTATAATAGGACATCTAGTAATCTGTAGCAGACAGTACCGAGTTAATTAGTATCGCCCTGCCAGCTCTAGAAAAGCAGTTAGCTTTCCAAGAAAGGAGTTTACTGCTGATATAATGATCCGGAATTTCAGACGCTTCGTATTTAAATATCTGAATTATTTAAATATTTGAATCTTTGATTTAATGTTATTAAAATTATTTAATAAGCTTTTTTACCCCCTTTTAAATCATAAGTAATGATGGAAAAATTGTTCTGAAAAAATTTTTATAAAAATAAATAATTTGAAAAAATATTGATAATGACACCGAAAATCGTTTTATCAGTAAATAACCTTTTAACCGTCAAAAGTTGTTTATATTTTTTTTCACATACACTTATTTCCTTAGAAAACTAATAAAATGAAAAAAAATTCCATTTATGGAAATAAACTTTATGGATGATGTCGTCAAAGATATTATGAAATGAGCATAAATGGAAATGCTTAAAAGTTAAGTAAATGATAATGGAGAAGTGATGTTTGTAATTAGTGTTAGGTTCTTTGTGAGGGATTTTTGGTCATTCAACATCTTATTTCATAGCCTATAAATAGAAGGGAGGGGTTCACTTAATAACTCACTAATTCACTTGAGCTTGAAATGTAGTATGAGATTTAAAATGGTGGAAGTGCTTAAGCACTAATCCACTACTTACTCTATAACATTTTCAAGTCTTAACCAAATCATCTTCAATCTCTTTTAAACTTTGGCATTAGGCCTAAAATATCATGGGAAGCATGATTAGTAAGTAAAATTGAGAGAAGGTAAGAGGAATAAGGGGATCCAAGGAGGGTCGTGAGCAATGGGAGGAGGAGGAAGATGTTGTCTTGATTTGGAAGTGCTAGAGGTTGGATCTTTAGGCTTGTGGTGATAGATGGAGGTGGTTCTTTGGTTCTTGGGGATTTATGCTTGAGTTTGGTGTGGATCTAAGTGAGTTATCTCACTACCTTGTTTGTATATATTGTGTGTATATATGCTGTGTTTGAATTATAAAGTTAAAGTTACATTAACTAAGTAAAGTTATAAACTTTGGACCCCTCTTGCTTTTGAAAGCAAATGAAAAATTTGTATTGTATAACATCACTTCTATTACCCTATTATACATGTGGTGTGGCCTTTACTTGATGTTTAAATGGTTGTTTAACTTGCGTGTTAAATTAAAGTAAGTTTGAAAGTGTTTGAAGCAAGAATAGTCGTTATAAATGCACTTTCGAATCCCTTGTTTTTTGAAATTTTTAGAGATAAATGGAAAGGTATTCTTAGGGGTTTCTTTCCATGATTTTTTAGTACCCTAATGGTAATACTTACTATAAAATTGCACATCTTCAATCATTTTTTAAGTGGTTAAAACTAGTCACAAAGATCATTCTTTTTAATGTTGTTTTAACAAGGAGTTTTAACAGCACTTATAAATGCTGCAGTAAGTTGCTTATGGTTTTAAGTGTTCAAAAATGATATTTAAATTTGGTATTTTTCTCTAATCATTTTAGAGATGTTTTCAAACATGTTTTTAATTATTAAAGTTGGCTTGAAGTATAAATATTTTTTTAGTAATTATATATAAATTTCGAAAAAACAAAGAAGAGGTTTAACACTAAAAGTCGACGAGGTAGACTTCTCTAATTTCTGAGAGTTAAGATTGATGTCGAGCAGAGATGGAGCAATAGAGTTGTAACCTACCAGGCTTCCCCCTTGAATAAGGAATGGTTAACTTGGAATGTCGAAAATGTATTAATCTTGTTGTTTACTTAATTATGTAAAAGGTAATTAACTTTGCTTAACGCTAAAAGCCAACAAAGTAGGCATATATATTTCCAAGAGTCAAGACTGATGTCGAGTAGGGACAGAGCAATAGAGATCTAAAAGCTGGAAATTCGAAAATGGGTGAATCATGCTGTTTACCTGGAATGTCGGAAACAGGTTAATCATGTCGTTTACTTGTTTATGGAAATCATTAATACTATACTCAACACTAAAAGCCGACGAGTATGCTTATCTATTTGTGAGATTCAAGAATGAAGTGTATAGGTAAGGCTTTAATGCAACCAGTGATCGAACTTACCTTCCTTTACTCTTTAACGAAGAATGGTTAAGTTGAAATGTCGGAAACGAGTTATGTATACGAACATTGATTTATATAAGCAACTGTTTTAACTAGCTAATCGATTAGTCAACTATCGAACTTGACCTGTTATTATCTTAAATCTTTAGACTGTTTTTAAAGATAATACAAGTATGGAATGGTTTTGGGTTTGTTGTGATAATGTTTAAATAACATTTGTCATTAACCCATTTTGATTAAACTTATGATTGTAAATAGATCTTTAAAAGAATGTTTTAAAGATAAGCACAAGTGAAATGGTTTTGGGTTTTGTAGTGCTAATGTCTAAGTAGCATTAGTCTTAAACCTTTTGAATGGATTTGTGAAAGTGCTCATATCCTTAAAATGAATATTTTGAAAGAAACTAAAAGTAAGAAATCTTGATAATGATATGTGAATATACTTAATACCATTTGAGATAAGTATAGAAAAAGTAAAGGTTTAAAGTAAGAAATCTTGTTAATAATTTATGAATATACTTATACCATTTGAGATAAGTATATGAATACTTTTTGAAGTATTGAAAGAGTACAAATGAACAGTAAAAATTGATAAACATTGTTTTATTAGATAAAAGAGGTTTTAGTAATAAATGGAGGTTTTAATTAATAAAAGATTAATTAAGTAAAAAGGGGATTAGAAGTCACTTATGTGACTTGATCGTGCTTTGTATGAGTTGATCATGTTTTGTATGTTTATCTGTTTATGGAAAACATTTAGTCGTATACTTAGCACTAAAAGCAGATGAAGTAGGCTTGTCAATCTATAGGAATTAAGACTGATGTTCATATAGGGATATGAGCAATAGAGATCTAACCTACCAGCTTCACTATAGATCGAGTGGTAGTGTAAAATGAAAATATTAAAAATGTGACAAGTATACGAGACTTGATTTCCATATGTGATCGTTCTCATTATCATTGAATGACCAAATTCGTTGATTCAGTCTTGGAGAGACCGGGATCAGTAAGTGTTTTACTTACTGAAAATAACTTCAAGGCTGAGATACGTGTTCTATCTCTGGGAAGTGGATCTGTTTGAGATGTAGGAATCTATGTGGAGATTCGAGATTTGTTTAGGATGCTTGAACATACGTAGTTGTTTGTGATCTATTCAGGATGTGGGAATCCATGTATGATTCCAAGATCTATTAAGATACTGGAATTCATGTGTGGTTTCAAGATCTATTTGAGATGTCGGGATCCAATTTGGGATTCATGTTCTATTCGAGTGATGAAGACTCATGGGAATGATGCCGAATGTAATCTCGACATCGGAAATGACCAAAAAAAAAGTAGGAAGTACAACCTAGGGTTAGCAACCTAGGTCAGGGTATTATCAACTCCATATCTAGAGATACTTATTGATTGTTAGCTGACATGTGTTAATATTTGGTTCACGTTGTTCATGTTTATGTTCGTATGCTGGGCTGCTTATGTTTACCTAAAAGGTATACTCTATCTAGAGATATATGTCGCTCGGAGGTACTTTCTAACCCTTATGCAGGAGATTGGATCTGGTTCCATTGGAGAGATCTATATGGAAAATCCATTATGCGAATATTTCTTATCATATTTGATTGTACTCCTAAAATGCTGTTGAATGTAACTAATGTAACCATTCCAGCTATGTTATAAAATTTATATTCTACACCCAAGACATTATCTATTATATCACCTATGTACTTATTAGATGGTGTTTCTTTTGTGGTGATAACCGTTATGGAATTCCATGCGGTCTCAATAGTACTATTATATGTTGGCCACATATTTCTTGAGTTTCTCATACTAGACATATATCTGACGCTTGGTTTTTGTTTTTACTAAATTCCTCGCGTACTCTTTCCAGTAGTTTGAGAAAGGCAGGTTTTCGTTGATGTTCTAGAGCTTGAGAAGACGAGATAGACGTTTACTTAACATTGTATTCTTATTTCTGTTGCATTACTATATTGTACATATCAGAATTTGTGAGGATAGGTTGTTATAATTGTTTAGGATGAAGATAGTACTTAGGTTTTGTAACTCTGAAATCTCAATATCGAAGTAACCCTTTGCACCGTTCTTTTGATATTATATATTATCATTCCGCTAGAGGATTCTGATGCTGTGTTCTCTTCTTTCTTGTTTTATTTCTTTCTCCTTTTATTATACCTCAACAATTCGTCTTTCCGACACTTGAGTGCTCGGTACGTGAACACCGTTGATGTATTAGTGTCAACAACCGAGGGTCGAAAAGGTGTATCGTCACATGACTTAAGGGTTAATGATGTTTATCTATTATCCCTCGTTAATTAGTTTAGTTATTGCATCCAGTTTATGGGCATTAACTATCATTTGTTGATGTTGATTTGTGCTCGACCAGTTTATAAGCAATTTTACGTTTTTACTGCATAGGCTCGGTAGATAATTTTTGTAGATGCATTGAAACAAACACCTTGTGAACTTTGTTTCATGATTTGACTTTAAGGCATTCGTTATATTGTTAGGTTAAAGTTTAATTTGGTAAAAGATGTTTATTTAATATGAGAGAGATATGATATTTTGTAAAATAAACATTTGTAAAAAGATTTATATAAGAAAGTGGTTTTACATAAGTATGGTTTATAAAACATGATTTATATACAAGAAGAATTTAACTAATATTTTGAGAATTTAAATCCCGATGTCTTTGAAAATGTTTTTCAAGATTTTGGAAAAATTATAGTAGTATAATTTGAATGTAAGTATTTAGGAAATAGGTTTATAAAATCGGGATCATGGTACTAGTAATATTTACAAAGTATTGATTTCGTTTTGAAATGATTTTGGTTAAGTCCGAAAGGCATGAGTTGGATGTACTGAACTCACTCCTATCGCTTGAAAATAATTATGGTGATAACTTGAGCATCAACAGCGTTCATTTTTGGGTTTCTATGTGAGGGATGCTACAGGGCTGTTTTAGTAAATTTGATTCCGAAAGTATGATTTGTTATACAAAAGATATATGTATGTATTATTATTGCAAAATGATTTGAAGTAAGACGCGATGAATAGTTATGAAGTTTTTCTTTGAAAGAAGTGATATAAACTTTTATGAAGAAAAGTTTTGTATGCTATATAGGGTGCCCGAGTTGTAGTGGCATAGCCCGGAATAAATGATGGAGCTTTTTAAGTTTACCCTTTTTGGGTAAGGTGTGTTTCATAAATTATTGAAAATTTTAAGTTATTTTAAGACACATGTAGCCTATGCATTAGGATTGTATGGTATGTGCATCATGTTACGATATGTTGTTTGGTAGATTTCATTTTTTAAGATGAAATAGGATTTTCAACGATTTTGGACAGTTAGAAACTTTCGAATCATGTAGAATTTGAAGCTATGTGTTTTGTGAAAAATATAAAGTTGAGTTTATATAACACTTGAATTAAGAAGGATGTAAGTTAAAACATGTTTTTTTATTTTTGAACATCCTGATTAAGCGAAAGAAATCTAATGTTTTGTATATACTCTTAGGATGTTATGTAGTATTATAAGAGTATGAACTTAAGTTGTAAAATGTTGGTAAACTTGAAGTTATGTTTTATGAAATATTTCATAAATGATTTTAGTATTATGACATACTATTAGTATAAATAAAAATGATAAAAGATATTGGTATAATTAAGAAACCAATAAGATAAATACGTAAGTTGCACATAGATCGTTCTATTTTCATGACTGTTCTTGATCCAGTATTCGAGTACATGATTTCGAGGTGGTTTACACCGGTCCAAACAAGGATTGTACTCTCAATTCTTGACGGTGGACACTTGATATGGATTCTTCATAAGATCCCAAAGTTTTATATCATAGTATATGACTATGCAAGGGGAATATAGGTTTCTAATCATGAAATCTGATCGGAGTCTGCACTAGAGAGGTCAAGTGATCTATACTAGTTGGGAAGTGAAATTTATGTGACCGAGCAACTGATCAGTATTGATATTGCGTACGTGTGATCCATGTGCATCGTCCTATATACATACTATGTTTTGTTGGCTTATGGAGAGTTTAGGTGATGAATCTTCTATTTGTTATGAAGTAGCATAAATTGGCAACTAAGTAATTACCTGAGGCTGTTTAGCGTACGATACACTTAATAGGTTCTTTATCATCCTTGTGGGATGAGAGGACTTTGAACTTGAGAAAACCATGAGTTTTGTTTGCTAAGTGATTTTGAGTTCTATTAAGTATTGCTATGTGATTGTTTCTTCTGTTGTTCATGTTGTAATTTCAAGGACAAAATATTCTAAGTCGGGGAGAATGTAACGATCCGGAATTTCAAACACTTCGTATTTAAATATCTGAATTATTTAAATATGCGAATGTTTGATTTAATGTTATTAAAATGATTTAATAAGGTTATTTATTCCCTTTTAAATCATAAGTAATGATGGTAAGCTTGTTTCAAAATAATGTTTACAAAAGTAAATACTTAGAATTAATATTAATAATTTGACCGAAAATCATTTTATCGATAAACAACTTTTTAACCTTCAGAAGTTGTTCAGATCTTTTTACTTAAACTTATTTGCTTAGAAATTAATAAAATGAAATAAAAATGTTTTCCATTTGGGGAAATATACTTTATGGATGATGCCATGGGTGATGTCATCAAAGATTTTATGAACTGAGCATAAATGAAAGTGCTTAAAAGTTAAGTAAATTATAAAGGAGAAGTGATGTTTGTTATTAATGTTAGGTCATTTTCTGAAGGGTTTCTAGTCATTCAACATCTAATTTCCTAGCCTATAAATAGAAGGGAGGGATTCACTTCATAACTCACTAATTTACTTGAGCTTGAGATGAAGTATGAGGGTCAAAAATGGTGGAAGTGCTTAAGCATTAATCCACTAATTACTCTCTAACCTATTCAAGTCTTAACCAAATCATCTCCAGTTTCTTTTAAACTTTTGCCTTAGGCCTAAAAAATAATAGGAATCATGATTAGAAAGTGAAAAGTGGGAGAAGGTGAGAGTAAGAGGAGGATCCAAGGAGGGCCATGAGCAATGGGCAAAGGAGGAAGTGTTGCCTTGGTTTGGAAGTGCTAAAGGTTGAATCTTTACGCTTGTGGTGATGGATAGAGGTGGTTCTTGTGGTTTTATGCTTGGGTTTGGCATGGATCTATGTGAGTTATCTCACTATCTTGTTTGTATATATTGCATATATATATATATGTGTGTGTGTGTGTTGTGTTTGAATTATAAAGCTAAAGTGATATTAACTAAGTAAAGTAATAAATTTTAGACTCCTCTTGCTTTTGAAAGAAAATGACAAGTTTATATTGCATAACATCACTTTTATTTACCTTCTAAACATGTGGTGTGTCCTTTACTTAATGCGTAAATGGTTTTGTAACTTATGTGTTAAATTGAAGTAATTTTGAAAGTATTTGAAGCGAGGATGGTCGTTATAAGTGCACTTTCGAATCCCTTGATTTAGGGAATTTTTATAAATAAATGGAAAGGTATTCTTGGGATTTTTTTCCATGGTTCATACCCTAATGTGGTAATTACTATAAAAATTTTAGGTCTTAAATTATTTGTTTAAGTGATTAAAACTAGTCACAAAAGTCATTCTTTTCAATGTTGTTTTAACAAGGACTTTTAACAGCATTTATAAATGCTGTAGTAAGTTGCTTATGGTTTCAAGTGTTCAAAAATGATATTTAAATTTGGTATTTTTCTCTAATCTTTTTAGAGATTTTTTTCAACAAGTTTTGAAGTATATTAAAGTTGGTTTGAATTTAAAATATATTTTTAATAACTATATAAATTTTTTGGAAAAGCAACGAAGACGTTTAACACTAAAAGCTGATGAGGCAAACTTCTCTAATTTCTAAGAGTTAAGATTGAAGTCGAGTATGGATGGAGAAATAGAGATCTAACCCACCGGGCTTCCCTTTTGAACAAGGAATGGTAAAGTTGGAATGTCGAAAACGTGTTAATCTTGTTGTTTACTTACTTGTCTAAAAAGTAATTTACTTTGCTTAACACTAAAAGGTGACGAAGTAGGCTTATCTATTTCTGGGAGTTAAGATTTATGTCAAGTAGGGATGGAGCAATATAGCTCTAACCTACCAAGATTCCCACTTAAACGAGGAATAGTTAAGTCAGGAATGTCGAAAACTGGTTAATTATGTCGTTTACTTGGTTATGGAAATCATTAATACTATACTTTGTACTAAATGCCGACGAGTGTGCTTGTCTATTTATGAGATTCAAGAATGAAGAATCTAGGAAAGGCTATGATGCAACCGGTGCTCTAACTTACATGGCTTCACTCTTGAACAACGAATAGTTAAGTTAAAATGTCGACAGCGAGTTAAGTATATGAACACTGATTTGTATACGCAATTGTTTTAACTAGATAATCGATTAGTAGACTATAGAACTTGAACTATTATTATCTTAGATCTTTAAAAGAATGCTTTTAAATATATTACAAGTATGGAATGGTTTTAGGTTCGTTGTGATAAATTTTTAATAACATTTTTCATTAACATATTTTGATTAAACTTATGAATATAAATAGATCTTTAAAAGAATGTTTTAGAGATAAGCATAAGTGAAATGGCTTTAGGGTTTTATAGTGATAATGTTTAAGTAACATTAGTCTAAAACCTTTTGATAGATTTGTGAAAGTACTTAAATCCTTAAAATGAATATTTTGAAAGGAATTAAAAGTAAGAAATCGTATTAATGATTTGTGAATATACTTATACCATTCGAGATACGTATATGAATACTTTTTGATGTATAAAAATAGTAAAGGTTTAAAGTAAGAAATCTTGTTAATAATTTTTGAATATACTTATACCATTTGAGATAAGTATATGAATACTTTTTAAAGTACTGAAAGAGTAGAAATGAACGGTAGCAATTGATAAATGATGTTTTATTAGATAAAAAAAAGTTTTACTAATAAATGGAGATTTTACTTAATAAAAAATTAATTAATTAATAAGGGGATTAGAAGTCACTTATGTGACTTAATCGTGCTTTGTATGTTTATTTGTTATAGAAAACATTTAGTCGTATACTTAGAACTAAAATCCGGTGAAGTAGGCTTGTCTATCTATGAGAATTAAGACCGATGTTTGTATAAGGATATGAGCAATAGAGATCTAACCTACCAGCTTCACTCTTGATCGAGGGATAGTGCAAGATGAAAATATTGAAAACGTGACAAGTATACGAGACTTGGTTTCCATATGAGATTGTTCTCGTTATCATTGAATGACCAAATTCATCGATTTTGTCTTGGGAAGACTGGGATCGATATGTATTTTATTCACCGAAAACTACTTCAAGGCTAAGATACATATTCTATCTTTAAGATGTGGATTTGTTTAAGATGTGGGAACCTATGTGGAGATTCGAGATATGTTTAAGATGCTCGAACATATGTAGTTGTTTGTGATCTATTCAAGATGTAGGAATCCATATGCGATTCCTAGATCTGTTGAGATGTTGGAATCCATGTGTGGTTTCAAGATCTGTTTGGGATGTGGGGATTCAATTTGGGATTCATGTTCTATTCGAGTGATGAAAACTCGTAGGAATGATGCCGAATGTAACCTTGACATCAAAAATGACCGAAAACAGAGTAGGATGCACAACCTAGGGTTAGCAACATAGGTCAGGGTATTATCAACTCCGTATCTAGAGATACTTATCGGTTATTGGCCGACGGGTGTTGATATTTGGTTCATATTGTTTATGTTTATGTTCGTACGCTGGGCTACTTGTGTTTACCTAAAAGGTATATTCTATCTTGAGATATAAGTCGCTCGAAGGTACTTTCTAACCCTTGTACAGAAGATTGGATCCGGCTACACCGGAGAGATCTCTATAGAAAATCCATTATATGAACGTTCCTTATCGGATTTGATTGTACTCCTAAAATGCTGTTGAATGTAACCTATGTAACCATTTCAGCTATGTTATGGTTGTGGTTCTTATTAGATTGTGGTTCTTTTGAGGGGATAACCGTTATGGAATTCCATGCGGTCTCAAAAGTACTGTTATATGTTGGTCGCATATTTCTTGAGTTTTTCATACCAGACTTATATCTAACGCTTGGTTTTTGTTTTTAATAAATTCCTTGCATACTCTTTCGAGTAGTTTGAGAAAGGCAGGTTTTCGTTGATGTTCTTTGAAGCTTAAAATGACGAGCTAGATGTCTTACCTATCGTAGTATTCTTATTTCCGCTGCATTATTATATTTTACATATCAGCATTTATGAGGACAGGTTGTTATAACTGTTTAGGATGATGATAGTACTTAGGTTTTGTAACTCTGAAATTTCTATATCGGAGTAACCATTTGTACTGTTCTTTTGATATTATATATTATCGTTCCGCTAGAGAGATTCTGATGTTGTGTTCTCTTATTTCTTGTTCTATTTCTTCCTCCTTCTATTTTACCCCAACAATTCGTCTTTTTGGCACTTAGGTGCTCGGCACGTGAATATCGTGGATGTAATAGTGTCGACATTCGGGGGTTGAAAAGGCGTATCGTTACATGATGTAGAGGTTAATGATGTTTATCTATTATCGCTCGTTAATTAGTTTAGTTATGGCATCTAGTTTATGGGCATTAACTATCATTTGTTGATTGTTGATTTGTGCTCGACTAGTTTATAAGCAATGTTACCTTTTCAACTGCATGGGCCGAGTAGACAATTTTTGTAGATGCATTAAAATGAACACCTTGTGAGTTTTGTTTTATGATTTGACTATGAGGCATTCGATGATATTATTGAGTTAAAATTTAATTTGGTAAAAGATGTTTATTTAACATGTGGAAGATAATATATTTTGTAAAATAAACATTTGTGAAAAGGTTTTTATAAGAAAGTGATTTTAGATAAGCATGGTTTATAAAGCATGATTTATATAAAGAAAGGATTTAACTGATATTTTGAGAATTTAAATCCCGGTGTCTTTGAAATTGTTTTTCAGGATTTTGGAAAAATAATAGTACTATTATTTGAAAGTAAGTATTTAGAAAATTGGTTTATAAAATCGGGATCATGGTACTTAGTAATATTTATGAAGTATTTGATTTCGTTTTGAAATGATTTTGGTTAAGTTCGAAATGCATGAATTGGATGTACTGAATTCACTCCTGTTACTTGAATATAATTATGGTGATAACTTTCGCATCATCGACGTTCATTTTTGGGTTTCTAAGTTAGGGATGCTACAGGGTTGTTTTAGTAAATTTGATTCCGAAAGTATGATTTATTATACGATAGATATATGTATGTATTATTTTTTCAAAATGATTTGAAGTAAAACCCAATGAATAGTTTTAAATTTTTTCATTGAAAAAGAAGTGATATGAACTTTTTAGGAAGAAAACTTTTATATATGCTATGTAGGGTGCCTAAGGTGGTAGTGGCATAGCCCGTAATAAATGCTGGAGCCTTTTAAGTTTACCCTTTTTGGATAAAATGTGTTTCATAAATTACTGAAATTTGTTAAGTTACTTTATGACACATGTAGCCTATGCATTAGGCTTGTATGGAATGCACATCGAGTTATGACATGTTGTTTGGTGGATTTCATTTTTTGAGATGAAATGAGATTTTTGACGATTTTGGATAGTTTGAAACTTTAGAATTGTATAGAATTTGAAACCAACTGTTTTGTGAGAATAGATTATGTAACACTTGAATTAAGAAGGATGTAAGTTAAACCAAGTTTTTTATTTTTGAACATCCTTGTTAAGTGAAATAAATTTGATGTTTTGTATATACTCTTAAGTTGTCATGGAGTATTATAAGAGTATGAACTTAAGTTGTAAAATGTTGATAAACTTGAAGTTATGATTTTAATATTATGACATACCACTAGTATAAATAAAAACGATAAATGGTATTGGTATAATTAAGAAACCAATAAGACAAATACGTAAGTTGTATGTAGATCATTCTATTCACATGACTGTTATAAATCCAATATTCGAGTACATGATTTCGAGGTGGTTTATACCAGTCCGAAGAAGGATTTTTCTCTTAATTCTTGAAAGTGAACACTTGATACAGATTCTTGATAAGATCCCAAAGTTTTCTATCATAGTATATGGTTATGCAAGGGGAACGGAGGTTTCTAATCAAGGAACCTGATCTGAGTCCGCACTAGAGAGGTCAAGTGATCAATACTAGTTGGGAAGTGAAATTTATGTGACTGAGCTATTGATCAGAATTGATATTGTGTATGGATGGTCCATGTGCATCGTTCGGGTTTTAATATATACATAATATGTTTTGTTGGCTTATGGAGAGTTTAGGTGATGAATCTTCGATTTGTTGTGAAGTAGCATGAATTGGCAACTAAGTAATTACCTGAGGCTATTGAGCGTACGGTATGCTTAGTAGGTTGTTTATCATCCTTGTGCGATGATATGATTTTGAACTTGAGCAAACCATGAGTTTTTTTTGTGAAGTGATTTTGAGTACTATTAAGTATTGCTATGTGATTGTTTAATCTTATTGCACGTGTTGGAATTTCGGGGATGGAATATTCTAAGTGGGGGAGAATGTAACGACTTGGAATTTCGGACAATTCGTATTTAAATATCTGAATTATTTAAATATTTGAATCTTTGATTTAATGTCATTATAATTATTTAATAATATTTTTTACTCCCTTTTAAATCGTAATTGATGATGGTAAACTTGTTTCGAAAAATTATTTACAAAAAGATTCCATCATCTTCAAGATGTCTTCACTTTGAAACGCTTGAGTTGGATTGAAGCGGTTTTCGGATAACATATCTGATCCCGGTCTCTTCGAAACAACATTTGATAGTTTCCGGTAAACTCAACCCATGTTCTTTAGGAAATAAACAGTCAAAGATAAGAGCAGAGATCGCCTCCTAACCGTTGGTCGACGGATTTCCTTATCATTTGCCCTAGGAGAATGAAACGAGATCTATACGCACAGTATAACATCATCGGAGATGATTGAGCCATATAACTCATGTGTTTCTCATAGATATTTCCAAAGTTATGTTTTGGGTCCATATTTGATAGTCGGTTATTTAACTATCAATAAACACACATTCAATTTCAGAGATTTATTTCCAAACGGAAAACCAACATACGTTAAGCATATAAGCAAACACTAGCCTCCTTAATTAACCTTTTCATTAATTAAATTCTTCTTGTAAATACTTTTATCAAAATACTTTTACAAAGGTATATTCACAAACCCTTATATTTTCGGTACTTAGAAAATATCCATATACTTATCTCAACAGTATAAGTATATTCACAAGCTGAGAAAGATTTTCCCATTTTATAAAATTCAAAACTCATTTATAAACTCCTTTATAAATCCCTAAAAATCGCTTACGATCTCTTTTATAAACCTAAAAACATTTATAAACTCTTTTTTATACATTTCTAAAAATCATCTATAAAACCTTTATAGTCTCTAAAATCATTTTTGAACTATTCATAATTCTCTAAAACCATTTATACACTCTTTATAAATTATTTCTCAAGTCTTTTATAAACTCTTTATTTATCCATAAAGCTCACTATAAAACTCCTCTTATAATTCTACGAGTATATATGCACGCCCAGGTGGGCATGCATTTAATCACAATATGCATGCATTTATAGTTGCACCACCGAAAGTAGATTTGACAGCACCTTTGCTAACATAAATTGAACCTAAAGTAGCGATCGATAAACTGAAGAACCGTCATAGAACCAATTTTTTTATAATACTAAAGTTTTATCATTTGTTTCTTTTGTTTTTGTTTATTTTATATTACTGGAAATGGAAATAATACTTGTACTTATATATGGATATGCTCTTTTATTACATTTTTCAAATTCGGATATGGACGGATTTTGAATTTTTAAAATATTCATTGACCTCCTATTTGTTCTATTGATTTCTTCACTATCAAGGCAATTGTTTCCGAAGACAACAAAAAATTGTATCGCGGTCATTATTACAGCAACAAACCTAAAGTAGACTCAATTTCATTTCTACTTTGTAACAATATTACCTGAATTTAACATTTGATAACTGGGGTCCATATAGCAGTTTCTTCATGTTTTAAGGCCCATAAAAATCTGATAAATTTTTGTTAATAGAAATATAATTAAGAAACCACAAATCATGTAGAGTCATTAGAGAAAAAAAACATACATTTTGAATGTGCACAATGAAGTAATTCAGTTGCATAACTGCCATAACATGGTCAAGGATTACATGTATAGCATCAAATTCAAAATCATACATAAGCTATCATCAAATTCAAATCAATGAAACTGTCAAACGAATCCTTTGAAAAGATGGAAAGGTAATTTGGAAATAGCACTTGGTATTAGGAAAAACAGGACACTCAATGAAAGTAATTCCAAAAGTGTCTACACACAAATAAACATGGTAAAGCTGACCGTTTCAAAGACATTTCATGAAGTGGGCACTTTGTGCATAAGGGATTTCAACTACATGCATACAGCAATACAAACGCTGGGTGCCTCACAACTAAACCACAATCAGATTGCTCCTCCGTTCAAACGTATTACTGCATCAAACCTAATCCCTGCCAACTACTTTGGCTCTTCATGCACGTGAGACAACAAAGCACACAACCTGACTTGAACCTTCTACAAACTTGGCCACTTTTTTTAAATTGCAAGAAAATGGAAGAACTAAAAGATTGAACTGATTAGATTAAAACGGCTTAAAACCTATTGGTAAACATAACATCTAAACTGGTTGAAATTTTTTAAATTTTCGGTACAGCTACAATACAGATATAGTGAATTTGACATTGGTTGAAGTTGATGCAACAATCTTGGAATACAATATTTATAGGCATATAGTAATGAAAAAATTAAAACACGTGCTCTAAGATTACATTACAGCAACTAAACCTTCATAATAAATAAGTACAGATCATTTCAAGTAACTGCAACTAATGTAAAAGATAAGTTGCAGTAAATATGATACCATGATGAATATATTAAATATAAAAACAACTGTAAGCAGCATACAAAAATACAAAGGCATCATAGATGATTTTTAAACCTCAAAGCAATTAAGCTTTAAAGTCATAGAGTAGAGCTAACACATGGTTGATCAAGTCATCGTCCTAATAAGATTCTTTTAAACATATTATCTCTTTCATTCCTGGAATAACGATACTTTACATGATGATGATGATGATGATGATAGTCATGCGATGAATGATGCTTTGAAGGAAGGTAAAGCGCCGTTCTATTTGTCTGTGATTACTGATGTTAAGGGGAGAGTTGGCGATTCTCAGCACTTGGATTCCAAGGGTCTGCATATTCATTACTTGGAGCTACCTCTGCCCAATGGAGTTCCACAGCTACCGTAGTTATTCCTCCCAGGCTAAGCTCATATTACTTGGATTCCAGTCATCCAAGCTCTCCTATCAGCACTCAGACTCATCTTCCCACCTCCAGCTCCATAGCTACCGCAGTTATTCCTCCCAAGCTAGTTTCATCACCCAATCGACCAAAAGCTTCGCTAACGGTTAAGGACTGCAACCACATGATTGCTGTCTTCTCCTTGTTTCCACGTTCCCGTAATATGAATAAATTTTTAAGCAACATAAAAAAACATATAGTTCTAATAATGGTAGAGTTGAGATCAACTGAATAAAATAAGTCTTGGTGAATAATACATCTCACTGGCAGTACAATGGGAAAATACGGGAAATGTCAATAATAGCATCTTGAGCAGGACTAAAAGGAAGAAAAATGATGTATTCTTAAATTGATTTTATATTCTGCGCAAAATATA
This sequence comes from Allium fistulosum, assembly GCA_030737815.1. NCBI lineage: Eukaryota > Viridiplantae > Streptophyta > Magnoliopsida > Asparagales > Amaryllidaceae > Allium > Allium fistulosum. The sequence goes on from CM060904.1 coordinate 474,326,302, forward strand.
TACCAAGTTGGTGACACACATTCAACTAATATGTTTTCAACTATATTGAAATATGTAACATATTACATTGTCATCAAAATTGGTAGCATGTATTTACAGTTAAGCATGTATTACATTGTTATCAAAATATGTAACATGTAACATAATTATAGCAAATAAACCTGATTGCAAGGCAAATTTTACTGTGCAAACATATTAAAAGGGTGGTAAATCACTCATAAAAGCCATTTTTTTCCTTGGTTGGGCTCTTAAATCTCATTTTTCTGCATTGTTAACTAAAAATTTATCTAAAGAAAAATATAATTTAAAAAAATCCTAATCGGATTGTCCAAATAGAAATAAAGTTTTAACTATATGTACACATATTTCGAAAGTGTAACCATTTAATAATGTTAAATTGCTGTGTGCGATACTTATTCGTTAGAATCAAAAGCTTCAGTTAATCAATATTCAATCAACTAAACAATTTTAAGAATGTCTGCATGCATTACTATTTAGTTTGTTCCAAATATGATAACAATTTTATATTATGTCAGTTCATTGTAAAATAACATGTTTTGTTATTGAAGTCTATTCCATTTGAAAAGAAAACATTGTTCAGAGGTCTATATTCTCAATTTAATAAATTCAATAAAACTTGAATATAAAATACTAATGAGCCTTCATGTAGTTTATTCTAAGTAAACCTTACGATAGGAGCATGTTGTAGGATAACTCATTCAAAAAAATGTCTCATAATATTTTTACTGAAGAAAGAATAGCTGCAAAATGTAAGAATAGAAATAACATTGTAGCAGTAAAAAATGAAGTAAAAATAGAAATAACATTGTAGCAGTAACAGTGTAATAAATTTTAATCAAGAAAATGTGAAATTGAATAATTAAATAGGAAAAATTAGAAAGAAAAAAAAGCAAAAGAGGAAATTAAGAAAACCAAAAAGAATCTATGAATCAAAATTTTGAAATGCCATAAAAGGCTACAGTGGTGGATAAAACTTTACAGTAATTGTTCAATCAATGCATGATATATTTTACTTTATTGAAGCGTCTGTTTCAATAAATTGAGTTTATACACTATGAAAGTTTATAATAACTTAAATGAGTTATGCTACAAAAACACATTGGTAAACAGTTATATTCTTTTATTGTGTGAGCTGAGAGCTTTAATTACTTCTACCAATAGTTCCTGTAATCTTTCTTATGTTAGAGAAATATATATTAAATTCATCGTGTTAACAATACGTTGCAAACTGTCCTAGACATTAAAATCTCCAAGACAGGCTCTAACAAAACTGAGGCACAAAGCAATATATATTAGAATTAGAAGAACCAAAAAATTTCTTTTTAATTAAGATCCATCAGAAGTTATAAAAAATTACCTATTGAGCAGTATCAAGAGACCGCGTCTGATGACAAAGGTAAGCGACAGCAGAATCAAGTCCTCTTACCAAAGGCATTGGATCCTCTCTTTGTTTCTTACTCCTTTCTAACTCAAAGAATTTCACCTACAAATTACACAAAATAATCTTGTAACCATGATATTAGGCGGTGGTGTAGCAGTGATAAGGAGTGTGAAAGGTGATGAAACAAATAGGAATGGTGATGAGATAGGATTACTAATTTTCCAGGAAGACATGACATAAAATGAATATGAGTGGATGAACAAAATAACTGTGCATGGACATTATTGAAATATCAAAAGGACATTGCAGTTTTCTTCTTTTTTTAGTAGTAAAGATGGAATCTACCTTCGTAGCAGCAACTATTGTTTTTATGCAAAAAGCATAATAGAAGAGAGCTTAGGTTCCCGCATTTTATTATTTTTCACTGAATTCAGTAAGCAGGAAATCAAATATTAGACATAAGCAACATCTAGAGAATGAAAATGTAAAATTTCAAATTAAAAATTATCATGACCAACATGCAAAAAGCTTGAAAAAGAGCCCAAAACAAAAATAGCATACACCCAGCTTGGCTATGTTGTAATTGGTCATGAGCATGTTAGCATTACCTAAGTATATTTTTTAAGTTACTTCTACAAAATACACTAAAAAAACTAAAACTAAATGATAACCAATATAAGCTAATAATTCGATTCAAATATAATTGCATGTAAAATATAAAAAATAACTAACACTGTTCCTAAAATGGACTTATCTTTGTGCAGAAATCATTTCAATACGATAATTGGATCTTTAAGGATCTACATACTACAAAAGACAGTAAATATATAAAGAAAGTGTAATATCAAATTTTGATTATAGACAACTCAAAATTTATTGATTGATCCTTGTTTTCCCTATCTTTCTGTTCATGAATCCTCACAGAAAGATTATATTTCTTAAGTAATCTTTAAATTTTTGTATATTGTTATTAGTTATTTAGAACATTATGAAATTTAAAGAAATTCAAATACCTTTGTAAAATTTATTAAATATTAGTGTCTAATTATTAGCAATAGACATTCATAAATAATCTTATCTGACAAATTTAAGCGGATAAATAATTTACAATTTTCTTATTAAAATACCATTTAGAAGAATTTATAAACTATTTAATATATTATTACTTCCAGCTTTTTCATATGCATGTAACTTTTTTATGATATGAGTTAAAACATTTTTTTTATATTATTGAAGTTGTCAAAAAAATATTACACTTTTGGAATATGACAAAAGGTGGGAACAGAAGTAGAAGGTCATCCATTGTTGTTTAGAATATACATACACACACACAGAGTTGCACTTCTTCAAAGTGGAATATTTTAACCAAAATAGTTTTGGTTCACACCTCATTAGTTTATTTGAATTGTACCGTGTTCTATAAAGTTCCAAAGTCCAAAGACTTCAAACTACCTCTCGTCTCACTCATATATACCACAATATAGCATGTACAGGTAGGTATCTTTACTAACCATTCATTATAAGTAGTAAATACTATTAAAGGAGTTTTACTTAGAACTACCTCCTCTTTGTACATGAAATACTTGAAGTATGTTCAAGTAAGTTGCCAACATAGCAGATACATTAAGAAGCATATTTGTACATTATATTTGCCAACATAGTACATGAAATGCTTGAAGCATGAAACACTACATGCAGCTATGTATATACTATATTTTCTATTCATTTCATGTTTGTACAGGCACATGAATTGTCGCCCAAAAATGTTTTAACTTATGTTTATATTCTAAAAAATGCTTAACTTGTGCTTCTGTTACACCGAAGTTTCAGACGGTTTTCACAGTTTCTCAAAATTTTGATTTAGAGTATGGGTAGAAGTATCTTATATAATTCTAAATTCAAAATAGGTTTTTGGTATATTATTACCATTCAGAGATATAAACAGGCTAGTGAAGAAACATTTGGAAGTAAGATAGATAGTTCATCCATCATAAACATAAATCCATATTTTTTATGTTTTTTCGATCCAAAAAGTTTAGCTTGTGTTTATGAGCTAAAAAAGCAAGTAATGCAGACCAACGAAAAAAATGAGTGAAGCTTATGCAACAGTAAGAACATAAAATTTATTTGTGTATTTTAAGTTATTATCTTCTGAACAAAGCCAAATGTGATTAAAAATAAACAATCCATCCATTTCATATTGTGCTGGTGCTCTCATGCTCAAGTTTGGTTTCTAAGAGATACCTCTTGTTTACTTGATTACTCTTTTTAATGTACATTTTTCACTTAAGCGAATACATATCTATGTGTGTGTATACACTTTTTTCACTTAAGTGTCATTTATGCAGTCCTCTGAATAGACCAAGGTAAAGATGATTAATTTTCGTATAAAAATCCTACCATAAAAAATAGTGTTCCCTTGGCCCTAGCTCCAACTTCAGAAATTTAAATGAGTAAAAGATGATATAAAATTGAAAAATATCAACATGCATGTAATTGAAAAATAGCAACCAAACCTTATAATAAGAAGTTTAGATTGCATCATGTTCAAGTCTAAAATTGTTTTACTAACATGAGGACCAAAAGTAAATCAAATTACAGAGTAAATCAATAAAAGGTAGCCTGGATTTTTTGTAACGAGCCTGAATTTTATATAAATTTAAATTGATATTTAAATTCATTTTTGAATAAAAAAATTATGGAATTAACTAATAGATTGATTTTAGTGATGCGAGTTTCCCCGGATTTAAATAAAAATGTATTAAATCATTTTAAATTTAGAAATTGTATATATATATATGTGTGTGTGAATCTATATATGTATATGTGCATATATGAGTAAATTTGACTTTAGAATTTAAACTTGAATATTGAATTTGTATTTGAATTTAAAATTTAAATAAATGACTTGGAAAATATTTGATAGTTGAACTCAAAAACAAGATCAAAGAAAAATATGAATAAGGATGCAGGCTGGAAAACATAAACATTTTTGAGTTGTGCAAGATAGAAAATATAAGCACAAAGAATTCAAACAAGTAAACAATTTGTAAATATCTTGCAAAAGAAGAAATACAACTAAGTACATATAAGCTAGAAAAATAAATATAAATAAGCTATATTGTAGGATATAAAGTAGATATATTAGCTAAAATTATCACAACATATTAGAAATAGAATTCATTCATATTATAAAATAATATGACAAAGCAAAGGAAATATATTCAAGTATATACACTTGCAGAAGAAAGGAGATAACAAATATATATTTGCAGGCTTGAAAATCACCTGAGTTCAAGGTAATAAGATAAGGCTAGAAAGGAAATCATTTCAATACATACTAATGTGGCTGGGCAAGTATGCTAAGTTTAAAGTTAAACAAATAAAAATATGTAAGATTTGTAAGTACATACGAAATTTGGATTGTAAGATAAGTTTGTATACATAAAGTACATTAGCATTTAATGCTTGCCATCCTAGCACAAAACAAGGTCTGTTCGAAAACACTCTCAGCCCAAAGAAGATAAAAATCTCTGATTTGTTGTGTACTTGTATAATAAACAATTTCTCTTTACCTGGTTATTTATCAACTTATCTCCTTTCATTCGTCACAAAAGACTTTGCAATCCCAGTTTCTAAAAGTCTTAAACAAATACAAACCTAAGAAAAGAAAGAATAGAAGAAATATACAAATCTGAAAACAACTAGAAAGCCAAACACTTCAGTTTCAAGATTTCCAGCATTCATGTTCAAGTTCAAAGCCATTTCAAAACTTTCTGGAATCAACAACAAAACCTGCAAAGTTTTCAAAATCCCAGTTTTCAAGCATTCCTGTTTTCAAAACAAAAAGAACAAGCTTTCTGTTTTAAATGACAGGTGAGTAACAGTTTTGTTTTAAACTTATAACTTAAGTTATTGGAATGTTTTTCTCTATATCTTGTATGTGTATGACTGGAATTTGTGTGTATCTGCTCTGTGATACCTGTATCTATTTTTGATATTCTGTTATCTGTTTTTGGGTATATATGAAAACCAGCCTCCATCTTTTAATCTACCAACTAGTTGAATCTGGGATATGAATAAGAGTTGTTTGTTTGGTTGTTATCTAAATATTAAAAATAGGTTAAAGCTGGAATAACCTATAACTACCTCTGGTAATTCGAGAAAACTGAGTCAAATTTTAAATATGTTTAAATCAAACTTCTTGTTTAAAGAAACCAGGAGTATAAATCGAAACTTCACACAAAATTAAGATTTTTAAGACAAGAATTGTAATTTTTAAAACTTGGGCTGAAGAGCAGTTCCAGTTTCTTTGTTTCATACATTTTGAGTTTCTATGGTCGTTGGAGTTGACCGGAGGTGTCGTGGTTTGGTCTGGAGGTAGAGGAGTGACCAGGGATTCGTGGAAAAATGGGGAACTGGTCGGCAGATCAACTTGGTGGCGGCGAGAAGCTTTTGAAACTGGGTGACCTAGTTTTAGGTAACTGTGAAATTTTATCTCGTTCGGAGCCATGAAGTGATCGAGTGATTCGCGCTTCTGGGGTTGGATACAGGGAAGGTAGGCGAGGTTTTTGCCGGAGTTTGGTGGCCGTTGGTGATCGGAGGTTGGAGCACGGTGAAGTTTCTAGGTGGTGATGTTTTCTGATTTTGGGTTCCAGGTGAAATCGAACTTGATTTCGTTCGAATGTCAGAGAAGTTGATCGGAGGGCTGGAATAGGTTGTCGAGGTGGTCACCGATATGTGGTGATGGTCATGGATGACCGGACATGGTGATCGGAAGCGTGCGCGTGCACGGTTGAGCGATCTGGTGACTGTGCCTTCGTGGTGATGACAGGGAATGGACTCGAGAATTTCTCGAGTAACTCTTCGTTTGGCTCGGGTGATTTTATAAAAGCCTCGAAGTAAAAAATAGGGTGACTCGGGTAGGAACTGTTTTAAGTTTTAAGCCGTGTCCAGGTTAATTCGAGTTTTCCTCGAGTAAATTTCATATTTTCTCGGGAAATTTTCCATTTTTCTCAAAGCAACTGACGATGGTCTCGGGTTGCTTTGGTTTCAAGTGTAACAGTACAGATTTTGACAGTTTTTAAATCTGTGGGTTTTTAAATTTAAAATCACTGTTAAACTGAGTTTAATTAAGTGTTTAAAATTTAGATTTTTGAAATAAAAGAAAAGTTTTAAATTTAAATACTTTTAATAAATTTAAATATTTGAATTTAATGGGGTTTGAATTAATAACGGTGATTAATTAAAATTAATTCAATAATTAAAGATTCATTGATTCATTGATTTAAAATTGATTAGTTAATAATTAAGGGTTAACTAATCAATTTGAAAAGGAATTTATTTCAAATAATTTGTAATTAATTAATGATTAATTAACCCGGATTAGAAATTCATAAGTAATTAATCTAATTTGAATAAATCAGATAATTAACTGACCTTACTTGTGAATATTTGAATTTGATTGGATGATTGAATTGTTTGATATCCCTGATTCGTGATATTTTGTGATACCTCCTGATTTATGTTGTGATCTGTAATTTACTTATCTGTGATGTATATATTGTTATGTGAATATGAAACCCTTGACCTCTAAACGACACTTGAACTTCGATGCGACAGGGAGTCGGATTCCAATTGGTTATCCGAAACCCACATCGAATTGTAATGATGAATCTTTATGACTGATAAATTGACTTTATCTATGAATCTGTGAATGAAGATAAGCGTTATCGATTATATCGCTTATCGATATATCTGTGATGATTGATGTTGTGCACTATTGTGTGAAACCCCTGGACTACACCATACACACACAAATATGGATTTCACGTGGAAATCGGTTAAGTCACAGATAATTTAAATTTAATGTTTTTGACATTGAAATTTTAATTTCAATTGATTTTGAAATTAGAAATTTGGGTTTAAAGTGAAAAGCTTTTGAAATGGAATTTCAAAGATAAAAGTTATTTTGAATAACTTAATCGAGTTTTGAAATTTAAATAATTTGATTTAAATTTGAATTCAAGTTTGAAATTGAATTCTATGATTTGAAACTAGGGATTAAAGATGTTGTACAAGTTATATATGGGTTAAACTATTTTAAAATATTGATTTGGAAATTTGAATTTAATTCAAGGGTTTTGACTCGTGTAAATATAACTGGATTTTCCGAAACGGAACTATTTGTTTTCAAATAGTAAAAGCTTTCACATAAGAAAGGATTTCCAAATTGTGTTGAACGGTTTCTAGTTTGAAATAGAATTGAAATGTTTTGAAATTTATGAAATGAGTCTTTGATTCAAAGACCGAACGAGTTAATCTAACTTGAAATAAAATTGTTTTGAAAGGCTATGAATGAATCTTTGGAAACGAGTTTTGAAAGCTATAAGTTAAATCTTTGATTTAAAGATTTAACGAGTTAAATTGAAATGGAAATCGATTTGGAAAATCTGTGAATGAATCTTTTGTTTAAAAGATAAAAATGTGGAAAATTGTTAAACCATTTAAGGTTGTTAAAATGAATCTTTTTGTTTAAAGATTTAAAAATGGTAATTTGTTTAAACCATTTGAAGAAAGATTTTGGGTAATAAGTTGTGACTTAATTGAAATCCCAATATCCATATGTTTTAAAGTATTGCGCTCATTATTCGATTTAGCCGGGAGAGGACCTTTGTGTCATATAACCCGTTCCGAATACTGGTACGTCGTATATGGATCGCATTTGAAGACCGGTGGTGAAGACCGGATATTTGCGAAAACGAAAGGACAACTCGTCGAATGTCTCTGCATCGACAAGCCCCGATATAGAGATTTTATCACCCTTTATGATGGGAAGTCCGGACGTGATTGGAAATTATCCGGAATTGCAAGGGCTTCGTGAGAAGTGCCTTCGGTTCTGTTCGAACCCGGAACAGACTTGTATGGTTACATGTCTGACATTACACTTTGAGATATAAAGCAGATTTCTTTCAAATACATTTCTGTTGGTGGCGGAGAATTTATTCTCTTAGCTTAACACCCTTCTCTGAGACGTACGAGCTCTAAGGTTATGTAGTTGAAGGTTATCGGCGATATATCCTAATTTGGTAATGTGGCATGCTGAGTGTTGCTGTGTGATGATCAGTGTTTGATCATTTGTGATATGATCATTTGTTTGATCATTTATCTTTGTGATCATAGGTTGATCATCTGTTGACCCAAAGCGTGGCTTTTTGAAAAAGCGTAGCTTTGTGGACGAGACTTCGTCAGGGCCTCACAACCCGAAAATGGTCGAAACAGGAATGTTGCAGCAAGGTTATGAGGGTCGCGCCCTTTAGGGTATGTCATTTCCTTCTGGAAAGGGGTGGTATCATGGTATGGAGCCCAGATACTTACTCATGTGGATACACTTTATTATGTGTGATGTTGGTTTAGAGGCGCCTCGGATAAAGGTCCCAAAGGACCGGGGGGTGACATATTCGTGAGTTACCTGTTACAGGGGTAACCCGGCCTTGTTTGGCAGAGAGCAGTTTGTCTCTCGGGACGTCCCGCCAGAGGCGATCCCATGCGGCGGAAGGAAGTTCCTTAGCCTGACCATTTGTTGGAAATCCATTTCTCCAATACGAACCTTGTACGGTTTTAGTTGTAGAACCTGCCATCTAATATGGTAGCTATAGTAGGCATAGTATAATGGTACCTATGCTGGCTAAGATTAATATTATACTTTCAAATTGTTTTCCACTATGCACTAATAATAATAATCCAATGATTTGCGTAGTAAGCATGTTTGACTATCATAAGAAGAAATCTCCTCCAATTCTGCGTTTGCATTGTGTGTGTGGCGGGAGGTCTTATGGTAGTTTCATTTTCCAAAAGCATTGCGGATTTCAATGTTTTAAAACTCTTTGTTGTTTGTTTAAAAGATAAACTGTTTTTGTTGCTCACACCAGTCCCATGACTGATCCGGAGTTTATTGTTCCTTTCCTAAACTCTGGGTGCTCATAATTTTCCACACGAGCAGTCTAGAGTTGGGTTTCTTTTCAGATATTCAGGTTTAGTAGATTATCTGGAGCTAGTTCATTCATCGGAGTTGCTTATCTTGGAGTTGTGGATTCATTCTTGTCCGAAGATCAATTTGGAGTTATCATTTCTATTGTTATCATTTTCTTTTCCGCTGCTATTTGTTGTATCATATCTCTGATGTATATTGATATCTGTTGTATCATACTGTATCAGATTTTGTATCTGTCATTGTATATCAATGTATTATTCCTTTCTTCCGCTGTGTTATTTACTTAATTGTGTTATAGCTCCGGCGAATCGGATTTGAACGGTCGAATCTGCGGCATTCTAGTACAATGTGAAGTACGGATGTTGATTTTCGAGCGGGCAAAACCCGACTCGTTACATGTGGTATCAGAGCTAAGGTTGAACTTTAGCTCAGGAGTATAACACATTAAGTAGCTCATTAGAGATAGAGTGAAGTAAACTCTAGAATGAGTATCCTTAAGATATCCGTCTGAACGTCTCAGTAAATTCTCTTGCTATCCACTGATAGTGAGTATGAGTGCAAGAAGAAGACGAGATAGGGGACAGGGGAATATGACTATAATCGGTCAATTCTCTGTAACAACGAGGAAGCAATCTTTTCTCTATCAATCTCTTTTGTTCAGCATCTTTTTCTCAATTCTTCGATTATTTCTGGTAGATCCAGGAAGAAAATTCGATATATTAATATCGGACATAAACTCCAACTGAGCCAAAATTGTTTGTTTGGATGAATTGTTTGTTTTGTTTGCTATGGTTGATAGGTATACTTTAGCTTCTAAACTGAAAATTTTGAAATTGTATCCATATATCTATCTATTCTTTGGGTCCGGATATATTCTACGAATGGTTAGTTATCACTTCGAACTAACCGATGCCACTGCATATTTCGTAGATCTGGATAACCCGACTACCCGAGTATCTTGTGAAGTGTTAAATAGATTTGTTCTTGTATCTGTTATCGATATTCTGATTTGGTAAGCCAAATGCAGAATAACTGTTCAGTTTGATTTGATGAAACATTCTTCATCTATCTTTGTCTCCTTGGTAATTTCGAGGACGAAATTCTTTTAAGGGGGGAAGTCTGTAACGAGCCTGAATTTTATATAAATTTAAATTGATATTTAAATTCATTTTTGAATAAAAAAATTATGGAATTAACTAATAGATTGATTTTAGTGATGCGAGTTTCCCCGAATTTAAATAAAAATGTATTAAATCATTTTAAATTTAGAAATTGTATATATATATATATGTGTGTGTATGAATCTATATATGTATATGTGCATATATGAGTAAATTTGACTTTAGAATTTAAACTTGAATATTGAATTTGTATTTGAATTTAAAATTTAAATAAATGACTTGGAAAATATTTGATAGTTGAACTCAAAAACAAGATCAAAGAAAAATATGAATAAGGATGCAGGCTGGAAAACATAAACATTTTTGAGTTGTGCAAGATAGAAAATATAAGCACAAAGAATTCAAACAAGTAAACAATTTGTAAATATCTTGCAAAAGAAGAAATACAACTAAGTACATATAAGCTAGAAAAATAAATATAAATAAGCTATATTGTAGGATATAAAGTAGATATATTAGCTAAAATTATCACAACATATTAGAAATAGAATTCATTCATATTATAAAATAATATGACAAAGCAAAGGAAATATATTCAAGTATATACACTTGCAGAAGAAAGGAGACAACAAATATATATTTGCAGGCTTGAAAATCACCCGAGTTCAAGGTAATAAGATAAGGCTAGAAAGGAAATCATTTCAATACATACGAATGTGGCTGGGTAAGTATGCTAAGTTTAAAGTTAAACAAATAAAAATATGTAAGATTTGTAAGTACATACGAAATTTGGATTGTAAGATAAGTTTGTATACATAAAGTACATTAGCATTTAATGCTTGCCATCCTAGCACAAAACAAGGTCTGTTCGAAAACACTCTCAGCCCAAAGAAGATAAAAATCTCTGATTTGTTGTGTACTTGTATAATAAACAATTTCTCTTTACCTGGTTATTTATCAACTTATCTCCTTTCATTCGTTACAAAAGACTTTGCAATCCCAGTTTCTAAAAGTCTTAAACAAATACAAACCTAAGAAAAGAAAGAATAGAAGAAATATACAAATCTGAAAACAACTAGAAAGCCAAACACTTCAGTTTCAAGATTTCCAGCATTCATGTTCAAGTTCAAAGCCATTTCAAAACTTTCTGGAATCAACAACAAAACCTGCAAAGTTTTCAAAATCCCAGTTTTCAAGCATTCCTGTTTTCAAAACAAAAAGAACAAGCTTTCTGTTTTAAATGACAGGTGAGTAACAGTTTTGTTTTAAACTTATAACTTAAGTTATTGGAATGTTTTTCTCTATATCTTGTATGTGCATGACTGGAATTTGTGTGTATCTGCTCTGTGATACCTGTATCTATTTTTGATATTCTGTTATCTGTTTTTGGGTATATATGAAAACCAGCCTCCATCTTTTAATCTACCAACTAGTTGAATCTGGGATATGAATAAGAGTTGTTTGTTTGGTTGTTATCTAAATATTAAAAATAGGTTAAAGCTGGAATAACCTATAACTACCTCTGGTAATTCGAGAAAACTGAGTCAAATTTTAAATATGTTTAAATCAAACTTCTTGTTTAAAGAAACCAGGAGTATAAATCGAAACTTCACACAAAATTAAGATTTTTAAGACAAGAATTGTAATTTTTAAAACTTGGGCTGAAGAGCAGTTCCAGTTTCTCTGTTTCATACATTTTGAGTTGCTGTGGTCGTTGGAGTTGACCGGAGGTGTCGTGGTTTGGTCTGGAGGTAGAGGAGTGACCAGGGATTCGTGGAAAAATGGGGAACTGGTCGGCAGATCAACTTGGTGGCGGCGAGAAGCTTTTGAAACTGGGTGACCTAGTTTTAGGTAACTGTGAACTTTTATCTCGTTCGGAGCCATGAAGTGATCGAGTGATTCGCGCTTCTGGGGTTGGATACAGGGAAGGTAGGCGAGGTTTTTGCCGGAGTTTGGTGGCCGCTGGTGATCGGAGGTTGGAGCACGGCGAAGTTTCCAGGTGGTGATGTTTTCTGGTTTTGGGTTCCAGGTGAAATCGAACTTGATTTCGTTCGAATGTCAGAGAAGTTGATCGGAGGGCTGGAATAGGTTGTCGAGGTGGTCGCCGATATGTGGTGATGGTCATGGATGACCGAACGTGGTGATCGGAACCGTGCGCGTGCACGGTTGAGCGATCTGGTGACTGTGCCTTCGTGGTGATGACAGGGAATGGACTCGAGAATTTCTCGAATAACTCTTCGTTTGGCTCGGGTGATTTTATAAAAGCCTCGAAGTAAAAAATAGGGTGACTCGGGTAGGAACTGTTTTAAGTTTTAAGCCGTGTCCAGGTTAATTCGAGTTTTCCTCGAGTAAATTTCATATTTTCTCGGGAAATTTTCCATTTTTCTCAAAGCAACTGACGATGGTCTCGGGTTGCTTTGGTTTCAAGTGTAACAGTACAGATTTTGACATTTTTTAAATCTGTGGGTTTTTAAATTTAAAATCACTGTTAAACTGAGTTTAATTAAGTGTTTAAAATTTAGATTTTTGAAATAAAAGAAAAGTTTTAAATTTAAATACTTTTAATAAATTTAAATATTTGAATTTAAAGGGGTTTGAATTAATAACGGTGATTAATTAAAATTAATTCAATAATTAAAGATTCATTGATTCATTGATTTAAAATTGATTAGTTAATAATTAAGGGTTAACTAATCAATTTGAAAAGGAATTTATTTCTAATAATTTGTAATTAATTAATGATTAATTAACCCGGATTAGAAATTCATAAGTAATTAATCTAATTTGAATAAATCAGATAATTAACTGACCTTACTTGTGAATATTTGAATTTGATTGGATGATTGAATTGTTTGATATCCCTGATTCGTGATATTTTGTGATACCTCCTGATTTATGTTGTGATCTGTAATTTACTTATCTGTGATGTATATATTGTTATGTGAATATGAAACCCTTGACCTCTAAACGACACTTGAACTTCGATGCGACAGGGAGTCGGATTCCAATTGGTTATCCGAAACCCACATCGAATTGTAATGATGAATCTTTATGACTGATAAATTGACTTTATCTATGAATCTGTGAATGAAGATAAGCGTTAAAAATTATATCGCTTATCGATATATCTGTGATGATTGATGTTGTGCACTATTGTGTGAAACCCTTGGACTACACCATACACACACAAATATGGATTTCACGTGGAAATCGGTTAAGTCACAGATAATTTAAATTTAATGTTTTTGACATTGAAATTTTAATTTCAATTGATTTTGAAATTAGAAATTTGGGTTTAAAGTGAAAAGCTTTTGAAATGGAATTTCAAAGATAAAAGTTATTTTGAATAACTTAATCGAGTTTTGAAATTTAAATAATTTGATTTAAATTTGAATTCAAGTTTGAAATTGAATTCTATGATTTGAAACTAGGGATTAAAGATGTTGTACAAGTTATATATGGGTTAAACTATTTTAAAATATTGATTTGGAAATTTGAATTTAATTCAAGGGTTTTGACTCGTGTAAATATAACTGGATTTTCCGAAACGGAACTATTTGTTTTCAAATAGTAAAAGCTTTCACATAAGAAAGGATTTCCAAATTGTGTTGAACGGTTTCAAGTTTGAAATAGAATTGAATGTTTTGAAATTTATGAAATGAGTCTTTGATTCAAAGACCGAACGAGTTAATCTAACTTGAAATAAAATTGTTTTGAAAGGCTATGAATGAATCTTTGGAAACGAGTTTTGAAAGCTATAAGTTAAATCTTTGATTTAAAGATTTAACGAGTTAAATTGAAATGGAAATCGATTTGGAAAATCTGTGAATGAATCTTTTGTTTAAAAGATAAAAATGTGGAAAATTGTTAAACCATTTAAGGTTGTTAAAATGAATCTTTTTGTTTAAAGATTTAAAAATGGTAATTTGTTTAAACCATTTGAAGAAAGATTTTGGGTAATAAGTTGTGACTTAATTGAAATCCCAATATCCATATGTTTTAAAGTATTGCGCTCATTATTCGGTTTAGCCGGGAGAGGACCTTTGTGTCATATAACCCGTTCCGAATACTGGTACGTCGTATATGGATCGCATTTGAAGACCGGTGGTGAAGACCGGATATTTGCGAAAACGAAAGGACAACTCGTCGAATGTCTCTGCATCGACTGGCCCCGATATAGAGATTTTATCACCCTTTGTGATGGGAAGTCCGGACGTGATTGGAAATTATCCGGAATTGCAAGGGCTTCGTGAGAAGTGCCTTCGGTTCTGTTCGAACCCGGAACAGACTTGTATGGTTACATGTCTGACATTACACTTTGAGATATAAAGCAGATTTCTTTCAAATACATTTCTGTTGGTGGCGGAGAATTTATTCTCTTAGCTTAACACCCTTCTCTTAGACGTACGAGCTCAGAGGTTATGTAGTTGAAGGTTATCAGCGATATATCCTAATTTGGTAATGTGGCATGCTGAGTGTTGTTGTGTGATGATCAGTGTTTGATCATTTGTGATATGATCATTTGTTTGATCATTTATCTTTGTGATCATAGGTTGATCATCTGTTGACCCAAAGCGTGGCTTTTTGAAAAAGCGTAGCTTTGTGGACGAGACTTCGTCAGGGCCTCACAACCCGGAAATGGTCGAAACAGGAATGTTGCAGCAAGGTTATGAGGGTCGCGCCCTTTAGGGTATGTCATTTCCTTCTGGAAAGGGGTGGTATCATGGTATGGAGCCCAGATACTTACTCATGTGGATACACTTTATTATGTGTGATGTTGGTTTAGAGGCGCCTCGGATAAAGGTCCCAAAGGACCGGGGGGTGACATATTCGTGAGTTACCTGTTATAGGGGTAACCCGGCCTTGTTTGGCAGAGAGCAGTTTGTCTCTCGGGACGTCCCGCCAGAGGCGATCCCATGCGGCGGAAGGAAGTTCCTTAGCCTGACCATTTGTTGGAAATCCATTTCTCCAATACGAACCTTGTACGGTTTTAGTTGTAGAACCTGCCATCTAATATGGTAGCTATAGTAGGCATAGTATAATGGTACCTATGCTGGCTAAGATTAATATTATACTTTCAAATTGTTTTCCACTATGCACTAATAATAATAATCCAATGATTTGCGTAGTAAGCATGTTTGACTATCATAAGAAGAAATCTCCTCCAATTCTGCGTTTGCATTGTGTGTGTGGCGGGAGGTCTTATGGTAGTTTCATTTTCCAAAAGCATTGCGGGTTTCAATGTTTTAAAACTCTTTGTTGTTTGTTTAAAAGATAAACTGTTTTTGTTGCTCACACCAGTCCCATGACTGATCCGGAGTTTATTGTTCCTTTCCTAAACTCTGGGTGCTCATAATTTTCCACACGAGCAGTCTAGAGTTGGGTTTCTTTTCAGATATTCAGGTTTAGTAGATTATCTGGAGCTAGTTCATTCATCGGAGTTGCTTATCTTGGATTTGTGGATTCATTCTTGTCCGAAGATCAATTTGGAGTTATCATTTCTATTGTTATCATTTTCTTTTCCGCTGCTATTTGTTGTATCATATCTCTGATGTATATTGATATCTGTTGTATCATACTGTATCAGATTTTGTATCTGTCATTGTATATCAATGTATTATTCCTTTCTTCCGCTGTGTTATTTACTTAATTGTGTTATAGCTCCGGCGAATCGGATTTGAACGGTCGAATCTGCGGCATTCTAGTACAATGTGAAGTACGGATGTTGATTTTCGAGTGGGCAAAACCCGACTCGTTACATTTTTACAGTTTGAAACCAAATGATTTTGTAATGTAGACTACATAATGTACTAAAGTAGATTACATAATGTACTAAAGTAGCCCAGATTGTAATCAAATAAAATTTTAAAGTTGCAGTAAGTAACCGAATCAATACTCTGATGAAGTAGAAGTAGATTTTCATTCTCTTTGCAATGATTAATGTGGAAAAAAATAGAAATATGCATGGAAGAATCAAACCATTATATAATTTGTTAAAAAAATCATTAGATATTTTATACTTGATAAAATATCAAACTATTTTATCACAATCAAATATCAAACTATTTACTATAATATCAAACTATTTTATCACTATCAAATATAAAAATATCAACAGTAAAGTGTTTCACTGACTTTATATGGTAAAACCTAAATTATTAGTTAACTTTACTTATTCATGTGTGTATAACTGTATAGGAGGTTTTGGAACAGGTCTTCGAACAAAGTAAGGGCATAATTTTTAATTAAAAAAACCTAAATTGAACTCCAAAAATGTACATAAAAAATGCAGAGGACATCAACAAATTTGAGCATAGTTAAAAAAATATCTAATTTTAAATCGATAGAATACCTAAAAATGCAGAGGACTTGAACAAATCTAAGCGATGAGCTTCAGTCGACATCGAAGAAAGCTAACATTACGTGGCGATGAGCTCCAGTTGATGATACTGAAGCACCAATCGACGCGATGGGCGAAGGTGAAATCTCCACGGTAGTAAGCTAACGCCTAGACGTGCATATACACATCTACAGTTGACAAAGTATGTAATTCAGTAAACTTCCTGATGAAACTACAAATGCATGTCAACTTCAACATTTAGCATGCCATGTTAGAAGAATAGGTATTGGACACACACATACACAACCGTTCTAGATCCCCTTTGCTATAACTTCCCCTCCATATCCCCCATACATTTTCTTTTTGTGCAAAATAAATGAATAAACAACAACAACATTGACTGAAATGATGTTATTTATTATTGATAAATTATATTAGTTAGCAAGAAATACAGAAATATCTATATATGTAAGATGTAGCACATATTGTTTTGTTGACACCTTAATATTATGTACACGTGTAAGTTATATATTTTCCCCTTGGTTAATGCTAGGTGGTACAGAGGAGTGCGGACCATCGGTAAAGACTCATTTTCATCACACATCACACATATTATAGTGTTAGTAACTGATCACACATATTACTGTGTGTCCTGGAATCTTGACCATGGCATTAAAAATATGCTAATAAAATGGTACAATGCAAATTGTATAGTTTAGTATAATTTGATGAGGTACATATTAGTTCAAACCAAAAATGAAATTCAATGTGTTGACAGATCGTAAGGAGTTATCAGTAATAAGTAAATAGTCTAGAAGCCATTTAAGATATATAAAAAAATTAAAAAAATTGAAAATTAGACGGCCCCATAAAATAATCATGGACAATCAATCTGACTAAGGAATAAATTTCCATGTCAGTTGATTTAGTTAGATAATAATTAAATTCATAATTATTTAAAATTAGATATCTAAGAAAGAAAATCAAGTTTTAACTAATTTATTTTGGAAGATAATTCAATAGAAAATCGAATTCAAACCTAGCTTTTGCTTCGGTACTGCAATGAGTTAAATACTGAAACAAAATTAAACCAAATCGAACAAACTGAATAGATTCAAATTAAACAACTCTACCTAAATGTTTTTAAGTTACACCAATACAAATTAGCTGAGTATACATCACAAATATAATGAGGAATTCATATTCAGAAGGATGTTAAAATATTTTACCTTTTCCCTGACTAAATCAGATTGAGTTAAAACTCTAGATGTCGACGTGAATGTCATATGCCGAGAGCAAACTATAGGAGGATTCGAAACCCTAAATCGTGAGCCTTGAATCCTAAATGTCGACGTGAATACCAGATGCCGAGAGCGAATTATCGGAGGATTTGAAACCCTAAATCACGACCTCAAACCCTAGATGTCGAAGTGAGTGCTAGATTCCAAAAGCAAACTGTAGGAGAGAACTGTAGGGGGATTGGAAACCCTAAATTGCAAGCAGTGAAATATTTGGATGATACGGTAATGCGTTGTAGATGGAGAAAATAAGGAGTAAAAGAAAATGGGAATTACAAAACTCTCCCTGGTAGTTTCAAAACAGACGAAGAAGAAGTGGACGTGAAAGGATATTTTGGGTAGTCCTAAAAGACACGGTTGAAATTGGTTCCTTGAATTTTCATTATTAGTAGTAGAGATAAACTCATATTTAAAATTCGTTTATAAATGTCAAACCATTTATAAAACTCCTTTACCATGTAAATAATCTTCCTTTAAGTCTTCAAATCATTTTATAAAACCCAAGTCCATTTATGAAACCCTATTTATAGGTCTTGAAAACATTCATAAATAAATAAAAATCATTTACTTCAAAACACTATTATATAATAATAATTATTAATAATAAACATTTTTAATAAATAATTATTATTAACGTTAAAATATCTTAATTAAAAATTTCAAAACATTGTTAAATAAAAAACAATAATAAATCTTTACCATTATTATAAATAGTAAAAATTTATTTCCAAAACATTATAAATAAATCCTTATTATTAATTTCAAACCATATTCATTATTTAAATAACTAACTTTCCAAAATATTAAAATATTAAATAACTTTAAAACCACATTAAATATAAATAAATAATCTTTTAAACAATATTTAATATAAATAATCTTAAAACAATGTTAAATATAAATAATCTTAAAACAATATTAAATAAATAACTTAGAAAAGACAGATAAAAAGGTCGAAGTAAAATAGAAGTTAAATCCTTTAAAACGAAATATTTCCAAAACCAAATTTCAAATTCAAAACCATTTCCTGTCTCAAAAACCAACTCCAACTCGAATAACGATTTATAGTATTTTTAAAATACTAATTTGAGGCCTATAGCTATCCAATGTTTAACCAATATCGATAATGATTTTCTATCTCTACAGGGTTTAAGTTTTGAACATAAAACAATGTCATAATCAATAGAGCCAACAATCAGGTTTAATATCCAATAATTCATATGACAGGAGTATTATTGAAATTAAAATCAACAATGGTGAGGAATCCTGTTGGATCCCTCTGACCTATCCCCCAACATCACAAACATTATATAATCATATAATATGGGTAATCCGCTACTAGGCAGGTATATATAAAAGGTTTTCTGCTCCAGGGGTGGAAATAAAACCAAACCAACTGATAAAACAGTAAATCATCCTAACATCCAATCAACAAATTTTATCAACTATATAACATACTGGTTAGCCGAAAAGGTGAATTTAACTCGTAATTATTTCAGTTTTCGCGAAGGCATTTTGATTCCGTCCGAATTCGAACGATGTTCGAATTCTGCGTAAAATTCAAAAAGTTCCATTCATCGCCAAACCAACTCCAATTTGATACGATCCTAACGCAACTTCCCTTACTTGATTCCGACCTCGTATGAAGAAGTTATTCAATATACAGGTTCGAAATATTAATTTATATATTAAATTCACTAACTACACTTTAGTTACCATCTTATCTCCTTCTTCTCCATGTTAATCCTTCCCTGTACATGAACCAGCGATACCCAAAACATGCACACCTTAGATCGACAATTTCTCCATCAATCCTCGAAGAAATCACCTCAAACCAATTCCGATGAACTCCACGTTCGACGAGCTTCGCGACCATCGCCTTAAACCCCCGTTCGAATCCCCCTAGTAATTCACAATACAGCATCCACCCCTCGCCTCATAGCAGGTCAAACCACCCACCCCTCGACCGGAACCCATCATCTCCTACCTTCAAGTGCTCTTCGATGAAACAAACACAATGGCACTCTCCGATTGTCAAATCGACGACCCTAACCTCCTTCAATACCCAACCCTAACGTTGCAGCTCAAAATCGAGCACTCCAAAATCACACCGCATATCTAAAAATGCACACCAAATCGAAGATTTCAGTCTAAGGATTTCAAAGATATTTTTTCAGATTTTATCGTCGAGTAAATCTTGAGTTATAAATTTTTGAAGTTCAAAATGTTTACTTTTTCTTTCTCTGAGTGAAAAATGATCTTGAACGAGAGAGAGATGAAAGGGACGCGGAAGATGATCTTAAGGCTATTTAACACTAGAGGGGGGGTGAATAGTGTTTTAAGAATTTCTTTAAAACTTCTTTGATTTAAATTGAATTAACTAACTTAATGAACATACACAATCACAGATCAAATCACAGAATCACAAACAGATGCAAATATAAATAAAAAGCAAGTAAAGGAAAGAACACACCAGGAATTTTATACTGGTTCGGTGTTACCCTACATCCAGTCCCGCACAATCCGTACGGCTTTCTATTCAACAATAATCTAGATTACAATCCCTCGATTCCAAGGCAACGAGGTACACCCTCCAGATTCTTAGGTCTCTGGGTAGAACCACTTGATTCACAGGACACAAGTTCACCCGATCGATTTCCAAGGACACGATCACACCTTTATAACCCCACACAAGTTTCTTTGAGTACAAATGTATCTATAACTCTGATAAGCACTGAGATTCTTTGGAGAGAGTGGTAGAGAATCAAACTAGAGATATTCTGGTTTGATTCACTTAAGATTTCGGCAGAATATGGATAGGATGATTAGAAAATAAGATAAGAGAGTAAAGAGGAGAGAAAATGAAGAAAGTAGTTTTTTGAAAACGTCCACAACAGTCTCTATTTATAGAGAATGAATGGATGTGTCCATTCGAAGAGGTTTAAACGAATAGACACTTCTTTTGAAAACAACCTTTGCTGTAACGGGAAGCATGTCGACATGACAGGTAAATAGGATTTCGACATGGTCTAGTAAAAAGTGATGATTTGCTTTACTTTGAAAATGATGATTTAAAACATATGCAACTTTATTCAAATGGACTCTATGTATTTGTAGAAGGTATTTTAGAAGTAGAAATACTTATGAATGTATATATGTATATATACTAAAATATATTTAAAATCAAAGTAAATAAACTAAAGTAAATATAATATTAAAATAGATTTTGAGGCTAAAATATCAAGGACAATTTTGAAATCAAAATATAAAAAAATGATAAATATGATTTTGAGGCTAAAACATTTTTGGAAATGTGAACGAAGGTTTTTCTTTTGAAAAGGAATATTTGAAAATCATTTTATAAAACAAGAGATAATTTTGAAAATCATTTTGAATCAAAATTAGTGGATAACAAAATAGGACTACTATCCGTTCCACTAGATATTTCGTGAGTTCCATCTCACTAGGGTTCCATCCGTTTAACAAGAACGAAGTGGATTCCATTCCACGAGTAAATTGGATAAAAAAGAATGATAGTGCTTTCAAGGAGTTTTAACAAATATCTAACCTAACTATATTATTTGTCTTGAACTCTTGAATATCTTGAATCTCATGAGTCTTCAATCTTGAACTCTTGATCTTTGTCTTCATCAATTTTGTTTTCTTTACTGTACAGTCTTCTTTTGTTGATACCTGCATATAGATTTCCTGCACATATATATTTTATAACACTTCTATAGTTGTTGTCATCAAAACCACTATCCTATGGACTAACATTCTCCCCCTTTTTGATGATGACAACCTTTGTTTATAAAATATTTATATTCTCCTTATAACTCCCCCTAAATCTAATAACTCCCCCTTAATCTATGCTTAACTAACCTATTTTATACTTCTCCCCCTTTGTCATCAACAAAAAAATGACACTAACTCCCCCTAAATCTATGATATTAATGATAGTGTTATCATTAATAATACTAAAACTAGATATAACAATGCTAAATATTGTATACTCAGAATGATATATATGAGTAATATAAGAATAAGAATAATAAGTGTAACCACAGATTATTTTATTCATTTCAATATTACTACATGCATGACTATTTAAACTTATAAACACATAAATAACTAAAACAAGAAAATAAACAACTCAACGGTTGTTTTTGATGATGGGAGACTTGTGGACAGGACAATGTGGGTAATGGAAACAGAAATTTCCATGTTGTTCCACAATGTTCCCATAAGCATCAAAACAAACTTCCCCTACACATACTGCTTCATCATCAGTTTCTTCCTCCATTGGTTCTTCCTCTTCTTCTTCGTCTTTGTCTTCTTCTCCTTCTTCATTTGCTTCTATGTTAGAAGAATCTTCAATTACAATTGGATTGGCATGATTATCCATGAGGAATTTTTGAAGATTCCTCAGAATTTTCCCTTGTTTCTCTTGCTCTCTTGCCATTCTCAATTGTTGAACTTGCATTTCAGTTAACATCTGCAGCGAATCATTAACTTTCTCCTCTATTTTGATGACACGAGCGAGTATGGAGTTTTGGAAAGGGCCATGAGAAGGGAAAGAAACCGGTGAAATTTGATTAGGATTGGATGTGGAAGCCATGGATTTGATGTTTCCAGAAAGTAGAATGAAGAAATAATGATTGGAGGGAAGAGAAACTCGGAATGGGTGAGTTAAATAACCACCCATTCAAAAATTAGAGGGAAAAACGAATTGTTATTTTTACCGTTTCATGTCGACATGACGCATGAATACTATGTCGACATGGTGTTGTAAAATGCTATGGTTAAGAAAACATTCATATATACCCTATGTATACTACTATACTATATACTATATTTCAGAAAGAGAACATATACCTAATTCTCTTCTTAACTTGGTGAAGACAGGTTCTCCTAAAGGTTTGGTTAAAATATCAGCTATTTGATTTTCAGAATTAACGAAATCAAGAGAAATTTTCTCTTTATTTACGTTATCTCTTAGAAAATGGTGTCTAATGTCAATATGTTTAGTTCGGGCATGAAGAGTTGGGTTTTTGGACAAACTAATGGCACTAGTGTTATCACAGAAAATTGGAGATTTCGTGATAGATATACCAAAATCATTCAAGGTTTGTTGCATATACAAAATTTGAGAACAAGCTAAAGCAGCAGAAACATACTCTGCTTCAGTTGTTGATAGGGAAACAGTATTCTGCTTTTTACTGAACCAGGAAATTAAGGAATGACCTAGAAAGTGACAAGTTCCACTTGTACTCTTTCGGTCTGACTTACACCCAGCATAGTCAGCATCACAGTAGGAAACTAATTCAAATGAATCATTCTTATGGTAGAACAATCCATAATCAAAGGTGTGTTTAACATATCGAATGATACGTTTCACAGCTTTTAGATGAGTTTCCTTGGGTTGAGATTGATATCTTGCACAGAGACAGACACTGTTCATGATATCTGGTCTACTAGCAGTTATATAGAGAAGTGATCCAATCATTCCTCTATACAAGGTTTGATCTACGTCTTTGGATAGATCATCCTTACTTAACGCTATATTGGTTGCCATGGGAGTTGGTTTTCCACTCACATTGGTCAAGCCAAACTTACTAACTAACTCTCTCGCATACTTCTCTTGACTGATAAAAATACCATTATCTAATTGTTTGATTTGTAATCCTAGGAAAAAGTTAAGTTCACCCATATGACTCATCTCAAACTCTTTTGTCATAATGTCAGAAAATTCTTTGTTCATGTCAGAATTGGTTGATCCAAAAATAATATCATCTACGTACACTTGTACAAGTTGAATATCATTTTTGTTTCTTTTAATAAAAAGTGTGTTATCTACTTTACCTATTTCAAAATTAGAGTGCAAAAGATAAGACCTAAGTCTATCATACCAAGCTCTAGGAGCTTATTTTAGACCATACAGGGCTTTCTTTAATTTAAAAACATGATTTGGAAATTTTGTATCTTCAAAGAGAGGAGGTTGTTCAACATAAACTTCCTCTTTTACAAAACCATTTAGAAAGGCACTCTTGACATCCATTTGAAAAAGTTTGAAATTATTGAAATTAACGAAAGCAAGCAGAATTCTAATAGCTTCTAATCTTGCTACGGGTGCAAAGGTTTCGTCATAATCTATACCTTCTTCTTGACAATAACCTTGTGCAACGAGTCGAGCCTTATTTCTAACGACCTCACCTAATTCATTTAATTTATTTTTATATACCCATTTAGTGCCTATAATGGATTTATCCTCAGGTCTAGGAACAAGTTCCCAAACATCATTTCTGGTGAATTGATTCAATTCTTCTTGCATAGCAAGAATCCATGAATCATCAGTTGATGCTTCCTTTGGATTTTTAGGTTCTATTGAGGATATAAAAGTAACATGACTCATACTGTTTAATTGATTCCTAGTTTTAACAACAGATTGCATATCTCCTAGAATATTTTCTACAGGGTGATCTTTTAAAAGCCTAATCTTTTTATTTGGATGAAAAGTTTCATTTGTAGCATCTACAGATTCATGATTAGAAATAACTAAGTCATCCTCATCATTAGTCTGATCAACTTCTTTGAAATTTTCATCAAAGAAAACATGTAAAGTTTCTTCAATAGTGTTTGTTCTTAGATTAAAAACTCTATAAGCTTTACTCCTGTTAGAATATCCGATAAAGATTCCTTTGTCGGATTTAGGATCAAACTTATCTAAATTATCTTTTGTATTTAAGATAAAACATTTACTTCCAAAAATTCTGAAATAAGATACCTTAGGTTTCTTATTGAAAAGAAGTTCATAAGGTGTTTTATTGGTTAGAGGTCTAATTAAAATCCTATTCAAAATATAACAGGCTGTTGCAACTGCTTCAGCCCAAAAATGTTTTGGTAATTTACTATCAGAAAGTAGAGTTCTAGCACACTCTTGAATCGTCCTATTCTTATGCTCAACTACTCCGTTTTGTTGTGGAGTTCTTGGAAACGAAAAATTGTGAGTAATTCCCTTCTGATTACAGAATTCCTCAAACTTCTCATTTTCAAATTCACCACCGTGATCACTACGAATAGTGATGATCTTGGAAGAAAGTTGGTTTTGAACTCTTTTTGAAAAACTTTTAAAATAATCAAAAGTATCACTTTTATGTTTCAGAAAGATTGTCCATGTATATCTGGAATAATCATCCACAATTACAAAGACATATTTACTATGGTTGATTGATTGAATCTGAGATGGACCAAATAAATCTAGGTGAAGTAACTCAAGAGTTTTTGAAGTAGAAATCATATCTTTAAGTTTAAAGGAACTTTTTCTAAGTTTTCCTAATTGACATGCATCACATATACTATCTACTTTAAATTGCATCTTAGGGAGGCCTCTTACTAGATCAAGTTTGGATAGTCTAGATAAGAGTTTAAAATTCAAATGTCCAAATCTCTTATGCCAAGTCCAAGGGTCACTTGTATTGGCCAAAAGACATAGATTATCATTTGAAATTTTCATACTAAGAATATAGATATTCTTTTTCCTAACTCCCTCAAAGATAATATTAGATTTATTATCTTCGATGTGACACTTGTCTTTTTCAAATTTAATCCTATATCCTTTATCACATAACTGACTAATACTAAGTAGATTATGTTGTAGATTTTTAACTAACAAAACATTTGAAATAATAAGAGTTTCAGAATTACCTACATTGCCGATGCCAACCACATAACCTTTTGAATTATCCCCAAAATTAACCAATCCTCCATCCTTGTAAATAATGTCATTGAGTATCTCTGGATTTCCTGTCATATGTCTTGAACATCCACTATCAAGTATCCACTTGTTTTTCCTTATTTGCACATCTTGTCCATTGTGAATAGATTCATTTGTCGCCATGAAGTAAGATTCCTGCACAGTGAGCAACTTTTGTAGATTACCTGATTCTATATAACTATCATGCATCAATTTATGAGACCATAATGATTTGATCATTAAAGAAATATTTTTAGGAAACATTTCAAACTTAGCCATGAACTTTTCAAAAATCAGATTATGAATACTTTGAAAAACTTGCTCTGATACCAAATGAAAGGGACGCGGAAGATGATCTTAAGGCTATTTAACACTAGAGGGGGGGTGAATAGTGTTTTAAGAATTTCTTTAAAACTTCTTTGATTTAAATTGAATTAACTAACTTAATGCAAATACAAAATCATAGATCAAATCACAGAATCACAAACAGATGCAAATATAAATAAAAAGCAAGTAAAGGAAAGAACACACCAGGAATTTTATACTGGTTCGGTGTTACCCTACATCCAGTCCCGCACAATCTGTACGGCTTTCTATTCAACAATAATCTAGATTACAATCCCTCGATTCCAAGGCAACGAGGTACACCCTCCAGATTCTCAGGTCTCTGGGTAGAACCACTTGATTCACAGGACACAAGTTCACCCGATCGATTTCCAAGGACACGATCACACCTTTATAACCCCACACAAGTTTCTTTGAGTACAAATGTATCTATAACTCTGATAAGCACTGAGATTCTTTGGAGAGAGTGGCAGAGAATCAAACTAGAGATATTCTGGTTTGATTCACTTAAGATTTCGGCAGAATATGGATAGGATGATTAGAAAATAAGATAAGAGAGTAAAGAGGAGAGAAAATGAAGAAAGTAGTTTTTTGAAAACGTCCATAACAGTCTCTATTTATAGAGAATGAATGGATGTGTCCATTCGAAGAGGTTTAAACGAATAGACACTTCTTTTGAAAACAACCTTTGCTGTAACGGGAAGCATGTCGACATGACAGGTAAATAGGATTTTGACATGGTCTAGTAAAAAGTGATGATTTGCTTTACTTTGAAAATGATGATTTGCTTTACTTTGAAAATATGTATATATACTAAAATATATTTAAAATCAAAGTAAATAAACTAAAGTAAATATAATATTAAAATAGATTTTGAGGCTAAAATATCAAGGACAATTTTGAAATCAAAATATAAAAAAATGATAAATATGATTTTGAGGCTAAAACATTTTTGGAAATGTGAACGAAGGTTTTTCTTTTGAAAAGGAATATTTGAAAATCATTTTATAAAACAAGAGATAATTTTGAAAATCATTTTGAATCAAAATTAGTGGATAACAAAATAGGACTACTATCCGTTCCACTAGATATTTCGTGAGTTCCATCTCACTAGGGTTCCATCCCTTTAACAAGAACGAAGTGGATTCCATTCCACGAGTAAATTGGATAAAAAAGAATGATAGTACTTTCAAGGAGTTTTAACAAATATCTAACCTAACTATATTATTTGTCTTGAACTCTTGAATATCTTGAATCTCATGAGTCTTCAATCTTGAACTCTTGATCTTTGTCTTCATCAATTTTGTTTTCTTTACTGTACAGTCTTCTTTTGTTGATACCTGCATATAGATTTCCTGCACATATATATTTTATAACACTTCTATAGTTGTTGTCATCAAAACCACTATCCTATGGACTAACAAGAGAAACAATTTTATAGGGAAGGGAAGGGATGGGTCTGGAATGGCATGAACATATGGGTTATGGCTGAGAGTATGGGGGGTGTGGGTGTGTGTGTATTCAAAAATATTTAGCTCGATATACTCAAAAATCTCGGACTCCAAACGAGGCATGCCACTTGACGTTTTATATTAAATACCCCTATTCCGAACATAATGGAACTAGTCTCGAGACATAATTCGATTATATACATAAGATAGCCTTCTAAATCGAATTATATTAATTTAAATTCTTTCAATTAATTTCTACGCGTTTCGACCTCGCCCGACCACATGATACGTCAAATCGCCACGAAATTCGATGGTATACAATAACTCACTATTATGGATCCAATGAAATTGGTTTCGTCGATATGTGAGATAGTTCCTCGGAAGGCTATTTTTACTTTTTAAATTAAAACGAGTTATTACTAAAATAGTTTCAATCACTTTTAAATCGAGTTTAAAATTTTACTATTATCATTCTTATTTAAAAAGAATTTAAATAAGATTTTCCAAATCATTTTTTATTCATATTAAATCCAAAATTAAGTTATTTAAATATTCCAATTATTTAAATTCACTATTCAAATAAATCGCTATTTTTGAAATTTAAGCTATCTTACTTATTCAACCAATATTTTCATATTTAAACTTAATTAAATATTTCAAATCCAAATGATTAAAATTTTGGGTCGTTACATATATGCAAGAGGAGAAAAGGCAACATGTATGAGATATAGTAATCTACATGTGACATTGTATGTGAGAGGAAACAAACTCCTTTACCATTAAAAAATGTTTACAGGATAAAATTTAAAGTTAGAACTGAAAGCAAGAGGAGAGCCGTCAAGAACCTATATATAACTCAAGAAAGCTTATGAGAAAATATGTTAATGTATTCATACAACTAAACACGCAGAAGTAAGACTACGACTTCTAAACAAAATTAGTTCGAATTTAGAACAATAGGAGAAAGGAAGCTAAAGGACAACAATCTAAAAATGAGCCAGTTACATAGTATAAGTAGGGATTCAGAATGGTTGTTTACGTTATCATCTACTAGGATGACACTTACAACACTATTATTTCTATTATTAACAATAATTCTCTCGTAAGACATTGATATAGGATTTTACATTTTTAAGGAACTCATTAATGTTGTTGATGTTAGCTAATTTGTAGGTGTTATTTGAAATCCAATTAAAACAAAATAAAGCAATTATACAGGTCAAATTATCCATTGTTATGTATTATTATTATTGAAAAATATTTGATTTCTGTCGAACCAAATATACCAAATTGATTGTGAAAGTAATGTCTAATAGGAATCGCTGACCAGAAGTAAATTAAAGTCTCAACCGAGACCAATAAAACTCACGATTAAGAACATTGAAAGTGATATTAAAACAAAAAATTCTAAGAATGTGTAAAAGCGTAAAATTAGTAAATTGACAATCATAGTATAGGAGTGCAATTTATTCTAGGTTTATATTGCTTAAATTTTTTTATCAATATGCACATTCTTATTTTTTAAAAGTTCAATAGTATTAAGTTTCTCATGTAATATTAACCACATATGCAACTTAAATTTTGAGGGTGCATTCTCTTTCCATATAAATTTAAAAAGATTAGATTTAATTCCTGAGAATTTTATAAATTTAATTAGATGTAAAAGTTGTTAGCCTTATCCCAACATCAAATTTTAATATCGTTATTTATATTGTATATTTCTGATTTGGCAAATAGAAGAGCAAAATGGTAGGAAGTAGTTCTTTTTAGTGCCCAATTAAAGGTGAACTCCTAAGGAAAGTTCAAATTAGGTCTAGACTTCTGAAATTAATACATTTTTAAAATTGCAAATATTGTAGAGTAGTATAAAATTTATTTTAAGAGGAATAGTAAAGATCCAGCAATCATGCCAGAAGGATGTGTTATTCCCCGAGTGGATAATGTTACAATACCTAGTTTAAAAATATTCAAGCTTTATAAAATTGATTTCCAAAAGTTTAACAAATTATTGTGGTTGTTATACGTTAATTGGTTTAAATTATAACTACGCAATATTTTAAAACAATATACATATATATATATTCTATATATATTTAAACTCAAAAGTAAATATATTTTAAAATATTTATATAAGTACTTATATTGATTTAATCATATACATACATACTTTTATATAAGTAGATATATATATATGTGTGTGTGTGTGTGTGTGTACGATATATATACACACACATACACACATACACACATACATACATACATACATACATACATACATACATACATATATATATATATATATGTGTGTGTGTGTGTGTGTGTGTGTGTGCGCACGCGCGCGTGTGTGTATGCATGCATATAAGTTTCGGCAATAAACTTTTTTTAAAACCAAAAGCAAATTTTTTTATAAAAACATATTTAATTAAAATTCATATGTATATAATATATTTATTATTCTACTTTAAATTAATTCATTGGAAAGCCTTTTTTAAAACCAAAAGTAAATTTTTATTATTTGGAAAATACTAAATTAAAAAATGTGTTTGTATATAATATATTTATTTGTTTTATTTTAAATTAATTTGATCAAAAGCCTTTTTTAATTTTCAAAAACATTTTTACAAAATATTTACACAATATGTTTCCATTAGTTAATTTACCGATAAACATTTGGTTACTAAATAATGTTTTAAAATTAAATAAACAGTATTAAATATACATATATGTGTTTTAAATTAATTTAAATCAATTTTTTAATTTTAGTCGAAACATTATATATATATATATTATATTTGTTTTCATATATCAACGGCAATTATAATGATAATAAAATTGACATTGATCAAATGCTAAATTTCTAACGGATGTATGTTCAATTGAAATTAACACATGTATAAAAGGTGATATAGTAAATACAATACATATAGATCATAGTAAAATAGGGAATGAATTATTACCTTAAGAGATAAGGTCGTAGAACTACACGTTGATGTAGGCTATCTCCTTGATCTATCAGATCTAAACTTTCTACCACAAACAAGAAGCGTGCCAAAATCAGAATTGCTATATTTATATGTGACTGGAGTTGGGAAGTGAGAGGGATGGATGGATGTATTATCGGCCAAGATAGAAGAATACAAGCAAGAGTGTTAAGCAAAGTGAAGACAAGTTTGAATTTGTAACGTGGTTTAGAAAAAATATCTCCATAATTATCTCATACCATTTCAAACCACAAAGCACCCCCTTTCCCCCTCTTCTTTTGCTAGCCATACACCAAGACCTATATAGACTAATATACCTTTTAACTCTTTATTAACTTTTACAATTTAAATCAACTTAAATATGCATCGATATCATATATTGTTACGTACATCTATAACTTTTATATATGCACCCAATAAATTAGTAATAGTATCTGGAATAATTCAATTAGCAACTCCATTTTACTAAACACACCCCATACAATAAATATAATAATAACTAATATTTCATAAATATTGATTAATTTAATTAATTTATAACTACTATAAATTAATTAAATCTAACGATGTTTTGGAGACTTAATAGATTCGATTGTGCAACTCACATGTGTGAATTTAGCTAGCGACTAATATTCAAATAGTTCAAATACTAATGTTCACACATGACCTTAGCTAGTGATGTGAAATTTTCACTTAATTCATCGCTTATAAATCTTATCGGAAACCTTTAGTAAAGATTATTTACACCATTCTCTTCATCAACACTATATCACATTAGGACTTATGGAATTTGGTTTTGGTCATAATTCTAATATCATCCATATTTAACTCGGTTAGTCCATAAACAAAGTCCTTGGTTCAACAATAATATTTATTATTAACCGTACTACTATGACTATACCTTGAGTAACCATAGTTGACCGTGATACTAACACTACTAGAAATATAGGGTTTTTCCAACGTCATTAAGTCATCTGTAAACCCTTTATTGATGACTTAGTGATGAAAAAATGGTTGTCGCTATAAACCTCATGTCAAAATATTCTTCGATGTCTTGCCGACGACTAGTTTTTCGATGACTTACCAACGATTGTATTGTGGGCTGTGGAATTATGGAAGTTAAGGCTAATT
This sequence comes from Allium fistulosum, assembly GCA_030737815.1. Lineage (NCBI taxonomy): Eukaryota > Viridiplantae > Streptophyta > Magnoliopsida > Asparagales > Amaryllidaceae > Allium > Allium fistulosum. The sequence continues at coordinate 474,358,117 of CM060904.1, forward strand.
AAACCCTAGAGGGGGTTGAATAGTATTTTCTAACTTTTGTAAATCTTTTTAAATATCTTTCAAGTTTGATATTAAATTACAATTTATCAACACATAATTATACTATTAAACAGTCACAGATGCAATCACAGATAAAATAAAAGGAGTAAAGCAAAGTAAAGAGTTAGAGAGATGACATCAAGGATTTTATACTGGTTTGGATTTCTCCTACATCTAGTCCCATACAATTGTTTGAACAGATTTCTTTTCAAATGCCAATCTTTAAACAGGCATAAGGCAAACCCAATTACAATCTCGATTCTGAGGCTACCAGACACACCCTTCTGATTTTCTGGGCTTAAGGTACACGTACCCTCTTGATTTGGACAGGCTACAAGTACACCCACTCAGATTTTCAGGATACCAGGCATACCCACTTGATTTTGAACGGGCTACAAGAATACCCAAGCAAATACAAATAGAGTTTGATGGTTTTTCTAAAAATAATTTGTTGATCTTTGGATACAATGGATCCTATAGCCTCTTGGACAACGTTTTGATCTTTGATCTGAGAGAGAGATGATTTCACAACAGTAAAAAATAATATTGAATCAATACAAAGAAATTTGGATTGATTATATAATTTATATTTGATTTTGAAGAGAAAAGAGCATACTTTCAATGGAGTTTTCAAGAGAGTAAGAGGAAGGAAGAAAATAAGTTAATAATTTCTAAAAGATTTGTTTGAACTCCCCTTTATATAGTAAATGAAGTGATGTGTCCGTTCATGAAGAGTTATGGAGAATAGACACTTCATTTCAAAAGTTGAAAAAAAACTTTTCGGCATGTATGTCGATATACCATCTAGGTATATGTCGACATATGCTTGTAAATTTTGAAAACTAATTCTCCTTAAAAATGTTTTGAAAACCCACACTTTGTAAAATACTTTGATACTTTGTAAAACACTTTAAACATAGCTTATAAATATTTTTATCTTTGAATTTTTTTTATAAAATATTTTGAAATTTATATTGAAATTTTATTTTGTTTTAAAAACATAAAAGATGGAAAAAAGGAGACAGAGATCAAAGATTGCTACCAGGGACTTTAAAAATATTCTATGACTCTATACATTATATTATAGTCTTGAGATCTTCATATCATGGTCTTTGTACTCACGTGTTTTCATGTCCAATTCTTGAGTCTTTATACTATACAGTCTTCGATTCAACATCTGTGTAATATCCTGCATTGTACACTATATAACTTGGCAAAACATTAGTATCAATATTTTATATGAATGTATATTGTTGTTATCATCAAAATCAATAACTGAGGCATTAACACGTAATTCCGGCAAGTTTCAAACGACTTGTAGACGCCTAACCTAAATTGTAAAATATGGATTTTCCAACGTCTTGCCAATGACTTGCTAAAACCAAATTTTTAGAATTTTATTGCCCTTCTTTCCCTTAAACAAGTACACAAAACAAGCTTTTCTGGCAATGCCACATAGACAAATATAACACCAAACCAACATAATATCATATCCAATTATATGGAAAATAAAAAAATAATGAAAAATCATAGAAAAAAGTAAAAAAATTCCATGAAAATTCCATAAAAACGATACATACATGTCCATACACAACATCATATCCATACCACATTATGTCCATACATAATATCCCATATCACAACATGTCCATACAATAAATAATTCCATAAATATATACATCATACACATATCCATACAAAAAACTCACGATTGTGGCAGTGGCGGCAGTGGCGATGGCGCATTTCAAATTGCTGCCTGAACATTTATTACAAGGCTTCGACTTGCTTCCTCTGCTCGGCCATCTCTTTCTCATGCCTCCTCGTCTAAGTCTAAAGCTGGTTGCACAGCATGATAGCATGGTATTATAGATAGAATGAGGCTCCCGAATACTTGCTAGTAGTGCTATTATAAATGGTAGTGGTGGTTAGAGTAGTGCTAGTGGCAGTACTTTACCACTGGTGGTGACAAACACCGTCACTGACAATCATCGACTCCAACGTTACAGTGTTTACAACATCCCTTCCAGCACTATCCCAACCAACCACCACTAATTATAACATCACTACTATGCAATCCCAGATGCCTTCTCTATGAATACCACCATGCTACCATGTCATGCAACCGAAGTGGTAATTGGAGACATGCGTAGAAGTGCAGTTATAACTGGTGATGGTGGATGAGGAAGTGCTGGTGGCAACAACCATCATCACTGATGGTCAACAACTAGAGTGTTGACAACATCCCCAACAGTTCCCCAATCCACTATCACCAGTTATAGCAGCACCATTGTGAATGCCCAATCACCAACGCTATGGCTTTAGACGTCTTTGTTTTTCACCATCTAATACAATGATAGTTTTTTCTGATGATGAACGTCGCTCCTTTTTTGCAAATTCTATCAATCTTTCGATCATATCCACACTATCATTAGATGGATATGATCGAAACATTGGTAGAATCTGCAAAAAGGAGCAATGACCATGATTAAAAAACTATCATTATATTATGTGGTGAAGAACCACCTAAACTTTCAAGTGCAACAAAATCATTTCTACACGTAAACAAATTTTACATTATTTTTCATATGATAGTATTATTAATCTAAGTAAATTATAAATTTTATTACTAATATAAATACAGTATATTAATTAATGTATTATTTATGACAACATTAATTTTTATAACTTGCCCATGCGATAGTATTATATATTTTTGTTTTTACAATTGTTTTGTTAGTAAAAGATTTGGCTAAATCATGTATAATCTAAGTAAATATCAATTTCTTTTCTCAAATTAAATACTTTCAGTATGAAAACAAAGTGCATGCATCAGCAGTACTACAATCGTCTAGAACATATCATATCATGTACATCCATTCATCTAAAACTAGTAAGACATTTAAACTCGGAATGTAAAATGTGTTAACTATTTTAGAGATAAACACCAAAACTAAAAACTTAATCAACTTCTTACTACTACGAATAAATTACAGTTCATGTATTAATTAGTTTCTTTATAAATTCATGTATTAATTATAACTTAATTAACTTCTGGGTTTTGAGACTGTATGTATTCAACAATGCTGCAAGTGTTAGGTTTAAGGTGAAGAGCTGGCAGATGAGTTTTATTTATAACCATCATTTTCCTAGTTATTAAACTCCATGAACAATTTTTGTTTTGGTTAAATGTAAATAACATACTTTCAAAAACTTCAAAACAATCTCAGTTTACAAAATAGGGTAGAGATAATATATACCTAAGGATCTATAGCTATTCGGGTTGGAGATGTTTGTGTAGATATAAAGCTCAGAGTCACGACCGAATCTAAAGCATGGAGTCATCGCATGTGTTCGAGTGGAGTTGTGGAGGCATGATTGAAAATTTGGGCAAAGCGCAGTCGCAGTGGACTGGAGGATCCCCTGAAGCATCACAGTTGTAGATTTGGTCAAAATTGGAGTTGTGGTGGAGAATTCGTTGTAGTGGAGATGTCATAGTGAAGAGAGTTTTTCATTTTGGTGACTTTTATTTTGTGGTTTGGAGGAATGAGGATAAAGACATACAGAGTGATAAAAATAGTATTAAATATGTTGTCGGTAAGTTGTCGAAATTTTCAACGACATATCGATGACTATTATGACATAGCAAAATATTTTATTTTTTCTCAAGTAGTCGTAGGTATGTCTACGAAAATTTCGACGACTTACCGACAACTTGTTTCTTATGACCATTTACCGATGACTTGTCGATGATACCACCTTAGGTCATAAGTATGTCATTGGTAACCTTTGTAGTTATATTGTTTATTTTTAGTAGTGTAATCTTATACAACTTAGGGGGCGAATTCTCTACTGAATAATGTTGCATATCCAATGCTTCAACTCAGATCCAACTATAGTTGCTCGATGGTAGCTACGCCACGATTTAATTATAATCAAAGTGGAGTGTCTATATTTAAGTTTAATAGTATTCTTAAGTTGAGAGAACCTATAATATAACCACTCAAGGTTTCCTTTTTGACCCAGTTGTTATTAACCAACAAGAAATTCTCGGACGAGCCATCCCATGGTTATCTAATTACTATTTGTATGTAATCCTTTGTGCTCCCAACAACCATGAGTAATACATTGCCCAACACTTAGAGAGCGTTACACACTCCAGTCCTGTGCAGTTAAAGCGCCTAGCGGTTCTATAGCGGTGGAGGTGCAAAATGTTATAGCGGGTATAAAGCGGGGACATAGCAGGAACATAGCGGAAAATAACGGAGGTGTAAAAGGCTTCATTAGAAATAAAATCAAACATTTAAAGTTAATTTATTCTTATTATCACATCATTTGCGTAGGAATATTGTTTAATCTTATATAACAAAACCAAAGATTACCATGATTAATGCAGACCAGATTTGGTGACTACAATAGATTTCTAACTTATATTGAGCACATATGCCCTAAAATTAAATATTTACCCTAACTTTATTGATTTTCTTTAAAAGAGAACTAGTCAAATAAACCTTTATATATTAATGTTGCTAAAGCAGGTGGTAAAAAGACTTGATTTAGTGGGTGCAGCAGAAAAATAGCGGAACTTAAATTGGATCTACTGTTTAATAATGCTAAATTGAAATAGCATAGCGGTCGAAGAGTGCTATGCACTATAGCGGGGATTTTGTAGAGTTTTAGTGGGGCTTTATGCATATCGCTAGTCTCAACGGATGTATCAATATCATTTCTCAAACATCTTGATTAAGAATATTTAAAATAATATGTTTTTAATATTGTAATATATAATTTTCTCACGATTACAACTCTTTGTAATTATTATCACATAACATATCATTTATGGATTTTTCAATTAATTGTACTTAAATTAATTATTTAATCAATATATCACAATACAACAAATATATATAGCAAAAAACACATTTTATTTTGACTGATTTGTTACAAAGTTAATAATTTACAATAAATTATAGAATTTATCCTAGGGCATACCGCTAACTTCTCACATGGGTGGAAGGATGAGTGGGAATTTAGCTGTTATGATGTCTAGTTTGATGTGTGGTATTATTTTGAGGCATATTCCCCAACACCACACACACACACACACACACACATATATATATATATATATATATGACAGATGTAGAATAGTAAACCTCATTCCACATTAGTAGATTAGACATATCGAGTTAATGAGTTAAGGCTTTTATGTGCAGGAAGATGGTATGAGCACAATGCAGTAGGCTTGTCTCATCAAATTCTTACAAGGACATGTATGTGTTCTTGTACTCATGCATTATATTTGTGTATATTGAGTTTATATACTATTTTAAGTAAACGGATCATTCATACCGAACTATTTCCTGATCCAAAGTTATTTGTGTTGTCTCTTCTCTTATAACTCATAGATACTCTCACGAGTAGGTGGAGAAACAGGTTTGTGTGACCATACATGGTAGCTTATCAAGGAGACGAGCAGGAGGCTTATAGATTAACTATTCTAATGGAGTTTAATTATTTATATATTCCGTTGTGTTGTGCTTTGGATAGTCATCACTCATGTTATTGGAGACAACTTGTTTATTTGTAGTCATTTGTGTATTTGAGAGATACTGATTTTTTTTGTTTAACCATTTAGGGGGTGCCGTTCTCCAATATTTTGGTGTTCATTTATATGTATTTTATTTTGATCATTTTACTGTCGCACCTATTTTATATTATGTTGTATCTATGTATAATGAGATAGATAATAAGTTACTGGATTGTTAGTCAAATTTCAAAATGAAACTTCAATGGCTTAAGTGTTTCACAATGGAGAAGATACTTTTGTAAACACCGGACATGTGGAGGTTTTTTTATGGTTGAATGTTCTTTTCATCAAGGTTCAACATTCCGCCCAGCAAGCCGGAATCCCGACTATTCCATTTCAATTACAGTGTGGACTGGTCCAGAAATGCTAAAAAGGCCCATTCTTCATATCTTTTGCAAAGAAAAAAGAAAAGAAAATCTTCCAAATGAGCAGCATTCCATCGATGCAACGATTGTTGAACGGGTTCTTACCCAGCATCCATCAGTGGCACAACGATTGAAGGCTCGACCTATTACTTCCATGGATGAAGATTGAGGGGATGGGTTGCATGGGTTTTACTTCTTCTTCTATTTGAAACAGTACTAAGTGTGTGCGGCGTGAGAAAGAGAGAGAGTTGAGTGAGGGAAAGGCAAATATAATGGGTCGAGTAATGCAAACATGTGAATTGGGCAAGTTATTATATTTCATTTGCAAATAATACATGTTCATTTATCGTTAGCATAATGTGAATATATATATAGATTTTGAGATAAAACAAATTTATTAACTAGATTAGGAAATGAGAATAATATGTTCATTGGTACTATGAAATATAAATAATAATTTAGTGAGTATGTGAAGTGCAGATAAACATTGATGATGCACTATTACAAGTCGACATAGAATGAAGGCAATGACGACCACAATACTCAAAGAAGTAGTTTTTATATTAAATTTTATGTTGTATGCTTTGTTTCTGCTATGTAATTTGAATAATTTACTATAACTTAAATTAATATTGCATATTTATTGGTGTATCTAAGAAAATTACTGGAATTTAAGCTGAATTTTTGAAGTTTTCGAAAAGGAATTGAAATTTTGAATTTTTCCGATGACCAGAATGGAAATGGAAAACATAATTTTAAAGGACAAATTTTCAAACAGAGCATGTCAAAAAACAAAGTATAAAAATAGGCCTCACAGAAAACTAATTTCAAAAATAGGCCTCCTTTTGAAAATAGCTTGTGCAAACAGTGGCGGAGCTAGCACGTTATATCAGGTAGGGCAAAAAAATTTTTTTAGCTGGGGCTACTTGCATATAAAATATATTTCGTAGAGGAATTGCAAAAAATGAGATAGGGCACGAACCCCATCTAGCCATATACTGCCTCCGCCCCTGTGTGCAAATATGGATTGCGCAAGCCTTTTTTTATTATTGAAAGCTTACGCATTACGTATTTGCGCAAGCTCTATGTATATAGTTTGCGCATTCCATATTTGCGCAAGCTCTATGTATATAGCTTGCGCAATCCATATTTGCGCAATCTCTATGTATATAGCTTGCACAAAGCATTATTTTGGGCATCAAAATTCCAGCAAGCATAGATCTGTCCCTCACTTTACCAAAAAACTTTCTTCTTCCCAAAATCCTCCCAAATTCCATCCCCAACCCATTTTTTCCCAAATCCAAACTTCTCAATTACCTTATTCTCAAATCTACCTTGAAGCAACTAATTGATTCAGGTAAAAATGGAAGGAAGTTCTTCATCCATGGTGATTAGAGGTAAAAAAAATTAGTTGAAATTGTTGTTAAATTCATAAGTGATTGTTGTTGATAATGTACTAAGTACTGTTGTTGCTCTCGACGACAATTACGCCTATGGTTGTTGTCATAGTTGAAAATGTAAATAGTAATAAATCAATCCTAAACCCTAGATGGAAAATCGATTTTTGAATGATTAATTGGTTGATGTATATATTGTAGAATTGCCTCCCAGACCCGAAGATAGAAGTGTTATTTATCTTCAAGAGCAGCATAGAAGCCAAAATGATGCGCTTATGGAGATATTTATTTTAAACACAATGAATTATTGTTAATCTAAAATGCAAATATGAATTACTAATTGCAATTCTTTGTTATAAATCAGGATGTAGAAACAGTTAAGATTTGCGACCATTCAAGCAAACTAAAGGAAATAGACTTTAAAGATCCTAAGTTGGAACAAAACCTAAGAATTGCCGTGTTTGGGAAAGCGATGCAAGTTGAATACATTAGACTAGATCATCACCTTATCATGGCATTGTGTGATAGATGGAGACCAGAGATAAATACTTTTCATTTAAGAGTGGGTGAAATGACGGTAACTCTAGCTGATGTTTACTTTCTGTTTGGTCTATGCACAGACGGTTTCCCGGTATGTTCACAAAATTTGGATATTGATTATATGGAATTGTGTTATGATTTTCTTGGTGTTTTTCCATCAAAAGAGGCTGTAAAGTCTAAAAGTGAGCTAGCAATGACATGGTTTAAAAGTGAATTTTCTAAACCACTACCTGAAAGTGCGACGGATTTAGATATACTTTGTCGTAGTCATGTTGTTGTATTGTGCTTTTTAAGTTGTCGTATTTTTTCAGATCATTCGAAAGATGGATTGAATTTGAAATTTTTACCATTTCTGGAAGATTTAGCAAACTGTGGTTACCATTCATGGGGCAGTGTTGTACTTTGTTATTTGTATAGTGAGTTGACAAACGTTGCTTTACAAAGAAGAAATTTTTTAGGGGGTTCTACAACATTGTTGCAAATATGGTCTTGGTCCCATATTGCCATTAGACAACCGTCTGTAATAATTCCTACCGATTCAGATCATTATCTTCCATTAGGGTGTAGGTGGAATTGTGCTAGGAGTTGGCATGAAACTCCAAAAAATGTATAGTTTTACCAACATGAATTGGATTTGTTAGCAGGTGACGCCATTACCCGGGAACCATATTCATTGTTGATGAAATTTGGGCATCCTGACGTTGAGTATATGTATGCGGGTTGGATCACTAAGAGTAGACTGATTCTTTTTTTGGACTATGAATTATATGCTCCTGACCTAGTATGAGACAGTTTAGCTTTGACTATCAACACATTCCCGATCTCGTGGTGCCATTAGACCCAAAGCCCCCTAGTTGGATGGACTTCCGCAGGAAAGTATAGCATTATGGAATTCCAGAATTGATCGTGCCAAACAAGCACGTGATCCCCCGACACCATTGAGCGAGTATGAGTATTGGTATCGGCAAATTACTCGCCGTTATATTTTGAAAAACTCGGGTAGGAAATTGGTTGCGTACATTACCTGAGCTCCACTAAAGCGTGATGTGGTTAGTATTTTAATTTATAAATTTTGATTATTCATTTTTTTAGATCATATCCGTTGCTACTATGTTTTGTATTTCACGTAGGTAAGCGAGATATATAGCGCTTTGGATGTGGTCGACGAAATCGAAGATAGTCGTATGGAGCCGGACAAGGTGAAAAGTAAATGTATTGACCTACTACATATACTCGATACGATTCTAGGTCGAAATAAGTTAAGAAAGCCGGCAAAACCTTTGCGTATTGTAGAAGAATGACCACATGCTTGGGAGGAGACACATACAACGGTGGAGGAAGCGGAGGGAGGACAAACAGTATTGGGGGAGCCACATACAGAAGTGGAGGGAACACAAGACGTCGGCGGAGAAATTCAACCTCAATAGCCTGTTTGGTATGAAGGAGAACAACAATTTAGGTATCTTGGTCAATCCATTCAAGAGAAAACGGAAGAGTGGACGCAGTGGGAGAGACAACAAGAAGAATTAATTTTCCGTCCTACTCAAGAACAAGAAATACATGTTCCAACATTTGACAAAGGCCAAAGTTCAGCTCCAATCGTGTACAAAAGATGGAAGAAGAAGAAGAGAGACACATCTCTTGAGATTAGAAGGCTTTACGATTGAGCTGTTTTGTTGTTTGGCCGATATATCTTGTTGATGCTTCATTAGTTTGAAAGGTAGTTGTTGATGTTTATGAAGTTAGTGGATTGTGTATTTTGTTGAACTTAATGTTGATGATATGCAATTGTACCATGGATGGTATATTTTGTGTTGATGATATTCAATTGTATTATGGATGGTATATTTTGTGTTGATGTTTATGTAATGTTGATGATATGTAATGTTGATGGTTATTGTGAAGAAGGAAGGTGCAGCGACTCTTTGTCTTTTACAAGAGCATATTATTACTTGTGCATTTCTGAATTGCGCAAGCTATATTACTAAATATAGTTTGCCCAATTTTGAAATGGGCAAGCTATATTCGCATATATAGCTTGCGCATTCCAAAATTGCGCAAACTATACTTAGTAATATAGCTTGCACAATTCAGAAATGCACAAGCTATATTTAACTGTTGTACAAGACAGTGAGTATTTCAACGAGGGCAAACATGAAACGAACATATGCAATAAGAAGTTAACACAATTCTTACATTGAAAAGAAATAAACATATGCAATAAGAAGTTAACATATGAAATAAGAAACAAACATATGCAATAAGAAGTTAACACAATTCTTACATTGAAAAGAAAAAAACATATTCAATAAGAAATAAATACAACAACTCATACAATTCAATGAGGACATGTTTTTTTCTTATGGCCAAAAGCACCACATTTGTTACATCTATTATGGTCGGATGAAGATGGTGGATCCATGAAACCTTTGATTCGAGTAGGCCGTGGACGTCCTAAATTTCTGCGCACTGGTGGTGGTTGTATAATAGGATCTTCGTAGACATCCTAATGTGGACTATCTGGTACAGGGTGGAATAAAGGAGCATAAGCAGTGGTATACTTAGCCGTCGTGTGCCACGTTGAGATTAAGTCAAAAACACGCTCTATTCGCACCACCCGTACCACGTGAACATGTTGTTAATACATGGAAGCATGGAAAATGATCTAACGTTGGCATGTTGCACGAACATTTTGCGACATTATCATCAATATTCACCGTATAATCAAACATATGAACATCTTTCACCTGCCATTCTATAAAGCTACATCTCTCTATAGACACGAGCCTTGATTCTTCCATTCTTCTCCTCGCTAATGCTTCCCACTTCGGTGTGAGCTACGACGTCCACTCTTCTCCTTGAGTTCGACGTTCGAAAAAGTAATGGTTCAATCGATGAAACGTACATGCAACCAAGGATCTAACAGGTAAATTCCTAGTTCCTTTCAGCATACCGTTTAAGATTTCGGAAACATTAGTTGTCATCATATTGAATCTTACGCTGCCATCGTGACAAAGAGTCCAGCTTGATTCCTGATTTTTCAAACTTCTTTCAATCCATGCATCGGCATCTCGATTTACAGCCTTCAACTGTTTTCGAAGTTCATTATATTTTACAACCTCCGATGTCGTCGTACATGCATGTAACAAATTTTGTAGCTCATCCGTACCAAACCCTACTTTCTTGAAATTTGCTTTAATATGACGAATACAAAAGCGATGATGATGTTCAATTGGCCAAGCTTCTCTAAGCGCACGTGGAATTCCTTTCATACGATCTAAGATAAAGGTAATACATCTGGTACGTACAGATGGAATATAATTCCATATGCAACGAATAAACCAACTCCACGTTTGTTACAACTCTGTTTGTACAATATCAAAGGCTAACGGAAAAAGACCTTGGTTTGCGTCTACACCAGTAGCTACTAGTAATGTATTCAGATACATTCCGTATAAATGAGTGGCATTAATAGACAGTATAGGTCGACAGTAGTTGAAACCATCAATAGAAGGTCCGAAAGCCCAAAAAGCACCATCAAAAACACCACGACTATGAATAACATCATATACGGTTCCAGGGTTGGTACGTTGTAGGGCTCAAAGATATTTTGGCAATTCTGCGTATGACGATTCCCAATCTCCATAAATTATCGCAACTGCTTTCTGCAATCCGTGCCACGCTTGAGAATAACTCACTTTAATATGAAACATATATAACATTTTCTCTTAAACTGTTCTTGCGGTCATATTTGTTTCAGCTTTAATCACTGGAAATAATTTGCTACATATAAACTTCGACGTTGCCTGTCAATGGTTTGAGTTGACGGTTGCATTTAAACAAGTGTGATCGCCGCCATATGTTGTTATTTTCCACCAATTTTGAGATTTTCTCACTGATAGGCTAGCATGCACTCGCCAAGGACATGTTTCATCCACATCACAACGAACCGTGTATTGATTTGCACATGATTTTAGAACTTGAAAAGAAACCGAACATTTAATCGCTCATTCACATAACTGTTCAACAAGCTTCTGCTTACTTTCAAAAATTAACCAAACTCGTGGTCCTTTTTCAGCACATTCTCTTCCAAACACTTCCATGTCTAAGTGACAATTTTCCATAATCGATTTCACCATCATTGTTGCAATGCATAAATCATCGGCTAGGAACTCTTCATATGTGATTTGTTCATCTTCAACATTTTCATCATCAGCCTGCTCAATGTCTGCATATATGATTGCATCATTGTTAACTTCCATTTGATTGATCCAAGTTTTATCTACATCATCCGCACAAGCTACTTGCATGCTATCCAATTGCACTCCACTCTCGTTTGCAATATCAACATGATCATCATCGTTGTCGTCAGCACTACCAAATAATGCTTCTTCCCCTACATTTATTTCAACACTTCGAATAAAAAAAACCATTAAATTCCATGAACGTAAGTCAAAATGCAAGTGCTAGAGTATAATATTACTAACTTCCCAATGCTTACAATTGATTTGGATGTATAGAGTTATGCATCATATTTTGTTCTTGACTTGAAGATACTCCAACTACTCCGCTGTACCTATGCAATAAATTTGTAAACTCCCCGCCTTGATGACTTGTCAGATAAAAAGGATACACTAACCATTGTGTTTCTTGTAACTGTGTGGTGGGTACATGCTCATCCGCAGAAATTACGGATGGATGTGTTTCTACCACATTAACATTTCACTACGCCATAGATTGCATGTTGCAACACCAAAGAAGTGACGCAGGAAGTGCCAAAAAATGTTGCTGTAGGCTAAAAAAGGGCAAAGGCAACACTTTCTCGGTGATGCATTTTGCCGCGTTGCCGCAGACCTCAAAGGCAACATTTTGACTATCTAAGGCAACATAAGAAATATTGTTGCAATAGAATCCTATTTGGGTCTATAGCAACATCCATAGGTGTTTGTACCAACATTCCAAAATGTTGCTATAGATATTAACTTTCTGAATTTGTGGGGCCCACAATGTAGAGCATATTTGATTTTTTAATAGAAATAAATATTTATTTAATAAAATGCTATTGCACAGAATTTGATATTCAAACAGTAATTTATTTAAATAAATATTTTATTTCAACATTTAAAATAGTACAAATTCCTGACTCCACTATTTTACAATTCAATGATATATAACACTGATATTCACATATACAGATATTCCTCACTACATCACTCAGTTCACTCATTACATATGCAGTTTCAATTTATACAGATACCGATACCGACAAATATATGACGAGCCGAGTGCCGAGCCGAAGGCGAGCCGAGAAGCGGGTCCGGGCGCATCGCCGGCGGGGGTCCGGGGCACCGCCCGATTCATCCAATTTCGGAAGATCGAGCCTTCTTTGAAACAACGTAAAATGATGCACAAATGAAGATCGAGCCTTCTTTGAAACCACCCTTCACCATATTACAACTTTCCGAAACTTCCCAAATTTCACCAACCTTCAATACTCTATAAACACCAGAACACTCACCAAACTTAGCTGTAATAATCATCAAGCAAATAATTGTAAGTAAATCCACAAATAGTGATACTGTTGTAACAAGAATAGTTTAGTAAGTAATTTTCTCACTGTGTAGGTAAACGCTGAAACGGGAAGAATACTTTGCTGATAGTTGAGAAGAATGAGGTGTGTACACACCCACATTTGTTGACAACGATCTGAATAGCAAGGTCCATTTGTTAGAGGCCAGGGGAAGCAGCTGTCCAGTATAAATCAGAATTATCAGTAGCACTAATAGAGGCATATTGTCGAACATCTTGAGCCCGCTCACAACCCAAACCGACTTCTGTAGAAATCTGTGCATCAAAACTTATAACCATGGCATAGTTAATATTAAAAACAAAATCACCTATATTATCACAAAGCAAAACACCAACAGCCAATGCTAATACATCCAACTCAACAGACAAAGGGCCTGTGTTCAAAAAGGCAAGACGCGCGCAGGAAAAATCACGAACTGGAGTATTGGGCTTTGTTTTAATACCGAAAATAGGCGACAAAGGAGAAGACATTCGATCAATGGTATCTACCAGATCCATAAGCGAAGAAGTCAAGTCGCAAATAGGAGAGGATGACGATGGTGCGACCACCAGATTAGGGTGGGAAATTCTCGATCAAATTCAACATTAGACAAAGGAGCAACTAGCAAAATAATCTAGGCATTAGATGAAGCTATGAACTGTCAACCAGATCTGGTCGGCGAGGTTGCTTCTGTAGGATGGCTAGACAAGGGCTTATATTTACAAGCGCTTGCCATGGGAAGGGAAGAGAGGTGGGAGACAGGATCCGATTATGAGAATTGGAATTGGGGGAGAAGCCCTAATTTTTTGATTCTGCGCGATTTGGAGGAGAAAGAAATGAAAAAGAAGCGCGTGAATGAAAATGTTAGCGGGAATCAGAGGAAGCGTAGATGATAGTGGATGAATGGTTGAGATTTTGTTTTAACTAATGGTGTGGATCGCTGAAGTGTAATTTTTTTTTAATTTTTTTAATTAGAATATATCTATAGCAACACTATATCAAAATGTTGCATCGTGTTACACTTGTTTAGCTAGAGCAACACATTTTTATGGCTAAGGTAACACCAAGAATACAACGTTGTAGTAGGACCAAAATTTTATAGCTATCGCAACATTTTAGCTGGCAACACCTTGCAAATCTGTTGTAGAAGGCCATCTATGGCGTAGTGTTTCTACTTTCACAACATATATTTCTATCACTCTCATTCAAACCGAAAAAATAGAGTTCAAATCATTGCATCTTCCAAATCAATAGCGGATGAACCATCATCTCTAACCCATTTCACCGCTAATTTTAAATCATACTGTACATGATTGACTTTTGTCACTTCAAATGCCCGTGTTTAAGCTCTACAAAACTACAATGGTTTTTAATCTTCGATCCTTTTCGCATTGCGCCATCATATCTAGGTTTACCTTCATCATCAACCAACAATTCTCCATCATAGTAAAATATAGTTGGAACCGTTGACATTATCTGCAAAATCAATTGCAAGACTACATTCAAAATCTTGATTTTGTGACAAAATGCTGAACAAAAAATTTGTTGAATTAATACCTTATTTTCCCAAGAAGATTTTGTTTCTGTAGGCAATCTTCAAGCAAAAGCAGTCAAATCAATCTTCAAGCAAAAGCAAGCAAGAAAATCAATATAATAACATAACTAATATATTTCACCAACAGAATCAAGACTATAGTTCTACGTTACATTTAAACCCAAAATAACTTCGTTGTTTATCCAACTGATTAGCTAGCACACAATACGGGTTAACACAACAACAAACAATTTAGAAATTCATATTCAATATATTACAATTCAACAAAAACAAAAAATTGACAACGTTCTCCTAGGCCCAAACAACTACCAAAATATTGGCCTCTCACTGGTTTCCCTTAGTTCTTCATTCACCTTTTTGACACGCCTGATTTCGGCTTGCAATTCATAGGCATACTCGAGTCCCCTTTCGCACACTAGTTGATCAATCCATTTAAAATACTTACAACGATCAACTTCACGAGGATTCAGTCTGTGTTCGGTGTACGAACTACAACCGAAAAATCTTCGCCCGACATTCTTTTGCTTTCCGTAGACGACCACTACACACATATCTCCATAGTAACAATTTGGATATGGTCGTTGCCGCCGTGGCATGGATGGACCAATAGGATGTAGAGGCGTCAGCATATTTTCGTCAATGAGAATTTGATGACCGGTTCTTTCGCTAGAAACAACTTCGCGTAAACGAGCGTGTAAGGTTGATGGTCCAGAATGGAATTAACGCGGTATTGTTTCTAACTGTGCCTCCGGAACATGATCAACATCAACGCCAATATAACTTGAGCTTGCAACATCGATTTGCGCTTCAAGTACATCACAATGTTTCATCAACGTTTCATCGTCAATCTTCCAAACAATCATGTCTACCGTCAAAATAAACAATAAAACACTAGCATATCAATTAGGGTTTCCAATTTACAACTAGGTTTTCCTATTTCTTTAAGCATTATCTAATATTTCAATAGTAACAACACCATTACCTAGTACTTATTAACACTAACAACAATAACTATTAATTTTCAACAACAACAAAAATTAAAAATTTGAACAACATTTTGAACAACATAAACTATTACCTTTTTTTGAAAAAAATGAAGAAGAGTCTTCCATATAGAATTTAGCAACTATTTGGCTGAAAATGTAATTGAGAAGTTTGGATTTGGAGAAAAATGGGTTGTTGATGGAATTTGGGAGGATTTTACGAAGAAGGAAAGTTTTTGATAAAGTGAATATCAGATCTGTGTTTGCTGTAATTTTGATGTCCTAAATAATGCTTGCGCGTTTCATATTTGTGCAGGTATTATATATAAAGCTTGCGCAAATACAGACTGCGCTAGCTATATACAGAGTTTGCGCAAATACGGAATGCGCAAGCTTGTGTTAAAAAATAAAAAATAAAAGCTTGTGCAATCTATATTTGCGCAAGCTTATTTTAAAACAAGTCCATTTCTGCAATCAGTTTTCAGTGACGCCTATTCATAATTTATTTTTTTGATTTATTTTTTTGACATGCACTGTTTAAAATTTGTCCAATTTTGAACCATGCTTTTTATACATATTACCTTCAGGGGGTGACGATATTTAAAGTAGAAGTAATAATTTTCAAGGATCTATATGGAACTAGACATACCTCTTACCTAGCAACTCATCCTTTCAAGCAAATTCTACCGGTTCATGCTTGAATAATGGTCTCACTAGCTCCGATTTAGGAAAATTAATTGTTTTTCATCAGTCGATTATATTCAAAGTTTAATTATCGGTAAATCGCTTTTCAGCTCGATAGCCATATGCAACTCACATATCAAAAACTACTCCTGGAAAGCTCAAGGTATTAGCCAAAAACTGTTTTATTGCTTATTTCATAAACTTTTATCTCCATAGTCCATAGGCTCATGTCCTTCTTTCAGAACATTGCAACTGTTTGTACTTTGTTTGCTTATGAAAGACTATCTGTGCGCTTGTCAACATGCTTAGAATTTCTGTGCTATTTTTCACTGTTACAGGGGATTATTTAGGTCAAGGGTTTTACAAGCGTAGTAAAGAAACGGTTTGCTGGATATGATTGTGTTTTATTCAGTTTTCATGACCCTACCCTGTCTTGATTTGACCTCGAATAATCTTGAACCTTGAATCACTATAGTTCGAAACTCAATCAGACCTCAGTCATCTATGAACCCTGGTCGGACCTTTAGACCGCGGTTCAACCGTCTACCTGGTTGAACCATGATTCTTTTGTTTTTCCATACTTTCTCATCGTGTACTTATCTCTCATTTTCATCTTTTCCATTGCTATAAAGAAAACAAGTAAATATATATTCCAAAAATCATAATCGTTTCAAAATCTAAACCACAAACTCCACAACTTCGTTATTCACTGCTGCAAACTCCTCTAATATCACTACAAGATTCGTCAAATTTGTCGTCATTAAACTTCTATCGTTGTGCACTATTTTACTGTATAAACAGCTGTAGTTGTGCACTACAACAACACATAACTTCGGTTGCAGATCTTGAAGACTATTTATAGTTTGTGTACATAGCATTATTATTTCAATATTTTTGCATATAGTTTGTAGTTAAACGTGCAAATTTTTTGAAAAAAAAATCATGATTTCGACGGTTCGACCGGTTGAAGCAGCAAAACCTTAAAACTTCAGTCATAACTGTTCGAAACATGATACAGTCATGAAAACTATGGTTTTATTTTGCCCTAGATTAAAAAACTACTTTTTATAGTGCCCAGCTGCATGTACTAAAAAAACTACGTAATGCAATTTATATCAGCAAATTTTTTTTCCTCAAAATAACATCATGAAGAAAAAAATAAAACAGATGATGAAATCAACATCCTAATCATAAACATGAATTATCCTTAAAATCATACAGAAATAAAGCGAAATTACATTGAACAACCTAATCTGGGATGCTGTGAAAACAAAAATAATTAAATCATAAATATAATTTAAAAAAGCAATAGACATCATGCTTTATTTGCTTCTAAAAATCAGGAAAGCTGAACAAAGCAGCTTCTGTCACCACCAACTATCAAGCCAGAAGTGACCCCAACCTGAAGACCATCACAAAGAGCCTTCAAGCTATAGTGCCTAGACCTACCAAACCCATACTTAAAATTCACGTCCGACTTAACCCTAATATTAATGATCACACTCCCATCCGGAAACACAACCACGGGTTCTTGCAGAAACACCCCGTTCACATTCACATTTGCAGCAACTCTCCCAAACTCGCCCTTCGCCTGTCTAAAGGGCCGGATCGGACCACCTACCCCCAACTGATAATTCTTGTAGTACACAGCCGTTCTGAAGGCAGTGTAGGAAGCAGTCATCTTCTGGTCCTGGTTGATCACCTTCAGTTCCACCTGGAAGTTTCCGGAAACAGTAGGCTGGCCCTGGCCAATGCTCAGACCTGAAACCGTGGCGGAGGAGATGTAGATGATCGGAGGTTTTGGCTGGATTATGAAATATGCTATTACCAGGGCAGCTGCAGCGATGATGCATAGTCCTATTATGAAGCCACAAATAAAACGGCTGCAGCGGTTTGAGTCATTGTTGTAGTAACCATAGTTAGGTCCATAACTCATTCTTTCTTTCTTTTTGTTTGAACTTCAAAGATATTGTGAATGATGTATTTGATTGTTGTATTTAGTTTGTACGTTTTTATAGGGGATGGATGGTTAATCAAAAAGGAAAGTTCGTTCTTCCACAGTTAAATGCAATGCATATATTCTGTGTGTTTTTACATTAGTTTCATCCATCTTCTAGTAATGGATACATGTATTTATCTTGGAAAATTAAGTAAATTTCTAGTTGCGTAGTGAACGTATTAGGGTCCACACATGCGAAATTGCTTTGCAGCTAAGAATTGTTATTTTTAGTCTAATATCAAATTGAGAATTAATGATAATTTTTGGTTATATCTTTGTAAATTGTTATTGCTAGTGGAGTAAGATGAAATATTTTTTTGCTAATCCAAATTTATGTCAAAAAACAACTGTTCGAAAAAAGTTAATACATCTGGATATAAGTAAAAAAGTATTAGCTACACTTATCTCAATCAGTTTTGCGTATTTTTTCTGTAAGAAAGATACCAATACATGAACAAAATATTCATCTGGAACAAAGGAAGAACCATAGACATGCATGCACCAATAATTTTCGTCCATATAATTTCAGGGCGAAAATAATTTCTGTGCCTTTATTATAAATGATTTGTAGAGTGTGAGCTTAGCCCATTTTTGTATTGGTAACTTGGGCTGAATTTTGTATCATTTGTCATCAGTTAATAAAATATCCTTTGTTCCAAATAAAAAACTAAATAAATAAACAAAAGAAGTAATTTAAGTTCTATGCCTTCTTGGAAATAAACTTGATTTTGAGCTTTATTAACCTAGAGTTCTCTATATATAAACAATCTAGAACATTTGTTCAGATATTTATGAAAAACAAAATGTAGACAAGTTATTTTAGAATGGAGTTTGCTGGGTCAACTGGCTTCAGAGACCGGCTTTTTACACAAAAAAGACATGGGTCTGCATTCAAAAGTTTAATTTACGACTTGTCATTGGATTCGTTTCGTACTTCAATTCAAACGATTAAATCCCAGTTGAATTAGGATATTCATTTTAATGTATATACACATATGCTTATATGTATGTATGTATATATAAAGGATCCACAACTCTTTCATTCAACCCTCAAACGTAACCCTCTATTTTCAGCCACTCATTCCAATTTAAATAATGATATGGTAAGGTAAAAAGTATTATTATTTAAATCGAAACGAATGGCTATTTATGTAAATATATTCATATTTTAATGAATTATTTTAAACTATTAGATCAAATAAAACTCTGCCGTCTATTTATGACATGAATAAATAAATAGAGGTGGAATTACTCATTTTTTATACAAGAAAAAATACAGAAAATTATAACCAAAATTTGCAATAATAGATTAGTTCGTGCTTATAAGGAAATTCATTTTTCTCCCGCTACAAGGAGGAATAGTTATTTCGACGGCTAATAGCCGTCGACGACCATCGAAAGCTAACGAAAATAGCCGTCGAAATAACATCCGTCGACCAACTGCTCATCGATAAACTTTTCTATGGCTTCATTGGCAAGTTTTCGACAGTTTTCATCGGCTCTTCGACAACTTTCGTCCCCTCGTCATGTACATGTGGCTAGCAATGAGACTGTCACATTTAGCAAATTGGCCATCGAAAAACTGACACCTTTTTTTACCAATTCAGCTGCGATTCATGCCTCGAACAATGCCTATATATCAATATATGTATGCATACACACACATATATACACGTAGACATTTTTTATGTTAGACATTGTATATACGTAGGTAGACATTTGGTTGGTATTTTATGTTTCTGGGTGTTTATTTTATTTATGTTATGCATGTAGACATTTGTATTGGTTGGATATTTCTGATGTTGGATGATATGCTTTAGTGATAAATGTATCTTTATGATGTTGGATAATATTTGTGATATTAGTGTGTTGTATTAGTGTGATTATATATCAAATATATGAATTTGTGATTGAGGTGAGAAATAGAGTAGAAATGTTGTAAAAAAAATCGACAATGGCATGGTTAACATGTCGGTATGGCGTCTGAGAATCCAATTTTTGCATTTTAACTAGGCATCGTTATGTCGTCGGCAAGGTGTCGGTACAACGCCCAAAAATCCAATTTTAACATTTTTACAAAGCATTGCAATGGTGTCGGAAATTGAACGTCTGTACAACATCGGTAATAGGAGTCGTTACGGCGTCGATAATAGGTGTCAATGGAGCTTAGGTAAATACCCCACGGAAGATGTTAACATGACGTCGAAAATTATTTTCTAACTTCCCTTTTGCCGATGCCTTCTATGGCTTTGGTGTGGCATTAGAAATACGTTTATCGACGTTGCACCAACGTCTTTTTGACATCGATAAACAATGTTATTTTTTGTAACGTTTATTCGAATCTGCCGTAGATTGCATCAAAATAATGTAGGGTAAAGAAAAATTTCGATTTGAATTGATTGAAGTTAGGAAAAGAAGATTAGATTTTCAGGCTGTCGTTAGGGTTAGCCGCCATCATCAGAAATCCAAAAGTTGTGTAACCCTAGTAGGTGGAATATTTTATAAGATCAAGGATATACATTGAGTTAAAATGACCACTCAATAAAAGGACCCTATTATAAATGTATTTTTACAACAGTGACAAAATGCCTATAGCAATAAAGGTTTTTTACAACGTTTTTTGCAAGAAAGTTGTAGTAAACATATTTTCAACAACACTTTTTTTTGTCAGTTGTAATAGATGTCTATTTCAACCTTTTTCTTTCGCCGGTTGCAATAGATGTCAATTTTAAGAACTCTTTTTGTGCTAGTTGCAATAGATACCTATTACAATATTTTTAGTTTACTCATTGCAATAAATAATTAATAAGTAATAATTAATAATTACAACTAAATAATAATAATTAATGATTAATTAAAAATTAATAATTTAATAAATAATAATTAAAAATTAATATGTAATTATTAGTAACTACTATTAAATAATAACAATTAATAATTAATTTGGAATATGAAAATTCCTATTAATAATTAATTAATTACTAATTATTTATTTAATTAATTAAGTAATTAATTAATAATAACTACAAATAATAACAAATAATAATTAATTAAATAATAATAATTAAGTAATAATAATTATAAATTAATGTATAATAATTAATTTGAAATATGAAATAACTCATATTAATAAAATATAAAAATAATAATTAATAAATTAATAATCAATAAATAAATGATAATTAATATAATTACTATTAAATAGTAATTAATAATTAATAATAAATTTTTTATATGAATTAATTAATAATTTGTATTTGAAAGAAGTACTTGTATGGATTACTTAGTTGTTTGTTATTAATGATTGTTGATATAATTGTTTTTATTAAAAAATTCGACAACTCTTTTTTTGACAGTTGTAGTAGATGGCTATTACAACGTTTTTATTTTGCCAGTTGTAATAAATGACAATTTTCAACAACCCTTATTTTGTGCTGGTTGTAATAGATCCTATTACAACCTTTTTAGTTTATCTGTTGCAATAAATAATGAATAAGTAATAATTAATTATTACAATTAAATAATAATAATAATTAATGATTAATTAAAAAATCAATAATTAAATAAATAATTCTAAAATAATAATAATTAAAAAGTTATATATAGTTATTAATAACTACTAACAAATAATAATAATTAATAATTAATTTGAGATAAGAAATAATTCCTATCAGCAATTAATAATTAATGATTCATTAACTAATTAATAATAATTAATTAATTAACAACTAAAAA
Source organism: Allium fistulosum (assembly GCA_030737815.1). NCBI lineage: Eukaryota > Viridiplantae > Streptophyta > Magnoliopsida > Asparagales > Amaryllidaceae > Allium > Allium fistulosum. The sequence continues at coordinate 474,380,570 of CM060904.1, forward strand.
TAATAACAAATAATAATTACATAAATAATAGTTAAAATAATAATAATTAAATAATAATAATTAAGTAATAACAATTAAATAATACTGTATAAAATTAATAATTAAATTGAAATATGAAATAATTCATACTAATAAAAAACAGTAAATAAATGATAATTAATAATAAATTAATAATCAATAAATAAATGATAATTAATGAATAATTAATATTAAATAGTAATTAATAATTAATAATAAAAAAATTTGTATGAATTAATTTATAATTTGTCCTCGAAAGAGGTATTTTTATGAATTAGTTGTTTATTATTAATAATTGTTGATATTATTATTTTTAGTTTCTTTTAAGTATTTTTTAAATTTATATTAAATTAATATTTAAATTGTTATAAAATTATAAATCAATATTAAATATTAAACTCAATATTTAAAATAATATTAAATGATAAATGAATATTCTCATTATTTGGAAAAAATTAAGAAAAATACAATAAAAAATAGGACAGTTCAAAATGTTCAAAAATAGTATATCTCGTTTGAATTTGAAAATTAATAGTATTTAAAACAAAAGTTTAGTTCAAATGTATAATACTTCAAATTGTACCCTTCATATTCACTTAAAATTTTCACTTAATATGCTATTTTAAAACGTATAATACTTCAAATTGTATTCTAAACAAATTTTGGCTCCAACTTAATTTTGGCTCCAACCTCTAATATTTAATTACATATTTTTAGCTCCAACCTCTTTCAAAATGAAATAGTATTCCCTATTAATAAACTTAGACCTTCTCCTGCTTCTTCTTTATTTACGTGAGCTTTGTCTTTTGTAAATAAATTTATTTTCTTTCTCCTCTAAAAACTTCATGTCCAAGAAAAACTTTCCTCCTTAAAAAAAAGCCTAGTCCAAACCGTCAATCTGGAGAAGCTCGCCTAAAATGTCATGCATGCAAACAACTTCGAAGACATTAGGATGTTTGAGAAGCTCAAAACAACTAAGTTCTGCAAAAAATTCTTTGCTAGAAAACTCGAGTCTGTCATGCTTTGTCGATGATGATATGGAACTAGTCTCGTGGCTTACTAGAGTTATAAAATCTATATCCAGCTCAAAGTGATATCGCTTGCGTCTTGATTTGAAACGCTTCTCAAAATTGGTAGACATGATATGGGCTATGTCGCTTGAATCCCAAACCAGCTCCGAAGCTCGCTAGAAATGTCGCTTAAATCCCAAAATTGGCACCCGAGATCTAGAGAAGCTCGCCTGAAATGTCGTGAAGTTGTTTGCTGCACTACCTGCCTAAAGTTGTGCAGTTAATGTCCCGCTATTACCCCGCTATAACCCTGTTATATCTCATAGCGGATTTCTACCGCTACGATTTTTCCATATAGCCCCAAATATAGCATTTCCGCTTTATGCCCCGTTATTTTCGCTATATCCCGTTATTCCCGCTATATTCCGCTATTTCCACTATATCTTCTTTAAAAGAAATGAATTGAAAAATGTCATTTATACATTATAAGAATTATGAAATTAATTTATTTAATTAAAATTTTAATATATTTTCAAAAATGAAAATACTCTATTATTTTACTAAATTCAATTATGTTATATAAAAGTTTTACGTTTATTTACAGTATATTCGCACATGTTTTTATTCAATATTATTTATGTATTAATTATAATTCAATTAAATGTTAATTTTTCATTTAATTACCATTTATATATTTGTAAAAACATTAAGTACGAGTTTTATGTGCTATTTTAGAGTCATCCGCTATATCCCGCTATATCCTCGCTCTTCCCCGCTATGACTATTTGCACCTCCGCCGCATTGAATCTGCCGAGCGCTTTAACTACACAGGCCTAAAGTCTCAAACTTAGTTGACGTTTGAGATTGTTGAAATGTGGTGTAGAGATGGTGGATGGATTAATTGTTGCACGGAGACTGTTTGTTGTTTGGTTGTTGTTTGTATGAATGAGAAGGATATGTACTTAATGTTGATACTGAGTGGTGAAACTCGAGAAGGAAGGAAAACTGACTTTATCAGATGTAGATATTATGTTTGACAGGTATATATGCACGTCCAGATAGATCTGCATTTAATCACAATGTGCATGCATTTATATTTGTACCCCGGGAAGTAGATTTGACAGCAGCATTGTCAGAATAAACTGAACCTAACGCAGTGTCCGAGAAGACCGAGACAACTGAAGAACAGTCATAAAACCAATTTTTTATAATACTAAAGTTTTACCATTCATTTCTTTTGTTTTAGTTTATTTTTGAACTACTGAAAATGGAAATAATACCTGTGCTTCTACATGCGTATGCTCTATACTAATTTGAAATTTGAATGAAAATGTATTTGAATACATGATCATTTCATAGCATGGCTTCATTTCTTCTGTTAATAGCGAAAATTTAATGAATATTATTTTCACCGTATCTTTTTGGAATTTCGAAAATACCTTCATCCATGAACGAAATATCGCCATCAGTTTGCAACCTCCACCATCATTTCCTCTCTGACCATCCATCAATGGAATTTCACTATCAATTTTTCACCAACACTACCAACAAAACTGCTTAAAATAAAAGTGTCACGACTATCAAAGCTTTTGCACTTGTAACATCCACTCGTCCGATAATTTTTATTAAACTAAAAAATCTCTAGCTATTAGATGCTTGTAAGTGCAGTTTATACTTATTCATGGCACAACCTTAATCAACGCAATCACGAGTGGCAAGAGGAAAAAAAATGTATCATTAACATAATTAAATGCTCCAAAATTATCAAATCCAAGCAATCTGAGAGAAATGAAAATGATAAAATCATTGCACTTTCAATAACTGTGTGCCAGCATCTAACAATTTTATTCAATAACTTAATAAAAGTTACGCTAACAACATATTTTCTTTGAATTGATACAATTTGCACTAAAAATTGGATTGGCATCTAAATTCCATAAATAAATACAAAAATAACAACCAATTCTAGAAATCCTAGCAGTGACGATTCATCTTTTTGACCTATAGCATTTCAAATAATTTACAATAGAAATATTTACTGAATATATATATAAGTAAATTTAATGTCACTAATTGCTTCTGATTCTTGTTAGTAATAAAAACATAAAATTGGCCTTGGTATGAATAAGGTTAAAAAAGGCGAATACGTACCATAGATTCAAGGAAGAATAAGTTTTGAAAAGGAGAAAATTTAAGATAAGTGCTAGTCGATAGAAGATGCAAATGAAATAGCAGATTTAGGTGACAAAAATTAGCAACCTTCCAACTCTATAATATATAGCATAAAACCATATGGAAAAAATAAATTAATAAAGCAATGCACTGGACATAATTATTGAAAAATTTAGTTTTGGAAATAAAGGGATTGATGCATGTTATTAAATACAAATTGAAAAAACTTGCATAATAAGTTTGAATGTGCATTTGCTCCCCAATCGAGGAGATTTAATAGGTCTGATCATAATTAGGAATTAAGGATGCACTATGTTTTTGGAATAGTACAATGCACTTATATAAATAAGAAATTTCTCAGTGATGTTGTCACTGCTCTTTAGGTTCCTAGACCACACAGAACTGTATTAATTATCAGTTTTTCATCTCAACCGCAACATTCTAAAATAATGGACGATACTAACAATGTATTGTATAATTAAAGAGCACATGGAAAATAATTTCTACATTATTTGCTACCTTAGTTTTATTTTACTGGATACATAATGAAAGTAGATTCATTATTTAAGGTGTAGGGCTCTAGCTTCATTTACTGTAGACATCTCTAGTTAAACTAAAGTTGTATTACCTTCTGTCTTTCTTCATTTTCTCAAGCATATACCACAAATATATACACAACTAACAATACTCAAACAGAGAATCAGGACATCGTTGAAGGTGTGTGCATGCGTGGATTGTAGGATCGTTTTCACCCTAGAGGGGGGTGAATAAGGTGTACTAAAAATTAATGCGGAAATAAAAGTAATAACAGAAAGTAATGCAGTAGAGATCACACAATAATTTACCCAGCTTCGCAAAAACCTGCCTACGTGCTGCCCCTAAGGTTTCTACTAGAAATTAAGTAATCAGACGCTTACAAACACACATAAACTTGCGATACCCGCTACTTGATTAACCTAACTCTAAGCTCAAAACCCTGTTACAATTCAGCCACTGAGTTGCGAATTCTTGAACTACAAAACCGTAGTTCGTAAACAACTTAAACTAGAGTTTGACTTTAAATAAAAAACAAATACTAAAACGAATAAACCCTAATTAATTTTACAGCCCAAAAATAAAGACATATGCGGCCTACTTTAAAATATAACTTGTGAAAAAATAGACGTCTTCCTTTTCTTTTGTATACTATCTTCGGCCGCCTTGTTTCCTTGTGATTTTGGAATTAAGGTTTCTCAATTGAAGCCGCTGCCTTGAAGTAGAAGTTCAAATTATTTGCCTGATGCTTTCGTTCCTCAATTTGCCTTACTGCGGCTTCAATGTCGAGTTCGATTTTTGTTTGAATTGATACGTGTTTTCCCTTTTTCGAATTTTTGATTATGCTTGAACTCGATAATCTGCCAGTGATGATTTCGGGTTCAATTTATAGGGAACAAAACCCTATAATCACGTTCGTATATTTTGTTTTGACTGCTTCATTATTTCTCTCGGCCATTAGATTACTGCTTGAACGATGTGATGATTTTTGACTTGTTTATTTCATACGTGTTACTTCATGAATTTGAATTTTGCTCCATTTATTTCTCCTACGACCTGTTCATCATTAACTTCCATCTTGCATTTGAATTTCTAATATATTTTGACTTCGACTTGTTACCCTCTTGACTTATTGGCAATTTTCGAACTACTACTGACAATTGTTGAACACTTCAATAGTATTTTGATTAACCATGGCTTCAACAGATAATTTTCGATCTCCCATTACACTTTGAAACCGCTCCTTGACTTGTTCGAACTGCTACTGTTAATAACTGGACTAATATATGCATACATGTCTGAAATGATTTGGTTGGTATGTTATCATGTTGGTTTGTATGCATGTACATTTGTAGTCCGATTTGCTTGTGCACTTCATTTTTGATCATGTTCCACTGGCTTGTTGAGTCTGGTCTGTGGTTCATGTCTGTTCATGTTGCATTTGTCTGGTGAACTGTTATTGCATTGCTTCGAGTCATACTTGCTGTTTGTTATACATATTGAATGCTTTGCATTTGTGTCTTGTCTTGTGTACTTCATTCTATCTGGTGTAGTTGCATGTTTGCTTCGAGTTACCTGTGCAGTTTCTTTGAGTCATTTCATTTGCTGGTCTGTGTTAGCCTTTCTGTATTCATACCTCTGTTCTGATTTGAGGTGACCATTGCATTGAATTTGAGTTCATGCTTGAATTGCATATGTAGAAATGGTGGTCTTTCTGTTGCACTTGATTCTGGTTCATGTATGTATGATGTTGCTTTATGTGTGGTTCCACTTGAGTTTGTTGGTCTTCACACTTTATTCATATGCACATGAACTTGGTTGATTTGAGTCTGGTGCACTTTGAATGCTGGTCATCTTCATTTGGATACATACATACATACATTTATGTATGTATATATGTGTGTGTTCATGTAATCTGGTTTCATGTGGAGTTGTTGTTACCATGGTCTTGTTCACTGCCCTGGTCTGGTTGAGTATTATGTTGCATTGCTTTGAGTCATTTCATTTACTCGGTCTCATGTCTTTGCTTTGAATTGAATTTTCTGTTGCATGTCTTCATGTTCTACATTTTGTGTTGAGGCTGTTTTGTTGTTATTTGCATTTGCACTTGAGTTGAATCCGGTCTTGGTTCGGGTTTGACCTTATGCTCACATGTCCCTTCAGTTTTAACAAGCAAGTGTATATCGGTGTGCACGGCCTTGTAAATTATACAGTGATACACTATGCATGTCACAAGTTGTTCGTGTAAGATGAATTAGAAAATAAATGATGACGAAAAACCCAAATAACTGAGGCAAATAATATTTTCAAAAAAACACACACTTTATTGTGCACTGCAAAATAATTTATTTTTCAATTTTACTGCATAAGTGTTTATTTTGCAGATAGTTCTGAAGCTGGATACAGTCTGGAACAGAGTTGAAGATCAAATACGGGTGAGAGTGAATATGTAGTGAGGTGTAATATGCAACTTGAATATTGTGTTGTGATTGAAATTGTGTAAACGTAGTGAGAGCTCAAATCTGTACTATTTGAATTTGTAATAAAATATTTGTTTGAATATGAATTCTGAGTTATTTATTTTATTCAACAAATATTTATTTAATTATGTGGACAAATAAAATAGTACAATAACAAATAAATTTAAACGAATATATATATATATATATATGTTTATTATCATCAAACAAAAATCATATACTAGCATATTCTACAATCTCCCCTTTTTGATGATAACAAACATATATTAAGTTTTTGACTTTATTAAATGTATTTTGTCTTGATGAATTCAATTAGCTCCCCCTATTTGAATGCTCCCCTTACAATAAAGCTCCCCCTTCACATATGCATGCAAATAAAAAAATATGCAAATAAAAAATAAAAAATAAAAAATTTGAACTTATTTTCCAAAATCTTAACTTCTCTCTCCCCCTTTTATTATCAGCAAAAGAGTAATAGTGTTAGAAAAGAGTGTTAAAGTGGTGAACATTAATACAACATTAATACCTAATCGAGTATAAATATTAAATTTCAAGAAAAATCAAACAAAAATCATAGTTACCCTGTTAGGCGCATATTCCACTTTAGAGTGATAGGGGTGATGTCGGCATAAAAAACCATATAGTCGTGTCCATTTGTAGTATATTTATGACAGAAATTTGAATACTTACTAACCATGCATAACCGTTAGGACTTTTAAATGAGATTAGTAGTATTCCTAATTTTTATTAAAAAATGAATCCCAAGTATCTTCTGACCACACATAACCGTGAGGACTTTTAAATGGGGTTAGAATCAACTCGCCTATTTAATAATCAATTTTGATATGTGTTCCATACATGCATAACCGTGAGGACTTTTAAATGAGCATGAAAGCACATAATCAAAGATTCCAATTAGTTCACCCATACATAACCATGAGGACTTTTAAATGAGAGTGAATACTTTTGGATGATTTTATTGCTAATTAATTAAAAATGAATAATTTCCTGTTTAAATACCACATTTTGACATATTATATTAGATTTTGATGAGTGATTGTCGTAGAAATATGATAGGAATAGAGATAGTCATGGAATTTTTACCAACCAAAGTTATTACAAATTTTGTTTAAATTTTTAAAGAAATTTACTACATATACCGTCTCAAGTCATAATGTATGATCAAGATCAACACTCATCACTTTTTCAGTTACTATTTATCCTTTTAATATCAGTAGGAAGTCGGACTAGTTAACATAGGCATTTAAGATCAAATCCAAAAAGAATATAAAATCAAATTTCTAAAATGCCTAAACTGAGACGAAGTCGACAAAAACTATTTTCTGGAAGGGGTTTTGTAAAAATGTCTGCCAATTAAAAATTAGTTGAAATGAAATTTTTGCAGATATTTTCTTTGGAAATGTGATGCAACTAATGAATGCCCCAACATAAATCGCGCTCCACTAGTACTTTTTCTACCAACTAAACTACCAACATAATCTACATCTGAATACCCCTTTAACTCAAAGTTATAAGTTGGATACCATAGACCAAATTGTGGGGTGTGCAATAGATACCTTTCCCCTTACCTGAAAATAATGTTTCTTTTGATGATTGGTCAACAATTTTGCACAAATCAGAATCAAAAATAATATTCATTCCCTTATCACAAAACTGGCTGATTGAAACTAGATTATGGTGCAGATTTTCAACATATAATACATCGTTTAAGGTAAATGTATCGTTACCTACTTTACCTTTACCGATAATTTTATATTTATCATTGTTACCCATTGTAACTCTGCCACCTTTGTATTTCTCTAGGCTAAGAAACTTTAATTTGTCGGCCATCAGTGTCTAGAACAGCTAGAATCCAGGTACCACTCTTACTGTTCCTTAGCCTGCCCACACACCTACACGAGGACATATTTTTGTAACCTATTTGTTTTTATAGGTCCATGATCGTAAGTGATAGAAAACATTGAAAAACAAGTAGAACCAAGACATTCTATTTTTGTTCCTTTTGGCACCCAGATTTGTTTGACTTTAAGAGATTTTACATTCGTGCCTTTAGGAACCCAAATTGATATGGTTTTCGCGTGTTTAGGTCTATACAAACAATTGCTTTGATTGTGTTCAATTTTTCCACAAATCGTTCACTTGGAGTTGACATGATTAGTTTCACTTATACCCCTTTTAGATTGAGTATACCCAAGTCCTTGTCTAACAGTATTAACAGTTTGTTTCCCTAATAGCATATTTAGTGATCTTTCTCCATTGGAGAATTTTCCTAAGGTTGTAGACAATTGTTGGACTTGTGACTTGAGAGATTCATTTTCATTTAATAATAGAGTTTACTTTTTAATAGAATTTTCTCTCCTAGTGTTTTCACTTTCTTTCAAAATCAGAATTTCATTTTCAAGTGATTTGATTTTAGTTTCTGATTTTTTTATTTCCTCTACAAATGATGGACACTTAGGGCACTTATTTCTATAGTTTTGAACCATTTGATTAAGCTGCATATTTAGTTCTATCAAACTATCCTTTTGTGATTCTATTTTAGCGTACTTCTCCCTAAGTCTTTCAAAACAGCCATTTACTTCATGAAATTATATAAGTAATTGCGAATGAGTAAATTTTGATACCTCGCTTGGCTCGTCATCATCGCCGTCACTTGTTTCGCCTCGAAGACACATATTTGTTCTTTCGGTCTCACTGCCAGTGCTTTTTCATCTTTATCACTTTTATCCTAAGTTGCTGCAAAACTTCTCCTTTTTGGTTTCTTTCCTTTGCTGAATTGATTTTGAGGACAAGTTGGCTTGATATGACCAGATTTATTGCACTTGTGATAAATGATCTCCTGCTCTTCTGAGTTGTCTAGAATTTGATGATTCTGCTCTTCAGTTGTTGATTTAGGGCAGGATTTCCATATTTACGGTTCCACTTTTTTAATCTCTTTATTATCAGTGCCAGTTCAGCTGCTCCTTCATCATTACCATCATCATCTTCACTTTCAGTTGTTCCTTTGGGAGCTATAGATTTCTTTCGCATATCTCCTCCTTCACGTTCTTCCTTGAATTTGATTTCTAGCTCATAAGTGGTAAGATTTCCGATGAGTTCTTCGACTTTAACCTATTTCAGATCCTTTGGTTCTGGAATGGCAGTCTCTTTTGCTTTAAAATTTCGTGGAAGAATTATGAGGATTTTTTGGACAATTTCCAGCTCTGTGTATGGTCTTTCTAGAGATTTTGATTTGTATACGAGATTAGAAAGTCATCCATACATTTCTTTGACACTTTCATCCTTTGCCATTGTGAAGTTCTCGTAGTCGCTACTAAGCATGGCAAGGCGTGATTCTTTAACCTGGGAGGTTCCTTCATGAGTCACTTCAAGCATGTGCCAAATTTCCTGCGCAGTTAGACAATGTGAGACACGATTAAATTCAATTTGATCTAATGAACAAATAATAGAATTCATAGCTTTAGCATTAACATTTTGCAATCTATTTTCAAGATTTGTCCATTGATCCATATGTTTTTCAACTTCTTGATTATCTACCATTATTGTTGGTGTCCTATATCCCATTTCAACAATATTCCATGCATCTATGATTTTCAGAAAAATTTTCATTCTATTTTTCCAATAATCATATTCACTGTTAAACATGTGTGGTCTAACTATGGACCAGCCTTCAGCAAAAGCATTATTTAAAGAAGCCATTGAAAAAAAATCAAATTATTAACAGAAAAAAAATGGTTTTGTTCCTAGCTCTGATACCACTTGTAGGATCATTTTCACCCTATAGGGGGTGAATAGGGTGTACTGAAAATTAATCTGGAAATAAAAGTAATAACATAAAGTAATGTAGTAGAGATCACACACAAATTTACCCAGCTTCGGCAAAAACCTGCCTACGTGCCGCCCCCAAGGTTTTCTACTAGAAATTAAGTAATCAAACGCTTACAAACACACGTAAACTTGCGATACCCGCTACTTGATTAACCTAAATCTAAGCTCAAAACCCTGCCACAACTCAGCTACTGGGTTGTGAATTCTTGAACTACAAAACCGTAGTTCGTAAACAACTTAAACAAGAGTTTGACTTTAAATAAAAAAACAAATACTAAAACAAATAAACCCTAATTAATTTTAGCGCCCAAAAATAAAGACATATGCGACCCACTTTAAAATATAAGTTGAGAAAAAATAGACGTCTCCATTTTCTTTTGTATACTTTCTTCGACCGCCTTGTTTCCTTGTGATTCTGGAATTAGGGTTTCTCAATTGAAGCCGCTGCCTTGAAGTAGAAGTTCAAATTGTTTGCCTGATGCTTTCGTTCCTCAATTCGCCTTGCTGCGGCTTCAATGTCGAGTTTGATTTTTTCTCTGAATTGGTACATGTTTTCCCCTTTTCGAATTTTCGATTAAGCTTGAACTCGATAATCTGCCAGTGATGATTTTGGGTTCAATTATAGGGAACAAAACCCTATAATCACGTTCGTATACTTTGTTTTGACTTCTTTAATTATTTCGCTCGGCCATTAGATTATTGCTTGAACGATGTGATGATTTTTGACTTGTTCATTTCATACGTGTTACTCTATAAAATTTAATTTTGCTCCAATTATTTCTCCTACGACTTGTTCATCATTCGCTTCCATCTTGCATTTGAATTTCAGATATATTTTGACTTTGACTTGTTACCCTCTTGACTTGCTGGCAATTTTCGAACTGCTACCGACAATTGTTGGACACTTCAATAGTATTTTGATTAACCACAGCTTCAACTGATAATTTTCGATCTCCCATTACACTTTGAAACCTCTCCTTGACTTGTTCGAACTGCTACTGTTAATAACTGGACTAATATATGTGTATGCATATATATATATATATCTGTGTGTGTGTGTGTGCGCGCGCGCATATATGCATACATGCTCCAATGCATACATGTATGAAATGATTTGGTTGGTATGTTATTATGTTGGTTTGTATGCATGTACATTTGCAGTCTGATTTGCTTGTGTACTTCATTTTAGATCATGTTCCACTGGCTTGTTGAGTCTGGTCTGTGGTTCATGTCTGTTCATGTTGCATTTGTCTGGTGAACTGTTATTGCATTGCTTCGAGTCATACTTGCTGTTTGTTATACATATTGAATGCTTTGCATTTGTGTCTTGTCTTGTGTACTTCATTCTATCTGGTGTAGTTGCATGTTTGCTTCGAGTTACCTGTGCAGTTTCTTCGAGTCATTTCATTTGCTGGTATGTGTTAGTCTTTCTGTGTTCATACCTCTGTTCTGATTTGAAGTGACCATTGCATTGAATTTGAGCTCATGCTTGAATTACATATGTGGAAATGATGGTCTTCATGTTGCACTTGGTTCTGGTTCATGTCTGTATGTTGTTGCTTTATGTGTGGTTCCACTTGAGTTTGTTGGTCTTCACACTTTATTCATATGCACATGAACTTGGTTGATTTGAGTCTGGTGCACTTTGAATGCTGGTCATCTCCATTTAGATACATACATACATTTATGTATGTATATATGTGTGTGTTCATGTAATCTGGTTTCATGTGGAGCTGCTGTTGTCATGGTCTTGTTCACTGCCCTGGTCTGGTTGAGTATTATATTGCATTGATTCGAGTCATTTCATTTACCTGGTCTCATGTCTTTGCTTTGAGTTGAATTCTCTGTTGCATGTCTTCATGTGCTACATTTTGTATTGAGGCTGTTTTGTTGTTATTTGCATTTGCACTTGAGTTGAATCTAGCCTTGGCTCGAATTTGACCTTGTGCTCACCTGTCCCTACAGTTTTAACAAGCAAGTGTATATCGGTGTGCACGGTCTTGTGACATGTACAGTGATACACTGTGTATGACACAAATTGTTTGTGTAAGATGAATTAAAAAATAAATGATGACGAACAACCCAAATAACTGTGGAAAATAATATTTTCAAAAAAATACACACTTTATTTTGCACTGCAAAATAATTTCTTTTTCAATTTTACTGCGTCAGTGTTTATTTTGCAGATAGTTCAGATGCTAGATACAGTCCGAAATAGAGTTGAAGATCAAACGAGTGAGAGTTAATATGTAGTGAGGTGTAATATGTAACTTGAATATTGTGTTGTAATAGAAATTGTGTAAATGTAGTGAGAGCTCAAATCTGTACTATTTGAATTTGTAACAAAATATTTGTTTAAATAAATATTTATTTAAATATGAATTCTGAGTTATTTATTTTATTCAACAAATATTTATTTAATTATGTGGAAAAATAAAATAGTAAAATAACAAATACATTGAAACGAATATATATATATATGTTTATTATCATCAAACAAAAATCATATACTAGCATATTCTACATGAATTTGCTAGGTAGGCTGGTCCACATCTAGTTAGGCAACTCGATGGTCAACCAGTGATGTCCGCTGCTGTAGGGCATGATTGGGATTGAGGCTGCTATTTGTTTCTGCACCACCGTTAAACTCAAGTTACTCAATTTGAACAACTATTTACCCCCTCACTCTTCAACTTCTACTTACCTATAGGGTCAATTCTCCACCTAGCTACACTTGCACTCTTTGATTTTAATTTACTTCCATTTGCATGTGAGTGATGCTTCTTCCATTCATAGCTTTATTATAATGTTTTGTCCATGGAAGCTAACTTCATATGTTACTGTATGATTTTCATGTGAATGATCGGTGAAGAGACAGTAAAGGGTGTCAAACTCACTATCGGCATACTACTATGCTTTTTTATCGTAGTATTTTAAATTTAATTTATGTTATTATCTTTATTATTATTTTAGGTGAAATACTAATTTTGAGCTATATTTTAATATATTTCTATTTTTACAAAACTATGAACGCAAAACTTATGCCTTGCATTTTTTTGTCGATAACGATCTTTCACTTGCACCGGTCAAAGTATAATAAATTATATCATTAAAACTATAATAAAACATAAAACTTTAAACATTGGGTGTCTAAAGGGTCCATCCTTTCTTTTGTGAATCTTATATTTAAATAGGACCACTCTATAGTTCTCCACAATGTGGGATCATTCAATAAGAGGGGTATTCTATACTCTTTTCATTATTTTAACAATTCATTTTAAAATCAAATTTTCCAACAACGTTAAAATAAACAACTGTAAAGGTTTGCAGGAGATGTGTTTAATTGAAAGCAGCACCAAACTTTGATAGTTTAGTGCATTTTTCTTTTACACTGATAGTTACAAACTAAGCACTTGAATATAGATTGTTCAAATACAGTTCAATAAACTTAGTTGAAAACATAGGTAGAAATAATTTAATATATGTATAAAATGAAACGTAAACAGGTAGGTGAAAGTTATACGGAGAGCTTTAATGAGCCGTGAGCCTAGCCGTTTGAATTCCTGAAGCTTACTACATATGTCCCTCATCATGATTCTTGATGGTGGTTTATCACCATAGTTGAACGGTCATGCTACACTTTCTATACATTGCTTCATATTGTACGAACATTATAAAATGGCATTGCACTGTCAAATAGACACCCCTCACACCTTCAGTCCAATGACCATATACTGACTGATACTTTGGTCAATCCCCAAGTAGAATAAATTGTTTCGCAACGGCGCACCTTTAAAATACTCAATGATCACTCTGTCCAATTTTCAATGATCACTCATTCCCGATGTTTCGGTGGACCAATTTAATCTTCGTCACTCACTTATTCCTTAGCCAAAAATACATAAATAAAGAGCACAAAAACATGGATGCAAAGTATAAAACTTGTTGAATGCCAATACTTACAAACATATCATACAACTAATTTAAGGGGAACATAAAATTTATTCAACACAATTATTTATATTATGTATATTTTCACAAAGCCATAACATCGTTTAAGATAAACATTATCAAGCTGCACCTTGTAATTTACTGAAATATAAGTGGAAATAATGCATGACGCACATATGATCATGAAAATTGTTCATCTATCAAATCCAACTATGACAAAGGATGAATTCATCAGTTTTTATGATTCTATAAATTTATATTTAAAACACAAATTTTAAAGCCAACAGTTTAAGGGCAATTGTCGGTGTTTTATGATAGTTTTGTGATTTACAAATATAATAGAGTCGAATATTATGGAAACATCAGTAGAGATGATTATTAAAAAAATACCTTGCAGTGCATATTAATGCAGACATCAGTAATAAAGCTAACATATACCAGAATTGACATTGCTTACAACTACAACTGGTTTTCAATTTGATTTTGCTGTCTCGCGGTTAAGGAAGATCGACGTTGAGGGAGGTTGTCGTCGAAGCTACGTTAATGGTGAGATTTAATTTGGGGATTAATAGAAGCGAGAATTTTGTAGACGAATTTGGGAGGAAGTAAATTAGGTTGAAGGGCCGGAGAGGGAGAATGAGAGGAATGGATGTGGTGAGAAGAAGCGCAGGTGTGTGAACCGGGGACGGTGGGAATAAGGGTATTTTTGGAAATTCAAAACGACATCGAGTAAATCTATTCAATGAATTCTCCTTATTAGTAGTAAAGATGTATTGTTGTATATACATTTAGATAGGGCTGCTTCTCAACTTTCACGTTCAGGTCCACTTCACTTGATCCCATTATCAACTGCTTGGATCAACAATCGTCGATTTTACAGTTTCGTCGGGTCCAGGCAAGTCTACCGGGTTGAACTTTGCTGATTGTTTTTGTACTGGGAATAGTTTTGTTGTACTAGATGATTTTGTGGATGATGTAGTTGTGAAAAATAGAGCTAGGAGAGGGTAAATTCAGTAGCTAGTCAATTGGTAGTAGTAGAATCGGGTAGGGAGTTTGTGTCGCATGGGAAACACTTGGTTCCAGGCTTGAATGATGTTGTCGATAAAGGTACGATTATAGGTGACTGCTTGTGTAGTGAAGTTACGATTGATGTGGAGGTCGGGTTCCAGTAGAGAATAGTGGGGCAGTGAATTATAACTAGGGTCATAAGCTAGTTGCTACAGGTGGGAAGATGAAATGTTTAAGGTGATAGCAAATTAGGAAGAGGAGATCGAATTGTGTGGTTTGATGGGAGGTGGTTCAACCAAAGGCCGAATTGTGAGGTTTAATGGTAACTGAGCATGAACCAGAGATTCAAAAATCAAAAGGGACTGCATCTTGAAAGTCATTATGTATATGCACTATTTACTTATTACACCAGTATAAATTGTCTAATCGCCAAATGTATTAAATGTATATAGGAATTTTGGGTTGTTGGTTTGGAATGAATATAATTTTTTTTCCATGATGTTGTTAAATGTATATGCTTCATTAGTGAATTGTATTTTTATTCAAATTTGTATTTATTTTGCAAAGGGCGAAAACAATTATAGTTATGGAATACTATGACGGTCGATGTTAGTTGTAATATTAGTTACTACAACTGTCATTAATATTTGCAATATCATGCTTTTCAGAGAGATGTTACAAATTTACAACTGACAATTGCAGTTGTAAAAGACCATATTACAACGGGTTCAAACAGGCGTAAAAGAGATTTACTACAATGGAACTTTACAACGGTCAACGCCAGTTGCAAAATCTCATCAGTCTATTACAACTTCACATATTATAACGGTTGCAACCTCGTTGTTAAACACCTATTACAACTGGCATTGCCAGTTGTAAAATGGTTATTTTGTTGTAGTGGACACAGTAGACTATATTTTAGCTATTCAATAATAATGATTTTGTATGGTTAGATTACAAGAATTCATTACGTAAAAAAGACTACCAGTTCAAACTGATCTTTTTCGATAAGTTAACAATAAAATCCTACTAAAAATGACTAGTTTGATCTGTTAGTCTCATTTTTCCTATTTACAAAATCCAAACATACAAATTCTTTAATATTATATGAAAAGCTTAAAATAAATATATGATATTGAATATTATTATAAATAAATAATATAAAATTTATAACAATTATTATTTAAATAGATTCATACATAATATAAAAAATTAATAACAACGATTATTTAAGAAAATTCAAAAAATATAGAGTGTAAAAAAAGAAAATAATGTTTAACAATAATTTCATGTTAATTTCGTACGACTCAGCCATGATATATGGACGTCCCATTGACGATTTTATTTCAATTTCTTTTTTTAACTTCTATACTATTTAAATTAGTATATTTAGTCATTATGGAAAGTGTATATTTCAGTTAAAGTATATAAACTAGTATATAATATATATATCGTATAATTTGCAGTATATAAATTTAAATTTTATTTGTTTATAGTTATAGCATATCATTTTATTTGTACATAGCTTACCATTTGCTATATTCTCACATTAACTTTTTTACAATAAATAAATATTATTTCAATTTAAAAATAGCCTGTAATTTGTTTTTTTTTAACAGAAAGATATATATATATATAAATAGCAAAAAGGAGGAGAAAGCCTTCCTCCAGAGGCTCACACGTAAAGGCAAAGCATATGGAGAATATATACCTCCCAAGAAACTGACTGCAAAAAGAAAGAAAAAGCAAGCAATAAAAACAACCCATAGACTCAAAGTAGCCAGGATGAAACAGACAAAAAGGCCAAAGAAGCAGAAACAACCCATAGACCCTCTCTCCCGCCACAACCAAAAGGTGTAGGCCAGTCCACCCAATACGCCACCAACAAACATCATGCCAAAAGAAAACAGACAGAAGCAGCAAAACCAATCTGAGCAGCACACACACCGAGTAAACAACACAACCTCCATGGAAAGAAAGTGGACATCCCGGTATGATCCAAGGAAGCCGCCAATCTGCCAGCACCATCGAGCTCCGGCAAGGCCACCGCCCAATGGTGGAGACAGAAAATAGTATAGGAGATCACCAGAGAGGAAGCAAGAGCCCTGAATCACAAAACGAAAGGATCGACTGCTGAGAAGGCGGGAGAAAACCCAAACGCGCAGTCTAATATGACAGCAGAAATCGCCAGCTAATCCATCCAAAGCGAAAACCGGTCCATGGAAATACCATAGCCACTTGAAACAAAAACTAGCAACCAAATTAAAATTAAAAGGGGGAGGGGAGGGAGCGGTGGGAGAAGAACACCACCCGATCGCAGAGGCTCAACCAACGCCCAGTCTAGCGGCAGTTGGAGAATAGGAAATCGAAAGAAGTCCCACTAGCTGCCCAGAACGGTGGCTCATGGGTCCCCTGAAAGGTCTACCGCGGAAAGCCAGGAAGACGTCATTCCTCACTCGATGGATAATGGACGGCGGATCCATAGAGGTGCTCTCGAAAGTAGCCTTATTCCGCGCACACCAAACGTGCCAGCAGATGAGACACGGAATCAAACGGAACACGATAGACCGAAGCGATTTTCCAGAACTCCCAGCCCACCAGGAATTCAGAAGTTCAAGAGGAGATCTCGCAGTACTTCGAACACCGACTAGGTTTCCGAAGTAATTCCAGCAAGCTCTGGCCGAGAAACCACCGAAAACAAATGGTTCAAGGATTCTGTTTCCCCGTTTCCGCAGCATCTACAATGGGATACAGATGGGATGCCGATCTTTTGTAGGTTCTCGTCCAGTGGCAACCCATCATGTAGCATACGCCACATCAAAAGAGAGACCTTGGGGGGAATGCGAGAATCCCAAATGAACGAAAATTCAGGGCGAATGGGGAAAGGAATTCTGAAAGAGGACCAGGCTTTCAGAATGGAAAACGAAGCGCCATCCCACCTTGTCAAACCGCCGTGAGAGTCGGATAAATGCTTCACTGAATGCATGTGCTTCCAGGTCTCGCTAGCAAAGGATGGAGTGCCCGTAAAATTCGAGCCTGCAAGTCTGTGGTACTTAGCACGGAGGAACGACGCCCATAAGGAGTGGTTGGCGCCGAACCTGTACCACAACTTACAAGCAAAGGCCGCACAAAGGTCTTTGGGGTTACGAAGACCCAACCCACCTTCATTTTTGGGGCGACAAATCACGTCCCACGACGGCCGTTGTCCTTGTTTCCCCAGAAGAAAGACGAAGCCAAAGACCGATAAGATCGGAAAAAGGAGGAGGTAGGGGTCATAGTCGCCAAAATATGAGTTCCCATTGAATCTAAAACTGACTTGATTAGAACAAGTCTGCCGGCATGGGAAAGAATAGTTGAATTCCAGCGTAAAATCTTCCCCCTCACTTTGTCTGTCAAGGGGTCGAAAAGCGCGTTGAGCTTTCTGCCCCGGTATAGGACAATACCAAGGTAAGGAAGGGGAAGGGATGTTTCCTTGAAACCGGAGATAGTCTCGATCCAGGAAGCACGGGAGTGAGACATGTCCTTCGAATGGACGAAGCAACATTTGGAAGGGTTAACGAGTTGGCCCGAAGACCTCTCGTATTGATGGATAAAGCTAAGAAGCCGCCGAACAGAGGAACGGCTGCCATTAGAGAAAATGACAATGTCATCTGCAAAGGATAAGGAGGAAATAAGGGGGCAACCCCTCGGAATCCTGAAGCGTTGGATTTGACCGTAGATGGTTAAGGATTGGAGACCGCTAATAAAAGCCTCTGCCGCGATCACAAAAAGAGAAGGCGAGAGCGGGTCACCTTGACGTAAGCCCCTCCCAGCTTTGAAGTACCCATGGGCTGAACCGTTAATGAGGACAGAGAACCAGCAGTTGGAGATGAGCCTCCAAACCAAGTCAATCAGGGCCTCCGAAAAACCGAAGGTCCTTAAAACCTTGATGACGAATAACCAGGACATGCGATCGTAGGCCTTTGCCATGTCCAGTTTAAAGACAACATTAGATCCCCAAACTTTCCGATCAATTTGGGAGATCAGTTCCTGGGCGAGAAGGACGTTATCAGAGATAAGACGCCCCTTGACAAACCCTGCTTGAGACGGAGAAATGATACGCTCAAGGAAAGGAGCCAAACGAGTGGCCAGGATTTTAGAAATAACCTTATTTGAAAAGTTGCAAAGGCTTATAGGCCGGAAATCCGCACAAGTCCTAGGGTTCTCGCACTTAGGAATGAGAATCAGGTTGGTGGAAGTCCATCCAGCTGGAAGAGTTCCCCCAGAGAAGAAGGATTGAATGGAAAGACAAAAATCAGCCTGGATAATAGGCCAGGAACACCTATAAAAGACACCATTGAAGCCATCAGGGCCACTGGCACTATCCTTGCTAAGTGCGAAGACACAAGCACGGATCTCCTCCGTGGACGGGAGATCCGCGGTCATGGCACCTTCCGAAGGGAGGACCACCGGAGGAATGAAAGCTAAAAGGGCCGGATCTGAAACTGAAACAGATGGAGAGCCCAGAAAGGATTAGAAGTGGGAAAGAATGATATCTTTGACTTCCTCAGGCGAAGAAGCCGAAGAGAGATCAGGCCTCAAAATCTCTCGAATCGAGAGAAGGTTATTTTTCTTCCGAATAGAAGAGTGGAAGAATTTGGAGTTTGCATCTCTGACGACTACCCACTTGATCCTCGCCTTTTGACGGAGGTAGTCATTCTCGACACGAAGTTCCGAAGAGAAGGAAGATTGGGCAAGGGCCCACGCCTCCTTGTTGGCAGCGATCGGATCCTCGTCTAACAAGGATTCGGCTACGATAAGCGACTCTTCGGCCATACGAACACGATCGAAGATGTTCTTGAAAACCTGAACGTTCCACACCTTAAGGCAAGCCTTGAGACGCGAGAGCTTACGCCCAAAAGCAGCACAGGGGGAGGCAAAAATAGGATCGCTCCAAGAGTTAGCTACCACCTGAAGGAAAGAGTGGTGGGATTTCCACATGCTCTGAAACCGAAAGGAAGAGGGCCCCGAGAGCGATAGAGGAGAGCATCGGACAATCATAGGGGCATGGGCCGAGAAGGACCGATGGAGATGAGCGATTGAGAAGGAGAATGGAAGACGAAACCATTCCTCCGAACCGAACACACGGTCAAGTCTAGAGAGGATTCGATTCGGGCCCTCTTGGTTGTTAGACCAGGTGAAAGAAGAGCCGACAAAGGGGAGCTCCGAGAGGCCAGAGGAGGCAATGAACGAGTTGAAATCCACCATCGCCCCTCGGTTGATGACCGCTCCTCCCCGTTTTTCCGCTTGGCAAGCGACGATATTGAAATCGCCACCTAACACTGAAGAAGAGATGCCCAGTGAATCAAGAGCAAGTATGTCAGACCAAAGAGCTAATCTCTCCGAACGATCACATTTGGCGTAGACTGCGGAGAAAAGAAAAGGAGCAACAATGGACGGAGACGTGCACGCCACCGAAAAGAGTTGAGGGGAATCGAAAGCAGGTCGAACCGCAAGAGATTTGGACCATAAAATCCAAATCTTACCCGAGACATTAGCTGAGCCACCGCCAAATCCTAAGGATAAGACGATCTTGGAAATACCTGCCGAGTCAATAAGGGGTTCCAGGAGAGCGACCAATCCAATAGAGTGTTTCCTGACAATGCGTTTTAGCCTGGCCAAAGACGCATCATTACCAATACCACGGACATTCCAGAAGAGAAAGTTCGCCATGAAAAGAGAAAGGATGAAGACGAGGAGAAAGAAACGAAAACAAGACACCTCCCATAGGAAGCAAGAAAAAGCACAAACTCAAACCAGATACAGCGAAAAACGAGCAGATCGATCGATCCGCTCGGACGCCGCTATAGAGCGTGTGCGAATGGTGCGAGGGGTAGAAGGAACTCTCCGATGTCTGCGCCGCGTCGAGCGAATGGGAGGGTCGGACGGCTCAGAAGACACCTCAACCCCGGTCCCTACCAAAGGCGATAAGGAGGAACTAACCAACGAAGACGAAGGAGAGGAGTTCCTAGCTAAACAATCTAGACGCTCATTAAGGAGCGCAATCTCTGCCTTACTCATCAGAGGAATGGAGATGGACAGAGGACACGCAGAGGAGGGACGCGAGCACTCCGAGGAGCATCGCAGGGGAGATGGGACCAAACGTTTCGAGTGATCAAAAGGAAAGCGAAAAAGAGAGGGGATGCGGACCACGCGCAATCCATACAGCCAAGAGAACAAGTCAGACGAATGAGGGGAAAGAACACCGAAGGGGGGTGCAGAGACTATGGAGGAGCAACCAACAGAAGAAAACACTGGATCAACCGATGAAGGACAAGAAGATAGAGACGGGAGAACGGGAATAGCGACGAAGGGAAAAACTGACGGGCGACTGAAAGACTGACTGAAACATGTGGAATAGCAAACAAGTTGCTTCCCAAGTTGCCGTGGGAGTCCTACCACTGCCGGACTGTCACTAATCAGACAGTCCCGCGCTATGGGTAAGAGTCGCGTCTCAAGGGTAACAACAGAGCAGAACAACGAGGGCTGGCAATAACCCATGCTGTTCGTATAACGGTCATAGACGTCCGCTATACGACCAGAGCTGGGAGATCGCCCTAACCAACCGCTCTAGGCCCGGGGCAACCCTCCAAAGGATCGATGGCTTACCGGCTGGAAAGAAACACAAAAACAAGAATAGGTCACTGACGACAAAGAGAGGGTATCGTAGTGACTCAACACTATAACCCAACAAGCGGATTCCAGTCGATCGCCCCATACTGGAAAATTGGCAAAGTCACAACCAATATGGCATAGGGAAGCTTGCAAAGCAACCAGAGACCAATGTCTCTGATGCATGCAGCTGGACAAGAGAACACGGCTGGACAAAGCAAAAAGAAAAGTGCAAACGGGACCTGACGTAGTACCAGACAGTGGCGAGATGAAAGTGTCAGGGACGGTGTCAGAGAGCACACACAAACGTGTGTCAGGGATCAAGCCAACAACGCCGACCTCATCGGCCAACAACCAAACAATGATAGGGTAACCAGCACAATCAACGGAAAAGGAAAAAGAAAAAGAATCGCTCACCTGCCTGCACAAGGCAGCACCAACCCTCCGAAAAGACGACAGAGCCGTTCTAAAGAACGAACTGGGCAAAATCTCATCGTCTAAGGCCCAATCAGAAGGCCAAACACCACCTCCAAACAAAGTCACAGAAGTACACTCGCCCGAGAGCAAGGGCGAACTGCCTGGCAACACATCACCAGGAACAGACACAGCAGCCACCTTCCGAACAGGTCGAGGGGATAAGGTGGTCAAATCCTTTTCCCCTCTATAACCGACACTGCCTACAGCGTTAAAAGACCCAAAGACGCAAGAAAACTCTAGCGGACAATCAGAAGCATCTGCCCCAAGAATAGACAGACGAGGTACAAAGCGAGCGGTGAAATCTCGCTTGTCACTCGAATTAGAGTCACAATCAGCCAAAAAACCAGCAGACTCGCAAACAGAATCGCCCACTATCGAACCAAAGCACAACTCAGACTGGAGCAAGGCCGGTCCTCCCACCACATCCCCAAAGTGGAGCCTCGGTTCAAATCGGGTGATGAAATCCCGATCAACGAAAGCCTCCGACAAGCTTGGGAAGGAGGAGCAGATCTCAGGCGTGGCGTAAGCAAACGTACTCAACCCAGAGAAATTCGAGCCACACACTGAATACGAAAAACCTGGGGAAATCTCCATGAAAAGCCCAGCCACTACCAAATACTTGAATCTGGACAGAGCCAAGGATGCTCTATAAGAGAATACGCAAATCTCAGCCGAGCAGTGGCTAGTGAGACACACCGATAAAGGCGGAGCCCCCACTTCCAAGAGAGCGGCAGCTAAATCAGCAAAAGAGGGACAAGTGCTCACGAAATCACCACGAAAATAAAAAATCCCCAAATCCATTGTAAACCCTAGCAACCACAGCGAAGAAAGACAATAGGGCAGTCAAGGGAAAAGAGCGCACCCAGCAGGAGCTGACAATAGCTAATTAACGATGAAAGAAATCGGTCGAGGAGAAGAATCAGAGAATCGCAATAATGAGAGAGCTAGCAGGAGGCCAATTTTCTAATTTGACCGTTGCTTATTTAAAGCCTGTAATTTGTTGTATGCACTCTTGATGAATGAAAATAATGCTACAAATCAAAGCTGAATAAACTTATTCATTTTTAAAAAAGTATTAATTTTTAATTTAGAAAAAGTAATTTCTTGACGCCTTTGCTAGCCTTGTCGTAAAGACGTCGGGAAATTTCAGACAGGATATGTAGCATGAACTTTGGAGCGAAGAATAATATGCATCATTGCATAAGTGTAGGCAATTATTTATGAATTATCAGTGCTTTTGCGATGAGATACGAATTGTTTACGCATGCCCAGTCGGTGATGCAAGGGTAACTTTCGCAGTAAAATAAACATTTTCCTAGTAATGGATATATGACCAATTAATGTTATACATTCTACCATTAAAATCAAAACATTGCACACCACCAACTAAAGAACTCTATAACAACAGCTAAAGATGCCATCAATGTCCAAATCAATAAGCATGAAAAATTTAGCCAACTTAGTAGTTTTCTACAACAATTTTCTTATAAATTATTCAAAAAATAAGGGTACAAAGATAAAAGCGAAATTGGATTCAAGATCCAAATATGGGAGCACAAAACATGAAAATAACACGAGTAAAACAAGAATGACATTATAATGATTATTTAAAAATAAAAGGAAAGAGGAAGAAGAAGAATTAAGAAAGCTGAACAGTGCAACTCTGGCCACCACCAAAAAGCATGCCAGACGTGAACTGTATCTGAAGACCATCACAAAGTACCTTCAAGTGAGACTTCCTTGGCCTCGCAAAGCCACCCTTAAAATTCACATCCGACTGAACCCTAAAATTGATTATCAAATTCCCATTCGGCGACACAGTCACGGGTTCTTGCAAGAACGCCCTGTTCACATTCACATTTGCAGTAACAGTCCCAGATGCGCCCTTCGTCTGTGTAAAGAGCGGTACCGGAAGACCAACCCCCAACTGATAATTCTTATAGTACACGGCCGTTCTGAAGTTAGTGTAGGAAGCAGCCATCTTCTGGTCCTGGTTGATCACCTTCAGATCCACCCGGAAGTTTCCGGAAACAGTAGGCTGGCCCTGGCCAATGCTCAGACCTGTAACCGTGACGGAGGAGACATAGATGATCGGAGGTTTTGGCCGGATCATGAAATATGCTATTACCAGGGCAACTGCAGCGATGATGCATAGCCCTGTGATGAAGCCACAGATGCGGCGGCAGCATACGTTTGAATTGTCATTGTAGTAACCATCGTTCATTTTTTTTTCTGTTCTTTTGTTTAGTTAAACTGTTTGTTTGGGTAGATAGAATGATCTGGGTTATTGCTCTGGGTTTACTTCGTTTTTATACTGTGGGTTGATGTGGGTTGATGGTCATAAGCAATGCTCATTCTTGTTTCCTTTGAGAAATGTAATGCATCAGATATTCAGTGCATTTCTATATTAATATCTTGGATCATCTATTGGATTCACGTACTTATCTAGAAAAATTAAGTAAAGTTTTAATTAAGAAATTAATGTATATTTTCCTTTTTACCGGTTTTGATTAGTTTTGGAAGGCCGTGCTTCGGGTGTTGTCATAATCCTTGTTTGTAGTTTTTTTTTTCACATTGACTATTGTTGGTTGTAAAACCGGTAAAAACTGATATAGTGTAATTTTTATGGTAATTTTCAACCCATCAAATTAAATGTTACGGAATGTTCTAATTTTTTTCAATATACCCTTCTAATCATATTGAAAGATTAATCTTTACAAAACTAAATATAATAGTATAAATGTAATATTAATTTAGTGAAAAACTCTTAAAAGCGATGTATATATGTTAAACTATCAAACATGTATTGATCGACTATAACAACACTTCGAGTAAACCAACCAAAACCGCTACGATCATTGACGTTCAAAATCGGTACTCTAAAAACCTCTAATAACCGATACTACAAAACTTCCAAGCGGAGCATTAGCAGCTAAAAATTGTTTTTTTAAGCCTAATATCAAATAGAGTTCGTGGTTTTTGTGACCATAGAAATATAGTTTTGCTAATTCAAATATATCCTTCTTGTCAATATTTAATCTTAGCCAGTATACAACTGCTACGCGCTAGAGAAAAAGAAAACGAAATATTTTCAAAAAACCATGCATCCAGATTGTTACATTAATCAATGGTTTTGCTACATTAATCTTAGTAGATTGTGCATATCTTTTTCTAAAGAAAGGATATCAATAAGTGAACAAAACATTTATCCATAATCAAGAAAGAACCATACAACCATACAATGATTCTTATTCATCAACATACAATGATTCTCATTCATCAACGTAATTTGACGGTGAACAAAAATTTTATTTCTACATAATAATAGTTTTGCTAATTACAAAAATATTTTTAATCATCAATAAAATTTGAGGGCGAACAAAATTTTATTCTACATATGAACGTTACTAAACAATGAAATATTTTATTTATAACCCGAAGAATAGTTCAGTGGATAAAACTTCTACAAAAAAAACCCGCTTAACACAAATTTGAATTCCCATGGAGTAATCTCCTTTGATTATTCAAAATATGTGTTGTGGTGTCGGTACATATTTTCTTAGGATCGTAGAGATGGTTCATCCAATTGACATATGGTTTACCCAAATGTTAAATAAAATATTCATACCTAATTTTTATTGTGAAAATTAGGATTCACCCCTTATTTTCAACTTAATACATAAAAAACATTTCTAAAAAACAAGTTTCACGTAACATCCATGTCAAAGTTTTCAGCAAAAATATGTATTTTAAACTGTGTATTTTTACATTTTAAAATGCAAATATTTGCAATTCCAACTGTATATATTTGTAAATTGAAAATTTGCAGTGTGCACTACAAATATTTAATATGTAGAATGCACATTATTGCACCGTGGATCGCAAATTTTTCATTTTACAAAAAGTATGTAGTTAGAACTGTAAATTTTTACAATGTAGATGCAAATATTTGCTATTTAAACTACGTATTTTCACTGGAAAATTTAACATGTGTGTTTCGTAAAACTTAGGTGGAAGTGATTTTGAAACTTTTTTTGGATGTTCGAAAAAATGTCTCATTTTTATTTTTAGGGATACTCAATCTACTTTCCATGTTAAACCAAACCCAGTTAAACCCTAATCCAGCTCAACCTACTTCAATTTGTAGCCCATGTCCATATACCAGTCGGATGTAACAATTTATTCGACTCCATCATGATTTAACCCAATCCATCCCTTGTTAAGAAAATATCACATTGAAACACTTTACCTAAGCCAAATTTAAAGCACTCGATGTGAAAGTTCAAAACATTCACAGACTAAGAGAAGTCTCTATTCATTTCGCTTTGAATTCACTCAACATCCATCTTCACACGCTAAACTTGCGATACGATTGGGAGATCATTTGTGAAATATTTTACGAGGATTTTAATATATTTCGAAATGAAGCTTGAAGTAGTGAATCATTTCTATGTGTTACATTCTGTAATGAGACTCAAGTAGAATACGTGATACGTTTATTCTATATCTAAGTTAAACATTATGATAGTTATTTTGATTTTTAATCATGTTTTCTTATTTGCTTTATTCAATCCAATCCAACATTGTATATTCCAACTCAGCCCATACTTCTAACCCGACCTAATCTCATATGAGGTTAAATGTTGATTTAACTACCTATGGTCCAGACTTATATAAATCAAGTGAAGTATTTAGTCCAATGTGATCCAACCCAATCTTTGTGCACTCATAGTGTAATACCCCATAAATTTCGATAACCAATTTTAAAAGAGTATCTTGTATAAGGGAATGATTGTAATTTTACAGATGATATAATAAGGTTGCAGTAAATACACAAATGCATGGGTCAAATTTTTCTGATCAATTTTGACTATAAGAACGTTATAATCAACTATATGACCAAGGAATTTAAAATTAATCTACGCAATTAATATGGATACTAGTAGAGTTTTTTAACCTTAAGCCAAACTCTAAATTGCTAAGTGAAATAGTGATAACAAAAAGAATAATTATACAAACCATCGTCACTAGGTGAGCTTATATTTGATCAGAAATACGATTTCTCTTAAATAATTTGTAAGCATTGAATTTGGCCTTGTACTATACATCAACATAGTCCGTCCGGCTTCGATATTTAAATTTTTTGAATATTGACTGTGGATTGAGTATGCACTCGAGAGTTAATATAACTACATAGTCGATCACTTTTGAATTTGACCGAAAAAATAATTTATAATTTTTATAAATTAATATAAATGATTACAAAAATTGTACTAAAATTTATGGCCATATTTAGTTATTCACTTAGGGCTTAAAATTGGATAGAACGATTTATAAAAGTTATACGATGGATTGATCGATTTTGGAGTAAGAAAATAGTTAATTGTTTATTCAAATTTGAGTCAACTAAGGCACCGACCATGCATGGTCATCCCTTGTGCTTGCCATGCATGGATATTTTTGAGGATTTTAACAAGTCTTCCAATATATAAAATATCAAGGAGAAATATATTTTTTGATAACAAGAGTGATATTTGAAAGTAGAGCATTCATTATGATGCCTTAGAGGCTCGAACCCATGACCTCTAGAACTTTTGTGTAAAGCAACATGCCTTTAACCACTTGAGCTAGAGGTCCTTGACAATATCAAGAAGAAATTAGTATTGGTTGATGGTTATAAATAGTCTAGCTTCCACAAAAATCAAGTGATTGAAATTTTATTCCCCTTGCTCTTTTTTGGCCGCCTAACATCCTCGATGTTGTCTACTTTTTGATGTTGCAAATCAAAAGGAAGATTAAGGTGGTGGTGCTCCAAGAGAAGGATTAATTAACAATACACTAGGCAATCAATAATAAATACAAATAATGGAATAGTACTTTCCAATACATTGGAAAATTAGCAAATGTTGATACTAGAATAATTTATGTCCACAATTAGTGTCTGTTAACTTAAGCACAAATAATGCTTATCATTATTTAAAATCAATATTCACATTTAGTATTCATTAATTTGATTGGATATTCCTTCATGTAGTACAATAATTTAGTCTTTTCGAATTGTAATCATCGTTATAAATATGGGAATAAAGAATTAATTTGGTGTGCCTCAAATATATTTCTATTTCTTTATTTCTTTTCTATTTCTTCATGGTATCAGAGCTTCCTTAACCAAATTTTCTTCTTTTTTTCTCTTCATAATCCATATTCATGGGTGAACAAATTACAAATTCTTCTAACACTCTATCCACTTCAAATTTATCAAGTAATAATCTTATATTAATCAATGCTACTTCTCAAATCTCCCTTAAGCTTACATCCTATAATTTTCTTTCATGGAGAGTTAATAAATTCTCTTCTCATTGGTTATGATCTGATGGCACCATAAAACCATCATCACAAACCGATCAATCATATAAACACTAGCATCGCCAAGCTCAACTAATTTTGCATGTTATTATTTCTTCAACCTCTGAAATTATCATACCATCAATTGCTTCTACAAAAAATTCCATGGAAGCTTAGGATAATTTTTTTTGCTTTTATGCAAATAAAACTCGATCTCGAATCATGAGTCTTAAATAGTGTCTTACTCTTACCAAACGTAGTACACACTCAATTGAAGAATATCTTCAATCAATGAAAACTATTTTTGGTGAGATTGCAATTGATAGTTCTCCTATTGATAATGATGACTTACTGCTATATATTTTGAACAGGGTCTGAATTCACAGAAATTTCTACAGTAATTTGGGCTCGTGAATCTCCTGTAACATTTGAAGAGCTTCATGAAAAATTTATGGAGTTTGAGTATTCTCTAGAAAGATATAGGTCAAACACACTCGATACAATATCGACTGCTTATTACATAAGAAATTCCTTTGGCAATATTACAAAATCAAAGAAATATAATAATCATCATTTACATAAACAAAGGTGGGAATACACGAAGGACATTCCACCATAATAATAAATAGTGTATCAAAACTGTGAGAAACCTAGACACTTAACTAAGAAGTGTTATCAAGCAAAGAAGCTTTTTGGCTATACACCAACCCCTAATTACACATCAACTTCTATTTCTGATCAAGGCTGGCTAATGGACTCTACAGCTTCTCGCCGTGTCACCTCTGATATTAATTTTTTTTCTCTTATTTTGATTTCAGTGGATCTAATGAAATGGTTATTGGTGATGGATTGTGTTTGAAAATTACTTATGTTGGTTCTAAAACATTTTATTAACCTAAACCATCTTTCCATTTATCAGATATTCTATGTGTTCCTTCCATTCATAAAAAATTAGTTTCAGTTTCCAACATTTGTAAAAGTAATCACACTTTTGTTGAATTTTTTTTATGATTATTTTTTTGTGATGGATCTACACATGGGGCAGTTCCATGAAAGGGTTAAACAAAAATGATGTCTATGAAATGCCATACTATACTAATAAAGGTTGCATTCAACTTCAAGCTTATGCAACTACTCATAAATCTTTATAAAATTGGCACAAACGCCTTGGTCATCCTTCTTCTCATATTTAACAAATTATTCTTATACCACTGTTTTTAACATTTAAAAATTCACTTAATGTTCTTTGCAATTCTTTTAATGTAATAAAAGCCATCGAATTCCTTACGATTCATCAAGTTTGTCTTCTACTCGCCTACATGAACTCGTTTATATTGTTGGCTTAGCGTTTTTAGATGATTTCTGAGTAAGGGCTGCTTCAAGGAGTTCTTGCATTTCCAGTAGCTATTGCTCCAAATGTTTTATCCTAGCTGCATTGTCATCAAATTGCGATGGAGTTGATGGTTGTCCTGGCACAGTACCCTCTAAGTTGAAGGTTGGTGTAATATTTTCTCTAAAACTATTGTGTGCACCGCTTTTTCATCCAACCAAATGAGTCTTTTTGATTTCATTTTCGTACAAAAAATCAAACTTTCCATAATTAGTCTATAAGGAAAGAATAAGGGCGAGGTTCAAGCCCTCCTTCTAGCGCTAAAAATGTTAACAAGATTTTTTGTCAACACCTCGAAGTAAGGCTAGAGGAGTGAATGACCCCTTCGAAACACCTTTCGAGTTAGTTAAAGTGCTCTGTGGTCATAACTCAGTGGGAACAAAAGGTATCGACTGAGTCAAAATGGTCTTATTCCTTTGAAAGGAACTCCTTCGAAAGGAACTCCTTCAAAAGGAATAGACGTGCGCGTTCCATAGATGAAACTTCATATAAGCAGCGCCAAAAATGTTAACAATATAATCATTAACATCTAAAGGTGCATTGGATTGAAAGTGAATCAAAGGAAAATCCCTTTCGAAGGACTCGAAAGGGCTTGTATTGCTAGAATCGAGATTCAATGTTGATGTCCTGTTTATCGTCCCTTTTGAAGGGATTAAAATGAGGTCAAGACCTATTCTAATGGACCCTTTCGAAGGTGTCAGTACAATTGCTTTGGGGGTGATCTTCTATGAAGACCAAGATAAATTCGAAAGCATTCAAATGCCTTTTGAAGAAGTCCTCCCAAAGGGTCTAATTCATCAGTTACAAAGAGAACCCCATTGAAGGTCCAGTACTCTCCGAAAGGATTTGAACCCGATATACATAAATTTGACTAAAGAGTGGATTCAATATGCTCTAGGGCCTTGATTTGGATAACTATTATAAGTTCAATTGAAACACCCCACACCCCTTAGTATATCCAAAAGGACACACTAAAAGGTGTGGTGCGTTGTAGGTATAACTAAAGCTAGTGGAGACTAAGATTCACAGGACAAAAATAGATAAAAACAGCGGAAACAATTAAAATAATAACTTATTTAGAAAAAACTTCATAATTACTTTAAAAACCAAATAAGTCACCAAATACCAAATACATCATATGTCAAAATACCCATACATGTCTTGCGAAATTAAAAACCATGGTCCCAATAAAATCAGAGTACAAAACATCCCTCAAATAGTGCCAGTACAACAAAAGAACTAAAAACTAGAAATGAAGAAAATGGAATACATGCTAGAATCTCTGCCAAAGGAGTCTCCAAGAATCTGCAGTCTATCGCTCTTGCCCCTGATTTCCTATGGGGGGGAAAAGGGGAAAATAGAGGAGCCGGTCAGACTAAAAGTCTAGTGAATGATAGTAATTACTAGCATATTTAAGCAAAGTGAAGATAATAGACTTTGCAACAGTTCTAGTTATAAAAGGAAATAGAAAGAAAGATAGAGATGGAAATAAATACGATTTAACTATTGCTAAATTAATACGATTGGATAACTTTGATTGTTTGCACTTGTCCTTGATAGCTGCTTGATTAGGCTGAATTCCCAAACCTACTTTAATTAGGCTGAAGTCCTAATTCTACCCTTTCGATCGGCCTTTTACTATGTGTCTACTGAATTTTAGACACCAGTGCCCAAGAAAGGCACCTACTAAGCGCATGGAACTCATAACAATTACTGAGCACCAATTGGAAGCCGCACGTGTGACCACCACTATGCTCATGTTACATGTTGCTCTACCTATTGGACCATTTATTTACCACTACTCCAGCATAAGCGTGCCCTGATCTCACTTCAGGCTAATGTGAGACACCGTGTCCATAGAAATAATAGGGAATGCTGCTAGTACAGGTCCGTCATCCAAACAATATCTAGTTGCGCCCCTTGTCCAAATCTCCATGATTTGAACTTCTATTATTTGACCATTTATTTACCACTTTTACAGCATAGGCGTGCCCTCATCTCACTTCAAGCTAATGTGAGACACCGTGTCCACATACCATAGAATGCTGTTGGTATGGGTCCTACCACTACAACAAAATATGATATTAATAACGCTATTTAATAACGCGTTATTCTGAAGCATTATTATTGACCCATAATTTATAATGTTTGTTTTAATTTGTATTATTTAGAGTTGGATAGCCAAGGTAACACTCTTACTCCCTCAATTATTTTCCTGGCCGCCTCTTACCCAAATATTTTCCTCGCCGCCTCTTCTCCAAATTATCCCCCCCCAATTCCTCAACGAAAATCCTCAAACACCCCTTATCACTGCCTCCGTCCATAACTCTCGTACCCGTACTACATCCTCCGCAAATCAAGACACACGATCTAGAAGAAACCTTTTCCAAGCCAGTGTTTCCAAAATCATATCGCTATTGATTTTCCCCGATTAAAAAAATGCATCTAACCCTAAACCTACTTTTCATGGCTACAAAATGACGCTGGGGAAACGACGACGATGAAGGTGTTGATCGATTTGCAAGAATGGAATCGCCTACCGCTTCCAACACGAGTAAATGTCGGATGCTGATGTTTATAGATTGAGCGGTATAGAGCAAGAGTTGCTTCTTTTGAGATCGAAAAGTTAGAGGTTGGGCTTTCCATATTTGCCTCTTCAACTTCTTCCTGTTGTTACTCGTTTCAGCAAAATGAGAGGTGCTTAATTATTATTTTCTTTTACTTCCTTTTTTCTTCCAAATATTATTACGAACCATTTATGCAGAGCAGGCACTACAGCTGCAACAGCAGCTATGATGCTTGGAAGTGATGATGGTTATAAATATATAGCCAGGCTGAGTATGGATCCACAGTTCAGGCAAATTTACTTGACTTTTCCAACTGATAGCACTTTCAAAGAGGAGGATGTTTCAGATTACTTCAGGTAAATTTTATTTTGTAAATAATTAACAGTGTGTTATATATTTTAGACTAATTGTTTGTGATTAAAATAGCACATATGGACTACTACATGATGTGAGGATACCATATCAGCAAAAGAGAATGTTTGGTTTTGTGACAAAAGATAATTACAGAGCTCCTGGTTGTTTTTACTTTAGTGGGGTGCTTAATTTTTGATGTATCTTTTTAAATAAAATCTTCAGACCTTATTCACTATACCATAATTTGAAGTCAAAAGGAAATAAATAAGAATTTGGTTGAGCTATGATAATTGTGTTGTGCATCTTGACATAAACAAACTGACTTGTCGATTATTAAACAGTGTATGCATCTTTATAGAATGATATCTAAACAAAATTCTTAAATATTAAGGATTTACTTAGACTTTTACTGATTATGCATACATTTTGATAACCCACATATAACAAATGATGTATTCACCGTTTCATATTATAAGAAAACCAAACTATAATAAATTTAGAATTCTCATTTTCAGGCCTTATAGTTCATAATTTAAGTATGATTATTTATACATCTTTTGAAAAGATTATGATAAGCACAAGAATGATACATTACTAGATATGATAATCTCTAAGTTCATTCGTAGAATAATGATTGTCTGATCTTCATAAGTGACATGCTGCAACCGGGCTGAAGTGACAAAAGCTGCTGGAATATTAATGTTGTGCACTGCAATTTGCATTACAGAAGTGGCATGTAGCATCAGGCAAGGATAGAAATGCCCTTAACTTTGTGTTTTTGCAATGATATTGCATGTAGTTGTACAAGTAGGAGATCTGATGTTGAAGTAATGTGACGATGTGTTAAGGTGTGGACATATGAGCTACTGGCTAAGGTATGGAGTACAATGAGGATCTGAGGTGGATGAGCGACCTGGTTGAGTGTGTTGGTGACATCGACAGAATAACCTGATGGTGAGTACACGGAGAGGATAAGTGAACTGGCAATATATATATAGGCCTGTCAATGGGCAGGGTTCGGTCCGGGTATTATAAAACCCATACCCGAGTCCAATTACAATAATTAAAACCCAAGTCCGGTCCGAACCCGCAGGGTATTTCAGCCCAATATCCGAGCCCGGCCCGTCGGGCTTTTTAAGCCCGCTGGGTAATAACTATATACCTAACTCAGAATATTTATGTTAAAACCATATTTTAAAACTGCAACTTTGATAAAATTTGTATACAAACAATGTTAACATATAAATTGAACGGTGATGTAGTCAAGCTCATAACAAAAGTATGCAAAAACATCTACATTTAAACAAACAAAATGGTAAATAAATAACATACGCACTCATGTTTTGATACGACGAAAAACTAATAGTCGGGTCGGGCCAACCAGGCCGAGTTTTGATAAAACCGTACCCGACCCGTATCGGGCCTTAGTCGGGCTTGGGTAGTAAAAGCCAAAACCCGTACCCGCATAAATAGGGCGGGTTCGGGCCGGGTCCGGACCGAAGCCCGTACCATTGACAGGACTATATATATATATATATATATATATATATATATATATATATATATATTGAAGCAAGGTGAAATATGTGATTTATGGAAATGATTAAATTACTTGAATTCGATCGATCCAAACAACATTCATCAATTCACCGAGAGTTCAACTCGGACCTATCAAACAATTTGTCCTAAATTGCATTCCAGGTATTTATCTTTTATGCTCTATTCAACATTCAATTTATTGTTTTAACGTAATCATTTGTGTGGTAGTAAAATTGAGTAGTAACGATAAGTACTTTTTGATATCAATTTATAGATTAACCTGCTTAGTTAATAATGTGTAGAGTAACACTCCTTTGGATTTTAGTAAGCTTACTTTTGGTTTGATTAATGTTTGTATAGGTATCCATTAGTTTTTATATAAGAATTATTTTTATATTTATGGTGACTTTGGATCCGTTATGAGTTATCTACAATGCAAACTTCATATTTTTGGGATGTTCTTACAATTGGACTGATCTAATACTGATTTATTATCATTGGAAACTGTTTATAGCATGAATCATTTTCAAGAAACAATTGTTGCTTCACTTATTAGATTCATTGATTTATTCGTTACAACAATCAGATTCAGCTGATGCTCTCATTGGCAGTATTTTCCCTACCCTTCATTGGTTACAAATATTTAAATAAGTTAATGAGTTTTCTTGATTTTAGATTTGTCATATATTTTTTGTCTATTTTTTATATGTATTATAAGTTAATTCGGTCCTTAATATTGTTATACCATATGTTGTTTTATGTACTGACCAGACTTGGACTTTCATACATGATAGCTATCTTTGCATGGTAAAATTTTGGGATCATTTCAATACCACAATATACAGCAGTGATCCAAGTTAGGATCAAATTCACTGTCAATAGACCTATAGAGATAACCAGTCTTCTTGTATGAGTTTCTTTTTTTAAGATGATCAAGTCAAATACTAACAGGGCCCTCTACTGTTGTTTTGGCTTGTACATACATTGGTGATCATGCATGTTTGTGAAGTGAGTAGTATATTGGCCTTCTTCTATTGCTTTGGCAAGCTAGGACTAGTTGCTAATTTTGAATTTTGGTGAATTGGTAAAGACCATTAATCCGAAATTGGCCTTTACCTATTGATGCATTTGCTGTTACAGGAGTCGTTGGAAGAAGCTCGCGGCCCTTATGGCAAGGAAGAACTGGGTTCCTCTATTATCAAAGTCATGTGTCGTATATGTTTTTCTAGTGAAAATAAAGGTAGTACTAAAGCACTGAAAATGCTTTCATGCAAAACATGCGATAAAAAGTATCACAGAAGCTGCATAGAAAGTTGGGCTGAAAACAGAGGTCTTTCTTTGAACTCTTATTTATTATTGATTTCATATTATAGCTTGTTGATGTTATTATCTAAAAAATATACATATTTCTCAGCTCTCTTTCATTGGAGCTCATGGGACTGCCCTTCTTGCTGCACTTGTGAGGTTTGCTCCTTAAATACTGATGGGCATGTATATATATTTGTTCACAGTGTAAATCCTATAACTTATTATGTTTGACAAATTCATATGCCAGGTAAAGCAAAGGAATTTCATTTGCCAAGCAAAATACAAGTCAAATGCATGTCCATGCAACAAAAGAAGAAGAACCTTATCTTTGTGTTATCTCGTAATTATTTTTACCTAGTTAGAAAATAATTTTAGTAATTTATTCCATTACCAGATAAAATTACACACCACATACCCGCTACTGTTTATAAGAAGGAGATCCAAATCCTATATATTGAGGTTAACAAATATTGTGCTCATATTTCTAAAAATATCGAAAATTTTGGTTCTTTCAGAGGTTCACGTGGAGATGCCCTTCTTGCTGCACTTGGTTTTTAGTTACATGCATGTAAATTTCCACTTATCCGTTCCAGCTTTCTATCAGGTACCTGGTTCAACTAGTTATTTCCTTGCTTTATACTACGCGATGGATTTGCCACTGGAAAATGTCCCACTGTTGAAAAAATTCGTGAATGCGGACGATGCATATAGAAATTCAAGGCTTAAACTTATCCCATTTACATCAAAGGTGGTTACTTATGTGCATGGGCATCATTCAACATGTATTTATTAATTTATTTAACATATTTTTTTTAAAGTAAATTTGACTTTTTTCCCCTTCATATAGGGATCCTGGATAGTGAAGCAAAGCGTTGGGAGGAGATCATGTTTGATAGGGCAATCCTTGGAAATCAATTACTTTAAGGGGAGAAATTACATTGAGGTGAAACAAAACAGATTTTTGTAATTTATTTATAACTGCTAACAAACTACATGATTTTTGAGTATATGATATTAATATTTCAGATGGATATAGACGTAGCCTCGTCGGCAGTGGCCAGAAGTGTGAATGGTCTGGTTCTCAAATACCTGACCAATCTTGTCATTGAAATGGCTTTTGTGATACAGGTAATACATCTTGCTGGTAACATAAATCTATAATGTTTCTTTTCCAACGTGTGTCCATTGTAAAATGTAAGCTATTGATTTTTCAATATGTAGAACCGGTCCTTGAAATGAAGACCAATTTCATACTTCTCAGCAGTAACTTCTAGATTTAGTATGATCATTTTCATACTTCTCGGTAGTAACCTATAGATTAAATATGACTATTTTCATAATTATCAGTACTCGGTAGTAGCCTATAGATTTGATATAAAGTGCATAAAATTGCATAATTTTTTGGACGTGTCAAATATGTCACAGACCATAGTTTGAAATATGTTCATAGGGAAAAAAGCATCAATTTTATACGAAATCAAAGCATAGAAAATGTTAATCGGTAAAAGATTTACAAAAGAAAATTTCAAAGACAACCCATAAAACTGGGTACATGCCCCATATGAATGAATTTAAACTTTTAAAACCCACTAAGAATCCTATTAAAAACCACACCAAATTATTGATTTTATTCTATTTGAGTT
Source organism: Allium fistulosum (assembly GCA_030737815.1). Classification (NCBI taxonomy): domain Eukaryota; kingdom Viridiplantae; phylum Streptophyta; class Magnoliopsida; order Asparagales; family Amaryllidaceae; genus Allium; species Allium fistulosum. Next base: position 474,417,866 of record CM060904.1, read on the forward strand.
CTTTGTTTGTTAGGTAAGATGATTTGCATAAACAAAAAAAAACATAAATCAAGAAATGAGTAACCTTACTTTTGTCCATATGTTGCTAGTCTCATTATGCTAGGAAAAGAACCGTAGAAAAACATCTGAAAAGCATTTCAGTCTAATACATTAATTCTTTCATACCCTCACCAAGTTTTAAACCATCATCAAATAAAGCTGCAGATCCTCTAGCTTCAGCACTTTCAAATTCATCAAAGCAAATCCTTTTCATTTGATTCCAATGTACCAAAATTTATAAATTTGAATAATTCGTTTTGAACCTACACATCACAAGTCACATGCATAGATTTTCTTAGTTATATTTAGCCAATAATTTTATGGGGTTCCATGTTTGTTTGATATTTCCGTTCGACAACACCGTATATGCATCTTTGTTCATGTTCAGTACAACTGATATCGCTTTATTTCTCAATATTTATATTTATGTATATCCCCTTTTAGTTCTTGTACTGTTGTACTGAAATGTAGGAGTTGACTTCGAAATTTATACTCCATGACTTCTATAGTTAAACTACTGTTCTTTTGACTCCAATGTTATAAAGAGGTTAACAAGGACATATTCCAGCTTAGGCTCACAATAATGTTAGAAGTAAAAATTTTTAAAGTGGGATAATAAGTGTAAACGTATCAATTATTTTTCCCACTATTTTTTTTTGCTACACATTGCTTCCCATTTTATATGCATATATTATGAATTATGAACCAAGTAGTAGAGTATTCCTATGAACGGTACAATAAATTCCACATAGACCTCAGGCAAAGATTACTTTAAATCTACAGAATCATCACAACCCACATAATGTGATTAAAGAATAATTATACCTATTATTGAAATGTAGTGCTAAGATAGCTTAACTAATAAAGCAAAAGTTTTAGTGTTGAAGAATTATTTATACTAGAAACACACTGATAACCAGAGAAATTTTTTGTTCATAGGTTGCAGAATCGAAAGGGTTGATTCTTTCTAACAGTATTGTGGTTGTTTGCTTTTCAATTGTAGTATTGTCAACCAAATTTGGTGATATTATTTTACAGTTATCTGGTCTTTATCAATCACTGAATGAAGCTGCAAAGGTTTTGAATATATAAGCACCTGATCTGTACGTTCGCCAAAATCCTGTCCCAAATGCGTACACATTGGCAATTAGTGGTCGGAAACCTTTTATTGTTGTCCATACAAGTTTAGTTGAGCTTCTAACAGGAAAAGAGCTGCAAGTAACTTTTGTTCCTACTTATTCTGATCTGTATTTATTTCTTATTTATAGTTATTTTACCATAGCCCACCTAGCTTTCATTTGCTTTTAAAGGCAACACAAAATGGATTTGTTTGTGACCATAACTGGTATAACCAGGCTGTTTTAGCTCATGAACTGTGGCATTTAAAATGTGACCATGGTGTGTGGCTTACCTTTGCAAATATTCTAGCACTTGGAGCTTATAGTTTACCTGGTAATGCTTCTTTGCCCAAATATGTTTGTATTTATCTCATGTAAGGTACTGCAAAAAAAATTGATGACCTTACAAATTAACTGTTAGGATTGGGTGGGCTGATTGCTCAAAATTTGAAAGAACAATTGTACAGGTGGACTGATATTTTATTATCAAGGACAATGGGAATATTAATAGTGCATTGGAAAAGAAGTACTATGATCTTGTCATTGGGACTCCAAAGAATTTTCTAGGAATGATTGATGCTCCACTCGCAAAGGTAAATACAATTTCAATTTCCATTCATATGCAGCAATCTGTCCAGTTTTTCTACTTCTCTTTTTTGAACTTACAACGTATGGTTGATATAGTGTGTAAATTTTGATGAAAAAAATGTTGGTTTATTTTACCTTATCATCTTGCATTATAACTTGGATTTTTTTTCATGATTGATTTGGCATTGATGCCTTAATGTTCTACATGTTTTTTTACTTCTTTATTTACAAAATAAAATGACATTATGTAGCAGTTTCTTTCCAGATGGTACTTGAAGATGGACAATCATATATGATCACCATTCCTAGAGATAAATCAATAGCCTCACAACATGCATTGACTGAATATAAAGTGATTAAATTTACTCGTGGTGAGCTAATAGACAAATTTCCAAATTAAAAAATAAAAACAAATATCCTCTTGAGAATTTGAATGTAGCCTTGTGCTCGTGTATACAATGTTTTGAACCTTTTCTTTTTGCAAGCTGTCAATGAAACAATTGAGAAGGAGATGGCATCAGATTACACGTCATTTTTATGATGTTGGATTATCTGCTGCTTGTTGAACAGCTCCTGCACGTGCTTCAACTCTGCTTCCATGCTTCCCAGTAAAAGAGCAAGTCGCAAGATAATGGTTATGACATGGTTTTGTGTTATTAGCTATATTGTTTTTTAGTCTAGTTGAAAACTTATTTGTGATGTTGTTATTATATAATGGATATTATGTGTATGTTTGAGCATGTTTAATATAATATATATAGACATTTGGTACGTTTGATTGAATGAGTTTCATTTCCTGGTTATTATATTCTTCAGCTCTTACATTGTTCAACTGTTATGTTTTTAAAGAAGATTCATGCTATAGTACCGTGTATCTGTGTATTTTATAACGGTATATACATGCTATAGTACCATGTAAATAGCGGCAAAATGGTGTTATAAAGATTTCCAATTCCGTTGAGATTTAGCTGTATTATAGCGGCTATAATGAGCTATTGAATTAACGTACCATAGCGGCGAATTTGCGTTATAAAACTAAGCTCAACCATAGCGGCATATTTTGTGTTATAAATATTCAACAGTTTTTTATAACATGTCGATATACAGCGCTTATCAAACCGCTATGGTTGTGATTAATAGCGGCTATATGCCGCTATAAAAGACACTTTTTGTTGTAGTGTACTTTCATCTTTGCTTATTAACTTAGTATAAATTGTTTAAATGAGCCTCTACTATTATTCTTGCTATCTTTGTTTATTAATTTATCCTAAGTCTCAAAATAAGCCTCATTCTGTTCTGTTTCTCATTATAACCTACGTTATAATCATGCTTATTACTTAACCCAAGGTCTAAGTGTAAAAATAAGCTTCTTTCATTATTCACTCTTTTTAGTTATAATTATATGTTATAACTAGGCCAATCTCTCTAATTCAGTCCAAGTCCAATAATTAGGCTTAATTTCAATCCAATTCCATTTTAATTACAGTCTTCATAGTTTACATCTTATTTTTTGTAATTTCAGTATTCTTATAATTTAATCCATATTTGCATTTAATCTATTCTAATCCATTCACGAAGAAAAAGGAGAAATAGAAGAAAACTGACAATTACAGAAGAAAATCCAAAGAGTAGAAAAAGATGTAAATAAAGCATAAATAATAGTAAATAAACTTAAATACTATAAATAAACTGTAAATAAAATTGAAAAGCTATAACTAACAATAATAAACTAGAATTAACTGAAAAGAATAGCTAAAAAGAAATAGACTGAAAATAAATCTAAAACTGTAAATAACTGTTAAAAAGGTTATTCCAACTATTGGGATGGTAAATAACTGAAAAGAATAGTAAAACTACAACTATTGGAATAACCTTTGTAATTTCTCCTAATGGACAGTTAATAACTGTAAATAACTGAAAAGAATAGTAAAACTACAACTATTGGAATCCTACCATCCCTAGGTTAAATCCTAAGTTCTACCCTCCCAAAGGATAATAAAGGAAAGAACCTATTCAAAACTAAAGATGGAAACAGGAAATTCGAAATTTACTATCAAAGAGATGTGGATATGAGATACGAATTTTCTCCTAATCAAACTAATCATCTTCAAAGTCTCCTTAACTACGTCGGAACCAAGGCAATCCCTCTGTAGACTCTATCCAACATGAAGGCGACTTATGCGGTCTTCCATAAATAGTTTCGAAAGGTTCCACTTCTAATGCTAGCTTGGAAACTATTATCATATGAGAATATCACTAAAGGAAGATGCTTCTCCCATGTTTATCCAAAATCAAAAATACACGTCCTCAACCATGTGTGCCTTACGATCTTACTAGTTTCACTTTACTGTTCTTCTTTAGTTTGCACACATGAATCAACACTCCTAGGTTCTCATTAGTGTCCTATACACTTTACAGGGACTTCCATTATTACTTCTAAAAGTAATCACTGTTGTCTCCTTTATAGCCTTACACCTTTTTCCGTCATATCTAGGAAATGGCTCCTATCTACTCTACACTTATAAGTTTGGTTTGGTATTTATCATTTCAAAAAATAAGGTTTCTAAATTTTTAAAATATCAAATCCCAAAATCTTTGTCTTTAAAAGTGTTATTTTTAAGATTTTATTAAATTCAAAAATACTTGGTTGCTTAACATTTTATCTTTCTAGACTTGCATCTTTACAGTTTTTTGAATTTACCTTATTTCCCAACCCTAGAGGGGAAAACCTTCAAATTCTAAGTCTAAAACTTATTTCTCTTTTCTTTTAAAGACTTTTGCAGCTTTCTATAAAAATTGGGATCTTTAAATTTTACTTTTATTAAGTTTTTCATTTCCAAAAACTTATTTACTTTTTCACCAAACCATTTTCTTTTTAAAATATCTTTAAAAAATGTGTTTTCAAAACATTTTCTTATTACACCTAATTGTCTCATACCTTAATGTATTGGAACTACTTTCTCTTATGAGAAATTATTAACGTTAAAACCTTCTATGAATCCTTTAAAAGAGGATTTCATGTTTATGTGAAATTACAAGGAACTTTTTTTTTTTTGAAATAGGTTATACAAAATATAGTGCTTTCCATACCTTGTATATCTCTTTAACGTATTCCTTATAACTTGCATAAATCATTTTTATCGGTTTCATAGAAAATTATACCATTATTCTTTTCATCCCAATAGATTACAGTGTGTTTAACTTATATTCTCCCATGATAGACATTTTCTAATATTTAACTTACATACATTTTTTTCTTCAAAAAAACTCATCTTCAAAACCGTTTAATATATATCCATAACTGGAAAACATTTTCTTATACTTATTTAAATAATAAGTGTATTCACAAATTACTTTATTTCTATTCTTAGAGATTATCTTTTTTTATTTGGGTTAAAACGGATGTTGCGTAAAACACCGTTACTACAACCCAAAAATACTTGTGTATGGATTTAAATAAATACTAATAAATCTCATATACTATATAAAAACATTTCACTTGGGAGTCACTTACTATAACAATGGTGCTATAGTCTATGCTCCCTTTACTTTTCACGAAAACATCTATTACAACAATAAATGTTGTAACCTATGTTTTCGATACTTAATAAACTCTAGGTCTTTATATTTTAAAATCTTTGTTTTCCTACAAAGAAACTAGCAAGTTATAATTCTTCAAAGAGAATCTCACTTTTAACAAAATTTGTATCATATAAAAACCATTTTAAATTTCATATCATTTTTGAAAAACCCCATATTCATTTTCTAAAAGACAATGAAAATTTTCAATTCTATCAATTATATTATCAGCTTTCTAATTTCAACCATTCCCTTTTAGTGGTCTAGACATAAAGTGGGTTTTCCTTCTTACTACCTTAGGAGTACCCTACCTAAACTAAAGTCTTTTATTCCTATTCCTCTAATATGCTTATATTTGTTCTGGGGCATTACCGATAAATCCATTTATATGAAACAATTATAATATCTGCAATTATCTACACATGGGTTTTCTTCTTTTCTTATCAACTACATCTTTTATACATTTCCAATCTTTGCCTACCACTCTTTGGATTTCCATAATCCGAACCTAAGTATACAAAACTATTTCTTAAACTCCTACCATGTGTAGACCTTCTTTAACCGAAGAAACTCACCTCCTTACACCGCAGTGATACTTCAAGAATTTTGCTTTCAACTGATAAAGAACCTCCTCTAGATGAACAACATGCTCCTCCATACTCTTGGAAAACACCAAAATGTCGTCCAAAAATACCACCACGAACTTATTATGGACATCTCTAAAAACACGACTCATCAAATCTACAAAATAGGCTGGGGCATTGGTTAGCCCAAAAGGCATAACCAACCACTCAAAGAATCCGTCGAGTGTCCTAAATGCGGTCTTATCAATGTTGTCATCAGCAAACCTAAGCTGATGAAATCCAGTGGCTAAATCAAGCTAAGAGAATACCGAAGAGCCAACTAACTGGTCGAAAAGATCATCTATCCTAGGAACTGGATAACGGTTCTTCTTCGTGAGCCTTTTTAATTCTCTATAGTCTACGCAAAGTCGAAGGGAACCATCCGCCTTAGTAGCGAAGACGACTGGTGCTCCCCGCTCCGATATGCTCCTTCCAATGAAGCCTTTCTCCAATAGCTCACGAATCTGCTTGCTCAACACCTTCCTCTCCCTAGGTGCCATGTACTTCACGGGTAATGCTACTGGCTTAGCATTATTAATCAAATAAATCCTGAAGTCAATCTTTCTCTTAGGGGGTAGTCCCCTATCCTCCTCAAAGACGTCCGGAAAATCCTTGACGACAGGAACCGAATCTAACCCTGCTGATGATGAATCGAGGGAATAAAGGAAGCTTAACATGACTGACCCTTGCGGGTCGTAAGAAACCTCGAGAGTCCTACCGCTGTATGTTTCTAGTCTAATGACTCTCCTTTCGCTGTCTAATATAGCTCTATAAATGGATACCCAATCCATTCTCAAAATCATCCCATACCCCAAAAATCCCAATACATAGGCGTCAACGTCAAACTCTACGTCTAGGATAAAAAATTTCAAACCCCTACAAACCATAGACAAGTGTGTCGATCCACCTATGGGGTTTGAAACAACAACGGGGTCTACTACTAAAGAGATGTCTAAGTGCAAACAATCTACTAGAGAACTAGAGATAAAAGAGTGTGGTGCTCCATAATCGAAAAGAGTCCAAATGGGAAAAGCAGAAATAGAAATCAAACCTTCAACGGTGACTTTCCTACCTCTATCCGGAATGCTATTGGAAGGTGTTGCATCTAATGCCTAAATCTACGCCACCGGTGCACTCGCTCCCTGTCTCGTCCTCCGGGGACAATTCCTACTCAAGTGACCGGGCTGTCCGCAAGTATAACACTTCCCCTTCATCTTTTCTTTCTTGCAGTTTCTTGCGTAATGACCAATCATCCCACAACTATGGCACTTCGCTACCCGCTGTTCGTAGCTCGGTTGGTTTGGGAGATGGGAGATGGGGCCAAAAGGACTGTGTCCGGGCAGGTTCGAATCCCAGCGCCAAACCATCAGTGAGAGTTTCAACGTTATGCATCCGTGTGCGACGAATAAGTAAAAGCGGGGTAGACACACGGCGTGGGGTTTACTTAAGTGAGTATCAATGAATACCATGATCTTAAGGTTCCCCATGATCTCAAAAAAAACTATGTCACTTCGCTCCCTTCTTGATTTGCTTCTGTGGGCCTTCCTCTTTCCTCTTGTGCTTATCTTTCTTGTGCTTCCACCATTGCTTCTTAGAACCTATAGGAACCTCCTTAAGTTCTCCCTTCGGCTACCAATATGTAGGTTGAATTCGTTGTCGGTCCTCCAAACCTAACTACCTAAACCTTCACTCCATATCCTCCAACCTAGCTTGTGTCTCCTCGAAATCCTCCATGCCAGAAAACATTCCACGCCCTATGCTAGCGAAGTCCTTACATAGCTTAGAGAAATCGGCTGGTGTAAGTGGATTAAAGGGATTTCCACCTACCGGTGTTGTATTGGGCACTTGTCCTTGCACCTTTGGTACCGTAGCTCTATGAAACCAGTCAGCCATACTATGGAAAGAAAAGGAAACTTAAGCTTGAAAGAATCGAAAGAAGGTTGAATTGGACTTTGAGGGAACTTTTATAAAAACTCTTTTATACTTGAAACTATTTCTAAGAGTTTCTTTTCTAAAAATACTTTTTAAAACAAGTTATTTTGGAAAATACTTTATTTTTAAAACAAATTTTTAGGAATCCTATAACCTTATGCTCTAATACCAAGTGAAACACCCCACACCCCTTAGTATACCCAAAAGGACACACTAAAAGGTGTGGTGCGTTGTAGGTATAACTAAAGCTAGCAGAGACTAAGATCCACAAGACAAAAATAGATAAAAACAGCGGAAACAGTTAAAATAATAACTTATTTAGAATAAAACTTCATAATTACTTTAAAAACCAAATAAGTCACCAAATACCAAATACATCATATGTCAAAATACCCATACATGTCTTGCGAAATTAAAAACCATAGTCTCAATAAAATCAGAGTACAAAACATCCGTCAAATAGTGCCAGTACAACAAAAGAACTAAAACTTGGAAATAAAGAAAAAGGAATACATGCTAGAATCTCTGCCAAAGGAGTCTCCAAGAATCTGCAGTCTACCGCCCTTGCCCCTGATTGTCTATGGGGGAAAAGGGGAAAATAGAGGAGCCGGTCAGACTAAAAGTCTAGTGAATGATAGTAAGTACTAGCATATTTAAGCAAAGTGAAGATAATAGACTTTGCAATAGTTCTAGTTATAAAAGGAAATAAAGGAAATAGAAAGAAAGATAGAGCTGGAAATAAATACGATTTAACTATTGCTAAATTAATACGATTGGATAACTTTGATTGTTTGCACTTATCCTTGATAGCTGCTTGGTTAGGCTGAATTCCCAATCCTACTTTAATTAGGCTAAAGTCCTAATTCTACCCTTTCGATCGGCTTTCTACTATGTGTCTACTGAAGTATAAACATCAGTGCCTACGAAAGGCACCTACTAAGCACATGGAACTCATAACGATTATTGAGCACCAATTGGAAGCTGCAAGCGTGACCACCACTATGCTCATGTTACCTGTTGCTCCACCTATTGGACCATTTATTTACCACTACTCTAGCATAAGCGTGCCCTGATCTCACTTCAAACTAATGTGAGACACTGTGTCCATAGAAATAATAGAGATTGTTGTTGATACAGGCCCGTCATCCAAACAATATTTATTTACGCCCCTTATCCAAATCCCCATGATTTGAACTTCTATTATTTGACCATTTATTTACCACTTCTACAGCATAAGCGTGCCCTCATCTTACTTAAGGCTAATGTGAGGCACCGTGTCCATAGAAATACCATAGAATGCTGTTGGTACGGGTCCTACTTTCATCTTTGCTTATTAACTTAGTATAAATTGTTTAAATGAGCCTACTATTATTCTTGCTATCTTTGCTTATTAATTTATCCTAAGTCTCAAAATAAGCATCATTATGTTCTATTTCTCATTATAACCTACGTTATAATCATTTTTATTACTTAACTCAAGGTCTAAGTGTAAAAATAAGCTTCTTTCATCATTTACTCTTTTTAGTTATAATTATAAGTTATAACTAGGCCAATCTCTTTAATTCAGTCCAAGTCCAATAATTAGGCTTAATTTCAGTCCAATTCCATTTAATTATAGTCTTTATAGTTTACATCTTATTTTCCATAACTTCAGTATTCTTATAATTTAATCTATATTCATGTTTAATCTATTCTAATCCATTCGTGAAGAAAAAAGAGAAATAGAAGAAAACTGACAATTACAGAAGAAAATCCAAAGCATAAAAAAAGATGTAAATAAAGCATAAATAACAGTAAATAAACTTAAATACTGTAAATAAATTGTAAATAAAATGAAAAAGCTATAATTAATAATAATTAACTAGAATTAACTGAAAAGAATAGCTAAAAAGAAATAGACTGAAAATAAATCTAAAACTGTAAATAACTGCTAAAAAGGTTATTCCAAAATCATAGTAAAACTACAACTATTGGAAACCCTATTATTTTAAATTGATTAAAAATCTAAAATAATTACTATCACTCACCTGTGGTCCTTAGCTCTTCCTTGGTCTTCCTGGATCCACTTGGGGTTGTTAAATATTTTAATTTAAAATGATTTTCTTCTTGGATAATTATTCCGTTTAGGGTTCTTCCTGAAAAGGTGAACCCAATTGGAGAAAATCTAGAATGAGAAGAAGTGCTAGGCCTAGGGTCTTATTTATAGGGGTAGTAGTGGATCTTAGACTGTTGGAATTGGAGATTGAATAGGATGCAACCACGTCATAGGCTGAATAAGAGCCATCGGATGAAAGCACGGAAGGACCAGATGGAGCAAAAGAATGCAAATGAGCCGTTAAAATTGCACCTGCCACGAAGAATTGATTCTTCATTCAAAACAAGAGGCAGGTCGACCGCCCTTCTAGCTAGGTCGACCGGCCAGTTGACCTAGGCAAGGGGTTGGTCGACCTCCCTATATATATATGTGTGTGTGTGTGTATTTACTTTGATTCTTGTTTAATTTGTAACTTGTTCGTATTAGCTCGAATTCTGACGTTCTATATATGGAAATTAACCATAAAATTACCACGGACACAATGGTGCAACTCCCGTGGCTCAATTCTGATAATTTCACAAAGGTATTTTATTATTTAATTAATTAACGAATTAATTATTATGGGTTAAATTTTGGGTTGTTACATCAATGGACTCATTAATGTTTAATTATTATCATCATGTTTCTTTAATGCTGCAAGGGCTTTGGACGTGATGATAATATGTTTTAAAGTCAAGATATCCAAATAGGTTCTATAGCGTAGCATATGCTAATAAGGGTTAAGAAGGTAAGTGTGTATCATGTGCAATTGGTCATTAGACAAACTCTGTCGAGATGATCATTCTCATGTTTGAAATCAATATCAAGCTCATGCATCCTCTCTTTTTATTTCTCACGAATGGATTACAAGTAATAGGATTTGTCCTCAATTTGATTTAGGGTTACAAGAACTTGATTTGACAAAGAAATATAAGAGTCCGAAAATCGGTCCCGAACTTGGACCCCTAGGATCATATTTATAGATGCAGATTGGACCCTTCCACGTCCATCCTTCCAAAGCTGTCAAGAGGTCTCTTCACCAACCTTTCGCATCCATTCTTCCACCCTCGGCCTTCCACTTTCATGTTTTTGAAGTTATAGATAGATATTCGGGTCTTCTAGCATGCTGAAATTAGCCCTTTCGTCTCCATCGAAAGCATGCTATTGATAGATATTGATCTAATATTCATCAATACCACTTTCGAATTCTTATGGAACCTTTTGAAACTGTCGAAAGGTGCACTTCTCTTGGTGGCAAACGAATCATGGTACTTCATTGTGCTATTTGAGTATAAGTGGAAGCATTTCTGACCTCTTCATCACCTTTGAAACTTAGAATCAGAGTTAGGGTGGGTTACTTGGACGTGTGTGGAAGGGTGTTTGGATTGGTTTGAAAGGTTGTAATGAGGGCTGAAGGACTATTAATGTGATTGGGTTTATTGGTAGACAAAGGATGGTTGCGAAAGATTATTTTCGAAGGTAATTTCTTTAACTATCGTGGAAGCCCAACTTTTAACACTAGCGGAAGGGCAGTTCTGGTTTGACTTTTCTTTTAGTGGCAGAACTAATCACTTTGAAAGATTCAACCTATGTGAAAGGGAATATTATTGGTGAAAGCCCTAGCTTTCATTTCCTGTGGAAGTGCGCAATGCTTGTGCCACTCAGTTGATTCCCTCGGAAGCTATCTTTAATGCCTTCGAAACCCTCCTTTTTGAGTCATGACGGAACCCTCTTTTTAACACTTATGAAACCTCCTATGAATAACAGTTCCCAAGGCCTTTGATGCCTCCCCTTGATACCTTCAGAAGCTTTCTTTTTATGATTCTGGAAGCCCCTTCTTTTATGCCTTCACTCTTGAATGGGTTTTGTGATTAACATATATTATAAAATTAAAATATTTTTCATGCGAATGAACAAATTTTGCACATTTATAAAAAGTGTGATAATTTGGCAATAGAAAATATAAATAAATAATTTGTAAACATGAAAATTTTTGTTGATTTTTTAATGTAATTAACAACATATTAACATAGAAAAATGGAAAAACCTAATTTTTTATCCATCAACAAAAGGAAATGGAATTCTTTTCTTTTTTTTCTTAAAATACTCATGCGTATTCCATGCAATCATAATGAAAAGAACGAATTACATGTTATTTTGTCATAATAAAAGAAAAATATGTGCTGCCATAATTAATAATAATAATATAAAAATAAAATTAAAAAAAGGAGCTTTTCCACTCAATTTTTGATTAATATTTTAATTATTTTAGGGACTTAACAATATTAGCTTGCTATATTTTTTATTTTCATTGGTTTCTTACCGCAATTATCGAGAGTGTTGATAAGTACACCCCTTTTGTACTAGACACTACCTAATTTTCAACTTATTAAGCATACCCATTACCCAATCAACTATGTTAGGTGGTCCGAAAATACAACGTTATGGAAGTCAGGTTAGGGACAAAATATGAGGTGAAAAGCGCGATTCAAAAGGATTTAATCTCTTTAATCCCTATACCTGGCAATTTGACAAAATAACTTTGACATTCTATCATTTTTTTACCCACTTCAAGAGAAACAAACAAAAACAAAATATCTAACTGAACAGTATCACCATGAACAAAAATTTTATATCAACCAGTAGCATAGACGGTGAAAATTTGGAAGAAACAAATGATGGAGCCCTCCTTATTTACGTCTCTTGCTGTATTATTTACTTCTCATTTCAGACAGTCTTGACGTTTTTTCAAACCCTTCAAAAGTTTCAAATAAGAAAATTTTGTTAAGTGAACAAAGAAAAAGAACTGGATGAGAATCAAAGGAACGACTTCCTTGTTGGATAGGCCAGACCATTAGCATGACCAAACATATAAAGTATTCAAAAAAATTCAGTTGTTGTTATAATATATTTAAATAATATGAATGAATATGCTAAATGGTCAGGGACAATATTGTAATTTCCATTAGATTTGGAGTTTATAAATATAGAGCTCATTTGTATTATAAAGGCATCTGATGTGAATAATAAAATGTCTTCTCCCTTTAATGTCTACTGTTCTCTTTATTTTATAACATGTTATCAGCACGATCCTCTATTTTATAATAATATAATATTAGATCGGTAATTTATTTGCTTCTCTGTTCGTCACATGCCTATTTGCTTTTGATTATTTTTAAATTTAATAAATATCTTTTGTAACCTATTCCTATTGCTGTCTATTTTGTAGCTACTACCAAGTCTCTCGCGTTTCATCAACTCTTATCTTACTTCTTCATACGAGAGCATAATTTATTCATTTATAAATAGAATCATTGTTCAGTTGTCATCTTTATATCTAGATACAGTAGCCTATTTAAAGCTACCTATATATCTTTATACAAGGGTACGTTTCAGAAAGCTTTCTTTTCTTCTCCTATTCTATTGTTTACTAAATTTATCTTCTTATAGCTTACAAATTGTTATTTTCATGTTTCAGAATTACTGGGCTGTTCTTTTAATCTCATTTGCTTCCTTGTATGGTGATTAAATTGTTCTAACATTTGGTGCGGTTATGCAAAGTGATTAATACAACCTTAACTATTATATTTTAATTATTGTATCATGTCTTTATAGAATCATTTCCGTTTACATAGTGTATTTACTGCATATATATGACAAGTATAGGCCTTATCTTATTATCTTCTCTCCCTGACTAATAGTACATACTTTTATTGTTTTATTATTATTATTATCCTTTGCTTTATGGTACATACTTTGCACGTACTTTACATGGTTGAGTAAAAAATTATTTACCGAAAGATGTCGATAGATGTTTAACATACGTACTCGATGATTTGTTGAAGATTGATTATATTTTTGCAACCGGTACTCAACTAAAAATGTAATGAGTTTGTCCTATTGCCATGCATTTAGTCACACACCCATGCATATATTTGCACGTCCATGCTGTAGCCATTTTTTTTTGAGTTGTTACGTCCCTGCCTACTGCATTTATTTTGTTGCTTTGAGTTAGCTTTCCCAATCAGCCTTCTTTTCTGTCCAAGTCAGCCTTTTCCTTTGGCTTTGATATGTCTCTGCCTATTGTTTTCATTTATTAGCTGCTTTTTTGATAGATACTTGCATGCCTTTATTTCTTAATTGTTGTATATGTTGATTGCTGATGAATTATCTTTCATTTGTAATTTTTGGTATGTTGGTATATGAAATTTTGAGTGATGTTTATTTTATTTTGGTAACCCTGTCAAGAATATTTTTTTATATATATAAACAGAATTTATGGCAAACATAGCTAAACTTGAATTCAAAGCTTTGGACATATCCGGAGATAACTATTTGTCATGGATACTGGATGCTGAGATCCACCTGCAATCTCAATGCTTAGAAAATGCCATTAAAAATGGTAATAATATGTCCAAGCAGGACAAAGCAAAGGCTCTAATATTTTTAAGACGTCACATCTACGATGATCTAAAAACAGAATATTTAACGGAAAAGATCCTCTCCACTTGTGGAACTCCCTGAAGGAGCGTTATAACCACCAGAAGACGGTCATACTTCCAAATACTAGGCAAGAATGGCTGAACCTGAGGTTTTAAGACTTCAAATTTGTAAGAGAATATAATTCTGCTACGTTTAGAATTACTTCTAAACTGAAATTATATGGAGAAAAGGTAGATGATGCACAAATGCTTGAAAAGACATTTTCAATGTTTCATGCCTCAAACATACTCCTCCAGCAGCAATATCGAGAGCTTTATTTTACAAAATATTCCGAACTTATAGAATGTTTATTAATTGCTGAGAAAAATAATGAATTGCTTATTAAAAATCACTCCTCAAGACCAACTGGTTCAGCTGCGTTACCAGAAGTTAATGCTAATTTTTCTCACTCCGGTAGAGGTAGAGGTCGAGGTAAAGGACGTGGTCATAGTCGTGGACGTGGATATAACTCCAGTAGAGGCGGTTATGGTGGTTTTAAAGGCAACAAAACTACCAACTTTAAAAAGCAACAAAAGAAAAATGAGCCTGAAAAGACTAATGATTTTACTTCAAAAAATAAAAAGCATTATGAGGAAGTCTGTTACAGATGTGGACGCTCTGGTCATTGGTCGCGTACATGTAGATCATCAAAGAAAACAGTTGAAGAATACCAACCTTCGAAAAATATTGAAACAAATAACACTGAAGAATTGTTTGATAACACTAACTTGAAGTTAGATGATTTCTTCGAAGATGATGATGGAAATTTCATAAATGATGAAAATCTCAATGCGATGATTAATGATATGACAGATTTGATCAACTAGAAGTAGCCTAAAGCTTGTTGTTTGGTTTTTCCATTTTATTTTAGTTAGTTTGAATTTGATTTTTGTTTGTTTTATTTTTCTAGAACTAGTTGAAATAATGTGTACTGATGGATATTGATTTGAATTGATAGTTTTCTTTGTTTATTTATTTAAGTTCAGAATTATTTCAATAATTAACTAACTGTATTGTCTTTAATTCTTAAGGTATGAACCATCAATACTTGAATGATAATATATGCCTACTAGACAGTGCAACTATTCATACGATTTTGAAAAACCAGAAGTTTTTCTCTGAATTATCTGAAAAGATTTTAGCTAAAATTTCCACCATAGCTGGGTCTGCTAATACAATTGAAGGGTTCGGAAGAGCCCATTTAGTATTACCAAATGGTACACATATCTTCATTCAAAATGCATTATACTCAAGTAATTCTAAAAGAAATATGCTAAGCTTTAAGGATATAAGAATGAATGCTTATCATATTGAAACTATAAATGAAAACAATAAAGAATATCTTTGTATTATTTCTAAAATTGAAAGCCAGAAGCTTATTTTAGAAAAAATTGGAGCAATTTCAACTGGATTATATTTCATGAAAATTGGCAAAGTTGAATCTCATTCTATAAACATGAGCCAGAAGCTCACAAATACAAAGACATTGATTCTTTGGCATGATCGTTTGGGTCATCATGGGTCAACCATGATGCGTAAAATCGCTAAAAATTCAAATGGGCATGATTTATCAAACCAATTCAATTTACCAAGTGATTACTTATGTGCTCCATGTGCACAAGGAAAATTAATCACTCGACCTTTATATGGTAAAATCACTTCTGAATCTCCAACATTTCTACAAAGAATTCAAGGTGATGTATGTGGCCCAATCCATCCAGAATGTAGACCTTTTAAATATTTTATGGCATTAATTGATGCATCAACTCGTTGGTCACATGCATGTTTACTTTCTACAAGAAACATGGCATTTGTCAAATTACTTGCTCAAATAATCAAATTAAGAGCGCACTTCCCCGAGTATCATATTAAATCAATTCGACTAGATAATGCAGGAGAGTTTACTTCTCAAGTATTTGATGATTACTGTCTATCATTAGGAATTGAAGTTGAACATCCAGTAGCTCATGTTCATACTCAAAATGGTCTGGAAGAATCATTAATTAAGCGTTTGCAACTTATTGCAAGATCGTTTCTTATACAATCAAAGCTACCTGTTTCAGCTTGGGGACATGCAATTCTACATGCATCAAAATTGATTAAAATTAGAACAATGGCTTATCATCAATTTTCACCATCACAGCTTTTAACCGGATCCCAACGAAATATTTCACATTTACGAAAATTTGATTCCGTTGTGCATGTGCCAATTAGTCCCCCACTTCGTACTAAAATGGCTCCTCAACATAGGTTGGGATTTTATGTGGGATTTGATTCACCATCGATAATTCGTTATCTTGAACCTCTCACGGGTGATGTCTTCATTGTAAGATTTTCAAACTGTAAATTTGATGAGACAATTTTCCTGCCGTTAGGGGGAGGAAAGACCGTTCCAGTAGAACGACATGAAATATCATGGAATAATCCATCCATGTCTCATTTAGATCCACGTACTAAACAATGCCAATATGAGGTATAAAGAATTTTGCATCTTTAGAATATCGCAAATCAAATGCTTGATGCATTCAGTGATGTTGCAAAAATAACTAAATCTCACATTCCAACAGCAAATGCACCAGCTAGAATTGAAATTCCAAAAGAACCAAAAGCAGCAAATGAATCTAAAGCACGACAAAAACGTGAAAGACCAATTGGTTCAAAAGACTTGGCGCCTAGAAAAAGAAAGTCTAAGGAAAAATCATCAATTGATAAACCTTCAAAAGAGGTTATAAATGATCTAAAAGATGACTTAAATGAAAATCCCAATTCTTCTAAAAATGCCGAAGAAACTATTATCCCAGAAGAAATAATAGAGGCTTCCAAAAATAAAATAGTACCTAAGAATAATGAGATATCAATATTTTATGCAAACTATGAAAAAATGTGGGATCGAAGTAAAATAATAATTGATGATGTATTCTCATCCGCAGTAGCTACTGAAATAAACGAAAGTCATGACTATAATGAGAATAATGATAATGAACCAACTAGCAAAAATGAATGTCGAAAAAGACATGATTGACCAAAATGGAAAGGTGCTATCCAAGTTGAGCTAGATTCACTTCAAAAACATGGTGTGTTTGGACCAATAGAGAAAACACTAGAAAATGTTAAACCAGTAGGTTATAAATGGGTATTCGTTAGAAAACGAAATGATAAAAATGAAGTTGTGAGATACAAGGCATGACTTGTCGCACAAGGTTTTCTACAGAGATCATGTTTTGATTTTAAAGAAACATATTCTTCTGTTATGGATGTCATAACATTTCGATACTCGATAAGCCTTGTAGTTTCTGAAAAACTAGATATAAGATTAACTGATGTTGTGTCAGCTTATCTTTATGGTGAATTAGATACAAGTATTTACACGAAGATCCCAGATGGATATAGGTTGCCTGAAGAAAAATCAAAGTCGATGTACTCATTAAAACTGAGACAATCACTATATGGTTTGAAACAGTCTGGAAGAATGTGGTATAATCGTCTTAGTGAATATTTGGTAAAAGCCGAATATAAAAACAATCTCATTTGTCCTTATGTCTTTATAAAGAAATTGGTAATGAGATTTGCTATTTTAGCAGTTTATGTTGATGATATAATTTTGATTGGAACTCCAAAAGAGATTGATGAAACAATAAATTACTTAAAGAAAGAATTTGAAATGAAAGATCTTGGCAAAACTAAATATTGTCTCGGTCTACAAATCGAGCATAATACTAATGACATACTGATTCATTAGTTAAACTATATTAAGAAAATTCTGAAGCATTTTCAAATGGATAAAGCATATCCACTTAGTACGCCTATGGTTGTCAGATCTTTGGATATTAAAAAGGACCCTTACCGCCCAAAAGAAGATGATGAAAATGTTCTTGGTCCAGAAGTACCATATCTCAGTGCCATAGGTGCATTATTATATTTAGCCCAATGCACGAGACCAGATATTGCATTCTCAGTAAATCTTCTAGCAAGATACAGTTCAGCACCAACAAAAAGATATTGGAATGGTATAAAACATATCATGAGATATCTTCGTGGAACGACAAATTTAGGCTTATTTTATTCTGACATAGGTAATAACCCAAATCTAGTTAGCTATGCTAATGCAGGTTATCTTTCCAATCCATATAAAGCAAGATCACAAACTGGGTATGTGTTTAGTAACAGTAATGCAGCTATTTCATGGCGATCTACAAAGCAAACGTTGGTAGCAACATCATCCAATCACTCTGAAATACTAGCACTACATGAAGCAAGTCGAGAATGTATTTGGTTAAGATCATTAATTGAGCATATTCGAAATACATGTTAGCTCCCTTCAGCTACAGAAGGATCAACTATTATTTATGAAGATAATGCAACTTGCGTAGCTCAGATTCAAGCAGGTTATATCAAGGGTAATAGGACGAAACACATTTCTCTTAAGTTTTTCTTCACACACGAACTACAAAAGGACAACAAAATAGAGGCGAAACAAATCCAGTCTCAAGAAAATCTGATCGATCTATTCACAAAAGCACTTCCAAAATCAATGTTTCAGAAGATGGTGTATAAAATTGGTATGCGTCGGATGCATTCATAGACTAACTGAATAATACGTTATAAATCAGGGGGAGCATTCAAAAGTATACTATAATGTACTATTTTTCCTTCACTAATATTTTTTCTACTGGGTTTTTGTTAGTAAGGTTTTAATGAGGCATTATATTGATCCAGAAGCATCAACCCTCATAATGTCATAAGCTTTTAATGAGACAATTATTATTATCAAACGCATATTCAAGGAGAAGTGTTATAATATATTTAAATAATATGGATGAATATGCTAAATGGTCAGAGACAGTATTGTAATTTTCATTAGATTTGAAGTCTATAACTATAGAACTCATTTGTATTATAAATGCATTTAATGTGAATAATAAAATGTCTTCTTCCTTTAATGTCTTATGTTCTCTTTATTTTATAATAGTTGTCGAAAATTTTAATTTTTTTTTATATGTTTTGAAGTTTACTTCAGTTTCTTCTCTTGTCAAAGGCAGATTTCATATTAATATGTTGTAACTTCAAATATATGCACTTTAAAATTCATATTTTGAATGAAAAATATTGACATGTATATATGTATTTCGGTAAGCCTGTTTTTTTTTTAAAAAAATCGTTCCTATATTGAGTTTGAAAGAAGGGCCGATTTTCGCATCAATACCGTTTTCCCTTCGCCATCCGGCTTAAACTAAATCTGCAATCACTTGTTCATCCGCCTTCGAAATCCAGTGCCACTCCAACACCCTAAAATATCCACCTCCCACAACCTTAACCCTGATCTCACCTCTACAAATCCTCATCACCTTCGCCCTCGCCACTGTCGCCAACTTCAGCCCCAGATTCGACTTCCTTGGCTGCGCCGTCGGCTTCCTTGGCGACAGCGTCACCGTTATGGCCTCCGTCGATCCAACACCCCTCCCGGCCAAATC
This sequence comes from Allium fistulosum, assembly GCA_030737815.1. Taxonomy (NCBI): domain Eukaryota; kingdom Viridiplantae; phylum Streptophyta; class Magnoliopsida; order Asparagales; family Amaryllidaceae; genus Allium; species Allium fistulosum. The sequence continues at coordinate 474,437,772 of CM060904.1, forward strand.
ACCATTTCCAACATCCTCCATGCCCCGAGACTCTCTAAAACCCGGACTTCAATTGCGCATGCATTTCCTCCGTAGAAAATTTAAAGAAGCTCCAAGTCAAATCTGTTGGGCTTTGATTAAAAATTAAATAAATGGCTACCACTAGTGTCTAGATTGGGATCTTCGGCAGCATCAGCTGCAGGAGCTGCAGTCAATGCTCTTATCGGAAAAATGTTAAATGACGATGAATTGATCCTTGCAGGGTTGGAATCAGAAAATATGGAAAGTGCCTATCACACATTTAACATCGCTCCATCCATCTTCACTGGATTTGTTTTGGTGAAGAGCTAAGATCCATTTGAGATCATTAAATTTGAAGTAACCTGAAAACAAGGAGTTGATATTTGTGCTTGTGACTCCGGGGTTTGAGGCACCTACGAAGAAGATGATCTAGGTGTTGCCAAATAAGGTGGGCTTGCTGTTGGATGTTGCTACTTCAAGTTAGGCAGCAGCAACGGCAGTGGCGGTGTTGGAAGGTGATGTGAGGTTGTTGGAGGAGTCCATGGGGAGAGATAGGATAGTGGAGCCTAAGCGATGGGGTCATTCCAGGTATGGAGCAAGTGAAGAAGGCGGCGGTTGAGCCAGGTGGATTCAGGTGCACGATCAGTGGCACGACACCTACTGTGGTGGCAGCGGTTGTTGTGGAGAAGTAGGGAAGGGATGTAGGGGAGAGGATGGTGGAAACATTTTTGGCTGATGGGGGGTTGAAGGTGAAGGCCATGATAGTGAAGTTGGACAGGGTTGTGGTGAGAGCTGGTTGGGAAGAATGAATCACAGTTTTATCAGGTAATTTGATTAGCATGATATTTCCATATTTATAAAGTTGGATGAGTACATATTGGCTTGTTGCTTTCGTATTTTCAGAAGGATTGGACCTTTGTTAGGACTATGGGTGTGTTCGCGGCCAGTTTGTGATATCGGAGAATTGGGTTAATCCAGTTCATGTAAAGCCATTGATTTTCTCCTTTGGTGATCGATGTGTCAGATGCATTATAGATGATAAATAACTGTATTTGTATTATAGTAGTTATTAAAAAAAATGATAACTACTAGTTTTTTATATTTGAGAGATTATAGATGTTCATAATTTGTGTTTTTATTTATTTATTTTTTTGCAGAAAATAAAACATATCATATACAGTTTTTTCAATTGGACTCTACCCCATTCCCTAGGAGGTCTAGAACCCCATGATTTGGCAGGTAGATGTTTGCAGGGATGCTGCCCCCGCATCCCTGCCACACCCCAGTCCCTCCATGTTGGCAACATATAAATTATTTATTTATAGTTAAATTTCATGCCAACATATAAATTATTTATTTATAGTTAAATTTCATGCCAACATATAAATTATTTATTTATTTATTTATAGTTAAATTTCATATTACACAAATAACAAATTTAAAATAATATTAATCTAATCTTCAATAAGAATTAAAATAAATCATTAAATCAATCATTTGTCTAACATAAAAAATACGATTTTAATTTTTTAATATAAAATAAAAATGTATCATATTACAGGAGCAACACATATATAAAATAATATTAATAATATCAAACTAATCACTACTGAAAATTCAACACATATTTACGTTAACCAATTCATTTTTCAACCATTTTGCCAATCCCTTTCAAACTCCAAAGCATGCTGACTTTTTATTTCCCTTACATTTTCTATTCTCCTTTCCCAAACCCTCTTCATTCTCCCTTTCGTATTCTCCTTTAGCTTCGTTTCTGACACATCCTACTATTTCTAGCATTGTTACCTAGTAACTATTTCTTTCATAATTCAAGTGCTTGCATTTTGGTCTAGACGCATACTGTTAGTGGGCAGCCGCAGAGAACAATATGGGGCTGCCCCCAACCAAGTCACCACCAATCATGACACCAACCCCACCAACAATATTCTCACTCTATAAATACACTTATCTTTTTTAATAAGATACATCCCATCTTCAATCCAATAACAAGAAGAAAAAAAATTTAACTTAAAGAGAAAAAGCTTTAAAGAGTGAGATTGAGTTTTGAATTAAAAGTGTTTTGCCTTAAGTCCTTCGGAAAAGATCTGCAGCAACCCGGAGATGTAGGCGTAATTGGTCGAACTCTGTTATCAAGTTTGTGTGTCTTACCATTTTGCATTTTATTTCTTTTCTTCACAAATCCGAAAATTAGGAAATTTTCCTAATTTCCCAACAACTGGTATCGGAGCCAGAATTTGTGAGAAAGAAAATCAGACTCGAGTGGGAGGGATGGCTGCAAATGAAGGAAAAGTGAAAATCGAGAAGTTCGATGGTGCCGACTTTGGCTTTTAGAAAATGCAAATTGAAGATTACCTATACAAAAAAAACTTTATCAACCTCTCTCAGAAAAGAAGCAGAGAGTATGAAGATGAAGACTGGGCTCTTCTCGATAGGCATGCCCACGAAGTTATTCGATTGACGTTATCTCGGAATGTTGCTTTCAACATAGCAAAGGAAAAGACCACAACAGGTCTTATGGCGGCTTTCTTTAGTATCTATGAGAAGCCTTCGGCCTCTAACGAAGTTTACATGATGAAGCGATTGTTCAATTTGCGGATGACAGAAGGTGATCAGTAGCTCAACATCTCAATGAACTGAATATAGTTACATCCCAACCGAGTTCAGTTAAAATTGAATTTGACGAAGAAGTACTAGAATTGATACTTTTCTCTTCTCTGCCAGAAAGTTGGGATGCTACTGTCACGGCCGTGAGTAGCTCGTCAGGAAGCAATAAGTTAAAATTTAATGATATTCGTGGTCTGGTTCTCAGTGAAGAGATCCAACGGAGAGATTCAGATGAATCATCAACCTCTTTAATTTTGCATGCACAATCAAAAAGAAGAAATTCAACTAAAGGGAATGGACATGGCAGATCGAACCATCGAGGTAGATCAAAGGAGTGGAGGTCTAAATTCAGAAATCCCAATAATTCTCAGAGCTCGAAAACGTTGAGTGTTGGAATTGTGAAAAGATCGGACATTACAAAATCAGTGCAAAAGTGCACTAAAGGACCAGGAGGCGAAGGCAGAGGTAAATGTTACTTCCACCTCAGGAGGAGATGATGCGCTGATATGCTCTTTGGAGAGCAAGGAAGAGTCTCGGGTGTTAGACTCTGAAGCATCGTTCCATGCTACTTCGCAGAAAGAATTCTTCAAAAGGTATGTTCCTGGAAATCTTGGAAAGGTATATCTTGGTGATGATCGACTTTGTGATATCATTGGTAAAGGTGATGTGAAGATTAAGTTAAATCAATCGGTTTGGAAGCTAAAGGATGTCAGGCATATACCCGACCTGAGAAAGAACTTGATCTCAGTAGGACAGTTGGAAGGCTACACTACGATTTTTCATGGTGATAATTTGAAAATTTCAAAGGGTGCAATGATAGTTGCTCGAGGCAAGAAGAGTGGAACTCTTTACATGACAGCAGGAGCACAATGTGTGATCACTGTTGCAGCTAGCAATGAAAATTCCAATATGTGACACTAGAGGCTAGGCCATATGAGTGAGAAGGGAATGGAGATTATGCACTCGAAGGGGAAACTTCTAGGTCTACAGTTTAGTGGAAATAGACATGTGCGAAGATTGCATACTTGAAAAGCAGAAGATGGTCAGCTTTCAAACAAACGGTAGAACCCCAAAGAAGGAAAGGTTGGAGCTCGTTCACTCCGATGTTTGGGGGCCAACGACTATCTCATCCATTGGTGGTAAACACTACTTCATGACTTTCATTGATGATCACTCGCGAAAGGTACGGGTTTACATTTTAAAACATAAATTTGAAGTGTTTGAGGCTTTCAGAAGATGGAAAGCTATGGTAGAAAATGAGACAAGTCTAAAAATCAAAAAGCTTAGAACTAACAATGTGGGTGAATAGGAAGACACCAGATTCAAGAAGTTCTGCTATGAGCACGAGATCAAAATGGAGAGAAGCGTGTCAGGTACGTCTCAACACAATGGTGTAGCTGAGCGTATGAATTGAACGTTGACAGAAAGACCCTGAAGCATTCGTATACAGTCATGTCCACCGAAGCAGTTCTGAGCAAAAGCAGTTAACACAGCAGCAGTTAACACAGCAGCTTACTTGATCAACCGAGGTCCATTGGTTCCATTAAAGCACAAAATACCAGAGGAGTTATAAAGTGGAAAAGAGGTAAAACTATCACATTTAAAAGTTTTCGGTTGTATAACATATATGCATATCAGTGATCAAGGCAGGACTAAGAAATGCACTCTTATCGATTATGGTGAGGACGAGTTTGGCTACCACATTTGGGATGATGAAAACAATAAGATGATCCGCAACAGAGATGTGATTTTTAACGAAAGAATAATGTACAAAGACAGACATAAAACAGACACCAACAACTCAAAGCAGAGTGAGCCAATATTTGCAGATGCAAATGATATCCCAGATAGTCTCATGACGGAGCCGTAGCAAGTCCTCAACCAGATGAACTTATTGAACATGGTAGTATGCACCGGTCTGACACACCACAACCTCATACTGCAGCTTCTGAATTGAGAAAGTTTTCTAGACCTCATGTGCCTAACAAGAGATACATGAACTATTTGTTGCCGACCGATGCAGGGGAACTTGAATGCTATAATGAAGCTTGTCAAACTAGAAATGCTAGCAAGTGGGAGCTTGCCATGAAAGACGGGATGAAGTCTCTTATCTCCAACCAGACATGGGAACTAGCTTAGTTACCCATGGAAAAGAAGGCACTTCACAGTAAATGGGTGTACCGGGTGAAAGAGGAGCATAATGGTTCCAAGAGATACAAAGTCCGACTAGTTGTCAAAGGATTTCAACATAAGGAAGGAGTGAACTACAATGACATTTTTTCTCCCGTTGTGAAGCTCAATACTATCAGACCAGTATTAAGTATTGTTGCTATTAAGATCTTCATCTTGAACGGTTGGATGTCAAGACCACATTTTTTCATGGAAACTTGAATGAGGAGCTTTACATGCACCAACCAAAAGGTTTCTTAGAAAAAAGGATGAAGAACACGGTGTGCAGATTAAAGAAGAGTTTGTATGGTCTGAAACAAACCCCAAGGCAGTGGTACATAAAGTTTGATGGATTCATACACAAGGAAGACTTTTAGAAGTGCAACGCTGATCACTGTTGCTACTTCAAGAGATATAGGTCCAGTTATATCATTTTACTACTTTATATCGATGATATGTTAGTAGCAGGTTAAAATATGGATAATATTAGAAGGTTAAAGCAGCAATTGTCAAAGGAGTTTAACATGAAAGACTTGGGTTCAACAAAGAAAATTCTAAAAGAGAAACTTAAGAAATAAGCAGAGAGGGTTTTTGTAGTTATCTCAGGCAGAGTACATCAATCGTGTTTTACAGAGATTCGACATGGACGACACTAAGCCAGTCAGCACACCCTTGGCCAGTCACTTTCGTCTATCCAAGGATCAGTCCCATCAGACGGAGGAAGAGAGAAATTTCATGATTGAGGTTCCTTATGCCTCATATATTGTAAGTTTGATGTACGCCATGGTTTGTACAAGACCGGACATTGGCCATGCAAGGGGAATTAGCAGGTTTATGTCAAATTCAGGAAAAGTTCATTGGAAAACAGTCAAGTGGATTTAGAGGTATCTACAAGGCACCGTAAAGAACAGTTTGTACTTTGGTAAATGGAAGTTAAAAGCTCAAGACTGCGTAGACACAGACTTTGGAGGTGAAGTCGATCATCGAAGAAGCACCACTGATTATATATTTACTGTTGAAACTACAACTGTTAGTTGAATGTCATAGATACAAAAGATTGTCACTCTATCCACTACAAAGGTTGAGTATGTAGCAGTCACCGAAGCTAGTAAAGAGATGAGATGGCTTCAAGGTTTGTTAACAGAGTTAGGATTCAAACAGAAGAAGAATGTTTTGTACAGTGATAGTCAGAGTGTGATACACTTGGCGAAGAATTCAACATTTCATTCCAGTACCAAGCATATTGGGCTTCGTTATCACTTCATCAGATCTCTATTGGAAGATGATGCGTTAATACTGGAGAAGATCGAAGGAAGCAAGAATCCAGTGGATATGTTGACAAAGACGGTAACTATCGACAAACTGAAGTTGTGTTCAACTTCAGTTGGCCTGCTAGACTAAACAAGATCAGAATGGCTGTTGCATTGATGAAGGTGTGAAGACGGGTTAAAATCAGTCTTCAAGTGAGAGATTGTTAGTGGGCAGCAGCAACCCATGAGAACAATATGGGGCTTACACCAATCATGCCACCAACCAAGTCACCACCAGCCATGCCACCAACCCCCACCAAACATCTTCTTACTCTATAAATACACTATCTTCTTCTTCATAAGATATATCCCATCTTCAATCCAATAGCAAGAAGAAGAAAAAAAGCTTAAAGAGAAAAAGCTTTAAAGAGTGAGATTGAGTATTAAGGTTAAAAGTGTTTTGTAATCAATTTGTAATATTTTCCTCAAATAAAAATCTGCAACAACCCGAAGACATAAGCATAATTGACCGAACTCCGTTATCAAGTTTGTGTGTCTTACCATTCTACATTTTATTTCTTTTCTTCACAAATCTTATTATAAGGAAATTTGCGTAATTTTCCAACACATACAAAATTTGGTTGTCCAAGATTCCAATCGCATTTTTTCTGTTTGTTACAATCAAAGATATATATTTTACCACTGATGCAAATGGTAATAACACAATGCCAGTGTTCTACAAATTTATGATCTTGCCGATTCTTTTAAATGTCATAGTCCATTAAGAATGATTTATTTAAAAAAAGGCTGTTATTGGAGTCTTAACCTTGGACATGCTATTGATCATTCATTAGCTCACATTTAATATTTGAAAGAGCTTAGATGATATGAAATGTAAGCAAGTCTTGGAGCTATAGAACATATGTGAAATCTTCAACATGCATACATACGTTCATTCAAAATTGATCTATTGTTAAATGGTATGAGAGGTTTTATTTGAGAATACCTATTTTGTTTGCATAGTCATATATTAGCGTTATTATTTCCCTTTTCTGATTCCCACTATGTTTGAGTGAGTGCTAACAGTGTCAAAGCCAGTTTACATAGTCATATATTATATGATTTAGCTGTTAATCAAAATTAAATTATCAAACATTACATACATATTTGATTAAACTTGATAAAAAACCAGTTTGAGCTATCAAATCTCATCAATTCCATCATCCCAATTTGAGCAAACACTCCCTATTTTGTAAAATAACGAGTTAAAACACACGGATCAATAATTGATTTGGAAATTAAAAATAGAAAGTAATTACCTTAGTGTAATACCCCAAAAATTTGTGAAAAATCATTTTTGTAAAATGATTTAATTTTTGAAATATTTAGATTTAAATATGGTGAAATTTCTGGAATAAATAGTGTGCAAGTATATGTGTGCACGTGCACACTGAAATGGCACAAGGAAGAACTCCAGATTTCTTGGATTTAAAACAAGAATTAAAAAGCAATACAAACATGATTTTGCAACATGGATATTTGATTTCTGGAATTATATGGATCATCTTAGAAAATAAGAAAAGTAAGTTTTACTTTAAATCAGTAAACAGATTTCATTTAAAACCCAGAAAAGAAAATTATACATATATATGTGTTATAAGGATTTGAAAACTTGTATACATATAGGTGCATATGTTTCTGAAATTAAAGAGGAATTAAATAAGCCTAGATAAGACATGTATACAAATATACATTTTTAAGTACTGAAAAGTATATATATATATATAAGCAAGTGAAACTATAACATTAAAATGACATGAAATGTGGTACAAGTCAATATGCTTGTGTAGGCAAAAATAGCAAAGGGGATTCTCAGGAATAATTGAAATATAAAATAGGATAGTCACACTTTTAACATGACTAGGTGAGTGGCCATTTTCTGAAAAGTAAAAGAAAGAAAATACAGCCTTTAAATTAATATGGCCGGGGTATTATGAATGAAAAATGCATGATGCTAGCCAGGACAGAAATGGAATTCTGTTTTAACAAAACCCTAGTGGAAAAATGCATATAAATAGGCAGTTTTAGCCAGTAGAATTATCTTTACCCCGAGCTGCACAAAAATAAGAAAGGAAGAAAAATATTGGAAGGAAGAAGAAAACACTCATACAAGGATTTTCTGGATTAATAAGAAGAAATATTTAGGTGAGTAACCTCACTGAGTTCATGGCATTAAGACCTGAGATGAGGCAGCCACTTTTTATATTGCCATTTATATATTTCTGGTTTTGATGATTTCATCAATGCTTTTTGGATGTCTTATTTTAAATCTGATATGATTTAATATGGATGATTTTGATGATCTTTGATTGGTTGAGACATTTGTCTTTGGATGTGTATCATACTGTTTTATTTATACTCATAAATGTTAAAGTCTAGGATCTTAAAATTATACAGAGAATACTCTCAATTGTTATAGATCTATGGCATGGAAACTTTACAAAAAATGTTGGGAGCTGCATTATACTTGGTATAAGTGCTAAGGCTTGAGAAGAAAAATGTTAAGGGTGCAATAGAAATTTTCTAAGTGCTGAGCCCTTAATCAAATCAAAAAAAAAAAGAAACCCACAAGCTAAAATTATGATTGAACCAGATCCTGAATCTGAATCAATCATAAAGGCTTGCAGATCAATATAATAAGAACCTGCCATGCCTCTTTTTACAGTTGAAAATATTCTTATATTTTACTAAGATCAAGACATATTGACCCCATTTAAGAAATAACTGTCTGCTTATTTCTGAGGAGAATTATGCTAGGAAAGATTATGGATGTTTCCATGTTTGCAGTGACATGTTCACTTAGCATATTTGATGATAGGATTTAAGACAATACACTAGTAAATAAACTAGGGAAGGGAAGGCCAAGAAGGCTGCTGGAATGCTTGTCATATTTGAAGTATGCAAGTTGGCACATGGTTTGTTTAAGCCCTGAGATCTTTGTGCAATGATGTGAATTAGTTCATTGCAATGTGTCCCTGTGATTCCTTAATAGCAGATGAGGCAGGAATTTAAATTAAATTTTACAACCTGTAAATGAAGAAATAGGAATATGGATATTTCTTAGGTTGAATGATATGGAACCAAGATGGTTCCAGTGAATGCAATTGTTGCAAATAGATAATTATGTTTGCATGATTATGTATGCAAGTGAAAGAATGATAAATGAATATATCATACCTGAACCAACTTAATTATACTATGTTAAAGTAATTGATTGCAGGAATTTGCTTAAATAACTAATTGGTGCTTTTATATTCTCTATTGCTTAATATCATGAATGTATTGATGTTACTCATACCAGATCATAGATCTGACCCTTGTTTGCTCATGGCATATGGGGTGTCTCATTTTAAAATGAGGCAGCTACTCATGCTCTTTCAGGTAACCCAGGCACTAAGTAAAAATGAAGTTATGGCTATTATGGAGGAGTGAATGAACATGCTAGCTAGTTTCAATAAGAGCTTAAATTGATTATATCTGCATGTATTCAGGAAAATTTTTATGTTTCTAAGATTTCCAGTCATGTAATGAATTCTATTATGGTTAGATGGACTAGTTGTATCATGTTAAATATATTGTTATGCACTAAGGTTTAAAATCTAAAAGAAATATCTGAGTGGGAAACAAGGAAATGATCTTAAGTATTGATATGGATGTTTGGAAAAGAAATATGCATATGTAGGTGAGCTACTGTTTTGCATAATTTATATTATGTATTAGTTAATCTTGAGACATAACAGAGCACTGAGTTTTAGAATAAAAATCTGGATTTAGTTAGAAGTAAACTTATAAGGATTTTAGTTTCCTTTTTACTGAAATGCTTTGTAAATAAGTTTGAATTTATTTCTGAATCGTATTGAGAAAAGTAAAATGTTTTTAAAAGCTTCAGACAGAATGCAATGAATGGTATCTCCATTGCTTTGAACTAGTGTGTAGCAGATACAGGATACATGAGTTAACCAGCTTCAAACAAATGAAGTATTGGTTGATCATGATAGATTGTATTTTGAAAATAAAAATGCATTTCAAAAGCTTAGTACATTTAGCAATTGTTTCACCCAGTTTTCTGGAAAATGAGCAAAGGTTTTGACATGTACATGTATATCTGTGTACATGTTGATATTTGGGCAAAAATTATAAACATAAATTCCTAGAACAATTGTAGGAAAGGGTTTTAAAAATAATAAAGCAAGAAATATTGTTTTGTATGTTAGATTATAGGCAAAAATTAAATATATATGTGCAGATATAGGTAGATATCAGATTTCAAACCATACAGGAGAAAAATAAAAAGAAAAACAAAAATTGTGTTTGAACCGACCAGCATAGCACTCGAACTCGTGACCTCTCATGTATAAGTTAGGCGCGTTTCCATTACGCCTAGATGTTGCTTGTGTTCACTTATGATCCACTTTCTTTTAGCCTGAGTTTGGTACTATCCAGACTTTAACACAATCATCCATATTAAAAGCTTGCTTTCCACTGATTAATACTTGATCATTTCTTAATTAGAATAACAGACTAAAGTACATGTTTCCAGTGGATTCTATGGTCAAAAATCAGGATACAATAATTAATCTGAATTGCTAAAATCTAAATCAAACAGAATGTTCTTGTACAACAAAATAAAAATAAAGTATATACTCTGAATTTAAACAAGAGGAACACATACATCTTCATATGTATGTGTATGTTATTAGATATACACTGATATATTTATATTGGTAAGTTATTTTGATCCTGGATATATTTTGTTTATTGGAGAAAGAAAATGACCTTGGAAAATATATTTGTAATGAATGATATATCTATATATCATCTCTTAAAAAAAAAATCCTTATGAAATTAGGGTGGAAATAGGAGGGTCATTTCAGTTGGTATCAGAGCACTTGGTTGCATTGATTGTTAAGTATTATAGAAATGTATTATGTCTGTTTGTTTTGAATGAAATAATTTAGATAAGAAAATAGAAATTATAGAAGTACTCATAATATACTAATACCATTTTCCCAGAATTTAGTTAGCAGACCATGGTAGGAAGAGGATCTCATCACAATGCAGGACCCAGTGCACCTCAAATGCTTGATATGCAAGAATTTGTGAGGGTTTTAAGAGATGGAATTGGGCATAGGCCTGAGAACCCACATGAAGAGCTTTCAAAACTACTGAAGACTTATTCCAATTTGGGAGGCAAGAGTTTTGAAGGAACTGAGAGTGTGATGGAAATTCAAGCATGGTTGAGAACACTTGATAGGATTTTTAATGACATGCAGTTGGATGACCAAAGGAAGAGGCAAGTAGCTTCTAGACAACTGAAAGGGGTAGCTTTAAGCTGGTGGGAGGTGATCATAGCTGGAAGAAATGAAAATGAAATCACTTGGAATCAGTTCAAGGAGATGTTGGAGGCAAGATTTGTACCAGCATCAGCCAAGACCACTTTGCTTGAAGAATTTATCAAACTTAGGCAGGGAACTTTGAATGTCACTGAATACACTCAAAAGTTTGAGGGGCTATCCAATTATGGAGCAATGCTAGTGGCAGATGAAGCATCCAAAAATGATAGGTATATAAAAGGACTGAACCCAGGACTTAGCAGAGCTATGCTGCCATATGCAGATAGAACATTTGATCAAGTAATTGATCTGGCCTTGAAACTGGAACAACATGACAAAGAAAGAGAGAAATATAGGAATTTTAAGAGCAACAACAAGAAGGATAAGGGAAGATATCACCCTTATGATAAAAAGAAGGAGGAGGCAGACAACAGGAAGAGTAAAGACACAAAAGCCAATGATACTAAGAAGAAATTGGTTTGCCATCATTGTGGAAAAGAAGGACACATCAAACCAAGGTGCCCAGAGTTAAAAGGAGGAGCCTTCAAATGCTACCTATGTGGGAAAGAGGGGCATATGAAGAGGAACTGTCCTGAGAATAAACAGCAAGGGAAATTGGCAACTTTGGAAGGTAAAGGCAAATCTGCAGTGAAAATTGATGCTGAAAATCATGGCCAAGTGGAAGGTACATTACTCATTTGTGCCATACCCATACCAGTAGTATATGATACTGGAGCAACACACTCTTTGATTTCCTATGAAGTAGTTAAAGTATTAAAATTAAACTGCATATTGGTTGAAACTCCATTGCTTGTACAAAGTCCCCTAGGGAGTTCTAGTGTTTTGAACATGAATTGTGTGGATGTGGAGTTAAACATAGGAGGAAATATTTTTATTTCCAATTTATATGTTTTAAATTACCCAAATATAGGAGTTATATTGGGGGTAGATTGGTTAAGGCAATTTAAAGCCATAATTAATTTAGACTCATCCACCATATCATTGCAAAATTCTAGAGGCCAGAGGATCACAGTTCTATGTGAAGTAGCTAAGGAAGGGAAATTGTATCATTTAGTTGACTTAGAAAAAGATCTGAGTGAACTAACCATTGAAGAAATTCCCATAGTTAATGAATACTTGGATGTGTTTGGGGAAGTTAAGGGTGTTCCACACCACAGACCAGTTGAGTTCCAAATTAATCTCATTCCAGGAGCAAGTCCAATAATCAAGAAACCTTATAGAATGGGGCCAAGTGAACTGAAAGAATTGAAAAATCAGTTGGAAGAATTAGAGGGCAAGGGATTTATAAGGCCAAGCAATTCCTGCTGGGGTTCTCCAGTAGTGTTTGTAAGAAAACATGATGGTACCTTGAGAATGTGCATAGATTACAGGGAACTAAATAAAGTAACCATCAAGAATAAATACCCATTGCCTAGAATAGATGATCTCTTTGACCAACTCAGTGAAGCTAAAATATTTTCTAGGCTAGACTTAGCATCAGGATTCCATCAAATGAAGGTTGAAGACTCAAGTGTTAAGTATACTGCATTTAACACAAGATATGGCTTATATGAATTTTTGGTTATGCCATTTGGTTTGACAAATGCTCCTTCATATTTTGTTGATTTAATGAATAGAATATTTAGAGATTATTTAGACAAGTTTGTACTGATTTTTATTGATGACATTTTGATTTATTCTAAGACAGTGGAAGAGCATAAAAATCATTTGCATTTAGTTTTGTCAAGGCTAAGGGAAAATGATTTAAAGGCAAAATTTTCAAAATGTGCATTTTGGAAAGAAGAAGTGCATTTTCTTGGGCATGTTATCTCTGCCAAAGGAATATCAGTAAACCCTAATAAGGTAGTGGCAATCCAAGCATGGAAAAGGCCTAGCACCATCAGTGAGATTAGATCATTTATGGGGATGGCAGGATATTATAGGAGATTTATAAAAGATTTTTCAAAAATATCATCACCACTTACCAATTTAACTAGAAAGAACCAAGCCTTTGTATGGACAGAAAAATGTGAGCAAGCTTTTATCAAAATAAAGGGAGCTCTGATTAATGCACCAGTATTGAGAGTGCCAGAAGGAAATGAAAATTTGGTTGTGTACACTGATGCAAGTGGCTCTGGGTTAGGGGCTGTGTTGATGCAGCAAGACCAGGTGGTAGCCTATGCATCTAGGCAATTAAAGCCACATGAAACCAGATATGCAACCCATGATCTTGAACTAGCAGCAGTTGTGTATGCTTTGAAACTTTGGAGACATTATTTGTTAGGTGCCAAATTCATTTTGTACACTGATCATAAGGCACTGAAATATTTATTCTCACAAAAAGATTTGAACATGAGGCAACATAGATGGGTAGAGTTCCTAGCTGCCTATGATCTAGATATACTGTATACACCAGGCAAGGCAAATAAAGTTGCAGATGCCTTGAGTAGACAACATGCCAAAGTAGCCATGTTGATGATGGAAGAATTTAAGGATTTGTCTATACTTACTGATTTGGAAATTGAGGAAAACAGTGGGGTACAAATGATGCCCATTGAAGAAGGTGAAGGTAAAGGAAAATTAAGTATGATATCTTTGCAATCAGATTTACTTCTTAAGATTGGGAAAATGCAGGAACAAGACCTAAACATGGTGGAAAAGAAAATGTTCATATCAAAAGGGGAGGAAGTAATAAATTATCAAATTGATAAAAATGGTTATTTAAGGAATAAAAATAGGATATGTGTTCCAGAAAATATAGAATTGAAGGAGGAAATATTAAATGAGTACCATAGGAGTAAATACTCCATACACCCAGGTAGCACCAAGATGTATCAAAATTTGAAAAGAAATCTTTGGTGGAAGGGGATGAAGTCAGATGTGGCCAGATATGTTGCAAGGTGCATGACTTGCCAACAAGTCAAGGCAGAGACACAAAGGCCATCAGGACTATTGCAACCCCTTAGTATACCACAGTGGAAGTGGGAGGATATATCTATGGATTTCATAGATGGTCTGCCTAGATCTAAGAAGGGAAACACAAGTATATGGGTAATAGTGGATAGGCTAACTAAAGTAGCACATTTTATCCCAGTTAAAACAGAAAGAAATGCTCCAAATTTGGCTCAAATATTCATGAAAGAGGTAGTAAGGTTGCATGGCATACCCAAAACCATTGTGAGTGATAGGGATACCATCTTCACCTCAAGGTTTTGGAAAAGTTTTCAAGAGGCCATGGGGAGTGAATTGTGCTTAAGCACTGCCTACCATCCACAATCAGATGGTCAAACTGAGGTGGTGAACAAAGTCTTAGAGGATTTGTTGAGAGCATGTACACTGGACTTTGGAGGCAACTGGGAAGACCACCTCCATCTAGCTGAATTCACATACAATAACAGTTACCAAAGCACCATAGGGATGGCACCATTTGAAGCCTTATATGGCAAGCCATGTTTATCACCTATATGCTGGGTAGAGACTGGAGAAAGGGCTGTTCTTGGACCTGAATATGTTAAAGAAACTACAGAGAAAATTGGGTTAATAAGAAAAAGAATAGCAGCAGCTCAAGATAGGCAAAAGAAATTTGCAGATAGGAAGAGAAAGCAAGTGGAATATGAAGTGGGAGACTTTGTTTTCATCAAGATTTCACCTATGAAGAAAGTCTTGAGATTTGGCAAGCAAGGTAAGCTTACACCAAGGTATGTTGGACCCTATGAAATTCTGGAAAGAATTGGTTCATTGGCTTACAAATTAGAACTACCAGAGGAAATGAAAGCAATGCATAATGTTTTTCATGTGTCCCAACTTAGAAGATGGGTACATGATAAAGAAGACATTTTGGAAGAGCCTACCAAAATTCAAATAAATCCTGACTTGGTTTATGAAAAAGAACCAGTGGGGATTATAGCCAAGGAAGAAAAGAAATTAAGGAGCAAAACCTTGAAACTAGTTAAGATCCAGTGGAGCAGTGATCCTAATGACTGCACATGGGAGTTAGAGGATAAGATTAGAATGGATTATCCTAAGCTATTTGCAAATTAAAAGGTAATTTTTTTTTCTTCTGGAAAAATTTCTTTTGTTATGCATGGCTGATATGGTTGAATTTGTTTGCTTATGCATATGTTTGATAAGTTTTCAGAAAAGAAAATGATGCTTGTTATAAATGTTAGAAAAATTGTGAGGACACAATTCCTAAAAGGAGGGGTGAATGTAATACCCCAAAATTTTGTGAAAAATCATTTTTGTAAAATGATTTAATTTTTGAAATATTTAGATTTAAATATGGTGAAATTTCTGGAATAAATAGTGTGCAAGTATATGTGTGCACGTGCACACTGAAATGGCACAAGGAAGAACTCCAGATTTCTTGGATTTAAAACAAGAATTAAAAAGCAATACAAACATGATTTTGCAACATGGATATTTGATTTCTGGAAATATATGGATCATCTTAGAAAATAAGAAAAGTAAGTTTTACTTTAAATCAGTAAACAGATTTCATTTAAAACCCAGAAAAGAAAATTATACATATATATGTGTTATAAGGATTTGAAAACTTGTATACATATAGATGCATATGTTTCTGAAATTAAAGAGGAATTAAATAAGCCTAGATAAGACATGTATACAAATATACATTTTTAAGTACTGAAAAGTATATATATATATAAGCAAGTGAAACTATAACATTAAAATGACATGAAATGTGGTACAAGTCAATATGCTTGTGTAGGCAAAAATAGCAAAGGGGATTCTCAGGAATAATTGAAATATAAAATAGGATAGTCACACTTTTAACATGACTAGGTGAGTGGCCATTTTCTGAAAAGTAAAAGAAAGAAAATACAGCCTTTAAATTAATATGGCCGGGGTATTATGAATGAAAAATGCATGATGCTAGCCAGGACAGAAATGGAATTCTGTTTTAACAAAACCCTAGTGGAAAAATGCATATAAATAGGCAGTTTTAGCCAGTAGAATTATCTTTACCCCGAGCTGCACAAAAATAAGAAAGGAAGAAAAATATTGGAAGGAAGAAGAAAACACTCATACAAGGATTTTCTGGATTAATAAGAAGAAATATTTAGGTGAGTAACCTCACTGAGTTCATGGCATTAAGACCTGAGATGAGGCAGCCACTTTTTATATTGCCATTTATATATTTCTGGTTTTGATGATTTCATCAATGCTTTTTGGATGTCTTATTTTAAATCTGATATGATTTAATATGGATGATTTTGATGATCTTTGATTGGTTGAGACATTTGTCTTTGGATGTGTATCATACTGTTTTATTTATACTCATAAATGTTAAAGTCTAGGATCTTAAAATTATACAGAGAATACTCTCAATTGTTATAGATCTATGGCATGGAAACTTTACAAAAAATGTTGGGAGCTGCATTATACTTGGTATAAGTGCTGAGGCTTGAGAAGAAAAATGTTAAGGGTGCAATAGAAATTTTCTAAGTGCTGAGCCCTTAATCAAATCAAAAAAAAAAAAGAAACCCACAAGCTAAAATTATGATTGAACCAGATCCTGAATCTGAATCAATCATAAAGGCTTGCAGATCAATATAATAAGAACCTGCCATGCCTCTTTTTATAGTTGAAAATATTCTTATATTTTACTAAGATCAAGACATATTGACCCCATTTAAGAAATAACTGTCTGCTTATTTCTGAGGAGAATTATGCTAGGAAAGATTATGGATGTTTCCATGTTTGCAGTGACATGTTCACTTAGCATATTTGATGATAGGATTTAAGACAATACACTAGTAAATAAACTAGGGAAGGGAAGGCCAAGAAGGCTGCTGGAATGCTTGTCATATTTGAAGTATGCAAGTTGGCACATGGTTTGTTTAAGCCCTGAGATCTTTGTGCAATGATGTGAATTAGTTCATTGCAATGTGTCCCTGTGATTCCTTAATAGCAGATGAGGCAGGAATTTAAATTAAATTTTACAACCTGTAAATGAAGAAATAGGAATATGGATATTTCTTAGGTTGAATGATATGGAACCAAGATGGTTCCAGTGAATGCAATTGTTGCAAATAGATAATTATGTTTGCATGATTATGTATGCAAGTGAAAGAATGATAAATGAATATATCATACCTGAACCAACTTAATTATACTATGTTAAAGTAATTGATTGCAGGAATTTGCTTAAATAACTAATTGGTGCTTTTATATTCTCTATTGCTTAATATCATGAATGTATTGATGTTACTCATACCAGATCATAGATCTGACCCTTGTTTGCTCATGGCATATGGGGTGTCTCATTTTAAAATGAGGCAGCCACTCATGCTCTTTCAGGTAACCCAGGCACTAAGTAAAAATGAAGTTATGGCTATTATGGAGGAGTGAATGAACATGCTAGCTAGTTTCAATAAGAGCTTAAATTGATTATATCTGCATGTATTCAGGAAAATTTTTATGTTTCTAAGATTTCCAGTCATGTAATGAATTCTATTATGGTTAGATGGACTAGTTGTATCATGTTAAATATATTGTTATGCACTAAGGTTTAAAATCTAAAAGAAATATCTGAGTGGGAAACAAGGAAATGATCTTAAGTATTGATATGGATGTTTGGAAAAGAAATATGCATATGTAGGTGAGCTACTGTTTTGCATAATTTATATTATGTATTAGTTAATCTTGAGACATAACAGAGCACTGAGTTTTAGAATAAAAATCTGGATTTAGTTAGAAGTAAACTTATAAGGATTTTAGTTTCCTTTTTACTGAAATGCTTTGTAAATAAGTTTGAATTTATTTCTGAATCGTATTGAGAAAAGTAAAATGTTTTTAAAAGCTTCAGACAGAATGCAATGAATGGTATCTCCATTGCTTTGAACTAGTGTGTAGCAGATACAGGATACATGAGTTAACCAGCTTCAAACAAATGAAGTATTGGTTGATCATGATAGATTGTATTTTGAAAATAAAAATGCATTTCAAAAGCTTAGTACATTTAGCAATTGTTTCACCCAGTTTTCTGGAAAATGAGCAAAGGTTTTGACATGTACATGTATATCTGTGTACATGTTGATATTTGGGCAAAAATTATAAACATAAATTCCTAGAACAATTGTAGGAAAGGGTTTTAAAAATAATAAAGCAAGAAATATTGTTTTGTATGTTAGATTATAGGCAAAAATTAAATATATATGTGCAGATATAGGTAGATATCAGATTTCAAACCATACAGGAGAAAAATAAAAAGAAAAACAAAAATTGTGTTTGAACCGACCAGCATAGCACTCGAACTCGTGACCTCTCATGTATAAGTTAGGCGCGTTTCCATTACGCCTAGATGTTGCTTGTGTTCACTTATGATCCACTTTCTTTTAGCCTGAGTTTGGTACTATCCAGACTTTAACACAATCATCCATATTAAAAGCTTGCTTTCCACTGATTAATACTTGATCATTTCTTAATTAGAATAACAGACTAAAGTACATGTTTCCAGTGGATTCTATGGTCAAAAATCAGGATACAATAATTAATCTGAATTGCTAAAATCTAAATCAAACAGAATGTTCTTGTACAACAAAAAAAAAATAAAGTATATACTCTGAATTTAAACAAGAGGAACACATACATCTTCATATGTATGTGTATGTTATTAGATATACACTGATATATTTATATTGGTAAGTTATTTTGATCCTGGATATATTTTGTTTATTGGAGAAAGAAAATGACCTTGGAAAATATATTTGTAATGAATGATATATATATATATATCATCTCTTAAAAAAAAAAATCCTTATGAAATTAGGGTGGAAATAGGAGGGTCATTTCACTTAGTTTCCTTTAGAAGTGAATTTGATGTCTGTGAAACCTGAAAGCATGGAAAGAACTGGAAAAATAATGTGAGCTTTTATGCTGTTATGTAGAACACAATATAAAATGAGTTGTAAATGTTGAAAAGTCATAATATCTTACACATCACTGAGCACGACTCTACCCTTATAATCCGTACATAGTACTACCACAATTACTCAACTTATTGTTTTTCTTCTTTCTAAGCTACGGTCAAAAAAGCAAATCAAAACAATGGAAACAAAACTGAAAGAGGGGGAGGGGGGACCTTACATGTCCCCCTAGCAACTTCATCCCTGAGTGCTAAGGTTTGATTTCCTTTTGTGTAATATCCAACCATATGACGTGTACAGTTGCGAATACCAAGAATTCATAATTATGAATGCCTATTTAGTTTGATTTTGATAAACTAGTCTCTCTCGTATCATGAAACAAATGATACATGATAGATGAGTTATCAGGTCAAACTAAATAGGTTTTTTCATAACTATGAATTCTTGTTATTTATTTTTCTCACCAATACTGTCAGCCTCTACTCATAGGTAAACCATAATGGATATCTCTACTGCCTATGATTTGTCTTATAGGTATATTTGTATAGATGTATGATTTAGTTGAATTGACATATTTGGTTATCATGGTAGCCTTTAAGGCTAATTTTTTCAAATAGCTTCTACTTATCTCTTTCTTAAAATTGTCGATATGATCAAAACTAATGACTTTGAATTTGTCCTTTTTTTGAAACCTAATTTAATTGGAAGTGTGCAATGGTTTCACTAGATTCTATAAAACTACGAATTATTCTTCATGTAGAACCTTATAATGTTTTGTTCACATTATGATTGAAACAATAAGCCGGTGTTTGGTATTTGATCATCAGTACTGTGTTTGATATTCTGTAACTGACCAACCCTTGTTAATCATTCCATTACATAAGTCAAACTAGTTCATCTCTGTATTTCAAGTCAACGACGACCATCACTTTCTAGCTGATCATGTGTTGAAATTTGTGCGGTAGTATTTTTGCATTGTGCTGCTATATTCTATTAAAATGTTCTAGATCATTACTGTAATGCTGTTAGTGAAATAAATTATTCTTCATATATGTCAATTTTTTTCCGTGTTCCTTTTTATTTGGCCAAATTTGTGGTTACCATTAAATTAATGTAATATTAGCACTGATCTTTCAGGAGTAGAAATGCATGTGCATAAATATGTGTTATGAAGTATTTAAGCCATTTAAAACAAAGCTCTAACCTTCCTTGAATGCTTTAAAACATATTTCTGAGTACAGTAAATCTAAATGCTTACATTGATGATAATGCATCTAGCACCCAATCATTACGAAAAACTCTCTTGATTTACATCCCATCTTATGAATTATGTAATCATATTAACATTTTTAAGTTTTCTCGTATATATATATATATGTATGTATATATGTATATGTATATATGTATATATGTGTATATATATATACACACACACACATACATACACACACACCATTTTCTTATAGAATCCCTTTACTGCTGCTCATGAAGATTATGATTAGGGAAAAATTTAATCATCTATTCAATTTTTGCTAAAAAATTGATATCTGGAACTGAAACTGATTGAAGTAACGATTTAATACATTTTATTCCTGATTTATCAATTTTGGGTTTTATTTTATTTTTCTATAATTTTTCCGTTTTGAATGTTATTAGTTTATTAATTATTATAACGAAGTCAGAGACTTTGTGGATTCAAAATGTTATTAATTAATATTTTATTTATTTTAGTATAATTTTAGATTTAAAATCTTGAGCTACTTAGAATATTTTTACATAAAATTAGCTAGAAAAACATTAAACTTTGACTAGGTATGATATGATTAAATTAATAGATCAACACGCTACACCGAGCGCCACAAATGCCGGTGAAAAAATGTGGTGCTGGAAGAATTGATGGAGCCCTCTTGAATTCTGCCATCTCCTTGTAAATTCTTCCTATTTTTCATCAGTAGCACGGACCTTAACAAATAGATATAACAAACTTAACCTTTGCACTTTCGCAGAAAAAAGCGTGCTTAGGCGCTAGGTGCAAAAAAGCAAAGGCACAGGTCTTGACTACCTTGATAGGAACCGAAGCCCATGTCACACTTATGTTGAAATGTGGAACCATGAGTAGCTTGAACCACTTGAAGTACTGTACTGATGAACTTCTGAATTTATAATCAAAGTTAAGATTAACATGTAAGATAGTGCATATATTTTTGAAATCCTTCCAAAATCGAGGGAATACTCGTAGTGACCAACATACATATTTTGGGCCATCTTTGCTAGATTTGAAATTTAAAGCTGGGTCTGAGTTTTTATCATACGAAAAAATAGAGAAAGAAACGTAGGCATCTTACCGATAGTAATGGGTAACAGAATATCAAAATGAACTATAATCATCTATCTATGTATTAATTTGAAATGGTTGAAATCGCAATTTTATGAGAAACACACATCAAATGCCTATTCGACATCAAAGTAGATCAAGCTTATATGGGATATGGATTTCACCTTGAATTAGGATTTTGTAATTATGGAGAATGATAAAGCAAAAAGAAAAAAACATTATTTGAAAGAGGAATGACGTATGCACCTTGTGCTTCCATAACAAAGATATCTAGATATGGCGACATGAATTTGCAAGGAGTATAAGACTTGGATGTTAACATACATTCGTTTGTTGAATGGTTCAAGGTATTTTATACAATTAATCTTATGATCAATATTTCGATGGTAACATGAGAGTAAATCCATACTCCTCTATCAAAAGTTTAAGTTATTTATGCTTTGAAGAAAGTACGTCGACTTATCAAAACTCAACTCTACTTGATAACTGTTTACCAAGTTTATTTTATGAGTGGCATAACCCAATTTATTTAGTATAACGTGAAATAAAAATTATTTATTTAACTTAGTGCGTATCCCGTGTGTTGCACACGGTATGTTGTAGAAAAATAATGTTATATATACCGTAAAAGAATAAAATTTATTGCAATATACAGTGAGTTCATTAAGATAAATGAATAATAAATTGAACTTATTATTTTTGTAAGTATTTAATTTTTGTTATGTAATTTATATGTTTGAAGAAAATTAAATTATCATTTTTTTCTTCATAAAAATGAGTTACATACTTAATTTTTTAGGGTTGAATGTTTGTTAAGCAAATAAATAAAAATTAGCATATTGAATTATTTTAAAAAAAATATTTTCAAATTTTTTATTGATAAATATAGATGTACATAGATTTTGAATCTAACATCCATTTTTTTAGTACATTTGATAAAAGATAAATGCATATAGAATGAATTTCAAATATTAATTGAGAGAATGACAAAAAAAATGAAAAAATGAAAATGTAAGAGCAATGAATTAATTTACCTTTATGTATTTAAAAGTTCTTGTAGCAAATAGTATGTATCAAAAATAAGTAAATGATATTGTCAAAGTCATAAACAAAATATTTATTTAACAAGTAAAAGAAATGTTAAGTGAAAGTAAGAAAAAAATATTAGATATCATATTGTTATTTTAACCGTGTTAAGTGAATAATATTGTTTCGTACCTCAATAATTCTAATTTATAGTAAAACTTTTCTAAAAATAATTAGCGTGTCTCAAAAAGACAACAAAATATAAGAAAAACATTCCTAATCAAAATTTGGTATATTTCTACCCATTAATTACCGTAAATTATGAATATAAACAATTAAAATCTAATATTTTAACAAACACATATAATTTTTAAGGATTGAAAATATTTATTATTTTTCAAAATTACAAAATACAAATATTCATCACCTATCATTAATTTTAATGTCATCCTTAACAAAATTATATTTTATTAATGAAAAAGCATCCACTTGACATGACGATTATAGAAAGGAAAAATGTTGTATATATTCGGGGTGATATACCAATTTAAAAAGAAAAAAATTGTACATATATGTTCGTTTGCAGTAAATTAACAATTTTAAAAAGAAAAGATTATATGAACTTGAATGTAAAATAATGTAAGGGACGTAAAAGATATTTTGTAAATAACCATATAAATTTTAAACTATATGGACTTGAATAAAAAAATAGTTTTACCATTTTTGTCAATATGAAAGCAGTACACATTGAATTGTCATTTTTTAAGGATTCGTTATATCAATTAATAAATATTAGTTAAATTGAATTTATTTAAAAGTTTAAATTTAAAACCACTTAATTAATTTAAATATATAGACCTGAATGTTAAACAATAAAGGAAAATTGAGGAGGATTATATGAATAATTGTTAAAATGACGAATTGTTGGTATTTGAATGTAAAATGGTAGGAGAGAGAATTAGTAGTATATTGTAATAATTATAATAATGATAAACGGTTGGATTCGAAAATAAAATATCCGAAGAGAGTTAAAAAGAGAGGAGAAAATTCTTAGAATTAATAAAAGAATAGGAAATTCTTTTGTTTTTACTATTAAACTAGGGTGTAACCCGTGCATTGCACACAGTATGTTATAGAAAAATAATGTTAATATTTTTGAAAAATAGAATTTATTATGCAATATATGGTGAATTTGTTAGGATAAATGAGTCATAAATCGAACTTACAATATTTCTAAGTGTATAATTTTTATTATGAGATTTATATATTTCTATATCTGAATATAACTATTATTTTTGTCGATAAAAATGAGTTATAAATTGATTTATTATTTTCTAGATTTAACATTTCTTATGCAAATAAATGAAAATTAATTTTCTTAACTAATTTTGAAATTAATATTTTTATAAAATTTTATAGACAAATATTCATTTACATAGATTTTGAAATTGGCGTTAAGATTTTGATACATTTGACAAAAAGATGAATAATGTATAAAGCATTTCAAATATTACTCAAGAATTGGCGAAAATACCTAAAATTGAAAGTGTAATGCTAATGAATCAATATAATTTTATGCATTTAAAGTTTTTGCAGCACATATTTATCAAAAATAAGTTTATGATGCTAACAAGGTGATAAATAAAATATTTATATAACTATTAAGAGAGATATCAAGTGAAAACAATACCTCGAATGTTATTACATTGTCATTTTAATTATGTAAATTTTTTTTAATTCATTGTTTCATACCTCAATAATTTTAATTTATAATAAAAGTTTCAAGAAATATTTAACATTCACTTCTAAAAGATAACAAAATACAAAAGAAAATTATTTTTAATCAAAATATGATATGATTCGTGCCCATTAATTAACGTAAATCATGGATATAAATAGATAAAATGAAACCTTTTTTTCAAAAACATTCTAACTAAAAATGTTAATTATTTTTTTAGTATTATATAATACAAACATTAATCACTTATCATTAATTATAGTGTCATTCTTCACAAAAATAAATTTTATTAGTGACAAAGAATTCACTTGATGTACAAATTTTCGAAAGTAAAATGTCATATTTGTAATGATATACCAATTTTAGAAATAAAAAATGTATATATTTGTTTGTAACGATACCAACTTTAGGAAGATAAAATTTATGTGTATATTTCTCTGTATTAAAATAATAATTTTAAAGATAAATAAATTTTATGAACTTAATGAAGAATAATATAACAGAATTAAAGTTAATATTGTATATAATTGCAAAAATTTTAAACCATATACACTTAAATGAAAACATTGTTTTACCTATTTTGTCTATATGAATGTGATATACACATTGAATTGTCATTTTTATGTTAGACCAGTTAACGATTATTTGTTAATTGGATCTATTTAAATGTTTAAATTTAAGAGAAGTTAGGAAAAATCCGTAAATAACAAAAAAAACTATTAAGTGTTGGAATTTAAATGTAAAATCATTGGGGAGAAAATTAGTAAAACATAGTAATAATTTTTATATAATTGTGAAAATTTTAAACTATATGGACTTGAATGAAAAATTAATTTTACAATTTTTGTCAATATCACGGATGTTTTTTTAACACATTGAATTGTCATTTTCAATGAAATTATTAAATCAACTAATGGATATTTGTTAGTTGTATTTATTTAAAAAGTTTAAATCTAAGATCATCTAATTAGTTTTAACATATGTACTTAAATGTAAAATAAGAGAAGAAAACCTAAGAGAAATATGTAATAATTGTACAAAATTATTAAATGTTGGAATTTAAATGCAAAACGATAGAAGAGAGAATCAATAGAAACATTGTAATAATTAATCATAATAATGATAAATAATGGAATTTGAAAATTAAATATCTAAAGGAAACTAAGGGAAGAGGAAGGAGAAAATCTCTAGAATAGAATCAATAAGAGAGCGGGAAATTCTTCTGCTTTACTATTATTTAATAGATTATTAAATAGTACATATGTGGTTTTAGATTGTAGTTCCATTTCACTACCCATAACAATTTTTTTCTTCCTAAACTATCTGTAAAATCAAATTCTTGCACATTCTTTCTCAGCATATCTTGCTCGTTCTCTCTTCATGTACAGCTATTATTATCACATTTCTTATTAACAAACCACAACTCGTTTTAATTTACTTTTTCCAGATGTAGTATTTTTTTGTGGAAACATCGGATTAACAAATCAATTCCATCATCGAATCACAAATTTTATGTTCTTTTCAATGGTCAACGTTGTACATATGTAAAAAGTAAAAATCAACATTTAAAGCATCGATTCGATGAAACTTCAGTTGTATCAGAACGATAAAGCTTTGACTGTATCGGACAAATGCATCTAAAGCTGCACCAGACCGATACATCTAAAGATGTATCCGATTGATGCACTTTTGCTGCATCCGTTTGATATAGTTAAAATCGATTCTAAAAAGTTGTTTTTATATATCGAAAGCAAAGTTGTTAGGTGGATAAAAGGTGGTGAGTATGAACTAGAGATTAATTGTTTAGGCGGGGATTAATCAAAGGTAATGAGAGGTAGGAATTTTGAATGACCTGGTGTATTTTATTGACATTTTAGGTACTTTATGAAAAAATTATTCACTACTATATAAAATATACCTTATCTACTTGTTTGAATTCAATTTTCAATTTTGAGATGCAAATGCATTTTCTATTATCAATACCATGTTTTACCATTTAGCTATAATTACGAAGCATGTCTATGTATTTTGAAAACTGCTTTTTAGATTCTTATGCGTCGCTGTAATCCTCACCTAGTTCCTAGTCGGAGTTTAAGCAAATACCCAAGGGGTTACCCTTGCCTAGTGCCTTGACGGTAGCTCTCGCCTAGGTGAGGACTAACTGGACGCCAGGACTCTTATAACAGTGATCGAAAGTAATTGCATGCCTCGACCAAAAGTTCAAACTGTTTATGCTTTGATAAAAATTTGTCGAGCAATACTCATCAAAAATTACCTCGACCGATGGCTGTTTACCATATTTATTTTATGAGTAGCATGATCAAATATTTTTTTTAATGAAAAATCAGAATTATCCATTTTAATTTGGGACTTTGGATGGTGAGTTTATATAACTAATCATAATAGGAAAAAGAAATAAAAATAAACATTCAAAACTATCTATAATTCAGGTCGTTGCTCATCCTTTCTCGTCATATCCTACTCATTCTTTCTCTTCATATAGTATTATTATTATCACACCTCTTACTAGCCATCCACACCTCATTTTAATATAAATTTTGAAATGCAATAATTTTTTGTGGAACAGTCGAATTTGCAAATTGTTCCATCAACTAATAAATTTTATGTTCTTTCTATAGGTCAACACGATACATATGTAAAAATCAAAATTTAAAGCACTGGCTTGATGCAACTTTAGCTGCACTCGAAAGATGAAGCTTTAGCTACACTGAACCAATGCATCTAAAGTTGCACTAGATTGGAGCAGGAATATACACATCCAATTTATGATCTTTCATCTGCATCGAATCAATGCAGTTAAAAAATTGATTTTGAAAAATTGGTTTTTTTTGATTTGGCAACACATATAATTAGAAAGCTTACAAAATCTATGATTTAATGGTGCCAATCACCATTAAATCGTTCAAATAAATGTTATCGCATTTCAAAGATCAGACATAAGTTAGTTTAAAAGGTAGATGGATAAGGATACCGTTTTAAATCTTGTTAATCTCGTCTCCAGATCTTGCTTGAGATCTAATTTTTGCACTTAGGCTTGAATGGAGTTTAGGATGAGATTGCAATTTGAAATCTTGTTGGAAGTTATATGTGTTTTCTTTTACTCGGCTTTATATATATATATATTGGAAATGGGTAAAAGCTTTATTAATAAGCCCAAACAAGGTCGGCCCGACCCAATAACATTAACTATCAGTTCACACGATCAATAAAATCACAGAAAATGAGAAAATTAGAAGAGCTGCTTCATCTTCCTTCAAGCTACCACGGAGGTTTCCATGTCTTCTCCAACTGAATCTCGGGATTTTCTACTTTTAGTCCCATCCTCTTCAATGTCTCTCGTTCAGCAACTGATAAATCTGTAAGTGTACTTCCTACTCTTTTCATAATTATTTGAACATCTCTTCTGATCATTTCACTGACTGCATGTTTGTTTTTGTGTTTATGTTGAAAAATTCGTCTATTTCTCTCTTTCCACACATGCCAAACAGTAGTGGTCAGCAAAATGGAAGCAGCTTTTCCCATCAAACATTTGGTTTTCCAGCATCTTGTCAGGTAGATCGCTATTTCACTTAGATATTCATCTTGTAAGTTGCAGTTTAGAATTATCCTTTGTTTGTCCCAAATAGCTCTGGTAAATGTACAGTTAAAGAAAAGATGTTTATGATTTTCTTCATCCACATTACAAAGAACACAGGTCGAGTCCTGTATAATTCCTTATTTTCTTAATCTATCCATAGTAGGAAGTCTGTGGATAATAGCCTTGTAAGTAGTTTGTGACATTTTAGGAGTACTAGCTCTATTCCAAACTATCTGAGCCCATTCAATTTCGATTTCTCTTGCCTTAAGTTGTTCCCAAGCAGATTTCATGATGAAGCCTTTTTATTTGGTTTCCATAGCCAAGAGTCTGAGAATGTAGATTTTAGAGGAATGCTTATTATTTCCTGTTTTATCTGATTTGCTGGAGAATTAGAGGAAATACCCATGAATTGTCGTGGATAATTTTTTCCAAATAAAGTCTCTGCCTCCATAAGCAGTAAAACTATCCCATCCTAGTTTATTTATGACACATTCATTATTCAACCAGAGGTCAAACCAGAAACTTGTGCTCTTTCCAGTTGCAATCTTCCTGTACACCAAATTTTGAAGGTCACTTCTAGCTCTGAGAATTGTCTTCCATGTACCTGATGCATTTATATCCTCCTTTTGAGTCCAGAAATTATCTGTTAGATATCTGATTCTCATCCATTCAGCCTAAAGACCCTTACCACCGAGAATTTTCCAAGCCAATTTAGTTGCATAAGCTTTTTTTAGATCCCTGAGGTTTTTGAGACGAACTCCTCCTTCATTTTTTGGTTTGCATAAAGTGTGATATGATACTTTATGAATCTCCCCTTTCCATATAAAATTAGCACATGCACTCTCAATTTTGTCAATGGATGCACTAGGAATTTGAAATGTTTGAAGCCAAAATCTAATCATAGATGTAATAACAGTGTGGACCAATTCAATTCTGCCAGCAAAAGATAACAATTTTGAGCTCCAACTTTGTAGCTTATTTCTAATTTTTGTAACTAGAGCTCCACATTCTCTATCAGTTATAACATTAGTTGATAGTGGCACACCAAGGTATTTGACAGGAAGCTGTCCCTTCTCAAAATTAAGGATTGAACAAAAATTCTCTTTGTTTCTGCAGTGGTCATTAAAATAGCATTTAGTCTTCTTCTCATTAACCTTCAGTCCAACAAACCTCTCAAGTTTGTAAAAAATGTCTTTCAGATCCATAATAGCAATGTTGTTAGCTTTATAACAGATAATAAGATCATCAGCATATAGAAGATGTGTTAATTGAGGTTGAATTTTATAAACTGGCTGTATTATGCTGTTGTGGGTGTATATTTCCATCTGGAGAGTAAAGAATTCCATTGCCACCGCAAAAAGGTAAGGGGAAAGGGAGTCACCTTGCCTTAGACCTCTATTACTCTTTATGAACCCTTTAGGTACTCCATTAATTAGTATTGAGTATGTGAGAGTGCTTATACATTCTTTAATAAGATTCAAATTTTTTTCAGGGAACCCTATACACCTCAACATATGAATAATAAATCTTCTATTTATTTTGTCATAAGCCTTTTGAAGATCAACCTTTAAACAAATTTTGTCAGCTCCCTTTTTCTTAAAGTTCCTGATCAGTTCATGTGCTAACAATGAGTTTTCAAATATACTTCTCCCTTTAATAAAGGCACTTTGGCATTCAGATGGAATGGGTTTAATCCTATTGCAAATAACTTTGCTAAGGATTTTATAAGAAACATTGCAGCATGAGATAGGCCTGTAGTCCTGTATTTGAGCTGGTTTATCCTTTTTTGGTATAAGACAAATGAATGTATGATTCATTTCTTTTATTATTCTACCGATTTCAAGAGCTTCCTAATAAGCTAATCTTAATTTTTCTTTTAGGTCTTGCCAGTGGGTTACATAGAAATGAGAGCCCAACCCATCTGGCCCTGGGTTGGAGTCATGATGAATGGATTTAACAGCTTCCTCAATTTCCCTGCTTTCAATGTCCCTGGTCAGCATATGTCTTCCCCCTTCGGTAACCAGACTTCTAGCTTTAACAGCAGGTAAATCTGCTGGATATTCTCCATTGAATAGATCAGTGAAATAAGCAATTGCTTCCTCCTCCAACTTACTCAGATTAGTTACCTGTTCACCTTTTTCATCAATGACATTATATAGATTATTATAGTTTTGTCTAAGATACATTTTAGTGTAAAAGAATTTTGAGCATTCATCTCCCTCAATCAACCATTTTTCCTTGGCTTTTTGCTTCAACTCCATAGCTTGAATTTGTAATGCATTCTTGAGCTCATGTTGCACTTCAAAGAATTCTTTGTTTAACTCATTATTGTAAGAGTCTTTATCTAGTGCAGATTGAGTTTTTTCTAGGATATCCTGAAGCTGTGTTGTTTTGTTATTATGCTTAGTTCTACATTTGTTCCATTCTTTGAGTCTCATTTTTATGTGTTTAAGAATCATAATCAAAATAAATGAGTTATTACCTTCAAAGATGTCTAAAGTAGAAAAATCAGCTGCAATGTAATAATCTTTACACAACGGCTAATAATTGGCATACCTGAACGGCTTACCCTTCTCTATGTTAACTTGAATAAGTTCAATAAGAAGAGGAGAATGATCACTAGTAGAACAAGACAAATTTTTTACTTTCATGGTAGGGAACATGTTAATAGCCTCAGCATTCACAAGCACTCTGTCCAGTTTACAAGCAATCTTTTTAACTTCTCCACTTGTCCATGTATATTTCAGTCCGGTGTGGGCAACTTCAGTCAATCCAGCGGCAACGACATAGCCATTAAATTCCTCCAATTGGGATGCCTTCAATGTGAGACCACCAACTTTATCTTCTGCCTTTAACATTGCATTATAATCCCCCATTGTGAACCATGGACCGTCTATTTGTTTTGAAATATTTATAATTTGTCTCCAGAGACCTGAATGAATTGACGCAAAATTACTGGCATATATGAATGTAATGTGTACTGTCAAACCTCCAGTGTTTGTAGCTTTTACTGTTATTTGCTGATCATCCATGCTTAGCAATTTAGACGACCAAAATTCACAGCACCAAGCAACTAAGATTTTACCTTTGCAAGTAGTAGAGTTATTATGATATATACTCCAGTTTGTCCCCAAAGTAAAATGAAAGTTATCTATATTATCATTATTCATTTTATTTTCAAGTAAACCAAATAATGATGGTTTATATTTATTTTTTAAATTAAAGAGGTCTAATTGTCTTTCATCACTATTAAGACCTCTAACATTCCAGCAAATATTTGTCATTGGGAGGGTGGTGCCTTATTACTCCTCAAGTTTCTAGGAGCAAAGTTCTTTGGACCATGCTTACTTGCTTTCTTATTGAACTGTTCTATGTATGCCTGATTTGGTTTAGTGTAAGTTCTTGTTTTTGGATCAACATTCATCTCCTCATCACTAGAAGCCAAATTTATATTCATTTTATTAATATCTTCTAATGATTCAGGTTCCTCTTCGTTCTAGTCTATCTCATCAAGCACATGTTTCTGTGCCTTATCCTGGAGCGCATTGTTCAAATTCTCCAGTTGCTGGATTGTTTGGTCTTTCTCAGGGTAGTCCATTTCAGAGCTTGGGAAATCATCAGAGTGTGTTTGACTATCAACAGTACTATGATATATTGAATCAGTGAAAGTACTATCAGTGTTATGTATATTTTGTCTGTCAGCTGGTTCCATGTTAATATTATCAGCTGTAGGTTTTTGTGGGCCTTGTAATAATATTTCATTTTGACTTTCATGTATATTGCCTGTTCTTCCCTCTTCATTTGGACCTCTTATCTGATCACTTGCACTTTGATCTTCCAAATTCTTCTCCTTAACCCTCCATTTTTGTGTGTTGCTTCTTGTACGTTGCATTTGTGTGTGTCCAAAACATAAGCATTGTGTACATTTTGGAGGGACGAATTCATATTCCACATCTTGTACATATTTTTTGCCATTACTATCCTTAGCACGTAATTTATTAGGTAATCTTGAATCTGCTGTAATTTCTACAAGGACCCTTGCAAATCTGAGTTTTCTCAGATGTTTTGTATCCTCATCCATCTTTATTGGCTTGCCTATAAGACTGGCTAGTTTGCTTATTCCCCTGCTACTCCATAATGCTAAATTAAGGTTCATTAATTTGATCCAAATAGGGTGTGAGTCTAGCATATCACGCTCCAGTCTTAAATTTGCTTCTCATCTTTTGATGAAAAGTAATTTGCTGTCCATAAACCATGGTCTATTCTCAATAAGTTTTTGACAATCTGATTCCAGCTCAAATTTAACCAAATAGTAACCATTTTCTCTTGCAAATATGTTCCAACCTCCTTCTGGTTTCCATTCCCTTTTGATATATGCGTTAAAGTGGATATAATATGGCCTTTTCCCTGCCATATAGATGTATACAGAGTTTTTCCACATACTAACAGCCTCTGCAAAGTCATCCTTATCGATCTCAGCAAATTCTCCTTTTTCGTCTACAGTTTTCTCATAAAATCGGACATCGTTATCTATACTTTCCTTGCAGTCTGTAGCTTTTGTCCAACTTTTAATCTTTTCCTTCGAGAATACTTGGGATCTTAGCGCATCAACATAGGACGAACGAACTCGGGTTGAGTTAGGGTTAGCCGCCATCTTCTGCTTACCTTTTCTTCTGACCTTTTGCCAATTATCCTCGTCTTCTCCTTCCCGAGAAGGGGGATCCGATGAGAAGGTCGAATTCGTAGGATTAGGGTTTGATGAAGACGCAACCGCCATGAATTAGGTTTTAAATTATTGAAAATAACTATATATATATATATATATATATATATATATATATATATATATATAGATTCAAAAATATAAAATTGTTACCTGAATACCCTGAAAAAATATATACTCATTCTAGTCAAACAGCCCTCTTTCTATGCAAATCATGTTTGTTACAATTTTCATTTTTGTAGTTTACATACTAATCGCTAAAAAAAAATCACTAAATGTCAGTTTTAAATTTTTCTAGACGTAAGTTACTTTGAAATTGTCCTGAGATATTCTTTGAGATCCGAAATGTACACTCGTTTTGGCCGAGAACTCTTCTGATACGAGATATCATGTACGAAAATATCGGGATTAGCCGTGATTGAAATTCGAAATCTGAAAGATTGCGTGAGGGCAACGAAACAGAAACCTAATTTACTTCTAATAATGTTACAGGACTCGCTTTACGGTTTAGTTATAATAGAGGGATTCAGTTTAAATTTCTATTTTAATTTTCAGGACTAATTAGTATGTTGCAACAGTTTCTACATTTAGTTTCTTTTCATTGTAATATTTGTCAAGACATATGCAAATGTGTTTCTTAACAATAAGGATGTTGTCTACTTAAACCATTACAATTTCCGGCTCAAGTGTCTAAGAGTATATTGTACAATACCAAGAATTTTAGTTTAGTGAAAACGTTATAACATCACACCCTGTAATCAATCACATCTCTAGATGTAATTACATCTCACTGCGAGGAGTCTATGCCCAATAGCTTCTATCATTCTTTTGTGTCAGTTACCATGACAATACTGTTAGCATTTTGCCTTTAGCATTTCCAAGTAAAATCATCACAATGAATTATCTAGTTGTTATTTTATCCAAATCTTTCATGATATTATGTTTTGGCCGCTTTTTTAAAAGATGTCTCAATAGTAACACTGATTATGTTTTTGTTGTTCTTTTCTTGTCTAGTTAATGCAAGCACAATGGTCAGATGTGCTGTTTAATAACAATAAAGTAACGGATGATCATGATATGCATACATCAATTTTGTCAATCTGCATTTGCACATTGATCTTATTTCATGCTTGGCTTATTGATAATTCCATGATTTTCAACCAATAAAGTCTAGTATGCTTTGTTCTCTGACTCATCAATTATGGAGTACTGTTAACAAAATTATTTACGCGATTGTATTTCATATCCACATAGTTTCGCTGTATATTTACTGGCTTATTAAGATGAAAGTGTCCTTTATGTGCTAATTAATTTTTGTCATGACTTTGTCGATGCATTGTCATATGAAGATACGCACACGTTTGTCTATTCTTATATAGTTTGGATTTTGTCCATCTCGCGTTGAATATATCTTATCAGAGGGATATATATATTAACCCAGATCACATCCTCTCATTTTTTATGTTGACAGTGATGGTTTGATAAGTAAACCCTCTATTTTTTTAGCATGTGAATTTATGCTTTCACATTTCATTTTGGATATAAAATGTTATCAATTTATACAGTCATTTATTAGCAATTACTTTGCAAGAAAGGTCTCTACTTTATTATATGTAGCTTTACATTTTCCTCTCCTGGTTCTTACATTCAGTGCGCATCTTATTTTGCTGTTCTGGTAAGTTTACATGTATTCTCTAGTTGGCTATCTATCTGTCATAATTCGGCATTGTATTATAATTTGGTGTAGTACAATCGAAATATAAGTGTACGTAGTAACATGCAGTGTTGTATAGAAACAAGTGCTCTAGCCATTAAAATTATTAACCCACATATTACAGTACTTTGATCGTATGCTATAATTGGAAAAACTTCATTTTAGCTGGCTATAAGTTTCTGTTTAATCACAGGATTCTATTTTTTTTTCTTCTAGAGCTAGTTAAAATTAGATTCATTGTCGTCAAGCATGTGGCCATATTCCCTGTATTCTCTTGTATTATTACGTTTTTACATTTAAAACATTTTTGTCATAATATAGTTATTTGTGAACTCACTATAGTTAAGCATATTTTGAATGTATTTGGAGTATTTTGTGTACTTAAATAAATACAGTTTAGTCGCTCACTGAATTTTATTCTAAAGACTTTTTGTAGTACCCTACTCTTACTGGAGCAAGATCAGTGATGGAATTTAATTTTTGGCATCAGTCACACTCTTTTCTGGGCATAAAGAGTCTTCTAGGTGTGATCATAGCTGCTTTATCAGTGTTCAGTGGTGTTAAGGGTGTAACAGTTAACCCACACCCGAATATACATGCAGTTCTTACTATAGTGGTTATAACTCAACTCAAAATTAATGTTTTCCTTTTCAATGTTTATATGTTATCTTTAACTTTTTAGACATGAGTGTTTGATCTTATATAAATTACAGAGTGAAGATGGAGATATTATTGATTGTGTTGATATTTACAAACAGCCTACTTTGGATCATCCATTACTTAAAAATCACACTGTAAAGGTATTATCTTTCATTTCATCTAGATTTGGACTATGGATCATTTTACATTTATAGATAAACAATCCTTTAACTCTTGTTGATTATAAAACACTGATTTACCTACTGTATAATATAGGATAAGATTGTAAATTATGCTTCACAGAAGAACTTATATCAATAATAGAAAGGCGCATTTTCCTCCGGATCAACTATTGTGCTTGTGCACTTTTCAAACGCACAAGCACAAATTTCTAGCCTAGGGAAAAACAGGTCTGTTTTTATAATAAGTTTCAAATGAAGCTTATTATTAAAATAAGTTTTTATTTAAAGCCTAATTTAAAATTTTGTCCTATAATATAACATCCAATGTCTAATATTCTAAACCTCTTTGGTTTCATTAAAATCATAAAATATATCAGTTATATGTGAATATCTTAACTTAACACATAATCATATACTTGTTATTCGCGTTATAGATGCTACCAACTTTTCTTCCAACAATTGCAAAAGGTAATGCATCAAGATATCCAGTGCAACCTTGGCACAAGAGTGGAATCTGCCCCAAAAAAACAGTCCCAATTCTACGAGCTCCAACAACAAATCTTACAATTATACCAAATGGAGAGTTTTATTACTGCAAAGTGGAGGTGAATATTGAACCTATAAGCACAGTTATTGTAACAAAAAATCATTTCAAAATACTGCATGCATGCATAAACATACATGGACACGCTAGTGTAGCAATCGGGAACTGTGAGTCTTTATCAAAGGAAAATTTGCATATAACTGGGCATATATGATTTTACTTGACATCAAGTATTTAACAAATATTTTAATTTTCATATACTACTATGAATATTTACCATATAATATCGTGTGTGTACGTATATTACTACTAGGTGGCGCGAGCAGAGATGTACTTAAAGAAAGGCGAGGGTCCCTATTTTGGAACAACAGGGACCATTAATGCTTGGAATATTAATGTGGAGCAACGAGAATGGAGTTTAAACTCGGTTACGGTATTCAACAGAAAGGGTTCTTTTATAGAGATTGGATGGGCGGTATGCTTGTTTTTTAATTCTACATTCAATTTTTTTTTTTCAATGATGACTTAAGAATTTAAATCCAAGCAAAACTATCAGTCATGAATATAACATGTTTTCTCTCAGGTTAGTCCAGTTTTGTTCAGTGATCAAAAATCTCGAGTGTTCATCAATTGGTTGGTATGTTCATCTGCTTTTTCCTCATATCTTTTCAGACTTCAACAACGTTTAGGAAATCTGGCAATATTCCTTTATTATATATAATAATAATAATGTGCAGGATAAAACTAGAGATCAGGGTTGTTTTAACCTTAGATGTCCAGGGTTTGTACAAGTCTCGCGCCGTATCATGCTTGGTTCACCCTTACCGAATGTCTCGATATTCGATGGACAACAGTTTGATTATGAATTCACCATCTTTAAAGTATGTATCTACAGTCTGCTGCTACTCATATATGCATGTTATATCAATATATCTTATTGTGATTTTTTTTGAATATATATGACATTGCTATTATTTGAAGGATGTAAGCAAAGGTATATGGTGGGCAATGTACCAAGGAGAAGGTATAGGCTACTGGCCAACAGACTTATTTGATAATTTTGACGTGCTTGGGTATGCAAATTGGGGTGGAAGTGTATGTAACTCAAAGTTCCCAGGGTTTCACACGAATACTGAAATGGGTAGCGGTGCTCTGGCAATACACCAGTATAGGAGGTCGAGCTATATTAAGAGGATCATGTTATTGGACGAAACCGGGAAATTTGTGGATTTAAAGCATGTATTTGGCACGAAGAAATGCGATAAATGCTATAGCGTGCTGTTCAGCATGAAATTTGCACATGATCCGGGACACTCTGTTTATTATGGAGGGCCTGGAGGGAGAAATTGCGAAGCTGAATGTAAAAAGACTTTACTGTAATGTGATGGTATGTTAGCTTGAATTGCATTTTGAATGAATGAATGAAATGATGCAATGTAAACTGAATTATCTGATGAAATCAGATGCATCGTTGTGGAATATATTTCTTAGGTTTATCGTTTCAGAGTGATAAATTCAGCCAGTTTGGTTGGATTTTTTAATTAACTGATTAGATTTAGTTTGCTTTTGCATTTATTTAGCTTATTACCGATTAAACTGAATACAAAACTGATTTTGTTTGTTTGCTTTTTAGTGCTAGTATTTTTATTTATGTAGCATTTTCGCAATACCATTTTTTCTTCTTCTTTCAATTCTTGTTGGTGTTACTAAATTCTGGTGAGTTTGTTTCAACGCGCACACGCATACACAGAGAGGCACAGAGAGGCCCACACAGAGGGGCGCACGTGCACACATAGAGGCAAGGATTTGATACACCTCATTTTGAGGGGAACATGTGGATCTGATACACCTCATTTTGAGGGGAACACGTGGTTGAAATCAAGTATGTGTATGTGTGTGTATAGGCAAACTGATTAGTTTGTTTCATACACAGATATATGTACACATACATATATATACATACATATGTATAGGCAATGATCTGATACACCTCATTTTTGAGGTGAACATGTGGATCTGATACACCTCATTTTGAGGGGAACATGTGGTTAAAATCAAGTATGTGTATATATGTATGTATGTATAGGCAAGGATTTGATACATCTCGTTTTGAGGGGAATATGTGGTTGAAATCAATGAGGAATGAGGTGTAGCCAATTCTTGCCCGTGTGAGCGTGCAGATATGTACTTGATCAATTGTTTTAAAATCATATTAGGTTAACAATGAGACAGTCGAGCTCATTCAATAAAACCAATCAAGCAAAATTGACTATTTCAGTTTAATTGGTTTTGATCTTGGAAAAATATTGGATTAGTTTGATTTGATTTTTGTTTGTTGGATGATTAATTAGATTATAATAATAATATGCTATTTCCAATTAAAGCTCGCCCTTGCGTGGATAATGGAACTACTATTGAACAACATGAAATAGACATTTGAAATGGGCATGAAACGAAAATGGTTAGTGAAAGAAGAACGCGTTCTTATATACGAAAGAGGCATTTTGAAAGGGATAGTTTAATTGTATTGTTGAAGTTAATTATTATTATTAATTTTATTTTATTTTAATAAATTTTTAATTATGTGGTTAAATAATATAATAAAGCAGAAGACAACTTCATTAATCACTAGAAATTGAAAAAAATACAAATAAAATTAGAAAAACATTTGAATATAACTAAAACTCCAGCGGTGGATAATGTGGTGGGTAGAGAGGTGGACATCCCTTCATAAATTGCTGGTATCTGATTGCGTGTTGCAAATATTCTATCTTCTACTGCAACCAATTTCGAACTTCGTCATCTTCCAAAGAACAAAATGTTTCCCCTGTTCTCTTGAATATTCAGTATTGATACTACTTCAGAAAGTTGAAAATCTTCAAACTTTTTCACACGATCAATGACATCCTTTAAGGCTATAGTCAAGCTACTTGATGGTACACTTGGGGAGGAAGTATAATAGTGGGAGAGACTAGGATTAGGGGAGGGGCTATTAGATTCAGAACGATATTTCTTCAAATTTCTTTGATATATCATATCAATAATACCATTCATCTTTTCATCATTCTCCATTCGACTTCTCCTACCATGAGCGTTGGAAGATGAACCTCTGCTCCGAATTGGTGGCAATCATGGTGATTATTGCATGTTGATGTTTTCAAGCAGAGTATAAAATCCATCAATTCTCCATGCGTTATTGAACAACATGTTGGCGGTTTGATCTCGAGGAGACTGCACTTGCTCTTCTGTAGCATCAGGTGTGAATGCACCTAATACCGTTGTCGTAGACCTTGATAAATCTGTTACATTAATTCTAAATGAGCTATTGGATGTTTCATATACTTCAAAATTGTAGAGTATCACTCCTGAAAAGAAAAAGAAAATTTAGCTCTAACTCGTAAATAAACGAAAGAGTTCAAATTATCTTCACACAATCAGTCCCAACATTGTTCGCTTCCGCTAACCATTCCCCTTACTAAATCCCATCCCGCTTCCATTTTGTTACACAAACATACAGACCATTGTTTCTTCAAACCATTGTATTTGTAGTGAATTAGATCGTCGAATACCGACATTTTATTCGGAATAGTCGCCAGTGCCTCATTTAATGCAACTGCAGTTTTCTTATTTATGCCATTTTGTTAGTTCTACTAGCTTCATAAGCATCGACGATGCGACAGAAGAACACGATGGCATATTTGGACCAATCCTTTGGACTTCGACAGGAGTTCTTTGAACGTTTTCGGAAATTTTGTAACTAAATAAATTTAAAAAAATGAAATGCAAGTGGAAACGGGATTGAGATGGGTATTTAACGACTAGTCTTTTCGACCCCAAATGTCGACACTAATACATCCATGGTATTCACGTGCCGAACACTCAAATGCTGGAAAGACAGATTTTTAGGGTAAAAAGAAAAAAATAGAAAGAAAAAGAACAATAAAGAAAAGAACAAAATATCTGAATCACAAAATCGAAGATAACATATAATATCAAAAGGATAGTACAAACTGTCACTCTAAGATACATGACACTTCAGAGTTAAAATCCTAAGTACTATTATCAGCCTGGATAGTTATAACAATATGTCCTCGCAGTTGCTGATATATACATAATAGTGCAGCGAAAATAAGAATACTACGGTAGGAAATTGAAGCATCCAGCTCGAATCCTTGAGCTCCAAAGAATATCCAACGAAAATCTGTCTTTCTCAAACTACTCTTTTCGAGCATCCGAGGATTTAAAATAAAGATAAAATTATGAGCCAGACATAAGTCTGGTATGAGAAATTTAAGGAATATGTGATCAACATATAACAACATCTTTTGAGACCAACCAAATCACCGAAATGGTTTTCGCCTCAAAAGAACCAAACCCATTTAATAAGTAAGTATGGCGATATAATAGATAGTGTTCAGGGTGTAGAATATAAATCAGAAAATAGTTGTGCTGCTTTCGTCTCACAACACAACAATATTAGAAGTACAACTAAAACCGCTAAGGTAAGTTCGCATAAGGATTCTATTGGAGGTCTCCTCAGTACGTCGAGCTCGAGCTCCTAACAAGGGTCAAAATCTACCTTTCGAAATCATGTATATCTTTAGATAAAATATACCACAAAGGTAAACATAGCTGGTCTATGCCCAAACACTGATACCGAATACCATCAACTCTCATGCGCCTCAATCAACGTCTCTAGATATTTAGAGTTGATGTACCCTTGGGTTAGCTAAACCAACTGGCTATGCTCCTACTTTGTTTTTTGTCATTATCGATGGTGAAGTCATGTTCAACATCTCAATGCACATCTCTTCATCACTCGAACAGATCACGAATCTCTCCATGGATTCCAGCGCAAGTCGTCCAACGAATGCTAACGTTGACCTCTCTCTTGGACTTAACCTCAGGATCGACAATTTAACGCTATAGCATTTGTCAAAAATGTTAATAATGACCTCTCACTTGGACTTAGCCTAAGGATAGACAGTTCAACTCTATAACAGTCCACTCCATAACCGCTTCCAAAACATGAAATTGGTATATCAATTTGAAGTGGTTTTTCAGTTAACTCAATTTCGGTTCTTTTAGAAAAAAAATGATATAAATAAGTCCTCTCGGTGGATCTCATATATATATATATATGTTATTAAAGTGAGAGACGTTTCATACTAATGAGTCCTCTCCAGGGGATCTCAAACCATATGAAGCCGCAAAGCTTTTATATATTTCCTGCATTAATTTTGGTCAATTTCAATAACAATGAAAATGACCCGCATATGGAAATCAAGTCTCGTATACTTATTACATTTCCGACCTTCTCAACTTACGCTATCCTCGGCTAAGAGCGAAGCCAGGTAGGTTAGAGCACTCTGGATGCCTCAAAGCCCTACCTCGACACTTCATTCTTAACTCTCACAGATAAAAGAAGTTTACTTTATGGGATTTTAGTGCTAAGTATAAGAGTAAATACTTTCCATAAAAGAAAAAGCACAGAAACGCGATTAAGTCACATAAGCGACTTCTAATCTCGTATTTCCAAATAATACTTCTTTATAAGTACTTGTATATATATATTTAAAATAACTTTATAAAAGATATATACATGTATACTACTATTTCACTATTCATTTATACTCTACTTCGAAATATATTCACATGCTTATATCAAAGGTATAAGAATATTCACAAATCATTTAACAAGATTTTGCACATTTAAATATAATCAAAGAGGTTGAAAGCAAATGTTACTCAAACATTATTACTATAAACCTAAAACACTTTATACTTGTCATTATCTTTGAAACATTCTTTTAAAGATCCATTTACATTCAAAGTATATACAAATGGGTTAAAAACAAATGTTATTAAAACATTGTTACTATGAAACCAAAACCATTTTATACTTATCATTATCTTTGGAACATTCTTTTAAAGATCTAGTTAAATTCAATAGTATATTCAAATGGGTTAAAAACAAGTGTTACATTTTACTATAAATCCAAAATCATTTTATACTTGTCATTGTATTTAAAAAATTCTTCTAAAGATTTACTCACATTCAAAAGTATATTCGAATGGGTTAAAAATAAATGTTACTAAAATATTGTTACTATACACCCAAAAATATTTTGTGTTTGTCATTATCTTTAAAATATTCTTCTAATTAAAGATCTACTTACTTCAAAGTATATTCAAATGGGTCAAATTTTTTATATTAAAACATTGTTATTATAATCCCAAAACCATGTTAAAGATCTAAGTATATCTACACGTATTTAATAAAGTAATGTACTTTTTAATAACTTCTCAAAAGCATTCATTTTGCTTAGTGTTATAACAAAACATTTATCCTTTTA
Organism: Allium fistulosum; assembly: GCA_030737815.1. Lineage (NCBI taxonomy): Eukaryota > Viridiplantae > Streptophyta > Magnoliopsida > Asparagales > Amaryllidaceae > Allium > Allium fistulosum. The sequence continues at coordinate 474,479,956 of CM060904.1, forward strand.
TAAAATACATAACTTACTTTTTCAATCTTATATATATATATATATGTAATGCTATTAAAATACTTATAAATATTTATATATATATAATTACTTAAATTGACTAATTTCAAATTTAACAAAATCATCAAAAAACATGTTTTATATTTAAAACCCTTTACTTTGAAAATTCATAAATAATTATTAAAAATATATTTAAACTTGAAACCACCTTTAAAATACTCTAATTAATGTTACTAAACATAACTTAAAAGACGTTGAAAAAATACTTTATTTGAATAACGTTTTTAACCATTTTAAAGTTTCAAATAGTAAACAACAACATTTAACAGAACTGCTATCAGAAGTTCAAAAAAGCTCAGAAAGTGTTGTAGTTGGAAAAGTGTTGCAGTTTTACCACAAAACTAGTTTGAAAGCCCTAAATGTTTGACCAGCTTTCAACTGGCTACTAATCGATTTAAAGTCTAATCTTTTTGTAGTAAGTACATTACTTATATTACTTAATAACCATGCAAAGAAGCCTCAAGGTTATTTTTCAAAATCATATTAAAAATTTCCAAAAACAAACTATTTCAAAGTGCACTTATAGTGGCTATTTCACTTCTAAATTTTACATTATTATTCTACCATTTGTATATTTTTCAAATCATTTCCTCGTTGTTCTATGCACTATTATAAATCTACAAAACAACCAAGATATATTCTTTCACAATACATTTACATATAACCATTTAACGCAAGTTTAACATAAGGGATTTTGAAGTGCACTTATAGTGACTATTTCTCGCTTCAAATATTTTCAAACACACATCAACTTCACAAACAACGAAACCAAACATGTAAACACAAAGTCAAGGCCATGATACATATTGTAAAGGATAATAGAAGTGAATATACATCATATATAGTTGTCAATTTGCTTTCAAAAGCAAGAGGGGACCAAAGTTATAACTTCATTAGTTAATGTCTTAACTTTATATTTACACACAACATATGTACACAATATATACACATTCAATGGTGAGTATCACCCAAATCCAAGCCTACAATCAAACATAAGCCTTAAGAAGACTAGAACACTTCCTACCATCACCAAACGTCTAAAGGTCCCATCTTTTGCTCAATTTTGGTCGGCCATGCTTCCTCCCGCCATACTTACTCACAGACCAAAATAGATTTGGGTTTGTGCTCCATTTCTTCAAATTTTTCTTTGCTATACTTGTCTCCTATGTTATGCTAGGACCTTAGCCAAAGTCTCATGAAGTTTGGACTTGATTTGAATTATTTAGTAATTGTTAAAAAGAAGAGAGAAGAGGATGAAGATATTGTTTTCTATATCTATAAATTTGCAAACTTATTTTTTCCTAAACACTTAAGGAGTTTAAATAAACATTGTCAAGGGGTTACCATCCACCACTTACCCTCCATGGAAGGTCACCATGCAAGCTCCCTTCCATGTGCTTCACTTTCCACCCCACAACCTTTTGGAAAATATCCTCCACAAATATCTTCTACCATATAACATCAACCATGACATCATCCTACCCAACTAATCACCATTAGTGCAAAATACTTTTAGTTGCTAATTAATTACACATTAGTATTCTAAGCAAGCACAACAAGTTTGAACAACTTACATCGAGTAAAAAGTCATTTATTGACAAAAAGATTTCCGGTCATATTATTGATATTTCTTCGAGCTATTTATTTTTGTAAACACATTTGAAAAATAATTTTCTTATCATTAGCTATTAATTAAAAGGGGGTGAACAAGGTTATAAAATCACTTTTATCACATTAAATCCAAGATTTAAGTATTTAAATAATTTAGATATTTAAATACAAAGTGTTCGAAATTCTAGGTCGTTACATTCTTCCCTATTTAAAACATTTTGTCCTCAATATTCCAACATGACCATATAATAAAAGAAATAAGCACAATCAATACTTAATAGTATTCAAAATCACTAGTAAACAAAGCTCACGGTTTTCTCTGGTTCAAAAACCCTCTCATCGCACAAGGATGATAAATAACCTACTAACCGTACCTTACGCTCGTCTCAGGTTATTATTTAGAAGATCATTCAAGCTACCCCATAATAAATTGAAAAGTCATTTCCTAAACTCCCTATATGCCAACAAAACATAGTATGCATATATACTTAAGCCTATATAATGTATATGGATCATCCGTACGCAATATCTGATCTGGTCACTTGCTCGATTGCATAAATTTCACTTCTAAACTAGTATAAATCACTTGGCTTCTTTAGTGTGGACATCGATTAGGTTCTTTGATTAGAAACTTCTATTTTCCTTACATATATAGCCATATACTATGATAGAAAACCCGAGGAACGTATCAAGAATCCATTTTAAGTGTTCATCATCGAGAATCGAGTAAAATCCTTGTCCGGATCAATGTAAATCACCTGGATATCATGTATTTGAACCCTGGATTAAGAATAGTCATGTGAATAAAATGATTTACGTACAACTTACGTATTTTATCCTATTGGTTTCTTTAACTATACCAATTACTTTTTATATTACGTTTATTTACACAAATAGTATCTTATTTAATACTAAAACTACTTATAAACCATTTCATAAAAACACCACTTAAATTTATAAACATTTCATAAAAATATAACTTTATTGCCTTCTTAATTCAAGAGTTATAAAGAATCAAAATTTTATTTCCAAAAACACTTGACTTCAACTTCTATAATGATTCTGAAGTTTCAGGCTGTTAAAAATCCCTAAAAAATTCATTTCGTTCTAACAAATGAAAACTACAAAACAACACATCATAACATGGTGAACATATCATATTGTCCTAATGCATAGAATACATGTGTTAATAAAATAGCTTAACAAAGTTTCACTTATTTATTAGATGCCCTTCACTATAAAGGAAAACAAGAAAAGATGTTACAATTATTTAGGTTTTGCCGCTACCACTCGGGCTCCCTACATAGCATACATACAAAACTTTTTTATAAATAAAGCTCATATCAAAAGTCTGTATTAAACTACTCTATACTTCATATCAAATTACTTTACAAAAAACTTCAGAACTAAACTCCCAGGTTTTATTCCATATCGTTTGAAATAATAATATATACATATACCTTTTTATTGATCAAATCACACTTTTAGGATTATATCAAAAATCATTTCCAAAATCAAATCAAATACTTCATAAAATCATACTAAGTATTATGATCATTCATTATAAACAATCTCCCAAATATTTTCTTTAGAATCCATAGAAAATATGCAAATTGATCGAGTAACACCAAATTGATACAATGGAAACGAGTCCTACCAAGTCGAGCTATATATTCCCTTACTAAGAAGAGTAGTACTCACGAGAAGTGCTTTTCAACCGAACACATCTTATGCCTATTTTTAGTCACCTTCGAGCTACTCGAACTAGATAACATAAAAATACTTTAATCCCGAATTGGCTCATCGATTCCGAGAGCAACCTCGAACTCATACAAATCTTAAACTACTTTCAAAATGTTAATATTTACAAATACTTTCAAATAATACTACTATTATTTTCTCCAAAATCTTAGAAACCATTACTAAAGACACTAGGATTTAAGTTCTCAAAGTATCAGCTTGAATCCTCTTCGTTTATAAACCATATTTTATAACTATACTTATATAAAATCATTTCCTTAATATAATTATTTCACAAATATTTATTCCCAAAATAACTTATTTTTCCTTTAGATTATAACAAACATCTTTTATTAAAGTAAAATTCTACCCTAACATTATCATCGAACGCCTTATAGTCTAACTATGGAACTCAATTTATATAATGTTCATTTAAGTGCACCCACAAATATTGCATACCTAACTATTGCAGTAAAAAGGTAAATTACTCATAAACTGGTTGAGCACAAATCAACAATTACCAAACAATAATCAATGCTCATAAATTGGCCAAACATGACTAATCAATCAATAAATGATAACAATGCTAATAAATTGATTGAGCATGACCAATCTAATCAATAAATGATAATAATAGTCGTAAACTGGCCAAGCAAGGTTAATCAATCTAATAGAGGATAACAATGCTCATAAACCAGCCGAGCATGGCTAAACTAATCAATAAGGGATAACAAATGAACATCATTAATCCCTACATTAATTAGACTACATTTTGATAATTCATACTCATATAAGATATCTTATATAAGATCTTTTAATTTTTGTAGTTGGAATACCTATAAGGCATACATTTCTAACAACTGCAAATACGGCCTTATATGTATAATACACCAAAGTCATTCTAGGGCATCACTTACCCTATCTCTAATGAGTTATACCCAACTAGAGCCAAGGTTCTCGCTTAACCTTCAGCTCTGATACCAGATGTAACGACCATCATTTTCGACCTCTAAATGCCAACACTATTACATCCATAGTATTCACGTGCCAAGCACCCAAGTGTGGGAAAGACAGATTGTTAGGGTAAAAGGAAAAGGTAGAAAGAAAATGAACTAAAAAGAAGAGAACAAAACATCTGAATCTTACAATGGAAAATAACAAATAATATCAAAAAGACAGTACAAATTATCACTCTAAGATGCATGGAATTTTAAAGTTACAATCCTAAGTACTATTATCAGCCTAGACAGTTATAACGGCATGTCCACACAATTTCTGATATATACACAATAGTAGTGTAGTGGAATTAAGAATACTATGGTAGATAAATGGAAGCATCCAACTTGACTCCTTGAGCTATAAAAAATATCTAATGAAAACCTTTCTTTCTCAAAGTACTCAAAAGAGCACCCAAAGATTTAAGGGAAAGATAAAACCGAAAGTCTTGTGGATCGTATACTATCTAACTTGTGTATAATATGCAAGTATATAAGTCAATGCAATAATAGATAATAAAAAGTAAAGTATAAAAAGCGTGCAAATCAGAGTTTTTAAACTAGTTCGGACCTCCCATCCTACGTCTAGTGCCAAAGTTCCCCTTCGGTATTTCCTTTAAACAAATTACCGTCACTTCGCCCGGAGGAATGCTAATACAAAAAGTATCTCTGACAATCTTGTGTTTTAAATAATACAGTTTTTGACTTATAGTACAAATCTTCCTACGATCTCCTTTGAGTATATGAATATGATTGCTTGAGTTGTAGGAAGTGATTTAACCAAGATTCTATTTTGGTTATAATAGATTAGGAGTATGAGAACAATTTATATGCAAGAGAGTGTTTATAAATCAAGAGAGTAAAGAACAAACTAATTCAAGTTAGGTGATTTCTACTTCTCAATTAAAGTGGTATCTATAGATTCAGAAAGGTGCAGACGAAGAGTTGTTACTCTTTGAGAAAGCCTCTTTAGTTTAATGGCTGCAACCTTCCGTTGAAAGGTGATTTCCTTTTGCTTTAAAACAAAAGTGTTTTTTCAGAATTGATAGTTTTTTCCCATGACAGCCATCTGTGGTAGAATCCTCAGACGTTTGTGACTTGTTTAAATTTTAACCCAAGACTTGTCAGGGACGTCTATGGATTTATCTCAGACGTCTGTGAGGTGTAAAAACAGTTTTTCACTTAATTTTGATGTACATGAAGTGTGATCATGTATGCATATATACTCAAGGAGACCTTAACAATATTTTATCTAGGACTCTTTTATAGTAGAATAACCTTAATATGGTCAATGAATCTTCGTTTCCCTTTGAGTCTCAATATCTTCGAGCATGGTGTCTTCTTGTAGCATATACCTACAATCTTGATAAGGTCTATATATGTATATAATTATATAGTTGTTATCATTGAAACATAAGTTGGAGGTTCTAACAATTTCCCCTTTGATGATGACAACCATACAGTCACAAATCAATTATGAATATGCATCTCCCCTATGTATATGCATAGATTTCTCCCCCTTTGTCATTATCAAAATGGAGGGAAACGATATAAGATATGGAGATAGTAAATAGTCATTGCATGTTATCACTTCAGATCATTGAAAAGCAAATATTAAAGTTCAACATAAAATTAGAAACAGAAGTTGTAAATAGGAAAACAAACAAGTATAAGAGCTGCAAAATAAAAGAAAACAAACTCTAATTATACTGATTTTAAGAATAAGATAAGCCTCCATAGTTCTCATAATACTCTCAGTAAGAAGATGGATCCCGCTCATATGCACCTGGCCATTGTGTTTGGTTGTTGTACTCCTCATCTTCGTGGATTGAAAGGCCTTGAAATGCCATGTATGACGGTTGTTGAAAATGTGGGGTATCAGACACGTACATTTCATCACTGTCTTCTTCCTCTTCCTCAAGTTGTGCATGAATAGGAGCCATCCCTCGAGCACCTCTATCATGTGACGTACCTTCGGGTGAGGCTTAAGGGCGATAAACTAGTGTTTGAACCCGAGGTGGAGGTGTTAGGGAAGGCGAAGATGATGAGCGTGAGGAAAATCTGCCATGTACTTTGCGCATTACTTTGCATAAAGTGGACACCATTTTGTCCAAAGTCTTCTCCATCTTTGTCATCCTAGTGGAGAACAAATGTTCCAATCCAGTCATCTTTCTATTTAAAGCTCGCTGATTGGCCGTGATTATTTGTTAATTTTTGATTGCCAAATCAAGAAGTGATTCGTTGGCGTTGGTTCAACTCGAGCTTCTTGTATTTCGTAGTTCGAACAATATTTGGTATGATGACTAGAGGAAGGTGGTTGTTGGGAAGGATGAGGGAGTAGGTTTGCTGAGGTGCATTAGATGGAGGAGGACCATGATGTTCTTGTTGTTGTTGAGTTCATTGGTTGAAGGGGATGATATGAGGAGGGCTTTTGGGAAGATGCATTAGTGATAGATATCGTGGACCACTATCTTTTGTGCGAATTTCTTTATATTGTGATACGTACAAAGGAACTCCAAGATTTTGCAAGATGCGCATTATATATGGAGCATAAAAAATGGAACAACGACGTTGAGACCAAAATCCTTTATTTTGGTCATGAATAAATTTTGCCCAATTAATCAGTAGGCGATCAAATATTGCATACAAAGCTCGATGGTCATTGGGATAAATTTGCTCATGACTACCTAGACGAGGAATAATGGTATTAATTATCATTTGATTTAATAGTCTCGCACATGACCAAAGATTAATGGATTTCCATTGTGGCATTTTATCTTCCCATATTTGATGGGTAACTTCATCCTTAGGTAAAAGACCGTGATCCGGTATATCGGTTAAATCAATCCCCTCATAAGAACATCCTCAAATACGACCAACCCTATATGCATCAATTTTAACTTCTTTTCCATACACACTTGACCACAACCAACCATCATCATTCTCTGGATTCCAAATCTCTGTACTACATAGATTGGAGTAGAAGAGGTAAATAGCTAGAGGATCAATGATTACCTTATTTGCATCATAACTAATTAAGTTGCAACAACCGACATCCATTGTAATTCCAAGAATTTCATATTCCATCACATTGGCAAGGTGATAAAAAAGACCAGAGTGGATTTTCTTTTGAGTAAGCGCCTCGAATCGTCTGGTTGCATTGGTATTATTGCGAAGCCATTGGTTAATGTGAGCTTGCGTAACCGGTGCTTGAGCGGAGGAGGAAGATTGGCCTTGCTTTTGCTTTTTAGAGACAGAAACCTTCGTAGGAGCCATTGATTGAAAATTTTGAAGGTTTTGAAAGCTAGGGTTTCCGAAATTAGAAGTTGAAATGGAGGTAAAGTCAAAAGAGGGGTAAAGTTGTTTATATATGTGAAATCTAGATGACAAAATCTTTTATGCCATATTCATGGATCATCATGATTTACAGTTAAGCATAAATCATCATTGTGATTAGTATTTATATAAATATTTCGATTTCTTGTTCCTTCAAAAATTAAAATTTTATTTTGATCAAAGATATTGCATTTATCTTTTTCAAAATCGATTCTAAATCCTTTATCTCATAATTGGCCTATACTAAGTAAATTATGTTTTAAGTTTTTAGCTAATAAAACATTTGAAATAATAGGAGAAGTAGATATACCGATATTGATGATGTTTCCAACTCCGATAACATATCCTTTTAAATTATCCCCAAAAGTGACCGTGCCACCATCCATGTAAGTGATGTTTGATAACATGTGTGCATTTTCCGTCATATGTTTGGAGCATCCACTATCTAGTATTCATTTCTCCTTACTATTAATTTTATTTTTGGGTATCTGCAAAATAATAAAAAGTTTTAATTGGTACCCACATCCTTTGTTAGGGTCCTATGGGTTAGTAGGAGAAGGAAGCCATACCCACGAGGGTTTGGAACCTTTAGAGATGTAATTTTCATTATGAAATATCTCTTTTAGATATGCATCTATGTTTTTTTGTCTAATCAATTTGTCATTTGTTTTAGGAATCCATATTTTAATCATTTTTGTTTCCTTATTTTTATATTTATATTTTTTTTTCTAAAACCTGTATATAATATACCATACTTCTTAAATCTTTGATTATTATTAGAAACTAGATTATTTCTAGAACGTTTGTGATTATTTTCATTAAATCCTCATCCATTCCTATTTCCTGATGGTTTTGAAATCTTTATCAAATTATCTAGATTTTGCTTTCCTTTATTAAATTTTGAAACATTGTTAGTAATTTTATCAAATTTATATCTAAGATTAGAAATTTCTTATTAGCTAATTCTTTATTTTGTTTCAATTCATACTTTTCTTTTTCAAGTTTATAATTCTCTATTTTATTAGTCTCTAAATCATGTGTTAGAGTAGCATTTTGAGAAGATAATTTTTTTACATTCTTTTTGTGCTAATTCTAATTTTTCTTCTAAAATAGTTTTCTCATCCTTTAAAAATCCAATTTCTAATTCAGCTCTATTTAATTTTCCCTCATATTTTTAATTCTATATACTTGTCATCTAATTCTATACTAATTTCAAGAATTTCATCGTATGTTAATTCAAGATGTACCTCATCTGTGCTAACCATGATGCAAACATTTGCTTGTTCCGAGTCACTGTCGCTATTGGATGAAGAGGAAGAGTCAGAGCCATCCCAAGTTACTTGAAATGCTCTTCTCCTTTTCTTGAAATTTTTGAATTTGTTTTTCTTTTTATCATTGTTGAGTAGTGGACAGTCTTTCTTCATATGGCCAAATTTATCACACCCGAAGCATTTCATTGATGTTTGATTTGAGGAATTAATGTTGCCGTTGTTTTGAAATTCCGTCATCTTTTCGAACTTCTTAAACTTGTTGTAATTTTTGACGATGAAAACAATCTCATCTTCTTCCAAGTCGGAGTTGTCGTTGTTTGCTTGAAATGCGATGTTTTCCTCTCTTGATTTTGTTCTTTTCTTGCTTGTAAATTAGCTTCATATGACATCAAATTTCCTATTAACTCTTGGACTTTGAGTTGGGAAAGACTGTTAGCTTCTTCGATGGCTAAACCTTTTCTTTCCCATTCATTTGTCAATGGGTTCAAAATTCGTGTGACTAAATCAAAATCAGTGAATTAACTCCTAGTGCCATAAGATCGTGTTGTCTACTTTGACATCTAGCATACATGTCAATAATTGACTCATTCGATTTCATTTTTAAAGATGAAAATTGATTTTATAGAATAGAAATTTTTGTTTTCTTAACTTTGTTTGTGCCTTCATGGGTAATTTGTAATGTACGCCATATATCATAAGCAGTAGTGCACAGCATGACTCGTGAAAATTCATTTTATCGAGTGAGCAAAATAGAACATTCATAGCTTTGGAATTGTTAGATGCCTCTGCGTTTTGTGTATCAGTCCATGTGCCAATATTAGTGTCAGGTGCTTCATATTTATTTTGAGTTGCTAACCATATCTGTAAACCATTTTCTTCTAAAAAATTCGTATGCATGTTGACAATAAGCATAATTAGAGCCAAAAAATAGTGGAGGACAAATAGTTGATTGACCTTCTTGAAATGTACTTGCTATTTTAATAATTTCAATTACATATTACTGTAGATTGAAATGACCAAGCTCTGATACCAATTGAAAGTCTTGTGGATCATATACTATCTAACTTGTGTAAAATATGGAAGTATATAAGTCAATGCAATAGTAGACAATAGAAAGTAAAGTATGAAAAGCGTGCAAACCAAATTTTTTATACTGGTTTGGACCTCCCATCCTACATCCAGTCCTAAAGCTCCCCTTCAGTTTTTCCTTTAAACAAATTACCTTCACTTCGCATGGAGGAATAAGCTAATACAAAAAGTATCTCTGACAATCTTATGTTCTAAATAACACAGTTTTTGTCTTATAGTACAAATCTTCCGATGATCTCCTTTGAGTATATGAATATGATTGTTTTGAGTTGTAGGAAGTGATTTAACCAAAATTCTATATTAGTTATAATAGATTGAAAGTATGAGAACAATGTATATGCAAGAGAGTGTTTAGAAATCAAGAGAGTAAAGAATAGATTAATTCAAGTTAGGTGATTTCTACTTGTCAATCAAAGTGGTATTTATAGATTCAGAAAAGTGCAAATGAATAGTTGTTACTCTTTGAGAAAGTCTCTTTAGTTTAATGGCTATAAACTTTCATTGAAAGGTGATTTTCTTTTGCTTTAAAATAGAAGCGTCTTTTCAGAATTGACCGTTTTTGCCCATGACAGACGTATGTGGTAGAATTCTTAAACGTCTGTAACTTGTTTAAATTTTAACCCGAGACTTGTCACAGAAGTCTGTGGATTTATCTCAGACATCTGTGAGGTGTAAAAACAGGTTTTCACTTAATTTTGATTGTATATGAAATTGTGTATGATTGTGTATACCTATATACTCAAGGAGACCTTAACAATATTTTATCTAGGACTCTTTTATAGTAGAATAACCTTAGTATGGTCAATGAATCTTCGTTTCTCTTTGAGTCTCAATATCTTCGAGCATGGTGTCTTCATATAGGATATACCTGCAATCTTGATAAGGTCTATATATGTATATGATTGTATAGTTGTTATCATTGAAACATAAGTTGGAGGTTCTAACAAAAACCACGAGTCATGAATAAGTCTGATATGAGAAACTCAATAAATATGTGAATGAGACGAACCAAATCATCGGAATGGTTTTCCCCTTAAAAGAACAACTCATCTAATAAGTACGTATGGCGATATAGATAGTGTCTAGGATGTAGAATATAAATTAGAAAATAGTTGTGTTGCTTGCATCTCACGACATAACAATATTAGAAGTATGACTAAACCACTAAGGTACATTGGCTATGGATTACGGTTGGAGGTCACTTCAGCACATTGAGGCCAGCCTCCTGGCAAGGGTCAGAATCTACCTTCTAAAACCATGTATATCTATAGATAAAATTTACCACAAAGGTAAACATAGCTAGTCCATGTCCAAACATGTGATACCAAATACCATCAACTCCCGCACGCCTCAATCGAAAGCATCTCTAGATATTTGGAGTTGATGTACCCTTGGGTTAGCTAAACCCACTAACTATGCTCCTACTCTATTTTTTATCATTACTGATGGTGAAGTCACCTTCAACATCTCAACACAGGGTCTTCATCACTTGAACAGATCACAAAGATCTCCATGGATTCCAACTCAAGTCGTTTGACGAATGCTAACACTAACCTCTCCCTTGGACTTAACTTTAAGATAGACAGTTCAACTCTATAGCATTTGTTTGAAATGTTAACATCGACCACTCCCTTGGACTTAACCTAAGGATAGACAGTTCAACTCTATAACATTTTACTGCACATAGGCTTCCAGAACATAGAACTTATATATTAGTTCTAAGAGGTTTTTGATAAGTAATACCTAAATATATTAATCCAATCCCAGACTCTTAAAAACTAATTAGTGAATTTTTGGTTAACTAAATTTCGATTATTTTAGAAGTTAGTAAACGATATAAAGGAGTCCTCCCCAGGGGATCTCGTATATATATACATTCTTAGAACAAAAGACATTTCATACTAATGGGTCCTTCCTGGGGAATCTTAAACAGTATGAAGCCACGAAGTTTTTGTATATTTCCTAAGTTAATTTTGGTCAATTTCAATAACAATGAAAATGATCGCATATGGAAATCAGGTCTCATATACTTATCACATTTTCAACCTTCTCAACTTACACTATCCCTTGGCCAAGAGCAAAGCCAGGTAGGTTAGAGCACCAGTTGCCTCAAAGCCCTACCTTGAAACTTCATTCTTAACTCTCATAGATAGAACAAGTTTACTTTGTCGACTTTTAGTGCTGTAAATACTTTCCATAAACTAGTAAGCACACAAACACGAATAAGTTACACAAGCGACTTCTCATCCTCATATTTTCAAATAATACTTCTTTATAATACTTGTATATGTGTTTTAAATATCTTTATAAAAGATATATACATGTATACCACTATTTTACTATTCATTTCTACTCTTTTCAATACTTCGATATATATATTTATATGCTTAACAAAAGTATAAGAATATTCATAAATCATTTAACAAGATTTTCCACTTTTAAAATATAATCAAAGAGGTTTAAAAAAAATGTTACTAAAACATTATTACTATGAAACCAAAACACTTCATACTTGTCATTATCTTTAAAACATTTTTCTTAAAGATCTAATTACATTCAAAGTATATCTAAATGGGTTAAAATAAATGTTACTAAAACATTGTTACTATAAACCCAAAACCATTTTATACTTCTCATTGTCTTTAAAACATTTTTCTAAAGATCTACTTACATTCAAAATTATATTCAAATGGATTAACAACAAATGTTACTAAAATATTGTTACTATAAACCCAAAACCATTTTATACTTATCATTATCTTTAAAACATCCTTCTAAAGATTTTCTTACAGTCAAAAGTATATTCAAATGGGTTAAAAATGTTACTAAAACATTGTTACTATAAATCCAAAACCATTTTATACATGTCATTATCTTTAAAACATTCTTCTAAAGATCTACTGATATTCAAAAGTACTTACTCGGTGTGATATAGGGCAAATTATAAATCTAAAACCATTTTATACTTGTCATTATCTTTAAAACAATAGGGCAAATTATAAATGAATGCATTGACATTACAACAAATATCATCGGGTCAGAACAGCAGTGTGATAATATGAGTACTTACTCGAAAGGTCAGACTTCGAATGGAGACAGTACGAGCACAACTCCTTAATAATAATTACTAGAAGAATGAGAGCTGAAGAAAATACTTTTGATTAAAGCAAATGTGCCAGCAGAAGTAATAGACAATCCAAAGTGGGAAAATCTGATTTCCCAAATTAAATCTAAAGGAAGGAAAAATGAAAAAGTAAAGCCATTGACTCCCCTAGTAGCTTCAAGAACAAGGGAGAATCTATCTCAAACAAATAATGTCATTCTTGATATGGAACGTGAAGGGATTAAACTCGCTTATTAGGAAGTATGATGTTATAGAACATATTAATAGAGATAATCCTTCTGTGTTTATACTTTTAGAACATAAACTTAACAGCAATAACTTAGCAATGTTTATCAAAAATTTAAGTCTAACTGGGAATACATATGTAATGCATAAGCTAATGAGAAAAGCAAGATAGTACTTTGTTGGAAGCCTAAAATTTTGACTATTAGTGAAATTGTTAAAGGAGACTAATTCATAACTGTGCACATGCATAATAAAGGAGGATTGAATCTAATATGTATAGAGGTGTATGGGCTTTACACTCAAATCCAAAGGAATAAATTATGGAATCACATCAGGATAATTGCTGACTCCACGACTCACCCATGGATAGTGGTAGGGGATTTCAACCGCATTTTGTATAATGCTGATAGAATTGGGCCAAACAATTCAACTTTAAATGCTGATGAGGACTTCTGCAGTACAATGATGGTCACTGGATTACAAGAAATGCAGTACATAGGAATATGTATACGTGGAGAGGTGCTAAATAATATGCAACACATGGTAGGATTGAAAAGGTGTTTATAAACTCCTTATTTCAGCCTACATTTCCTAATGCACAAGCTAATATTCTTAACCACTTGACGAGTGATCGTTACCAGTTGCATATTCTATTTCTACAGAATAGCAAAATCAGCAAAAACATTCCATTCAGATATAACAATGCATGGCATGAAATTGAAGTGACCCACTTCTTTTGGATTGTTATTTTTCAGTGATTTACTGTTTGAGATTTTTTTTTCCAAACCAAGTGATCACTTCTTTAATTCATTTCCCCCAAGATCCAAATTCTTACCAATATAAAAATATTAGTATATAAGTCAATTCAAGTCATTTATATATGTGAAGATATATAAATGTTTCCTTGCTTATCAGAGTATTAAAATTAACAAGGAAAATTCAATCACACTATATTTCTCATATTTCAGAGAATTGGTGTCACATAGCCATTTCTATTTTTACATTCTCCTTTTTGATCCCAAGCTTGATTAATATTAAATTCAAATATTGCCACTTATTATTTTCTTGCTTACTTCTCAAATTAGTTGGTCTCTGGGTTTACAAGCCATACATTTAATTTCCGGAATTCTTTGTGATTTGATACTTATCATATGAATACTGAGGTGATAAACTAGGTTGAAGTCTAAGCAGAGAAAAACAACCCGTGTGATCAAGGTTTAGACACAACAAGCACAAACCAATCATAACAGACAAAATGCATATTTCCTGGTTAACAGAGCAAATAATCATCACATGAGTGATGGTGTTGTGATCTACTTTATAAATCATACAACTTCTTATATCTGGAGCTAGAAAAGTGTTGAATCTGGTTTTTGAAAGATATTTGCACTCTTCTGGACTAAAACTTATAGAAATGGTGTTCTGAACCTATAAACACTTTGCAACATTTCCCTGCCAACTGATTGGTATACATGTTTTCTACTCTTAATTTTTGTCTTGCCACTTAGTATTAGTTTTGAAGTTATAGTATCAGATTTTTCCTACTTAGTATTAGATCAGTAGTTATAGTATCAGAAATTTCCTACCTAGTATCAGTTTTATAGTATCAGATTTTTCCTACCTAGTATCAGTTTTATAGTATCAGATATTTCCTACCTAGTATCAGTTCTAATTTCATAACTGAAGTGCCTCAAGACTGTCAAGAAAAACATGTTCACACATCAGATTAAATGGCATCTTCTCCTTCAGCATTATCTACTAAAACTATTTCAGAACTTGTTACTTAAGTCCACAGCTCACAAACACATATAACACTTAAGTCTCTTTTTCTTCTTACATACTATTTTCCAGATAACAAAGCAAAAGACACTCATGAAAATACTTAGAACATATTAGAGTTTGTCTAACTTATTTATTACAATGACACTGCTACTTCTCTTAAACACTTTAAATTCCTCAAGATCTCCAATTATCCATGCAAGCAAGCAAGCAATTCATGCATCTTTCCCTGCAGCAAAACTTTGAACTGCCCCAATAAAATGAGACACCCCAAGTATTGCAAAGGCAACAAATAGGGTCAGAAATAAATTCTGGTGTGAGTGAAATCAAGTATGCAAAATACCTTGTAAATTCTTAAGGCTGTACAGAGAACTTTTCTATTAAATGCTATTCAAATCCCAATTAAAATCTGAGAATATGTATATTTAAGTTTATCTATAAACATACACCCAAGCATTCATCCACTTACTTCATTCAGTTGCACATGTACAAACTCCTATGGATTAACTCCCTAAATTCCATAGCATAATTTCTCTTTCTCATCTTTTCATTTTGTTTGGTCTGAACTCTTGCCATTGAACACCATGTGTGCATTGCAAAGGGGCTCAGTTCTGTTAACCCTTTACACAGAGGCCTACAGGACTTAAACAAGTCATGCACATACCCATCAACCACCTGCTGATGAGTAGATCAAGGCACTACTCCTAAATTATTTTATAATTTAGAGACCATGCTTATTTATTTCTTTCTGGGGAATTTTTCTTTTGATTCCAGAGATACTCGTATTCTTTCCTTCCTTATATAGGTCAAGAATTATTAAAATCACCCAAAGATCATATCCAGACATACAAAGCATTCATGTAAAATTGCACACCTTATTTCAAAGTCATTTTTGCTTTAATCACATTTTTCTAAAACCTGCTTATATTTTTATTTCTAGAAATTTTCCATTGCTTACACAAATCTGAAGAAGTCATATGCAAAACTATATTTATTCTTTTACTGTGAACATAGGGAATGGTTTTTGAGAAAAACCCATAAAAACTTATTGGTTTATGATCTGAACAAATCAACACATATTTGTAATATTGCATTGTTCATATCATTTTTAATATAGACTAGACATAAGCATGAATCTCATTATTCACACTGCCTACTTCTTTTCTTTCATTGATATCCTATTCCACAGTAAAACATTTGATTCATTTTTCATATCAAAACTAGCATATATAAAATCTATTTCTGTGATTAGTGTATTTGTTTGATTATCTGTATTTTAAAACAAAAACTGAAACCATCACAACAAGTCAAAACAGGTTAAAATCTCATCCAAAAACCCAACCAGAATACCATCCATAATCAACATATTTTCATCCAGAGAATAAATTCAAACAGAAAAACATAATGTAGTGTTTATATAAAATAACTTGGCTGCCCTTAACATGGGTCTTAATGCCTTACAGATCATAAGTGATTAATCACTCACCTTCCTCCTCTCTTCCCCGAGAATGCCTTAGCTTGAAAACAGGGTGAGCTCTCCTTTCTATTTTTCTTTAGCGTGTTTCTATTTTCCCTCAGAGAAAACCTCTACTTCCCTCTTGATTTAAATCATTTTGCTAGGGTTTTACTAAAGGAAAAACCCATTTTATCCTCACATTACTCAGAGAATTATGTGTGTGTTGTTATGGCTAAATGTGCCATTTTCTCTTGATTTCTATTTCTAGTAAAAGCAGTTGCTTCTCTGCTTTTCTGTGCACATGCTATTTGCATGATCCACCTACACATCATCTTTGTGTGACTCAGATACATTGTATACCTTGTTAGGCCTGAATGGTTCTTTTATATTATTTCAAACCATTTATTTCCTGATTTATTTTTAAGAAGGTATTTATGCACAATAATACTAAACTGGTTCTCATGCAATTTAGTTATCAAAAGGACTTTATCATTTTATACTTCTTTGGCTACTCATATCTAATACATATATATTTATATATATGTATATATATAGGAGATATCTGTATATAAAATCTCACTCATATTTGATCATTTTCTTCCCATTATATTTTATTGAAAAATCTCTATCCTCTTATTTAATCATTTCACTTACTCCTAATATTATTATTGTCAGACTATATTTTCTTTTCTTAAAAATTCTCATTTTCTAATTTTATTAAAATTATTTTTATCTCAATAATTTGGGTGTTCACATACTCTCCTCCTAAAAGGAATTGTGTCCCACAATTATTCTCTCATACATTTCCATCCAAATGTATACAAAGCATAATTTCAATTGAATGAGATTTCAGAAACTCATTCATTCCAAATCAATCAAACATACATAAATAATTTTAAGGTCTCATCATAATTTTTAAACATACCTTTAAGTAGAAAACAGATTAGGATACTTATCCCTTATCCTATCTTCAGCCTCCCAGGTGCAGTCATTTTCATCTAAACTCCATTGGATTTTAACTAGTTTTATTATTTTATTTCTCAGTTTCTTTTCTTCTCTAGCCACAATGCCCACTGGTTCCTTTTTATAAACCATATTTTCTTGAATTTCAACATGTGTAGGAGATTCAAGAATGGCCTCCTTATCATGCACCCATTTCCTCAATTGGGATACATGAAATACATCATGTATTTTGCTCAATTCCTCTGGTAACTTCAACCTATAAGCCAAAGTTCCTATTCTTTGAACAATCTCATATGGTCCTATATACCTTGGTGATAGTTTCCCTGCTTTGCCAAATCTCAGTATTCTCCTCATTGGTGAAACTTTGAGAAACACATAGTCTCCCACCTCAAATTCTACTGGCCTTCTTCTTTTATCTGCATAGGCTTTTTGTCTCTCTTGAGCTACTCTCATTCTTTGCCTCACTAATTCAATTCTTGCAGAAGTTTCCTTCACATTATCTGGTCCAAGCAACACCCTTTCACCAGCCTCCATCCAACATGCAGGAGATAAACAAGGCTTTCCATACAAAGCCTCAAATGGAGCCATTCCTATGGTGGACTGGTAGCTATTATTATAAGCAAATTCAGCTAAATAAATATGATCCTCCCAGTTGCCTCCAAAATCAAGTATGCATGCTCTAAGCAAATCTTCTAAAACCTTATTAACAATCTCAGTTTGCCCATCTGTTTGTGGGTGGTAGGCTGTGCTTAGGCTTAGTTCTGTCCCCATAGCTTCTTGAAAGCTACTCCAAAATCTTGAAGTAAACAAAGTATCTCTATCACTAATGATAGTCTTGGGGATGCCATGCAATCTCACTATCTCTTTCACAAATAATTGGGCTAGCTTGTGAGCATTTCTGTTTGAACTTATTGGGATGAAGTGTGCTGTTTTTGTGAGTCTATCAACCACTACCCAAATACTATCATTGCCTCTTCTTGTTCTTGGCAAACCATCCACAAAATCCATTGAAATGCTTTCCCACTTCCAAGTAGGCACTTCCAAAGGTTGTAGTAAACCTGAGGGTCTTTGATAATCTGCCTTAACTTGTTGGCATGTCAAGCAATTTGCCACTGCTCCTTTCATCCTTGGCCACCAGTAATTTCTCTTGAGATCATGGTACATTTTTGTACCACCTGGATGGATGGTGTATTTTGTTTTATGATGCGCATCCATAACTTCTTGCTTCAGTTCCTCTACACTTGGCAGACAGAGCTTCCCCTTTTTCCTTAGGTATCCTTTATCATCTACTTCATAATTCTCTACTGTCATGCCTTGTGATAACATGTCCTTTTTCTCCTTTAAATTTAAGTCTTGACTTTGCATTTCTCCTATTTTATCAACCAGAGTTGACTTTAAAGAAATAAGGCTTAGTTTCCCATATTCAATCATATCACTATGTACCTTATCTGCTACTCTAATTTCTTCTCTTATTTCTACTTCACCGAGGATTGTCAAATCCTTGAATTCACTCATCATTAAGCTTGCCACTTTTGCTTGATGCCTACTCAATGCATCTGCCACTTTATTGGCTTTTCCTGGGGTGTATAATATATCAAGATCATAGGCAGCTAGAAATTCTACCCACCTATGTTGCCTCATGTTTAAGTCTTTTTGGGAAAACAAGTATTTAAGTGACTTGTGATCTGTAAACAATTCAAACTTAGCACCTAACAAGTAATGTCTCCATAGTTTCAATGCATATACTACAGCAGCTAGTTCTAAGTCATGTGTAGCATACCTGGTTTCATTTGGCTTGAGTTGCCTTGATGCATATGCTATGACTCTACCATGTTGCATAAGCACTGCCCCTAATCCAGATCCACTAGCATCTGTGTAAACCACTAGCCCTTCATTACCCTCTGGAACCTGTAAGACTAGAGCTTCAACCAGTGCCTTCTTTAGTGATGAAAAAGCTTGTTCACACTTCTCTGTCCACACATATGGTTGCTCCTTTTTAGTTAACTTGGTCAATGGGATGGCTATTCTTGCAAAGTCTTTTATAAACCTTCTATAGTAGCCTGCCATTCCCAAAAATGATCTCACCTCAGTCACTGATTTGGGTCTACCCCATGACTGCACTGCTATCACCTTAGTTGGATCTACACCAACTCCTTGTTGTGATACAATGTGCCCCAAAAACTTTACTTCATTTTGCCAAAATGTACATTTAGAGAATTTGGCCTTTAAATCATGTGCCCTCAGTCTAGACAAAACCAGATGCAAGTGCTTTGCATGATCTTCTTCTAATTTAGAATACACTAATATGTCATCTATAAAGACAACCACAAATTTGTCTAGAAAATCTCTAAATGTCCTATTCATTAAATCTACAAAATATGATGGTGCATTTGTCAATCCAAAAGGCATCACCAAAAATTCATATAATCCATACCTTGTGTTGAAGGCAGTATACTTAATGCTTTCTTCCTCTACCTTCATTTGATGAAACCCAGAGGCTAAATCTAGCCTTGAGAAGATCTTAGCTCCATTTAATTGATCGAATAAATCATCAATTCTGGGGAGTGGATATTTGTTCTTGATGGTAACTTTATTTAGTTCTCTATAATCAATACACATCCTTAAAGTACCATCATGCTTCTTCACAAATACAACTGGGGAACCCCAGTTTGAACTACTAGGCCTTATGAAGCCTTTTTGCTCCAGTTCTTCCAACTGATGTTTCAACTCCACTAATTCTTTAGGACCCATTCTAGTCGGTTTCTTGATGATTGGGCTTGCTCCTGGGATTAGCCTTATTTGAAATTCTACTTGCCTATTTTCTGGAACACCTATGACTTCACCAAAGACATCTGGGTATTCATTTATAATTTTTATGTCTTCCAGTGTTAATTCTTTCTCAGTCATGCTACATATGTGGTTACAGTAATTGATTTTAGCAATTTCACTCATAACTATAATATTTTTACCATTTTCTGTTTTCAGAGAAATAGTAAGATTTTCTAAGTTTAAAATTGCTTTGTATTTTCTTAGCCAATCTACTCCTAGAATAATTCCTATTCCAGGATATTTTAGCACAAACAAATCAGAACTAAACATATTTCCACCTATGTTTAACTCTACTCCCAAACATTTAATCTCTAGCATGCAAGAATTACCTAGTGGGCTCTGAATAAACAAGGGATTATCAACTAAATAGCATGTGAGAGTTAATTTATTCACTATGTCTTGGGATATTAGTGAATGTGTTGCTCTAGTGTCATATATAACTGAGATGGAGTGATCTTTAATTAGTAGTATACCTTCCAATTGTCCGGAACTTCCAACTGCAGTTGCTTTTGCTTTGCCCTCAAGTGCTCCTACCTTTGCTCCCTTTCTGAACTCTGGGCAGTTTCTTTTAATATGACCTTCTTTCCCACAGTTATAGCAGCTAAACAATGCCTTCTTGGCTGCTTGACACCTATTACTCATGTGTCCTTCTTTGCCACAATTATAACAAGTAACCTTCTTCTTAGCTTCCCCAGTGGCTGCTCCCTCCATTTTCTTATCCATATTCTTTTTGTCATAGGGATGTGCTCTATTTTTCCCCTTCTTTTGATTATTAGCCCTCATGCTCCTAAATTTTTCCCTTTCTTTGTCATGTTGTTCAAAAGAAAGAGCAAGGTCTACGACTTGATCAAATGTTTTATCCTTGTATGGTAACATTGCTCTACTCAGACCTGCATTTAATCCTTGGATAAATATTGAATTCTTTGATTCTTCATCCCCTATGAGCATAGTTCCATACTTGGACAAACTCTCAAATTTTTGAGTGTATTCAGTCACACTCATTGGCCCTTGCCTCAGTCTTATGAATTCCTCAAGCAATGTTGCCTTAGCTGTTGCTGGAACAAATCTTGCCTCAAGCATCTCCTTGAATTGATCCCATGTTATCTCATTTTCTGGCCTTCCTGTGATGATCACTTCCCACCAATCTAATGCTGCTCCTTTGAGTCTCCTAGAAGCTATCTGCCTCTTTCTTTGGTCATTAATTTGCATATCTGCAAATATCCTTTCCAAAGTTCTCAACCATGTCTGCACTCCCATAACTCCCTCAGTGCCTTCAAAATCCTTACCTCCTAAATTTGAAAATGTCTTCAATAACTTAGCTAATTCCTCATGAGGATTCTCTTCCCTCTGCACTGCTCCTTCTCTAAATGCCCTCACCAAATCTTGCAAGTTAACCATTGGTGTTGTATTGGAGGGTCCTGCTCCATGACTTGGTGGTCTTCCTACCATGATTCACTATTCAATTGCATAGCTAGTTAGTCATATTTCTAATTTAATTATTTTCTGAAATTTACTTCTATCATTATTATATATATATATATATTTTAGAATTTTATCCATACAAGAAAATTGGATAATATATTTATGCTATGTTTTAATAACATAGCTCTGATACCAACTGAAGTGACCCACTTCTTTTGGATTGTTATTTTTCAGTGATTTACTGTTTGAGAGATTTTTTTTCCCAAACCAAGTGATCACTTCTTTAATTCATTTCCCCCAAGATCCAAATTCTTACCAATATAAAAATATTAGTATATAAGTCAATTCAAGTCATTTATATATGTGAAGATATATAAATGTTTCCTTGCTTATCAGAGTATTAAAATTAACAAGGAAAATTCAATCACACTATATTTCTCATATTTCAGAGAATTGGTGTCACATAGCCATTTCTATTTTTACATTCTCCTTTTTGATCCCAAGCTTGATTAATATTAAATTCAAATATTGCCACTTATTATTTTCTTGCTTACTTCTCAAATTAGTTGGTCTCTGGGTTTACAAGCCATACATTTAATTTCCGGAATTCTTTGTGATTTGATACTTATCATATGAATACTGAGGTGATAAACTAGGTTGAAGTCTAAGCAGAGAAAAACAACCCGTGTGATCAAGGTTTAGACACAACAAGCACAAACCAATCATAACAGACAAAATGCATATTTCCTGGTTAACAGAGCAAATAATCATCACATGAATGATGGTGTTGTGATCTACTTTATAAATCATACAACTTCTTATATCTGGAGCTAGAAAAGTGTTGAATCTGGTTTTTGAAAGATATTTGCACTCTTCTGGACTAAAACTTATAGAAATGGTGTTCTGAACCTATAAACACTTTGCAACATTTCCCTGCCTACTGATTGGTATACATGTTTTCTACTCTTAATTTTTGTCTTGCCACTTAGTATCAGTTTTGAAGTTATAGTATCAGATTTTTCCTACTTAGTATTAGATCAGTAGTTATAGTATCAGAAATTTCCTACCTAGTATCAGTTTTATAGTATCAGATTTTTCCTACCTAGTATCAGTTTTATAGTATCAGATATTTCCTACCTAGTATCAGTTCTAATTTCATAACTGAAGTGCCTCAAGACTGTCAAGAAAAACATGTTCACACATCAGATTAAATGGCATCTTCTCCTTCAGCATTATCTACTAAAACTATTTCAGAACTTGTTACTTAAGTCCACAGCTCACAAACACATATAACACTTAAGTCTCTTTTTCTTCTTACATACTATTTTCCAGATAACAAAGCAAAAGACACTCATGAAAATACTTAGAACATATTAGAGTTTGTCTAACTTATTTATTACAATGACACTGCTACTTCTCTTAAACACTTTAAATTCCTCAAGATCTCCAATTATCCATGCAAGCAAGCAACAATTCATGCATCTTTCCCTGCAGCAAAACTTTGAACTGCCCCAATAAAATGAGACACCCTAAGTATTGCAAAGGCAACAAATAGGGTCAGAAATAAATTCTGGTGTGAGTGAAATCAAGTATGCAAAATACCTTGTAAATTCTTAAGGCTGTACAGAGAACTTTTCTATTAAATGCTATTCAAATCCCAATTAAAATCTGAGAATATGTATATTTAAGTTTATCTATAAACATACACCCAAGCATTCATCCACTTACTTCATTCAGTTGCACATGTACAAACTCCTATGGATTAACTCCCTAAATTCCATAGCATAATTTCTCTTTCTCATCTTTTCATTTTGTTTGGTCTGAACTCTTGCCATTGAACACCATGTGTGCATTGCAAAGGGGCTCAGTTCTGTTAACCCTTTACACAGAGGCCTACAGGACTTAAACAAGTCATGCACATACCCATCAACCACCTGCTGATGAGTAGATCAAGGCACTACTCCTAAATTATTTTATAATTTAGAGACCATGCTTATTTATTTCTTTCTGGGGAATTTTTCTTTTGATTCCAGAGATACTCGTATTCTTTCCTTCCTTATATAGGTCAAGAATTATTAAAATCACCCAAAGATCATATCCAGACATACAAAGCATTCATGTAAAATTGCACACCTTATTTCAAAGTCATTTTTGCTTTAATCACATTTTTCTAAAACCTGCTTATATTTTTATTTCTAGAAATTTTCCATTGCTTACACAAATCTGAAGAAGTCATATGCAAAACTATATTTATTCTTTTACTGTGAACATAGGGAATGGTTTTTGAGAAAAACCCATAAAAACTTATTGGTTTATGATCTGAACAAATCAGCACATATTTGTAATATTGCATTGTTCATATCATTTTTAATATAGACTAGACATAAGCATGAATCTCATTATTCACACTGCCTACTTCTTTTCTTTCATTGATACCCTATTCCGCAGTAAAACATTTGATTCATTTTTCATATCAAAACTAGCATATATAAAATCTATTTCTGTGATTAGTGTATTTGTTTGATTATCTATATTTTAAAACAAAAACTGAAACCATCACAACAAGTCAAAACAGGTTAAAATCTCATCCAAAAACCCAACCAGAATACCATCCATGATCAACATATTTTCATCCAGAGAATAAATTCAAACAGAAAAACATAATGTAGTGTTTATATAAAATAACTTGGCTGCCCTTAACATGGGTCTTAATGCCTTACAGATCATAAGTGATTAATCACTCACCTTCCTCCTCTCTTCCCCGAGAATGCCTTAGCTTGAAAACAGGGTGAGCTCTCCTTTCTATTTTTCTTTAGTGTGTTTCTATTTTCCCTCAGAGAAAACCTCTGCTTCCCTCTTGATTTAAATCATTTTGCTAGGGTTTTACTAAAGGAAAAACCCATTTTATCCTCACATTACTCAGAGAATTATGTGTGTGTTGTTATGGCTAAATGTGCCATTTTCTCTTGATTTCTATTTCTAGTAAAAGCAGTTGCTTCTCTGCTTTTCTGTGCACATGCTATTTGCATGATCCACCTACACATCATCTTTGTGTGACTCAGATACATTGTATAGCCTGAATGGTTCTTTTATATTATTTCAAACCATTTATTTCCTGATTTATTTTTAAGAAGGTATTTATGCACAATAATACTAAACTGGTTCTCATGCAATTTAGTTATCAAAAGGACTTTATCATTTTATACTCCTTTGGCTACTCATATCTAATACATATATATTTATATATATGTATATATATATAGGAGATATATGTATATAAAAACTCACTCATATTTGATCATTTTCTTCCCATTATATTTTATTGAAAAATCTCTATCCTCTTATTTAATCATTTCACTTACTCCTAATATTATTATTGTCAGACTATATTTTCTTTTCTTAAAAATTCTCATTTTTTAATTTTATTAAAATTATTTTTATCTCAATAATTTGGGTCTTCACAGAAATCTAGAGAAATATTAATGTAGTTATCCATGCCTAGAACATTAAATGTGAAGGTAATCCCTTATTTAGGCTGCTAAATAAATTGAGAAATGTTAAAAGGCATCTTAAGGAGTGGAATATGTAACAACCGACCTTTTCGACCTTCAAAAGTCGACACTAATACATCCATGGTATTCACGTTCGCACATCCAAGTGCCGAAAAGACAGATTGTTGGGGTGAAAGAAAATAAAAGACAGAACAAAATATCACATTGTAACGAGTAATATATAATATACACAATAATCTTTACAAAATAAAAACTGTAATAAATATACATATCAATCGGAGTACTAACCTATCATCAGCTTGGATAGTTACAATAGCTCGTCCTTACAATTACTGATAAATTACAAAACTAGAAAAATGTAGCGAAAATAAAAAGATACGCGAATATGCCTCAAGGCATCCAGCTTGTCTTCGGAAGCTCCAAAGCATCCAAAAATAAATTTGATACATACTCAGGCTAACCCGAGCATTATAAGAAAATAACGCTTGGATCAGTCTGGTAAACCAGCGTGAGAAAACTCTATCAAATCATATTTATTTCTATATTTATAAAACCCTTTTAAAAGTAAAGGCATCTCATAAGACCACGCTGCACATAAACACAGATGGATTTTTCCCTTACGATAACCAAAAAATTTCTATAGGAAATCCTCTGATATTATAATAATGTCTAGGGTTTAAAATAAATATTGAATCATAGTCAAAAATTTTACATTAATTAAATTCCAGCATAATAGGTATACAATCAAGTTGAAGGCTCATATTGGAAAATGGATTCCAACAATGAAAGAGTAAGGGTCTACCCACCAAATCAGTATGCCTCTAGATAAAATGTACTGGAGGTTACAACACGTTGCACCTCAACCACTTAGGACTGGCCCTACACCTTACTGGATAGCGCCAAATATGATCACCCCTTGGTTGCGACCAAATAACCATACCGGGCCCGAAGCATACATTAAATCATAGATATCGCTCTAGATTAGGCAATGATCATACTCTAATAGGAGCAACCCATATAGCCCTGCCACATGTCCCTGCTTTAGTCATTTACCGGATGTGTGGCTCGCGACGCAACGATTACCTTATTCCTCCTAGTAATTCCCACTTGGAACGCTAACACTGCACTCCAGGCAGAAATGCAATGCCAGCATTCATCCATACAAGTTCATTCTGGGTCTAAATGAAACCGAAGGCACTACTTCTATTATATCCATTTTAGAATCATCCTCAGGATTAGTAGCAAGTCACCCACTCACTTCAAATAACTCCGCCTTTGATCAACTTCAAGATATCTCCAATTCGAACGCTTATGCCGGTTTGAAGGGTTATTCGGATAATATATCCAATCCCGGTCTCTCCGAACCTACAATGATAGTTTAAAATAGACCAACGTTTGATAGTCGGTTATTTAACTATCAAGTAATAAACAATTCAACCACAGATTTAATTTCCAAAGGAAAATAACGCTGGTTAAGCACAAAGCACCTATTAGCCACATTAATTAATTCTTTCATTAGTTAAAATCACTTTGTAAACACTTGTATCAAAATACTTATACAAAGATATATTCACAAACTCTTTATACTCCTTCAATACTTGGAAAAATATACATAACTTATTTTAATGGTATAAGTATATTCACAAAAACACTTGTAACAACCCGCATATCTATCGATTCTATATTTAAATATTTTATTTAAATATTTTATCGTTAGTCGGATGTTAGTCCGAAAAGCTACTTTTTGCATACGGTCAAATTAGGACTCGAGACCACCCCCATTGAGTTCAAAATGACGTTTGCGATCTTTTTGAGTGTAAACTTCGATATGTTTGGAGGTAGTGAAATTTTCGTCACTTTTCCTGCTTGAGACTTTGGTTTGGACTGCACTTCCTTAGTTCAGCCCAACCCCCCTTCCTCACTTCATTCACCCTTTGTTTTAACATTCAAGCTTCATCAAAAATGGTGGTGGGAAGTGGAAATTAAAACTCCAAACTCCAATTCTATTGCAAATCCGTGATTCAACTCCAAATTCAAGTAGAAGATAGTGGATTCAAGCTTAGGATTGCTTCTCCTTGCTTTCAATCTCCATCTTCATCAAATTCCGTGAAAAGGTGAGATTTTTGATCTCACATCTTGCCTATATCTATCTTGGACTGTTGGGAATGATCCCCTATTGCATTTGCATCAACATTTGCGTTTGGTTTGGATTGGATTGGCGAAAAACTTCAATTTTCAGCGTTTTGGTGATTTTTCTGGCCTTAAGTCGTTTCTGGCTATCCCTAGGTCGTCCACGAGTTAACTCCTTAGGTCGTCCAGGCTGCTAGCTCGCGTGTCGAAAAGTCTCCAACTTCTTAGGTCGTCGCCGACCTATAATTCCCAGGCAAGATGTTAAGTCGTTCGCGAGTTAAACCTTAAGTCTTAGGTCGTTGCCGACCTATAATCCCCAGGCAATGTTAAGTCGTTCACGAGTTAAGGCTTAGGTCGTAGGGAAATAAGTCGTAGGTCGAAACAGCTTTAAGGCTTAGGTCGTTGCCGACCTAAAATTCCTAGGCAAACCACTAAGTCGCTCGATTTTTGTTAAGTATTAGGTCGTTGCCGACCTATAACCTCCAGGCAAATCTTAGGTCGGTTACGAGTTAAGTATTAGGTCATTCGCGAGTTAACTCCTTGAGTCGTTCAAAGCTTAAGTCGTTAGGTCGCGCGCCTTGCTATCTCGTTAGGTCGCATGCCCAGTTAAGTCGTTAGGTCGCGTGCCTAATTAAGTCGTTAGGTCGCGTGCCTAGTCAAGTCGTTAGGTCGTAAGACCTTAGGTCGTGCACCTTTAAGTCGAAACATTTTAGGTCGCTTCCCCTGGACTGTTAGGTCGAAGGCCTTTTTCCATTAGGTCGCAAGACCTTAGGTCGCACCTTATTAGGTCGCGAACCCAGTTAGGTCGCGCACTCTCTTAGGTCGCGAACACTTAGGTCGCGCCTCACTGTTAGGTCGCGCACTTCGTTAGGTCGCTCGCATTTAGGTCGCAGACCTTAGGTCGCTCGCGAGTTAGTACTTAGGTCATTTGACCTGTTCTTCAGCTAGGTCGCACGGCAGTCTTTCCCTTAGGTCGTATGACCTACTTCTCCTTAGGTCGCTGGACCAGCTTGCCTTCGCTAGGTCGAACCCCGAATTACTCTGCGTAGGCAATCTTATCTGACAAAGCATTTATCGGAATTTCTACTTTGATGGTTTTGGGATTGACTTCTTTGGACTTTACTCACGTCTTCGAACGTGAATTGATTTGTTTCTACAATCGTTTTATGACTTGTCACTTTAAAGATATATGAAGGTTTCAATACTAATAGTAAATATCAAAACTCTTTCATCAAAGCGATTTCAACACTATTTTAAATATCAAAAGTTCGTTTTCTCAAACCGATTCTCAATCTACTAGTATATACAAGCCTTTACTTCACTCGAATGAGAAATCGACTTAAACGACTTAGTAAAACGAGTGGTATGAAACGCTTGCGTTCACTTCGTCGGTTAGATCTTGGACTTGTTCGATTGAACCCTTTTTGTGACAATTTCCTAGTGAAGATTTACAGCTTGTTCGTAAATATTTAAGTTAAGCAAGTGGTTATGGGACATGAAGCTAAACTCATATATTTACTAGCTTGGTGTGATTGACACTTCCTTATGATCATGACGATCATTTTTGTGATTTAGACTAGCGATTGAGCGATGTCTCTTTGTCTACGTGGGAGACTATACCCCGATTATGTGATGTTTCGCCATCACATTTCCTACGGTCTTCGGGCCATTCCTGTGTGAAAATTTAATGGATAGCTTCCATGAGATATCATCTCGTCATGTGTTTACGCGTAGGTGAGTTTTCATGCTCCCATTCATGTGTTAGGCCTCCCCCCCTTTATGTGTTTTCTGGATTTCTGATGATGATTTCTGGAATTTTGTGCTTCACCAATTTTCATGATTTTCATTGATATGATATCAGTTTTTGTGCATTGGTGAATTCATGTGTTATTGACTTGTTATGAATACAAGTTTAGAGTATGATACCCTATTTTATCTTTGAGAAGATTCTTGTAATATTGATTAATCTTTTGTTGATTATCATTTACATACTTATAGTAGTATGTCGCTATGGTTATTACATGTTCATGTCATGCCTTTTACTGTATACCATATCATCTGATATTTATAGTTAGACTGATCCGTTTATTATTTTCTTATAAATAATACTCGGGTCAGACCGAGATGTTACAGGTGCTTCTGCTTGACTTCTCTTCAGGATTATTCTGACTTTTGGCTAACTACCTTGATTAGTAGTTTTTGGATGTACACCTTTGAGATATAGACTCTATGTTGTGTACTTATTCTTTTGTATAGCACGTGATGCTATTCTTTTGTATTATCGTGGATCTTTCCGACCACTACTCTGATGTACACTTTCATGTGATATATATATTTATTCATATCTTCTTCCGCCTTTGTGATATGGATGTCTGTGACTGATTTATGTTATGATTATTTCTATGTTTGTTTCCGAAGATTATATATAGCCACCGTGTGATAGCTTTGTGTTTGTATCGGTATGTCGGATTTCCTCCTTAAAAGATATGCATTCTATTCTATCTGACGTATCGATGCTCGCACAAAGAAGTTACATGGATGGTCGCTCCTCCACAGCCTTATTCTCCGCGCTAATTGACAGCACTACATCGTAGTGTTCTTGGTTAGCGTGGGTATAGAGGTGGGGCGTTACAACACTACACTTTTTCTTACTTATAAAATGTTGTACTTATCTCAACAGTATAAGTATATTCACAAAATATTATGAAAGATTTCTTATTTCAAAATCATATCAAAGGATAAAAAAAAATTGTTGTAAAAGAAACGGAGATACAGATAAATCCAAACATTATTCCTTCAGTGTTAAGCATGGAATGAATATCCACACCACCAAAATTAAGAAGGTCAATTTAAGGAAATCCAATATCAATTTCTTTTATAAATTTCTTCAATAAATCCTTTTAATAAATCTCTTTCATTTACGAATGTCTCCTTTACAAAAATTCCAAATCCATTTATAAAGCTCTTAATAAATATCCAAGTTTGTTTATAAAACTCTTTTACAAATATCCAAAATCATTTATAAAACTTCTTTTATAAATATCTAATATCATTTATAAAAATTTCCCTCAAATTTCAAGATCTTTTTCAAGTTATAAAACTCCCTCATTAATTCCTAAATAATTTATAAAACCCTTTTCTAAATATAAGCTTCAAATTCATTTGTAAAATTCCTTTCGTAAAACTCATCTCAATTTATAAAGCTCCTTTTATAAATCTCAAAATAAAATTATAACGTCCATTCATAAATCTCCAAATATACTTATAAGGCTCCTTTTATTTATAAACTCCTTTTATAAAATATTATCTATAAATTAGAAATCCCCCATTATAAAATATCTAATAAAAATTTAGAAACCTCCTTTTATAAATCCTCAAATTTATTTAATAACTCCTTTATAACCATCCTTTACTTTTACAATATCCTTTATAAATTTTTTTTAATAAAATAGTCATTTATAAAACTCAGTTTATAATTTTCCAAATTTATTTGCAACTCTTCTTATAAAAATTTCAAATTCACTTATAAAAACTCCTTTTATAAATTTTTAATATAATTGCAAAACTCCTTTATAAAACAAGCTCCAAAAATAAATCAAACTCCAGATATAAATGAAACCTCTAAATATAATTATAATAAATCCACACTGTGATTTATTTCTCCAATTTATCCAATGATAATATTCTCCTTTTATAAAATACCATTTATAAACATATTCTTTTGTTTATAAAATACTACCTATACATCTCTCTTTAATTTATAAATACCATCTATAAATCTGTTCTTTCATTATAATAATTTATATAAAATGTTTCACAAATATTTATTTCTAAAATATTGCTATCTTCTTTAGAAACAAAAATCACTTTAAACTTATAGGTAAACCCCTTCAATTCCTTTAAAATAAACATTCCTTATTATAATAACTTTTCTTCAAAGATAAATACTTTCCAAAACAATTTTAAACCATTTACATAAATACACATGTTAGGAAGAAAAATAAAAGCACTGAAGTAAAATAGAGAAGTTCAAAAACTATTATTAATTAAAATATCTCAGAAAAATTCAAAAGGATGGATCAAAAATCATTTTTCCAAAACAAACCCATTTCCAAAATCAAACATCACTTAATAGTATTTCCAAAATACCATAGCGAGTCCAATAGTTACTATAGCACTTTAACAAATGCTATAACTTCCTTTTTCACTAATAAGGTTTAACTTTTGTAACAACCCATATTTTTGACAATTAAAAATATTAAATTAAATAAGACATTGAAATTCAAAATTGTCAGAAATTAAAAATTTATGATATATGGATGTAAAACAATGTTGGGTTGCATATTAATAACAAGATTTGAAATAACAAATGTTTACTTGAATGAGAAATAAAATGAATGTTTTTGTATTAAAGGAAAAATCACATGTTTATTTATTTGAAATGTATTATAGCTTAGATATTGATTACAGAATTAATAGATCTTATTTAGCAAGAATTTATAACTCTTGTTTGTGTACAATAATTTTAAAATTATAAAGGAAACAATTGATTATTTCCCATCACATTTACTTTGTCCGTCTTGAAATTCACCTTTATAATCAATCGTAATTAATGTAATTGAATAATTTCAATTAATAAGAGAGAGAACACTAAATTGTAAATTAATAGGTGTAATTAAACGTAGCTTATGTTTTGGAAAAATAAAAGGAAAAGTTTGATTTAATGAAAATAATATTTTTATCAAATAAATATGTGTTTCATTTGTGAATATAAGTTTAATTTCATTAAAATAAAGAACATAATGATTTGATTAAAGGAAGAAACATATGTTTTTTGAACTGTGTTTTAGCATATAGATTGATTACAAGAATATGAAAATCATTTATTTAAGTAAGTTATTTATTGCTCTGGTCTATAAACAACAAATTTATAAATGTGTTTAAATGACTAAGGAAACAATTGTTCTGTTTCTCATCCATTTTAGTTTATCTGTTTTAAATTTAACTTTGCAATTAATGTAATTTAAATATTTAAATTAGAAAGAAAGAAGATGTTGATTGCAATTAATAGATTTAATAAAAGAAACACACGTTTTGTGTTAAACAGAAAGTGCGTTTTAATGGAAATAAAAGATCATTTTGGGAAAACCAAATCCAACATTTTCATTTTTAAGCTAAGTATAATTTTATTTATTGTGTGTTGATAAAAAACTAAATGTGTACAAATTTGATTATTATTTGAGTTAATTAGATTAATTTGGTTAAGAAGGAACACGTTTCAAAAATTGAATTTCAAAAGGTTGTGCGATGTACATCGTCCCTTCATTTTTTTTGTTAATGGTTGCCTGTATGTTTTAAAATAGTTACCTCATTATTAATACTTGGTCTATTCATTTCTCCTTCTGTTTAATACCTGCGCCTAGACTTTTAGGCTGTATTTAATTCTTGCCATCTCATTTGCGGTTGTACAAAATTTCACTTTCCTTTAGTTTGCAAACTTTTCCATTCCTACATACATTTCGTTATGCATTATTAATGCCTGAAGCTTTCAAAACAAAATGTGACATTCATTTTTCCCTTCACCTTCATTTTCTCATTATTTAATAACCTGCCACTTTATGTCTTCTTTTGCATTTTGTTTCTCCAAACACCTCATGTTCATTTAGTTCAAATTATTCTTTGCTGAAGCTATATTCTCATTAGCAAATTGTTCACGTTTTTAAACCGTTCCCTTCATTTTTTCTATCACCACCTCATTTCCTATGTTTAGTTCTGCATTTCAAATTTTCCTTTCCTTGAATCATTTTAATATGAGCTTGCAAATTCAAAAACTGTCACTTTTGCAAATTCAAAAGCTTTTTATGAAACATGAGTTTCATTTTCATTTTCCTACACGTCCTGCCCTCATCTTAGTTTGTTCTTCTATCTTTGCCTAAAGCCTCACCTTGAGAAAAACATGAGTATTAAACTTTTTTTATTTAATATGTACCGATTATTATTTTAATAATATTTCTTATAACATGAATATCTTTTTTGCATACAAACTCCGATTCACATGCGATTTCTTCCGTTGGGTTCGTATTTAAATTCCAAATAATATGAAACTGGTTTGGTTGAATTTGGAGACTGTTGAGATTTTGGGCTTTGGTTGGATTTTTAATGAGCTATAAATTAAAAGTGAGTGATTAAACCTAATCGCACAATACTAAATTTTCCGATGTTGGTTGAGTTAAAATCATGAAGTGATAAGATTTTGTTGATTGTTGTTTGGTAATTTAAATTGACATTTGAATTGAATTTGAATTTGATACTGAATTGAATTAACATTTAGATTAATATTGAAATTTAACTGTTAGTTAAACACTG
This sequence comes from Allium fistulosum, assembly GCA_030737815.1. Lineage (NCBI taxonomy): Eukaryota > Viridiplantae > Streptophyta > Magnoliopsida > Asparagales > Amaryllidaceae > Allium > Allium fistulosum. Next base: position 474,513,864 of record CM060904.1, read on the forward strand.
ACAATTGATGACTAGTAACTGCTGTGATATATTGGTTGATTTGGATGTTGAATGCAATTGGTTTCCTATTGCGTGATATGTTGGATGAATGGTTGTTATTTATTTGGACATATTCATGTTATTACCCTATTTACTATTGGCATCTTATAAATTGTCACTTGTAATAAATTGAATAAACTAAGAAATAGTTTTAAATGATATACACCTATGTCATTTAATTATGGGTTGAAATGATATATATCCATCCATGTAATTAAATTGAAATAGACGATCACTTGGCCATATGGTAGAAAATTATATACGGACACTGGATTTGGTTAGATTAAATGGTTACAAATCTTAAATTTGAATTGGTTTAAATGATATTATTCTAAAGAAAATAAAATTTTGATTTATACGAATTAAATTATTTTCTAATTTGAGATTCGAAATGTTTAAATTGGAACTGTTTAAATTGGAACTGTTTAAATGAAATTGTTACAGAATTTAATTCTGAGTCTTAAAGTTGAAATTGAAATATGATGTAAATTTATTGAAATTGAATTATTTTAAAGGGTTGAAAATTTTGAATTTAACTCTGAAATTTATTAAATCAAAGTGGTTTAAATTTATATTTCGAATCTTGGATTTGAAATTGATTTCGACTAATTCGTTTTAAATGAGAATCTGAATTTAAACTGTCAGCCATTTGATTAGAACCGTATAAATTGAATTTGAAGTAAAGTTGAAATCATTTTGAATTGAGGCTGGCTTAAATTGAAATTTGAATATGAAGTTGATTTGGATTGAAAGTCAAAAAAATTAATTCACTGTGATTTGGAATTGGAACATGAGTTCAAATTATTGTGGAAGAAGAAATGGTTTTAATATAAACTTATTAATATATAAACTATTTTAATTATCCAAACTATTTTTGGATATTAAAACTATTTTAATTATCTAAACTATTTTCAATATTCAAACTATTTTAATTATTCAAAACCATTTTTAATATTCAAACTGTTTTAAAGGGAACTATTGATTTAAATCATAGATTTAAATACGAATGTTATGATATGAAAGTATAACCTATTTTTTAAATTCGAAATGATTTTAAAGTGAATTGGATATTTTGACATAAAGTATGATTTATGTTGTTAAAGTGAATTAGATATTTTGATATGAAGTATGATTTATACTATAAAGTTAATTCGATATTTTGATATGAAGTATGACTTGTTCTTGAAATTTAAAAGAACCAACCGCTGTGAAAAATGACGTTTAATTGTTAAAGAGACCGGGGTTGAATATTAGTATACTCTTTGTCAATGCCGGAACCACTTTGACCACTGTGTACGTGGTGGATGATCCAGAATGAAGTGGTTAGATTGGCGAACGTTTGCTGGATTTGAAGAAAGATAATGATGACTGATAGACCCCAACACTTATGTCAATTGGAAATGGCTAAAATATGACGACTTGTCCTGACCAATAAGGCTATCTACCTCTAGCAACATCTATTTTCGTATCACTATATTGTTTTTGACTTGATTGGTGCACCTTGATTTGATTATGGGATGGATGTTCGCGGTGGGTCATAAGGGGTTACCACCAGTCAGGCGATTCGAAATGGTAGTATCCTATCTTGGGCATTACCTCACATGCCTTGTCATACTTTTATCCTTATACGCGCCCATTATGATTTTTTTTAGTATGGTGCCTACATGGGACTCACTGGCTACCGACATTACTGGTTGTGTTACAGGACCTGCATAGACTACCTATTTAAAAATGTGTTAATGGGGTTCAATGTAAAGCCTTAACGCTATTTTAATACTTTACTTTACTGATAGACACTACATACATAACATATCTTACTATATATATATATATTTTGACAGATCCTTAGGAGATGGAAAATCCCATAGCATCTCTTAAGTTATTGCACTCACGTTGTACACTTGATAGGAGATGGAAAATCCTGTAAACATCTCTGAAGCTATTACACTCATATTTACTTGTTATTGATTTAACTTACATTAGAACTTTTAGTTCTGACTCGAGTGTTTTATCTTTTCATTATGCTCTGGTCAGCTTGTGTATTTCAGTGTTTGAAGATATTATTCCTTGAAGATGAAGATGAAGTTTGCTAGACCGCATTTACTATTATTATTCTGCTACATTATTTGGTATGTTTATGATTGTACTCTGTTTATGTTGTAAAAATTGAAATAAAATGTATATTGTAAAATAGCTTCATTAGTTGTTTATTTGATTATTATATTTTGTCATTCTGCTACGAGATTCTATTTTTGCTTTCCTTGTTTTCTCTTATTTTTATATTAAACCCCATTGATAATCTGACCTTTTGAATGGTTTAAGTTAGACATGTGTGGTTTATTGTCGACTTAAGTCGTCCAAAAGGGTAGGTCAGAATCTCACATCGTAATGAGTAATATATAATATACACAATAATTTTTATAAAAGAAAAATATAATATACATATATATATACATCAATCAGAGCACTAACCTATCATGAGTCTAGAAGTTATAACAACCTATCCTTACAATTGTTGATAAATTACAAAACCAGAAAAATGCAGTGGAATTAAAAAAATGTGAATATGTCTTGGGACATCTAGGTCGTCTCCTGAAGCTCCAAAGCATCCAGAACTAAATATGAAACACATTCGAGCAGACCCGAGCATTATAAGAAAATAACGCCCGGATTAGTCTGGTAAACCAGCGTGAGAAAACTTTATCAAATCATATAGATTTCTATATTTATAAAACCCTTTAAAAAATAAAGGTATCTCATAAGACCACACTGCACATAAATACAGGTGTGTTTTTACCTTATAATAAACAAAACATTTTTATAGGAAATCCTTTAATATATAATAATGTCCAGGGTTTAAAATAAATACTGAATCATAGCCGAAATTGTTACATTAATTAAATTCTAGCATAATAGGTACACAATCAAGTCCGAAGGCTCATACTAGACATTGATTCCAACAATGAAAGGGTCAGGGTCTACCCACCGAATCAGTACACCTCTAAATAAAATGTACTGGAGACTACAACACGTTGCACCTCTAGATATGTTTTCTAATTAAATATTTCAAAATGATTTGTTTTAAGATCCCGAAGTAAAGAATAGTTTGATACAAAGGATGTATATATATTATAATTTCAAATTGATTTGAAATAAAACCGGGAATCTAGTTCGAAAAGAAGTATTTTCAAAGGAGATTATTTTTGAAAAATATAAAGTTAATTAGATTTGAGAAATCTAAATGTGAAGATTAAGCCTAAGTGGGTAGTTTGAGAATTGCATGCTTGTTTGTTGCATTGTAGGCTCCTAGAGTTCTATTTGCGATAGGAGAACCATGTTGGCTTGATCCTAGAGGTGTAAAAATAGTTCTATTCGTTTATTGGTTTCTATTTGTCTTGTGTTATTTTATGTTTCCTGCTTATCATTTTATTCCGCATTTACATTGTTTATTGAGTTCGCAGGTAAGGATATTGTTGTTTCTCATTAGAGTTGCGCAACAGTAGATTTAAAGTTATTTGCAGTATTTGATTTTGGGTTTGTATTAAAGCACGCTAGTAGATTAAACTTATTATTCCGATAACTTGTACAATTGAAATTGTATCATATACATATAATAGTGTTGAATAATTATTAAATATTGTGTCTTAAGTTGGTAGTTTCTTTTGTAGTTTCAGAACAAACGGGTTTTCGGTGATTTTGACTGGTCCGAAAATCTGGGTCGTTATAGGTGGTATTAGAGCTTAGGTTAGGTGCCTAAGTAAAATTTGTCTAGGGTTAGTAAATTAACTTAGGAATTTTAAAATGTAACTACCTTGATAAATAAAAATGGATAGGATAAGGCACCGTACCTCCGATCGAGGTTATGGGTAATATTATTTTTGGTGTGCTTTAATTTTGTTGATTGTTTGTCATTCGTTAACTTTTTTCATCCTTGGAATTTTGGGGACGAAATTCTTTAAACGGGGAAGAATGTAACGACACATATTTTTGGGTCTTTGAATTTGAAATATTTAATTTATTTAAATATTTGGATTTCAGTTCAAATTATAATAAATTCTATGTTTCAAATTTAGACCTGATTTTTAATGATGCATTTTTAATTTATTTTATAGGATTTTTCCATAATTTATAATTTGGAAAATAATTAAATTTTCGTTTGAGGCATTTTGTGGCAAATGTCAGTACTTTTGAAACTTTACAGAATAAGTTAACTTATCTATTTTATTGTTGTTTTGTCTCACATTGTTGATCGTGATCATATTTTCATTTTTGTCATTCGTGGCCCGTACGCGAACATGATTTTTTGTAGCATTGTACCCCAAACTTTTTAATATTAAAACTTTAAACAAAGAAATTTCGTTTCTTTCTCTGTACACATACATGCGCATGAGTGTTCTTCCTCTTTACTTTGCATTAAATTGTTGTCCTTACTTTCCTTAGCCTTGAAGTATTTTGCATTATAAATATGCAAGCACAACACGTAAAAAAAGAAAAGAAAGGACAATTCATTTGACATTCTTTTACATTCACATTCCAGTTTTTATTTTCTCTGCATGAAGTGTTTACACAAGAAAAATGTTTGTGACACTAAAAATGGGCATCAACACCCGTAGAATTTCATGGATATCAAAAAATTAATTGAGTCTAAAGAACAAAGCATAAAAGTAAATAGACACGAAAATTTTATAGTGGTTTAGAAATCTTGGCCTATATCCACTTCAAAATTTATTAATCTTTCACTTGATTACAATTACATGGGCTATTGGATTAGCTAGAATCCATTGATATAAGTTTATAAAAAGAAATAGACATGGCAGAGCTTCAGGAGTAGCAAGAAGGAGAAAATGAAGAATCCCCCTTTTCTGAAGCTATGATTGTTGTATTTATAGTAGGGGAGGTGCATGGATCGAGCTAAAACTTTGCAAGAAGGCTCCCCAGGTCTAGTAGATTCCATCATATCGATCGGCCCCCATAACTCGTTGATCAAGAACGATCGGCATAGGTAAGGCCAATCCATTTTTCTTAACTCCAATCACTATGCGATCCATTTTGGAGGGTCCCATGTGCTTCCTGATGTTGCTCCCAAAATATAGGATCACCTTGAGTTGTAGATTGTGAAATATGGATCGATCCTGGTCGAAGCAAGAATGTACACTGAGTTTCATCGATTGTTACCTCTAATCGTCCAATAACGATCGGTTGATATCGATCGGCATTCTTTCCCTTAACACTTTGGGAGGTGCGATCATTAGGTATGCTCCCCTTGCCATATTGTCGATGCCTTGAAAGTTCCATATAGATTGGCTTCACGGATCTCGAGATATTGAATGCTCTCCAATGATTTGAACTATCTCCTTGATCGTTCCTTCATTGATCCAAACAAATCATTATTTCCTCCGTAGATTGTGAATATGAACTTCAACCAATTCTAAGCTTAGGATATAATTTCACGGGGCCATGCTAGTGACTTTATGCTGGCTACACTTTGATTTTATCCTGGTTGAAATCTGTCCCACTATCGTCCATGGTGCAACATATGGCTAGCTCTTCAAGGTATCGACTATTCATTCCTAGCCGGATCGATGATATCACGACTTCGCCAAAAGATGGGATAATATTTGCCCTCCAAAGTACGTTTTGTGATTAACATGACGTGCTTTGAATTTGAAAAGGCCTGAATTGCTGTACAGAAATCCATTCAGCTTCCTAATTGATTACTATTCCTCTACCGTCTGTCGACAGTATAAATCCGGAGTCGTATTCTATTTGCATATACAAATTTGGTTATGAGGAATCTACAAGCCTTCACTCATTTGATCATGTCTTAAACCCAATAGTTCCAGGTTTGTTTGCAATCTTTTATTGATCGTGGAAAACTGTTCAAACCTATTTTTATGCACTTTTATAAATGTATTCACGTTGCTATATCCTGGTCGTTCTTATGTTCACAGGTCGTAGCCAACTTTTACGATATCCTGACTATTTATATATGTAATTGAATTTTTACGAACATTTACTGTTCATCTCATTTACCAAAGTTTCTATCTCCTTCATCACCTCTCCATTCATCACCATATAAGCTTTTTATTTTATTATCTTTTAAAATGTCTTCGATCATGAAGCTGAGTGTTGTAAGTTAGGAAACGAAATGATTATTCAAAGGCTTAAATAAATGGGAGACAAGAACGGTCGGCATATGGATGGTTTTGCGTGCTTGGCAGATTAGATGTGGAATGGATCAACAAACATATTATCTAGGGATGGATCGGGGTAGCTTACTGGTGTCAGACGTTCGGCCCCAAGCTTCGAAGCAGAAACGATCGGTATTCTCTATACCCTATATAAAGCTCGACACTTAGCCATCTCACTCATTTTTCACTTTTGCCTTCAAGTTCTAAAATGAGACGAATACTCTTTGCCATTCCATTGCCGATCCTCATAAGATTATCCATCTTCTCCTCTGAATTCATACTTCAAATCGACCTCGACTCTTTCCTTTTTTAGGCCACAAACATAAGTAAAGCATTACTCGAGTTTGTTGCACAACTCTCTAATCGATTCTGAGTTTAGGACAGTTGGCATAGGCTGAGTTCTCTTGTTCCTTCTTATCCCTGTAATCGTGTCCAATCGATGCGAAGTGGTTCTCCTGGAATAATCTAGCAACTCGCTGCTATCGGGCCGATCATCCTAGAGGGAGATGAAGGGTCTTGAGTGATGGGGATGATCGATTCTCACGATCATTCGTGGACGACCGGTGGAGCTCTGGTCCAAAAATGAACGAGTTTGAGGATGGCCGGTGGACTATCGGGTGTGAAAACGATCGTGAGGAAGGACGCTCGGCCAAAGATACTCCACGGATCATTCGACATACACTAGCTATCAAAACACTCGACCCTTGGCAAATTTTAATGATCGTACTATACAACATTATTATGACCCATTTACACTTAACTTAGTGCTTCTGCATACACCTAGTGCTTTTACCCACTCATAAGAACATGACCTACAACTTGAAAATGAACTTGAGCCAAGTGACTAGCTTTGACTTCTTGTACATGTCTGAAAACATGACCATCACATAACATGACCTTCACAACTAATGGTAGGCCACCTCAGAACAATTGCCATAAACAACTCAACTACCATGTTAAAATCTATGTGTAACTCAGACGACGGCTTGATTTCCATTAACTAATGACTTGTCTTTTGAATAAATTTCTATGCCTTATCGTCATTTCTTATTTTCGTTTAATCCAGTAACACTTTGATTAGCGCTTTATCCCATAGCACTTACACTCACAATGCACTGGGGGTATGAGTCATTTTCTCTCTAACTATGGCTTTTACTAAGTTTGATAGCAAGGGAAATTTAGGTGTTTCAGATACTCTGCAATCATGCCAGCCGGATCTTCTTCTCGTAGGACTAATTCGGATGTAGAGTCTAGTTCAGCAACCGAATCCGACAGCCTGCCACTTAGTCATAGTCCAGGGAAACCCGAAAGCTTGGTTTCTCAACTTGATATTTCTAAGATTATTCCCATTTTCCGTCGGAAGTTATTGAACCGGCGCCCGACACTTTAGAAGATGCAATCGTTCTTGATAATCCTCTCGATTCAATAGCTTTAAAGATCAAAGAAGACGCTCTCCAGAGGATTTGCGCAAGGCACGGGATCCCTTTTGACGATGTATTAGTGCCATCACAAAATGTTAGGGCTTACAAACCTCCCAAAGGGTAGACAACTTTCAATAAATTGATGTGCTGGGCAGGATGCATCCCGTCGTTGAAATCGTATATCTAGGAAGTTTTACATTATCTACGGATTGCTCCTGCACAGCTCCATCCAAACGGCTACGCACTTCTCAACTATACATACATGGTATTCTTGGAGCTTCTACACCGTCCGCCCACTATTGAAGACATTCGATTTCTCTTCATTTTCAAATGGCGGATAGGGAGTCTATCATTCACCTTTCTTGAATCGACGAAGAAATGCCAGATTTTGACTGGTACTTGGAACAAATTAAGTGCTTTCAAAAGCGAGTGGTTCTTTGTTTGTTGCCCACCTAGCTTCGCCTGATTATGGCTAGAGGGACGTAAGTGTCCCTCACTAATTTCATAAATATACAAGGAAAACATATCCAGGCTGCACTCTAACGATGTCATTCATTTTCAGGTGTCGTTACTCGACCCAATGGCGACGTTTATGAAGAAGCAGTTTCTATTTTGAAGAACACTCCAGTCGAAGATAGAAACATTGAACTTTTGCTCAATGATGAATGCATTATCACTTTTGGCTTGATGGAAGAGGGTCTCAGCGTGGTGCTAACTAAAATTGCTCGGCCGGCTGGTACCAAATTACAGGCCGTAACCGATAGATGTTCAATCCGGCCCTGTGGTGCTCCCAATCATGAGCAACCATGAGTCTGCTGATATCAACGCCGGAAGGAATAGTGAAGGTGCACCTGGTCATCAAGATGATAGGCCTGATCCCGGGGTTGACGTCGGACCCTCACAAGTTCCTCAACCCTCGGCCATAACTAAAAGAAAGGGAAAGCGATCGTGCAAAGCCTTCAAGAAGTAAGCATTCCGACCTAACCAAGCCGTCGATGAGCCTACCACTGGATCCTTTATCCGATCTACCGATCCCATCTTATGTCGATGCTTATTAATTCATTGACGTGAGCATTGGAGGATTAAAGTCTCCCATCAGAACTAGTTCAGAGATCCCCACTTCTGGAGGGGAAGTTACACCGATGAGCAAGGCTCATGCACCTAGTATGTCGGAGGGTTACACTAGGACACTCACACACACTCACACGTCTAACACTACACTGTACTTAACTTGTACTTCCTAACACTCAAAGTTGATCATTATCCATTTCTCCTTGCAGGAACGATGGTGAGGAGAAGGAGTATGTTTGATTCCATATGGGACGTACAACATCAATCGTCTGGGTTACGATCTGGCTCTTACCGCGACAGTCGTGACTATTATGACATTAGCCATTGCCCCAGCCGTGATCGCGATTATCAAGAAAGGGAGGATAGGGATAGGCTTGCCCAATACATTCATAGATCGAGATCGAGATCTCCTCCTCAAAAAGGTTCCGAAAGATCAGTAGAGCGAAGGGACTTGCACACCGATCCTCCTTGTGGCACTCCAACAGTTCCCTTGCCTCCAAAGTCCTTGGTATCATCTCAGTCTCAGTGGTCGATCGATTGTCGTCATCATGACGAACATGATGTAGTGCATAGGCCTAGCAAAGAAGGTGTAGGGTTGAAATTATTTCTGAGGATCCTCCAGTTGACCCAAATATTTGCATGGCCGAGCTTCGAAAGGAATTTCCAAACTTATGCTTTGATGGATTCTATTTTCCCTCCAATTTGAAAAATGTTTTGGATAATGTTCAAAGAATGACTATCAACTATGTCACCGACATCCATATGCAATATCGGGAATGGATGAAAGCCCCAGAAAAGATATTAAAAGTTTCCTTCGAATGCACGACAGAAATAGAAAAACTAAAGCGACATGAGGCCCAAGATAAAAGGATCATTGAAGCTCTGACAAACAAACAGGAGGCCTCTAAAACCGCCTTGACCGCAGCTGAATATAAAGCCAACGCTGCTTTAAAATCTATGGAAGAGATGAAAGCTAACCAACTCGATATGGTCCAAGTACTACACCACCGGAACCAAGAGATATCACTCGAGCGAGACATGGCTCAAAAAAAGAATCTGCAACCTTAAAGGAAGTGGCCGAACTCAAGGCCAAGCTTGAAGGTGCGATAAAAGACAGGGATGAAGCTCAAAGGATTGCTCAAGATTCTTGTGAAGAGCTGGTTCGCACTAGGCTTGAGAGAGATGAGGCCGTTGAAAAGGCTAAGAATGTCGATATGCTCATTCAACGTGAGACAGAAATGGTCTTGAACAAGGTTAGAGAGGACGTTATGAGTGAGCTCGACCCACTTCTCATCCTTTACAACGCTAATGTACTCAAACATAGGAATCTAACGTGGCTTGGCAAAGACTACCCCTACTAACTTCATCGTGCCTGGGATTTACTTGTGTCGGAGGAGAAAAGACTTCATGGCGCTGAGAATGTTGACGTGACCAAACTCGAGAGCGAGATACTGATGGGCGGTGAACACAAAATACTACACGACATTCAGTTTTCTCTCCAAAAAGAGTTCATGACTGCTCCTTCACACGAAACGGGCAAAGAATCTGGGTCAGCACATTCTGATATCGCAACCGAGCTGCCCACGGTGTCTCAAATCGCGACCGGACCTGCGATCAGCTCCTCGACTGTCCCTGGGTACGATCCAGATAAACCACGACTATCTCCGATCCTTGAGCATTGTTCTGAGGATGCTTCGGCTTAGCCTGGAATCCACACTATAGAGGGTATTCCGTCGAGTGTTCTTTTATCTTGTAAAGTTGGGATGTTATTAATCAATCTTTCTAATCTTTTTGCCTTTCTCTTATCTAGCCTTGGACTCATCAAATATTGCTCCTGTCCCCTCTGGAGGGCCTCAGCTAGAGTCTCAAACGGCCACAACTGAATTTATTGCAGTCACAAGTTTGACCACCACCTAGAGTGTTCGCGAAGAGGCCTTCTTCTTTGATGATCAACTTATGGAAGCATTATTCAAGGAGGAAGGAGACCCTCATCATGAAATCCCATTTGACGCTGACGTGGAAATTACGGGCTCCTCTGATCCCACTGGCAAGCCCAGTATGAAAGAAAGGATTAAGTGAGAGGAGCTCGAGAAAAGGAAGGTGAAGGGAGATCCAGTAGAACAAGTCTTAGAAGAGCTAATGCCTTCTCCTCTTCAGATGATTCCTCCTGAAGGTGCTACTCCTCTGGAAAACGTTCCCCACACTCCTGGTACCGAAGATGCCCCCATCCCTTCAACTTCCAAAGACGATACCGCCTCAGTCCACACGGCTGAGGAAACTCCTTCCAAGAAAGGCCGAGGTGGAATAGGATCGAAGATGGGGCCTAGCAGTAGTTCGGAGGGAGCTACTTCGAAGAAGCGAAGGAAGGGCAAGAAATCGAAAGTGTGATCTTCCGTCATGCAAATGATTTAGATAATTGCTTCTCTTTTTGCTGTTTGTGTTTTTTGGGCGTGGCCCTTCAATTTTGTTTTGTATTTTGTACAACCAGATTTCATGTGAATAGAAATTCTTTGCACTTGTATATGATCTCCGTATTTACTTGTTTAAATGTTTGAATCGTAGCATTTCTCATTTCATATACTTGCAATTTGCTGGTTGATGAATCGAACACTACTTCAATCAATACATCTCAGGGCCTTTCTACGGTCATGGCCTTGAGGCGTTGGGATCATGAGATATAAGTTGCAGTGTTAGGCTATCATAATTATTCTTCGGACAATCGCATTTCTATCCCCGGTATTCAGGTCGGTAAATGCACTGCGTGGACGGTCGAGTTTCATCCCAGTGGTGTTAATATTCCAATGTAACCCCCAATAAACTTATGGTCGATCGATGGGTGGTCAATTCACATACATCGTGTTTTCCTCGTGCCTCCCCAAGACTGGGGCATACTTCAATAAGTAAGAGAACGTGTCATGCTTACTTTAGCCCTTACACATTGTCCCGTCGTATCGTGGGATCGAGTTAATAGATAATAAACTAGGTCATGCATACTCCAACCCTTAACGGGTTGCGTTTTCTCTACCGATTCTCGGTTGGAATTACTGGAATAGGGAACGGTTGAGACCCACTCATTAGTTCATGGAATTTGCATTCTAGTTCGCATTCTGGGAACTCAGAGTCGTTCTGTGAACAGTCGATTCATGATCAATTTGTGTTCATACTTCGGTCCATGCTCCAGGGACTTTGAGTTTTTAGTGAATCATTTATACTTTAGTCCACGCCTTGGGGACATAGAGTATTCTAATCCATGCTCCAAGGATTCAGATATTTTTGTGAATCATTTATACTCTAGTCCGCGATCTGGGGATTTAGAGTACTCTAATCCGCATTTTGGGGATTTATAGATTTTTGTGAATCGTTTATACTCTAGTCCGCACTTCGGGGACTTAGAGTACTCTAATATGCATTCTGGGGACTTAGAGATTTTTATGAATCGTTTATACTTTAGTCCGCGCTCCAGGGACTCAGAGTACTCTAATCCGCACTCTGGGGATTTAGAGATTTTCATGAACTATTTATACTCTAGTCCGTGCTCCGGGGACTCAGAGTACACTAATCCGCACATTGGGGATTTAGAGATTTTTGTGAATCATTTATACTCTAATCCACGCTCTGGGGACTCAGAGTACTCTAATACGCATTCTAGGGACTCATAGATTTTCTATGAATCATTTATACTTTAGTCTGCGCTCCGGGAACTCAGTGTACTCTAATCTGCACTATGCAGATTTAGACATTTTGTGAATCGTTTATACTCTAATCCATGCTCTAGGGACTCAAAGTTCTCTAATCCACATTTTGGAGACTCAGAGATTTTCTGTGAATCGTTTATACTCTAGTCTGCGCTTCGGGGACTCAGAGTATTCTAATCCGCACTTTAGGGATTTAGAGATTTTCGTGAATCGTTTATACTCTAGTCCGGGCTCCGAGGACTCAGAGTACTGTAATCCACACTCTAGGGATTTAGAGATTTTCGTGAATTGTTTATACTCTAGTCCGCGCTCCGGGGACTCAGAGTACTCTAATCCTCACTCTGGGTATTTAGAGATTTTCGTGAATCGTTTATACTCTAGATTTAGAGATTTTCGTGAATCGTTTATACTCTAGTCCACGCTCTGGAGACTCAGAGTACTCTAATCCACAATCTGGGGATTTAGAGATTTTCGTGAATCATTTATACTCTAGTCCGCGCTCCAGGGACTCAGAGTACTCTAATTCGCACTATGAGGATTTAAAGATTTTCGTGAATCATTTATACTCTAGTCCGCGCTCTATGGAATCATAGTACTCTAATTTGCACTCTATGAATTTAGGGATTTTCATGAATCATTTATACTCTAGTCCGCACTATGGGGATTTAGAGTACTCTAATCCTTACTCTGGGGATTTAGATATTTTCGTGAATCTTTTATATTCTAGTCTATGCTCCGGGGACTAAGAGTACTCTAATCCTCACTCTGGGATTTAGAGATTTTTGTGAATCATTTATACTCTAGTCCATGCTTTGGAGACTCAAAGTACTCTAATCTACACTCTATGGATTTAGAGATTTTTGTGAAGGCGGTCGTATTTTCCTCATTTTGATATGTACTTGATTTGTTGTGTCGAGGCAAGAGTTATCGAATGAATGGTCAAACCACGTTTGTTTATAGAATGGGGTTCTGCCCCTATCATGTAGGATGAAACTTTGGCAAATAGTTGGTCGATTCTCACCCACTTAGTAGCTGTGGCTCTTCCCGTTTAAGTTGAGAAAGGCAGGTGATGAATGATTGGATCATATCCATGCTAAGGTCGGATGATTACGTCTTTCCCAATTTGCTTCGTATTTCTTACTAGCACATGAGGATAATAGATTATTAAGGAGACAAATTGAATCACATCTGTTTCATGTTGCATTCGTGCCCATTCGTTGAAATTTGTGGCTAACAAGCAGGCAGTCAACATCAGCTGCTTCAAGTCTAATACGAAGGTTGTTGAATAAACGGTCAGTCGCATCCATGTTTCCGTGGGATTGTGACCTTATCGAGTCTTCTCGATTCCATGCTTTGATGTCCCAAGTCAGGGGCGCATGGGAATGGATGAACGGTCGAATCATGCTCATCTATATAGAAGTTTCCATAGGTAACTTTACGATCTACAGAGATTTGTCGGCGCCCGGTCCTGGGCATTCAGATACCTACATCGTATGCATGTCGATTAATTCAAGTTGATCATAGCTCACCCATAATTGAAATGGAAATTATAATAAATTAATTAAAAAAGGGATAAGAATAAGTCTCATCAATAAGCAAAGCATCACTGCATGCTCGCCATTTTGCTTTGCCCCTAGCTTCTTTTAGCGGGGCATCGGTTGTCGTCATTCTGGTTGACAATCATGGCTCTTCATTAATAGGGTTATGATGTTTCTGCTATCATCGAGCTGAAATGTTCCTCGACCATGGCTACTCGTTTCGCTTGCCAATTACATCTTCATGTCCAGGATGCGCACAAGGCTAAGTGGTCCGAGATCGATGGTTAGTGCCCCATCACTTGATGTCAGACCAGGGAAAATCTGATGATTGCTTCGGGTTTCCCTTTGGGTCACCTAGGGTCGTATACTGGATCACTTGGAGCCTGAAGTTCCCAAGGCTTGATAGTAGGCACCCGGGGCCCGCTTCGGGTCTTGCTTCAGGAAAAACCCTATTTTTCCCATTCCTGCTTCGGGTCATAGCTCATATCATAGAGTCTATCTCATACTTGTCAAATTCAGATGCCACTTCTTCATGCTTACCTCCTACCAAGATTGAACATATCATCTCTAGCATTTACTAACTCGAAGCATCTTGTTTAAAGAGGTACTAAGCTGCTAGCTAGGAGAGGGAAGGAAATTCTAGAAATCGATGGATCGACCTTGGAGCATGAGGCCACAATTGGAAATTCTGTAGGAGGGCGTGAAGATAAAACGATCGGTCAAACCTGATGACCTTGGAACGATCGTACTAGGATCAATCATAAAGGAGCAACCAAAGTTCTATTGTAGGTAGGTAGAGAGGCTGATAGGGAACAATCGGCCAAAAAGGCGAGAGTCAAACTATCGTATTTAAAACAATCACAGTGAAGCCTTCACACACGATCGGTCGTTAGCAATCTGTTTGGAACAATCGTGCAAAAACGTTCGTATAATGACAATGGATTGTCCTCCGCAAGCAAAGGTAATCATGAGATACGGCCAGTCATACTCGAGCTAAATCGATCGTTTCCTAAAGACGAAGCTGGGATGATCATTCGAAGAATAAAGGCAAAGGAACGGTCTAAAATGACCCTCCAATTTTTACCTTAATTTTATTAGGAATTTTTTTTACATTTACAATTCAATTCAATTCTCAGAGTCATTTTCTTTTCAAACAATTTGTCCAGGATTTTAAAGTTTCTACTAATACAAATATATCAGTTTAATCATAAAAATATACATATACATATGATGACGTATATGTCCCTCTTGTTTAAATCAGAGTATATATATATTATAAATTTTGTAAACAAGAGCAACTTCTGTTTGATTTGAATTTGAATTAGTCTACTCATAATTAAATTCCCAGATTCTTTGATATTTGCAGTATATAAGTAGGTCTTGTGCATATTTATTTATACTAGATTTGATCATGCTAACCATGATTTTTCTATTAATTTTTATCTTGGCAGATAATCTCAGAATACTTGAGATTGTCATTTTTTCTTCTTTAGCATGGTTCAAATGTTTGATATGTGACTAAGTACCAGAAAATGATATTTACATCATTTTCAATTTAGGTGTCTCCTTTGAAACCCTCTTGCTTTTGATTCAATCAATATAGCTTTTCTATTTTAATCTTAACCAATATGACACAACTGTGGGTTGAGTGTTTGCATAAAATTTTACTGTGACAAGAACCTAAACTTTAAAGTGTTTAAAAGAATGTAGAGTGTCTCCTGATTTGATAGTTCAAGCCAGTTCAAAATGCACATCTGTTTATAGCATTTTAAAGAGAGTTTTTGGTTAAACATTTGCAAAATAAAACTAAAGATTTTGAAGTGCTTTCTCTAGTTTAAACCCATATTTTACACAAAACTCAATACTTATAAATAACTCAAATTTGCCTAGTACTCAATATAGGTTAGGCTAGACAACTGCTTGAATATATATATATGTATTCCTTTTTCCAGGTTTTCATAACTAATAATTTAAGCATAATATTTTTTTTCCATATCTCAGACCATACTTCAATACTCAAACCATTTACACATAACAGAACTCTACTCTTAGCAACTAGTTTAACCAACACAGCAAAGTCATTACATAACAAGAAATTTAAAAACTCTATTTCCATGAATACATGCAGATATCTCATTCTATGCTCTTATTAAAACTAGCAAGCATGCTCATCCATTTTTCTCATTAGCCATAACCTTCCTTCCTACTTAAGTCTTGCAACCCCTGAAAGAGAATTTGTGGCTGCCTCAATTTGAAATGAGACACCCCCATATGCCATTAGCAAACAAGGGTCAGATCAATGATCTGGTATGAGCAATAATAGAATATTCATAACATTAAGCTGATAGAAGATAAGCATAAATACTGGCTTTTGACTATTCAATTCTTTTAATCATTTGTTTTACTATGTTTCAGATAATTTTTGTACATGAATGATAACTTTATCAATCATTCATATACACATAAATTATTATGCAAACATGAACATTTAATAATTGCAGATAGAAGCACTGGAACAACCATGGTTCCACTCCAACCAATTTTAAGAAAAGCTCAAGTTTCTATTTCTTCATTTATAGGTTGTATTATCCATTTAAAATTCCTAACCTCATCTGCTATCAAAGAATCACAGGGACACATTGCAATGAACTAATTCACATCATTGCACAAAGATCTCAAGGCTTAAACAAACCATGTGCAAACTTGCATACTTCAAATATGACAAGCATTCCAGCAACCTTCTTGGTTTACCATCCCTAGTTTATTTACTAGTAGTTTTAGTTTAAATCCTACCATCAGATTGCTAAGTGAACATGTCACTGTAAACATGGAAACACCCATACATCTTACTAGCATAATTTTCCAGAAATAAGCAGACAATCATTTACAGGGATGTGGTCAATAGATGTCTTAATCTCAAATAGAAATACAAAGATATTTTCAACTGAACAATAAAGACATGGCATGTTGAGTTATTTGAATTTGCTAGTTACTATGATTGAACCAGATTCAAGATCTAACTTAACCATAATTTTTAGCTTGTGGTTTTTTTTCTATTTAATTAAGGGCTCAGCACAATATAGAATTTCTATTGCACCCCTAATATCTTTTTTTAAGCCTCAACATTTATACAAAATATAATGCAGCTCATAATATTTTCCTTATTAAAATTTCCATGCCATAGATCCATAACAGTTGAGAGTATTCTTTGCTTTTCTGAATGCAGTAAAAAAACAGTGGGTTACACATTAGAAGGAAACATCATAACAGATCAAAAATCATCCAAAAACATCCATAATAAAAATCATGACAGATCAGAACCATCCAAAGAGCATTGATAAAATCATGTTCAACAAAACCAAGAAAAAGCAAATAGCAATATAGAAATTTGGCTGCTTCATATCAAGTCCTAATGCCATGAATTTAGTGAGATTACTCACATAAGTTCTTCCTTCCTTTGATCAAAAATCCCTATATATTTCTCCTTCACCTTTTTTTTTCTTTTCTTCTTTCTTTCTTATTTTTAAGCAACTCGGGTAAAATGATTTTCTGGTTATAACTGCCTATTTATATAAATGTTTTCCTCTAGGGTTTTACCAAGATAAAATTCCACTTTTGTCCTATCTAACATCATGTATTTTGCTTTTTATGTTTTCACATTTCCCTCCTTGATACGCCGGCTAACTTAGCCAAATATGGTTAGTACTCCTTTCTCTTTACTTTTTCCAGAAAAATAGCTATTTTTGTATACTCACCCAAGTCATGATAAATGTGTGACTCAGTCATATTATATTTTTTTTCTTTTATTCTTTTGGAGAAATCTTCCTTTCTATTTTTACCTACACTAACATATTGACTTGTATTATATTTCATGTCATTTTTGATGCTATTTCTTCTTGCTTAACTTTAACATTTTCTGCTCACAGAAAATATACATGTGTATAGGTATATAAATATTTATTATTTTTTTCTCTTTTTAATTTCCTCATGTTTTACAGAAAAATACATATAGGCATATATTTCATTTTTAACTTGGTTAGGCCTAAGTTAAAATCCAATGCTTTAAATAAGAATTCACTTTCTTATTTTTAAATAAAACTTTTCTGTCTCCTCTTTTTTTTCCACAAATTCTTGGATTTTTCCTGTGCCATTTCCAGTGTGCATATGCACAGATATCCATGCACATTATTTAATCCCAAAAATTTTACCATATTAAATCTAAATATTTCAAAATTTAAATTATCTCATTAAAATAATTTTTCACAAAATTTTGGGCTATCACATTCACCCCTCCTTTTAGGAATTATGTCCTCACAATTCTCTTTTTTTTTAAAAAAGTCTATCAAACATATGCCTAAGCAAACAAATTCAACCATAATAACCATATATATTAAATTCTCCAGAAATTAAAAATTACCTTTAATCTACAAAAAGTTTAGGATAACCCATCCTAATTTTGTCTTCTAACTCCCATGTACAATCATTAGGATCAAGACTCCACTGGACCTTCACTAGTTTCAAAGTTTTGCTTCTCAATTTCTTTTCTTCTTTAGCTAAAATCCCCACTGGTTCTTTCTCATAAACCAAATTAGGATTTATTTGAATTTGGGTAGGCTTTTCCAGAATTTCTTCTTTATCATGTACCCATCTTCTAAGTTGTGACACATGAAAAACATTATGCATTGTTTTCATTTCCTCTGGTAGTTCCAATTTGTATGCTAAAGAGCCTATTCTTTCCAGAATTTTATAGGGTCCAACATACCTTGGTGTGAGTTTTCCTTGCTTGCCAAATCTCAAGACCTTTTTCATAGGTGAAACCTTGATGAAAACAAAGTCTCCCACTCCATATTCCACCTGCTTTCTCTTCATGTCTACAAACTTCTTTTGCCTGTCTTGAGCTGCTGCCATCCTTTTTCTTATTAGCCCAATTTTCTCTGTAGTCTCTTTTACATATTCATGCCCTAAAACAGCCCTCTCTCCTATCTCTACCCAACATACAGGTGATAAACATGGATTGCCATATAAGGCTTCAAATGGAGCCATCCCTATGGTGCTTTGATAACCATTATTGTATGTAAACTCAGCTAGATGGAGATGATCCTCTCTGTTGCCTTCAAAATCCAATGCACATGCTCTCAATAAGTCTTCTAAAACTTTGTTCACCACTTCAGTTTGTCCATCTGATTGTGGATGGTAGGCAGTGCTTAAGCATAATTCACTCCCCATGGCTTCTTGAAAACTTTTCCAGAATCTTGAGGTGAAGATGGTATCCCTATCACTCACAATGGTTTTGGGAATGCCATGTAATCTTACCACCTCCCTCATAAATACTTATGCTAATTTTGGTGCATTCCTTTCTGATTTGACTGGAATGAAATGTGCCACTTTAGTTAGCCTATCTACTATCACCCATATACTTGTGTTTCCTCTTTTAGATCTAGGCAGTCCATCTATGAAATCCATAGATATATCTTCCCATTTCCACTGTGGTATGCTAAGAGGTTGTAACAACCCTGATGGTCTTTGTGTTTCTGCCTTAACTTGTTGGCAAGTCATACACCTTGCAACATGTTTGGCTACATCTGACTTCATTCCCTTCCACCAAAAATTTCTTTTTAAATTTTGATACATCTTTGTACTGCCTGGGTGTATGGAGTACTTACTTCTATGATATTCATTCAATATTTCCTCCTTTAACTCCATGTTTTCTGGAACACATATTCTATCCTGTTTTCTTAAATAACCATTTTTATCAATATGGTAATTTGTCACTTCTTCCCCTTTTGATATGAGAATTTTCTTCTCAACTATAATAGGGTCTTGGTCTTGCATTTTACTTACCTTCAAAATTAATTCAGATTGAAGTGTCATCAAGCTCAACTTCCCTCTATTTTCCAGTGCACCATGCACATGTACATCCATGTGCACACAGCCATTCTCCCCAATTTCTAATTCAGCAAGCAAAGACAAGTCCTTAAATTCTTCTATCATCATCATAGCTAACTTAGCATTTTGTCTACTTAGAGCATCAGCAACTTTGTTTGCTTTACCTGGTGTATAGAGTATGTCTAAGTCATAGGCAGCTAGAAACTCCACCCACCTATGTTGCCTCATGTTTAAATCTTTTTGTGAGAATATATATATTTCAGTGCCTTATGATCAGTGTACAAAATAAATTTGGCACCTAATAAGTAATGTCTCCAAAGCTTCAAGGCATACACTACTGCTGCTAGTTCAAGGTCATGGGTTGCATACCTAGTTTCATGTGGCTTTAATTGCCTAGATGCATAGGCTATTACTTGGTCTTGTTGCATCAACACAGCCCCTAGCCCAGAGCCACTTGCATCAGTATACACAATTAATCCCTCATTTCCTTTAGGTACTCTCAACACTGGTGCATTAACTAAGGCTTCTTTTATCTTGATAAAAGCTTGCTCACATTTTTCAGTCCACACAAAGGCCTGATTCTTTCTAGTTAAATTTGTAAGTGGTGATGACATTTTAGAAAAATCTTTTATAAATCTCCTATAATATCCTGTCATCCCCATAAATGATCTAACCTCACTCACTGTGCTTGGTCTTTTCCATGCTTGAATTGCTACAACCTTATTGGGGTTCATTGAAATTCCTTTTGCAGAAATGACATGGCCCAGGAAATGTACTTCCTCTTTCCAAAATGCACATTTTGAAAATTTTGCCTTTAAATCTCTTTCCCTCAATCTAGACAAAACCAGATGCAAATGACTTTTACGCTCTTCTACTGTTTTGGAATAAACCAAAATATCATCAATAAAAATCAGCACAAATTTGTCTAAATAATCTCTAAAGGTTCTATTCATTAAATCTACAAAGTATGATGGTGCATTAGTCAAGCCAAATGGCATAACCATAAATTCATACAAACCATATCTGGTGTTAAATGCAGTGTACTTAACACTTGAGTCCTCAACCTTCATCTGATGGAACCCAAATGCTAAGTCTAACCTAGAAAATATTTTAGCTCCACTGAGTTGATCAAAGAGATCATCAATTCTAGGCAATAGGTATTTGTTCTTAATAGTAACTTTATTTAGCTCTCTGTAATCTATACACATTCTCAAAGTACCATCATGTTTTCTAACAAACACTACTGGAGCTCCCATCATGAATTGCTTGGCCTTATAAATCCTTTGCTTTCTAGTTCTTCTAACTGATTTTTCAATTCTTTTAGTTCACTTGGCTCCATTCTAGTGGGTTTCTTTATTATTGGGCTTGCTCCGGGAATAAGATTGATTTGAAACTCTACTGGTCTATGGTGTGGAACACCCTTACCCTCCCCAAACACATCCAAGTATTTATTGACTATGGGAATTTCTTCAATAGTAAGTTCACTGAAATCTTTTTCCAAGTCAATTAAGTGATATAATTTCCTTTCTTTAGCTACTTCACACAAAATTGTGATTCTCTGGCCTTTAAAGTTTTGCAATGATATGGTGGATGAATCTAAGTTAATTATGGCTTTAAATTTCCTTAACCAGTCTACCCCCAATATAACACCTATATTTGGGTAGTTTAAAACATATAAATTGGAAATAAAATTATCTCCTCCTATGTTTAATTCCACATCCACACAAATCATATCTAAAACACTAGAACTCCCCAGTGGACTTTGTATAAGCAATGGAGTTTCAACCAATATGCAATTCAATTTTAGCATTTTAACTAGTTCATAAGAAATCAAAGAGTGAGTTGCCCTAGTATCATATACTACTACTATGGGTATGGTACAAATAAGTAATGTACCTTCCACTTGGCTATGATTTTCAGCATTAATTTCCACTGTAGATTTGCTTTTGCCCTTCAGATTTGCTAACTTCCCTTGCTGCTTGTACCCATGACAGTTCCTCTTCATATGTCCCTCTTTCCCACATAGGTAGCATTTGAAGGCTCCTCCTTTTAACTCTGGGCACCTTGGTTTGATGTGTCCTTCCTTTCCACAATGATGGTAGACCAATTTCTTCTTAGCATCATTAGCCTTGGTGTCATTGGCCTTCTTGTTGTCTGTCTCCTCCTTCTTTTTATCATAAGGGTGATATCTTCCCTTATTCTTCTTGTTATTTTGGTTCTTAAAATTCCTGTACTTCTCTCTTTCCTTGTCATGCTGCTCCAATTTCAAAGCCAGATCGATTACTTGATCAAAAATCCTATCTGCATATAGTAACATGGCTCTGCTAAGTCCTGGGTTCAAACTTTAATGTACCTATCATTTTTGGATGCTTCATCTGCCACTAGCATTGCTCCATATTTGGATAACCCCTCAAACTTTTGAGTATACTCAGTGACATTCAAATTTCCCTGCCCGAGTCTAATAAATTCTTCAAGTAATGTGGTCTTAGCTGATGCTGGTACAAATCTTGCCTCCAACATCTCCTTGAATTGATTCCAAGTGATTTCATTTTCAATTCTCCCAGCTATGATCACCTCCCACCAGCCTAAAGCTACTCCTTTCAGCTATCTTAAAGCCACTAGCCTCTTCCTCTGATCATCAAGCTGCATGTCATTGAAAATCCTATCCAGTGTTCTCAACCATGCTTGAATTTTCATCACATTCTCAGTCCCTTCAAAACTTTTGCCTCCCAAGTTTGTATAAGCCTTTAATAGTTTTTGAAAGTTCCTCATGTGGATTCTCAGGTCTATGTCCAATTCCATCCCTTAAAACCATTACAAACTCTTGCATATCAAGCATTTGTGGTACACTTGTTCCTGCTTGATGTGATCCCCTTCCTACCATGGTTTGCTAACCAAGTTATGGGCAAATAGTATTAGTATACTGTGAGTATTTTCTATAGTTAATATTTTCCTATCTAAATTATTTCATCCAAAACAAACAGATATAATACATTTCTATAGTATTCAACAATCAATGCAACCATTTGCTCTGATACCAACTGAAATGACCCTCCAATTTTTACCTTAATTTTATTAGGAATTTTTTTTTACATTTACAATTCAATTCAAGTCTCAGAGTCATTTTCTTTTCAAACAATTTGTCCAGGATTTTAAAGTTTCTACTAATATAAATATATCAGTTTAATCATAAAAATATACATATACATATGATGATGTATATGTCCCTCTTGTTTAAATCAGAGTATATATGTATATATATTATAAATTTTGTAAACAAGAGCAAGTTCTGTTTGATTTGAATTTGAATTAATCTACTCATAATTAAATTCCCAGATTCTTTGATATTTGCAGTATATAAGTAGGTCTTGTGCATATTTATTTATACTAGATTTGATCATGCTAACCATGATTTTTCTGTTAATTTTTATCTTGGCAGATAATCTCAGAATACTTGAGATTGTCATTTTTTTCTTTAGCATAGTTCAAATGTTTGATATGTGACTAAGTACCAGAAAATGATATTTACATCATTTTCAATTTAGGTGTCTCCTTTGAAACCCTCTTGCTTTTGATTCAATCAATATAGCTTTTCTGTTTTAATCTTAACCAATATGACACAACTGTGGGTTGAGTGTTTGCATAAAATTTTACTGTGACAAGAATCTAAACTTTAAAGTGTTTAAAAGAATGTAGAGTGTCTCCTGATTTGATAGTTCAAGCCAGTTCAAAATGCACATATGTTTATAGCATTTTAAAGAGAGTTTTTGGTTAAACATTTGCAAAAGAAAACTAAAGATTTTGAAGTGCTTTCTCTAGTTTAAACCCATATTTTACCCAAAACTCAATACTTATAATAACTCAAATTTGCCTAGTACTCAATATAGGTTAGGCTAGACAACTGCTTGAACATGTATTCCTTTTTCCAGGTTTTCATAACTAATAATTTAAGCATAATATTTTTTTTTTCCATATCTCAGACCATACTTCAGTACTCAAACCATTTACACATAACAGAACTCTACTCTTAGCAACCAGTTTAACCAACACAGCAAAGTCATTACATAACAAGAAATTTAAAAACTCTATTTCCATGAATACATGCAGATATCTCATTCTATGCTCTTATTAAAACCAGCAAGCATGCTCATCCATTTTTCTCATTAGCCATAACCTTCCTTCCTACTTAAGTCTTGCAACCCCTGAAAGAGCATTTGTGGCTGCCTCAATTTGAAATGAGACACCCCCATATGCCATTAGCAAACAAGGGTCAGATCAATAATCTGGTATGAGCAATAACAGAATATTCATAACATTAAGCAGATAGAAGATAAGCATAAATACTGGCTTTTGCATATTCAATTCTTTTAATCATTTGTTTTACTATGTTTCAGATAATTTTTGTACATGAATGATAACTTTATCAATCATTCATATACACATAAATTATTATGCAAACATGAACATTTAATAATTGCAGATAGAAGCACTGGAACAACCATGGTTCCACTCCAACCAATTTTAAGAAAAGCTCAAGTTTCTATTTCTTCATTTATAGGTTGTATTATCCATTTAAAATTCCAAACCTCAACTGCTATCAAAGAATCACAGGGACACATTGCAATGAACTAATTCACATCATTGCACAAAGATCTCAGGGCTTAAACAAACCATGTGCCAACTTGCATACTTCAAATATGACAAGCATTCCAGCAGCCTTCTTGGTTTACCATCCCTAGTTTATTTACTAGTAGTTTTAGTTTAAATCCTACCATCAGATAGCTAAGTGAACATGTCACTGTAAACATGGAAACACCCATACATCTTACTAGCATAATTTTCCAGAAATAAGCAGACAATCATTTACAGGGATGTGGTCAATAGATGTCTTAATCTCAAATAGAAATACAAAGATATTTTCAACTGAACAATAAAGACATGGCATGTTGAGTTATTTGAATTTGCTAGTTACTATGATTGAACCAGATTCAAGATCTAACTTAACCATAATTTTTAGCTTTTGGTTTTTTTTTCTATTTAATTAAGGGCTCAGCACAACATAGAATTTCTATTGCACCCCTAATATCTTTTTTAAGCCTCAGCACTTATACAAAATATAATGCAGCTCATAATATTTTCCTTATTAAAATTTCCATGCCATAGATCCATAATAGTTGAGAGTATTCTTTGCTTTTCTGAATGCAGTAAAAAAATAGTGGGTTACACATCAGAAGGAAACATCATAACAGATCAAAAATCATCCAAAAACATCCATAATAAAAATCATGACAGATCAGAACCATCCAAAGAGCATTGATAAAATCATGTTCAACAAAACCAAGAAAATGCAAATAGCAATATAGAAATTTGGCTACTTCATATCAAGTCCTAATGCCATGAATTTAGTGAGATTACTCACATAAGTTCTTCATTCCTTTGATCAAAAATCCCTATATGTTTCTCCTTCCCCTTTTTTCTTTTCTTCTTTCTTTCTTATTTTTAAGCAACTGGGATAAAATGATTTTCTGGTTATAACTGCCTATTTATATAAATGTTTTCCTCTAGGGTTTTACCAAGATAAAATTCTACATTTGTCCTAGCTAACATCATGTATTTTGAATTTTATGTTTTCACATTTCCCTCCTTGATTCCCCGGCTACCTTAGCCAAATATGGTTAGTACTCCTTTCTCTTTACTTTTTCCAGAAAATAGCTATTTTTGTATACTCACCCAAGTCATGATAAATGTGTGACTCAGTCATATTATATATTTTTTTCTTTTATTCTTTTGGAGAAATCTTCCTTTCTATTTTTACCTACACTAACATATTGACTTGTATTATATTTCATGTCATTTTTGATGCTATTTCTTCTTGCTTAACTTTAACATTTTCTGCTCACAGAAAATATACATGTGTATAGGTATATAAATATTTATTATTATTTTTTCTCTTTTTAATTTCCCCATGTTTTACAGAAAAATACATATAGGCATATATTTCATTTTTAACTTGGTTAGGCCTAAGTTAAAATCCAATGCTTTAAATATGAATTCACTTTCTTATTTTTAAATAAAACTTTTCTGTCTCCTCTTTTTTTTTCCATAAATTCTTGGATTTTTCCTGTGCCATTTCCAGTGTGCATATGGACACATATCCTTGCACATTATTTAATCCCAAAAATTCTACCATATTAAATCTAAATATTTCAAAATTTAAATTATATCATTAAAATAATTTTTCACAAAATTTTGGGGTATCACACGGTCGGAGATAAACTACCGTGTAAAAACGTGTCTGACCACATTCACGTGACTAAAGCTATTGACGCTGTCCATTGTGAAGAACGATCGATATGGTGATTGTGCAAATGAATCCATGGAGAAACAATAAGGATAGGATTGGAAACGATTGGATGAAGGGCTTATCAAGGACGATCATACATGGCATGAACGTATGGAATCGATTGGTGGGGGTATAAGGCCAAATGCCGATCATCTCTTTGCCATACTATCATGAGAATGCTAGGATACTCCCGAGCCACATGGCTACTTGGTTGTTGATCTCACCATTTCCTCCTTCATCCGAGATAGTAGACATGATTTCATGGCCATGTAAAGTAAGTTCCATCTAGACTTTTTGCAAATTTGAATAGAGTAGAAAATTTATCAATCAAAAGCTGGATCTATTTCGCGAACATGAGAATTCACCAGTAGAGAATGAGATCCAATCTGATTAAGAAATCATTTCTCAGTGAAAGCACCAAAGTGTTGACACCAAAAATGGGCATCAACACCCGTAGAATTTCATGAATATCAGAAAATTAATGGAATCTAAAGAATAAAGCATAAAAGTAAATAGACACGAAGATTTTATAGTGGTTCCGCAATCTTGGCCTATGTCCACTTCAAATTTTATTAATCTTTCACTTGATTACAATTACATGAGCTATTGGATTAGCTAGAATCCATTGATACAAGTTTATAAGAAGAAATAGCCGTGGCAGAGCTTCAGGAGTAGCAAGAAGGAGAAGATGAAGAAGCCCCATTTTCTAAAGCTATGACTGCTGTATTTATAGTAGGGGATGCGCACGGATCGGGCTGAAACATTGCAAGAAGGCTCCCTAGGTCTAGTAGAGCCCATCATATCGATTGGCTCCCATAATTCGTTGATCAAGAATGATCGACATAGGTAAGGCCGATCCATTTTTCTTAACCCCAATCATTATGTGATCCATTTTGGAGGGTCCCATGTGTTTCCTGATGTTGCTCCCAAAATATAGGATCATCCTGAGTTGTAGATTATGAAATATGGATCGATCCTGGTCGAGGCTAGAATGTACACCGAGTTTCACCGATCGTTACCTCTAATCGTCTAATAATGATCGGTTGATATCGATCGACATTCTTTCCCCTACCACTTTGGGAGGTGCGATCATTATGGTATGCTCCCCTTGCCATATTGTCGATGCTCTGAAAGTTCCATATGGATTAGATTTACTGATCTCGAGATATTGAATGCTCTCCGATGATTTGAACTATCTCCTTGATCGTTCTTTCGTTGATCCAAACAAATCATTATTTCCTCCGTAGATTGTGTATATGAACTTCAACCAATTCCAAGCTTGGGATATAATTTCACAGGGCCAGGCTAATGACTTCATGCTGGCTACACTTCGATTTTGTCCTGGTTCGAATCTGTTCTACTATCGTCCATGGTGCGACATATGGCTAGCTATTCAAGCTATCGACTATTCATTCCTAGCCGGATCGATGATATCACGACTTCAGGAAAAGGAGGGATAACAACGTTCACCTTCCAATTCATTAAATCAAATATCTCCCACTACATTAAGTATTATCCAAAACCTCCAACATGAAAATTGTAGAGGATGGAAATAGCTACATTTTCTGTTCTTGTTGCATTTGAAATGGCGGCTTATGGAGGTCCCGACGATCAATGGTTCATAGTGGTGGCTGGAGTTGGAAATACCGGATGAAACATCTTTGGACGCTGAGTTCAATGGCAAAGACAGCATGTCATTCCATAGTTGGAGGAGGAAGATCGAGGTGGGGATAAGTTGCATGAAAAATGGAGTGTTGTTGCATGCATAGGAGGTAGGTTTGCATGGAAGTAAAAACGTGAAGCATATCCAAGCATAAGGGACACAAAAATATAGATTGATATACATTTACACACACACAAGGGGAAAAAATTATATGAAACACATGCATGCATACACTTGTGTGTATACATGGTAGCATGAGCAGGAGAGAGCATTTGGATGATGAATGCAAAAGGAAGGACGCGGGGCTCGGGTTTGGGAACTATCAGGCATGCAAATGTCAAAGGAACTTGGAGATACTGTTGTAAGCAAATGATTTTTCACTTTAGCCCTTCATATTTTGTTCATTTTCACTCGGTTGGAGAAGGAAGGAATGTAGTGGGCTGCATATTTGGGTTTGGAAGTGGATCCAGTTTGGATGTTAAGTGGGCCTTGGGCCAAGTGGGTGAGGTTATTTTTGTTTGTTTTAGTTAATTATTTCAATGTTTAAACTTTAAGAATTGATAAGTAACCCATATGAAGTCCCTTTAACCTACGATCTTCGACGTTAGATTCATATTATCAAATAGAACACACTGGTGTAGTTTATTTACACGTTTAGAGAAATATAAAAACTGATAAAATACTAGTGATATTTTACTAGCAGAACAAATTCTTATTCTGCTATTAAAAATTATGTAGATTTATTATTATTCGATAATTGATCTGTTTGATATTGATTGTTAATTATTTAATAAACAGATGTGTTGCTATTTGTTATTGTTGTTGGTTGATTGTTTGGTTGTTTGGATTGTGCTCGGCCAGTTTATGAGCACTAAATATTATTTATTGATTGTTTACTTTGCTCAACCAGTTTATGGGCAATTAATTATTTATATGCGTGGGCGGTGTAGAAAACAATTATAGGCTAAAACCTTATGATTTATTTCACGATTTAACTAAATGGTGTTTAGTGATAATACTAGTTCATTTAATTGTTATAATTAGTTATAATAATTTGACGTCAATGGAATTGTTTTCAATGTTGGTTTTCATAAATGAAAGTTTATGAAATGTTTAAAGAAATAGAAATATTTAAAAATGAATATTTTGAAGTTATATTATATAAAAGTGATTTGTATAAAGATATTTATAAAATGTGTTTTATAAATAAAGAATTTCAAGAACTTAAAACCCGGTAGTTTTAAAATGACTTTCAAAAGGTTTGGGAAAATGAAAATACTTTGATTGAAAGTATTTGTTAATATTAGTGAAAATGATTTATCGATTCAGGATATAAAATGTTTTGTTATGTTACCGATGATTCAAGTAACCCGTAACTAAAATGTGGGCTTTGAAGCGTTTCTGTAACCCTTAGCTTAGTCTGCTCTTTGATAGAGAGATATAATTTGTTTATTTATTCATTTAGAGAGGCTGGGACCCAGTTGCCTTGTTATTGGGAGAAACCTCTTGATCTGGTTGCATATATTTTGATATGCTTTTATAGTAGTATTTTGGGCTTTCTAGTTAAATATTTCAAAATGATTTGTTTTAAAATCCCAAAGTAAAGAATAGTTTGATGCATATGATGTATATATTATAATTTCAAATTGATTTAAATAAAACCGGGAATCTAGTTTGAAAAGAAGTATTTTCAAAGAGATTATTTTTGAAAATAATAAAGTTAATTAGATTTGAGAAATCTAAATGTGAAGATTAAGCCTAAGTGGGTAGTTTAGGAATTGCATATTTGTTTGTTGCATCGTAGGCTCCTTGAGTCCTATTTGTGGTAGGAGAACTACATTGGCTTGATCTTTTATCTAATTGGGTACCTAATTAGATAGGAGTAAGTAGGCAGTCACAAGTGGTAGTGATGCAGCCCAATAATAATGTAACCCTTTCTTGTTTATTATTCGTTTATTGGTTGCTATTTGTCTTGTGTTATTTTATCTTTCATGCTTATCATTTTATTCTGCATTTACATTGTTTACTGAGTTCGTAGGTAAGGATATTACTGTTTCTCATTAGATTTGCGCAATAGTAGATTTACAGTTATTTGTAGTATTTTATTTTGGGTTTGTATTAAAGCACACTGGTAGATTAAATTGATAACTTTGATAACTTGTACAAATTAAATTGTATCCTATACATTTAATAGTGTTGAATATTTATCAAATATTATGTATTAAGTTGGTAGTTTTCATTCGTAGTTTCAGGACGGACCGGTTTTCGATGATTTTGACTGGTTTGAAAATCCGGGTCGTTACAAGTAGTGTATGTTGGCAAAAAGAAGAAGGAGGAATGGGCTTAAGAAGTCTATTCGACATAGACAATGTGTTACCAATGAATTCTTGAAAAATAAGTGTGTGGGCCAAATGGATGCATCAAAGCTATTGTGATAAGAAAAAAATTTAGGTGATACAGGGGGATATAAACTCCTCACCCACACATGGAAAATACTCCTAAAATCAAGAAAGCTATGCCATTGCCTAATTGAGACAAAAATAGCAAGTAGTAAGGATACTAGCATATTTTACAACCCATGGATAAATGGTGAAATATTGATCAATATTTTAGGATGACAACAAACAAGGTGCATGGGGGTTGTAATAAAAATGTGTTTGCTCTAATCTCAAATGAGAATTGGAGCCTCAACAACATCACACTACCTATAGCAACAACAATCAAATCATAAAGATGAACATACATAATACTATTGAATATGATTTTTGATGTGGAAACCTAGCGAAAACGGAGAATTCACCCTACACTCTACCTGGAACATCATTAGAGTTAGGGACACTATTCAAGTCAAATATCATCACATATGGAATAAAATAATTGCTCCCAAAAATTGAACATTTTTGTATTTGGAAAATATGAGAAGACTGAACTATAAAACAAAATTAAAAATTAGGGTCCAATATAGTCAGATGAATGCAAACTCTGTAGGACTCATGCTGAAATAAATGAACATTTTTTCTTTCAATGTGATTACTCAAGTCAGATTTGGACAACTTTAAAACAAAAGTTGAATATGCACAATTGCAAAGGTAATAATATGCTCGCAATTTTAGAGCACATTAGTTATGCACATCAAATTCAATATTTCTACACAGATCTAGTAGATGTTGCATTTGCAGCTACAATGTGGCATTTTTGGATGGAACACAACCTAGGGGTTTTTCAAAACAGTGGACTACCAACTACTGTTAGATTAGAGCTAATAAAACAAGATCATAAGATTCAGGGATAATTTATTCATTCTCCTTGGACTTTTATTTGCCTAATGGCATGAACAGCGAAGATTCAGGAGTAATTTATTCATTTAAGAACCGATGTAATGATCGATAGAGCTCATTCTAGGCAAGAGCAGTGATAAGGCAGAGAATCCAAAAACTAACTATTAAATTTCATGCTTGGAGCTACAAATCGAAAGCTGCATATTAATCTGAAGTAGATCTGCTTATTGAAGAAAGAGGATAATTCCAAATTGCTTTGAATGAAGTTAACTTAACTATCTGGGGGTAGGAATTAAGTGCAGCTATGTGGAATAATGTTATGCGAGTAAGCATAGCTTGTGGTAATCCATCCCATTATTGGTTGTATTAATAATGTTTCATTTGTAGTGGTTATATTATTTGTCGAGTAGTATCGGTACGAATTATTTTTCTAGCAAAATCATCACCTATTTTGAAATTGACAAATAATTTTAATGTTGTAAGTGAATATTTGGATTTAATGTGTGCTCTTTTTCCTTACAAGACACTCATCTAGGTTAAAGGGTTTTAAGGTTTTGATGACGCATATTAAGGAAGTATATACAATATTATAGTAATAAAATACAAATTTTCTAAATAAGAAAAATCTTTATTCTATCATTTCTATAATTTTCCAAATCATTTCCTCCCTACCCCATACACTATTATAAATGTAGGGAACAACCAAGATATATCCTTTCATAATATATTTATATATAACCATTTAACACAAGTTTAACATAAAGAATTTCGAAGTGCACTTATAGCGATCATTTTTGCCTTTAAACACTTTCTAACACACTTTTCGCACACAACCAAACCAAACATGTAAACACAAATTCAAGGCCACGATACATGTTATAGATGGTAATAGAAGTGAATATATATCATATGTAGTTGTCATTTACTTTCAAAGAAAGAGGGTCCAAAGTTATAACTTCATCAGTTAATGTCTTAACTTTATATTTACACACTACATATATACATAATATATACACATTCAATGGTGAGTAAAATTATCTAAACCCAAACCTACAATGGAGCATAAGCCATAAGAACAATAGAACACTTCCTACCATCACCAAACATCCAAAGATCCCACCTTCAGCTCACTTTTGCTCTTCGCCATGCTTCCTCCCTCCATAATTAATTAAGGTTCAAAATAGATTTGGGGTTCCTGCTCCATATATTTAACTTTTTCTTTATTGTACTAGTATCCTATGTTATGCTAGGCCATTAGCCAAGGTTTAGTGAAGTTTGGACTTGATTTGCATTGTTTAGGAATCTTTAAAGAGAAGAGAGAAAAGGATGAAGACATTGTTTTTCTATGTCTATAAATTTGCAAACCCATTTCCCAAACACTTATGAAGTTTAAATAGACTTTTCCA
Source organism: Allium fistulosum (assembly GCA_030737815.1). Taxonomy (NCBI): domain Eukaryota; kingdom Viridiplantae; phylum Streptophyta; class Magnoliopsida; order Asparagales; family Amaryllidaceae; genus Allium; species Allium fistulosum. Next base: position 474,546,395 of record CM060904.1, read on the forward strand.
AGGGTTAGCATCCAACTCTTATCCTCAATGGAAGGTCACCATGTATGCTCCCTTCCATGTTCTTCACTTTCCGCCTCACACCCCTTAGGAAAATTTTTTCCACAAATACCTTCTACCACATGACATCATCTATGGCATCATTTTACGACACTAATCACCATTAGTGAAAAATACTTTTAGTTGCTAATTAATTACACATTAATATTTTAAGCAAGAAAAACAAGTTCGAACAACTTATATCGAGTGGGGATAGCTATTGCTTTTCCAAGGGCTGGCCCAAACGGTCCATTCGATGGGCCCTAATTCTGACGTGTCTAAGCGTTCATTTCGATGCACTTGTAAATTGGCCAAAAAAGGCGAATGAACCCTTAAATAAACTTCTATTTTCTTTTATGAGAGTGGTTGATTGATAATTATATTTGTCATCCTTTAGACATTATGTCCACTTTTTTTAAATTATTTATGTAATAACCTGCACTCTAGTGGGTCCAGATTTTTCGCAAACTCGAAAAACCAGGTCCACTAAAATACAAATTGTCGATTTGGTATCCTGCAAAAGAGAAATTATATTAGAGCATTAATGGTAATAATGCACAATGGAACTATGTAAATATAATAGATCATAATAATCACTGCCCTAGAATTGACATCTTAAATGTCAAGTTCTTCAGCCAGACAACTGCTTCAAACAATATCATAACCTTCCATTCCAAATCCTATGGGTTGTAATGAGGATGGGGACAGAACAACGTTTTAGAGATTGGTAAATCATACATCTTATACATAACAATAGCTTATGCCGACTGCCACCATTTCTTATTATGTTAGATTTTATCATTAGTCGCTACGACTCTATCGCTGCGTATGAACCATTCTCATCTACCTCTCATGTATTTATATACATACATATACATATACATACATATACATATACATATACATACATACATACATATATATATATATATATATATCCTATCGTCTACTAAAGGACCAAGATACTATCCCTACTAGTATTTATCGCTTAGCACCTCATAAGGATTCATCGCCGCACTGCACCATAATCATCGTATCACTCGAGGAAATCCAATAGTGCTCACTAATGACCTTTACTCCATTAGGTCCTATATTCTTCGGGGATTTTCACTTTTGTCTACTTCATGTATCATGGACTTCCGGCCCCATGCACCTTCACCCCATCTATGTTTTAAAGGAATCTCTGTATGGGTTAACTAGCCTTGTCCTATCAAACAAACTAACAACAAAACTGTGGCTGTGCATAACCCAGCTGAATCAATCCTAGTAGGTGGAAGAGATTGGTTAGGTGTAGCCTTGTCCTTCCCATTGACTTCAAGGGAATGATGATGAGCTCGCTAAATATGCAACTCCTACCCCTTGTTTTCATACCTATGCACGCCAGTCCCGCATGCCCTATCTCATAAGTCCAATCCGGCCCATCGTCCATTTAGATTGCCTATTGCAATCAAGGTAATACCCTCCTCTAAACAAATTTGAAGCAGACTACTCTGTAGTGCTTGTACAATCTCGCCATCCACAAAAGGTTTACCCGGTGCCTACAATTACGGAAGTTCCATTCCAAGCACTAACATAACTTAAGGGCGCCCCTTCATCTATACATAAGTGTATACTCTCCACGTGTCCTACAGTTGAATATGCTTTTGCACTTCAACCTAGTCTAATGACTCTCAATGTTATATTAAATTATAACTATCCACACCTATCATAAACGCATATCCGAGGTTACTTATAACATATGTTTTATATTCATAAGTTCTCATTCTATCAATCTTTCTTTTATTGCCTCATAACTCTTATAGTTGACTATAAGTCTTATTTTACTATGCGCTTAGCCTTTCCTACTTCAAATTCATTTACCGCTTCTTTTTCAATTCTTTAATATCATTGCCTTTTTATTTATTAGTTCCAACTAACATTTCTATTCCCATTTCATTCTCTATTTTTTTCTTGCCTATTTCTCAAAGCCTCTTTCTTTAATTTTAATTGGTATTCGTACTTTATTCATGACTTAATGTTTAACTTTTGGTATTTACTACATTATAATATATTGGAACCAAACTTCTATTCAATATATGTTAACATAATAAGTTTCCATATCTTATTAAAAGAAGAGATGTTTGTGCGAGGTTTATAATTATAGGGAATTGTCTTTTTATTTTTCTTGAAATAGATAGTATAATCATGGAGATTTTTCCATGTTTTATACATCTCTTTCCTTTTATTTTCACACGTGCATTTCTTATTATTCCAAACGTCACACTTTTGTTTATTTTGAACTTGATAATATGCGAAAATTTACTTCTAACAATCCAAGTTACATGTATTAAAATATCACCAAAACCCCAAATAACATAATGAAGTTTATTTCAACCTAATTTATGTTCGATAAAATAAAAACAAGTTTCTAATCATTACATATTCATTATGATTTTAATCATTTCAATTGTTGTAAAAGTACTAATTAAATCTAATCATTTCGCAACTACAGAATTAAATCTAGTCATTATGTAATTACAGTAATAAAACTAATCATTACGCGATTCCAAAACTAAAACTAATCATTACGTATTTACATAGGCAAGTTTTATATCTTCAACTATTCACAATTATGAATTTATGCACAACCTAAATTCAATTTGCAGGCATGTAGGAATAGGTTTGCAATAATATAATCTAGTATCATATAAAGATATATAATATTCCTACTCATCTTTTATTAGCGCTCCCAAATCTCTAGATCTAATCTAGATCTAAACCTTATTATCTGTACTCTCCACTTTTGACTCCCTATTCGGATCCACAAATAACAATTATATAGAGAATCTGGATTAGAGAAAAGAGATTTAGATATATTAATTAGAACTATAACTAAAGTTTACCTTCGATGTCGGAACTTGATTTGAACCTATTTCTTTTCCTCTATCCTTTTCTATCCTTCTCCAAAGTATACCAATGCATTCTATATCTAATTCCCTATATTTAGAAATTTTGGAGGAGAAATAAAAATGGTAGAGCTTCCATGCTTAATAGAAAAATAATGAGTTGGAAGTGAAGCTCTAGGTCCTAATTTATAGAGGTTCAAATCAGCGCTAACCGTCGGATGGAATTATATTAGATCTGGGCTACACAGCTCACTGCCGCATTCAAAAAGTCACCGGTCGATCGTTCAAGCCCCTAGACCGACCATCCATGATCTGCCCATGCATTATCTCAATCAACCTAGGTAGTGCTGTTTTGGTGAATTTGATTATTATGTTGATTTCTTACCTTTAATATACAACTAACGTTGATCAACGTTATCTTATCCCCTATTTATAATTCTTAAACATTAAGTAACAGTAAGTTTAATGACATTAACTAATCGTTAATTAATTTCAAATTATTTCCTTAGTCATATATATATTTATTTCCGACTACAATAATTCAAACGCTGATAACCTTTTCGTTTGAACTCCAATCGAAAAAGTTTATATATGAAAATTGATCAAAAAATGCCATGAACACAGTGATGCATGTTTCATAGCCAAATTCTGTCATTTGCAAAAATTCATTTTTTCACTATTTATTATTTATTATTCATTAACAAGAAAACACGACATGTTACATTCTCCCCCTCAAAAGAATTTCGTCCTTGAAATTCTGCAAGGGTTCGATCATGTAAACCATCGCACGTCCATTCAACAATAACAATTAATTAGTGTACAACCAATTTTGCAACAATCCATACATGTGTATAGTGCATCACAATACATATGATATGCATGAACAATAATTTCTAATTAGTGCCTCCTATATGAATGATTCCTTTTTAAATCAGTTTCGAAAACATGATGCTAACATCCTAAATATACTGGAAGTTCTTCATGAATGCAACTTTTTGAAATATCAAAAACGGGTTTTCATCCAAAATTTCCCACACTTCTATAAATAGTAGCATAGTTCAACCAAATTTTCATCCAATTCCTATCGTTTAAATTCCTAGCACAACATTACTAACATCCAATTTAGAAAAATTCAATTTTCTTAGAAAGGATCTAGATGGAGAATTCCATATTTTCATCATTCTCATGTGTAACCCCTTTTCACTGTACCTTGGAATCTACTCCTTTGCCCCCAATCCTTTTTCTACTTTCTTGAGTATAATTTGCATAAGTTACTTTTATTTTTGAAGTTCAAAAACATTGTTGTTTCAAAAATCATCCTTTTAATTTTTTTTGCTTATCGATAAGGTATACAGGAAAAAATGCTCCATTAGCAAAACAGCTTCCTTGTAGCTCACCGTATCCATTTTACTGCAACTACTGCTACGCAACGCAATCTACACTAATCAGCTTACCGGTTATTCCCCAATGTCAGCATGCGGCATTTCAAAATTTCTAAAAGTCAAAATCCTTAGCTTTTAAATTTTTTTTTCAAAGTCATATTATATATAATGAAAACTTTCAAAAATAATTTTTTCATAAAATTTTTCTTTTCCAAAATGAAAGTATAATTACATTTTATAAATAATTCTCCACGTTTCTGATATCAAGGTTTAGCCAACAATCCATTTCCATGACGGACTTCACTTAATTGCATCGGTGAATTTTTAAGTTCTTAAAAACTTCTCTTTTATAGTAGCGACCAACAACTAAGTTAAATTATAAATTTTAGCCTTTGAGTTGCAGCGACATTGACTCATGGCTACTCAATATTCCTCCCCTGTCCTCCGCTTGTCTAAATTTACTTTTCAAAAAATTTCTATTCTTTTCGGAACCTACATTTTCAATTTTATTTTATTTACTAGTTGGTTAAATAAATTTTCCTAATTTATTATTTAACTTCCAGTTTCAACTATTTTCTTTCCCTCGCATTGGCTAAGTGGCTTTCTCTAAAATTTCTTGTTTATTGCTTTCTCAAATCATTGTCGTCCACCTAGAAAACCCATAAGAAGGAATATTTCGCTAAACGTATGCGGTTCATAGCAACAACTAATGCTTATAACCCATGAAAAGAAAAACTAACACCGGAAGGAAACACAACACCACTAATTAAAACTACTACAAAAATGGACCTTTCTAACCGACTATCCCTCTACAACAATCTTTATATCTTATCCTTTCTTTATTACTTAGGTGAATAAGGTCTATTCATCTTTTCCATTCCATACCCAATTATGGATTAACCCTACCTCTTCTCACTGCAGTGGATAAGAAATACAACCTATGAAATCTTCATATTAAATGGGAACTAAGCTTGGGGAAATAACCTTCCAATCCCTCTCTTGTTTCCCTAACTTAAGTCTACCAATATCTTCCATGTGTGTTTATCATCTTGGTACCATCTGTTACTATCTCCTCTTAATCTAATTCTTTTAATAGTATTCTCAATCCTTGATATTTCCTTTATCCATAAGCCTCCTACAAGCATATCCAAAACTTATAGAGGTGTACATTATTATCCTCTTTATGGTTTACACACATCAAAATAACAGTCGTAGGCTCTTTCTAGTGTTCTTCCACTCTACATGGACTTCTTCTGACTATTCTAAAAGTAGTCATTGCTATCTCCTTCATTGCCTTACTCTTTTCCTCGTCTTACCTAGGCAGAAATTCCTACCTACACCATACTAAAATTCTAGTTTGGTCTTTATCATCATTTTTTTTCAAAAATTAAACTTTAAAAATTCTTGAAATAATTAATCCAAAACTCTTGCCTTTAAAAGTGCTACTTACTCTATTAAATTGAAAAAAAACCAGCGTTATAACTCTTTTCAAAATACATTTTAAGAATTTTGAATTTAACTTATTCGCTAAACTTTAAAGGGAACGCTAACAATTCTAAGTTTAAAATCAAATCAGCATTTTCTTTTAAGACCATTCAAACTCTTATTAAAAATTTAGGATTTTTTTATTCAACCATTTATTAAGTTTTCTTTCAAAAACTTATTTTTTTCACCAAACCATTCCTTATAAAGATAGAATTTACAATGTTTCTAAAACATCTTACATAACTTTTAAATTATAAAAATTGGAGTAGACAATGACAACTATCCTCCTATTATTTTCCTTACATCTCATACCCTCCTAATCATATAATATTGGGTGGAGTTTTTACTATCAAAAAAGGGGAACTTTTAAAAGATACTTAAATTAAATGCACATAACAATGAAAAATGTCCATTTTCTTTTGTTTTGCTTTTAATTTCCTATTCTCAATATGGATTATTAGCATCGTTTTTTAATATAATTTATTGACACTACTTCTAATTACTACACTTTTTATTATACTTAAGGATCATATATTTTAATGCATTGGAACTACTTTTCCTTCAAGAGGAATCGTTAAAATTATAATTCTCTATGAATCGCTTAAATGAGGATTTGTGTTTTGTATGAAATTACAAGGAATTTTATTTCATTTCTTTATTGAAGTAGACAGTGCAAAATACATAATTTTTGATATTTTTTACATCTCTTCCTTTGCATTTACATTCCTTATTATTTCAAACAACACCTTTATTTATAACTCGATTGATTCATAGAAACTTATTTTGTTATCTCTTTTTATTCCAATGAATTAAAATATGTCAAATTTCAAACTAATTACAATAAGTCAAACCTCTCTTTCATTTATACTTCCTGACTTCCGACTACTCAATTCTCCAGCCCAAACTACACTAAGTCCATTCATTTTTCCCTTAATTTATCATCCTTTTTACTTAAACTATTGTAATGCAACCACTTACAGCTTATTTTTTTAAGACCTTAAGTCTTTTTTCTATACCATTCACCCTATTCGGATTTATATACAACTCATATTGCTCACCCATAAAAGTGTTTAATATTCTAAAAGCTTTCATTACATAGAAAGATTCAGGAGCTATATTGCTCAATCACCTCTTTTCAAAAGAAAATTTCTTACAAAACCTTTATGACACACACACACATATATATTTTCAAAGTCCAATATTTATTTTCTTTTACATTAAAAGTCCTTTTCAAGCATACAATTTATACCTTTTCTCATTTTCCAAAAATTTCTTTTATTGGGTTGAACTCAAAGTGGACTTCCAATTATTCTTTCAAGACATCCTTCTTTCCAAATCCAAAAATCCAATCATTTATTAAGAGCGACCATTTCATACCTTTCTTCAGAAACTTCTCCATCTTCCACTGTATATAACATGTGGGTTCTTATTTTCCCTTTATCTAGACCTATTATACGCCATCAATCGATAATCAAAACAGAGATCAATAATTATTAGGCTATCAAGGCCCGACTAGGAGTCATGTACCATCCAATTTTAAGGATATTCCATATGCAACTACTCTATAGAAGGAATTCTTAGAATTTTAGCATATACAACATTTATATTTATAAACAAAATACAAATACGTTCACTCTACATTTCCTAATCTTTCAAGAATTGACTAACATATGATCTGATACCAAATGTAACAACCTGCATTCCAGTAGGCCCAGATTTTTCACAAACCCAAAAACCTAGGTTGTAACGGCCCATAATTTTAGTTATTTGAAATTAGAATGTTTAATTAATTTTAAATATTGAAAATTTAATTTTATAGGTTAAATAACTTAAATTCCAAATATAGCGATTTATTTGAATTTAATAATTCAAATCGTTTAAATAATTGAATCTTGGATTTTTATTTGGATAAAAATAATTTAAAAGCTTATTTAATCACTATTTAATAAGAATGAAGATAATAAAAATTTTAAATTGGATTTAAAAGTGATTTAACTAATTTTAAAAATAACTCGTTTTAATTAACATATAAAAATAGCCTTCCGGGGCACAGTCTCAGATTTCGACGAAACCAGTGTCATTGGGTCCGTGATAATAAATTATAATATGCCGTCAAATTTCATAGCGATCAGGCATAACGTTTGATCGTACGGGATAGAAACGCGTTGAAATTAATATTGAAGATTTAATATAATAATTGGGTTCAAAAAGCTATCTTCTCAGTACGATCGAATTGGGGCTCGAGACTAGTTCATTGCGTTCAGAATAGGGGTATAACATTAGGAATGCTAAGCGGCACGCCTCGATTGGAGTCCGTAATTTGTAGTTAGATATTTTGGATTTTCAAATAATATATTCTATTCAGATTTGACCACGCAGCCACCGTTCCATCACTATCAGCCACCCTACCTATCTATGATCGTACCTACTTCTTTCTTTTGAAACCGCGTCCCCCTCTCTTCATTTTCAAGTAGAGGAAAGAAAAATAAAGATGATTCAAAAATTTATTTCTCAAAAATTGCTTAATTAAAAAATCTAAAACCAAATTTAAAATTATTCTTTTGGTGAGGGCTTCTCACTGATATACTTTTTGACGTGTGTGACTTCACTTTTGAACTCGACAGTAATGGATGTAGCAACTAGGGTTTGGGAAATCGGTAATCTGAGTGCTCGATTTGAGGATTTGTTGTCGTTTTTGGGTTCAGAGGAAATTCTAGCAGCTGGGCGCAAGTTTTTAAGGTGTTCGATGGGGATTTGGACTGTGCGATCTAATGGGGGTCAAAGGAGTCGAGGAGCAGGTCGTGTTCAAGGGGGAGGTGCGATTATGAAGTTTGGGTAGCCGTTGAGTTGAGTTTGTCGAGAGATGAAGATTGGTGAATGTGAGAAATGCGGATTAAGGATCTTAAGGCTGGAATTAACACTAGGGGGGTGAATAGTGTTTTAAGAAATTTGTTAATCTTTTTGAGTTTATCTTACTTTGTTAACAATGTATACACTAATCAGACACAGATATGAACACAGAATCAAACACAGATGCAAATATAAAGTAAAAGCAGTAAAGGAAAGAACACACCGGATTTTATACTGGTTCGGAGTTACCCTACATCCAATCCCGCAACACAAGTACGGATTTCCTTTCACAATCAATTCAACAATTAACCCTCGGTTTCAAGGCTACGAGGTACACCCTCCAGAATCACAATCCTCTGGGTAGAGATACTTGATTTCCAGGGCAACAAGTTCACCCAATTGATTTCCAGGGCTACAATCACACCTTCTCTCGCTCAATTGATTTTCAGGGCTACAATCACACCTTCTCTCGCTCAATTGATTACAAAAAGTCTATAACTCAGATTAGCACTTGGATCTTGTAGAGATAGTGGAGAGAATCAATACCAGAAATAATTGAGTATGATTCGATGTTGATTTCGGCAGAGTAATGGTGTAATTTTGTATTAAGAAATGTGGAAGAAGAAGAGAAGTGAAAACCAGAAAAAAGTGATTAAAAATTTGTTAAAACTGACCCCTATTTATAAAAGATCAACAGCCATGACCATTCATGAAGAGTTATGGCGAATAGACACTTCTTTTGAAATTTGAATTTTGAATCAAACTGTCACTATGTCGACATGATGCCTATGGGCATGTCGACATCCCTCAGCCAAAAATGATGTTTTGAATTTCTATAAAAATAACATTTATCTTATATAAAAACTATTTAAAACTTTATAAATATACTTGAATATAGTTGAAATTCATAAGTAAATATAAAGAACAATATATACATAATTTAACTATAATTTTATATTTAAATCTAAGTATAAAAAGTTAAATATATTATTTAAAGATAGTTTAAAATCAGGAGTAGTTTGACTTTGAAATTAAAGATGTTTTTGAGGCTAAAATTATTTAAAATCAGGATAGAGAGTTTTGAATCTTTTAAAAGGAAAGTTTTGAAATCATTTTGAAAACAAGATAATGTTGTAAAATCATTTAAATTAAAATTAGTGGATACAAAACAATGTCCCACTAGATTTTCGTAGGTCCCATCCTACTTAGGGTTCCATCCCTTTAACGGGCTCGAAGTGGATTCCATTCCATGAATAAATTGGATATTAAGATGCCAGTGCTTTTCTATGAGTTTTAACAAATATTCCTAATAAAACAAACTTAACCTTGAAATCTTGAACTCTTGATAATCTTGATACTCATGAGTCTTCTATCTCTATATCTTGAATCTCTATACTGTACAGTCTTCATTCTTGATACCTGCATGGTTAGATCCTGCATATACATATATATATCTAAACTTGTAATGTTAGTATTTATATTTTATAATCTATTCTAAGGTTGTTGTCATCAAAACCATCATCTCATGGACTAACAATCTCCCCCTCTTTGATGATGACAACCTTTGTTTATAAAATATTCCTTTTATCCTAATAACTCTAATAACTCCCCCTAAAACTAACAACTCCCCCTAAAACTAACAACTCCCCCTTAATCTATGCCTAACTACCCTATTTTATACTTCTCCCCCTTTGTCATCAACAAAAACTTACTCCCCCTTATTCTTGGACTTCAGTACCTGCATTGATAAACTATACAACGGAATATATAATATATAGATTAAGAAATAATGATACTTATGAGCATAATAACTTAATTAAAGACTATATTCATTTCAGTATACATATATATATATATATATATGTTTCACACACCAAACTTCAAACCAAATAAAATCAATCCACACAAAGTATCAATTCAAACCAAATTAAATCAAACAAATTAATTCAAACAAATCAAACAAAGAAAATCAAACGTTGCGAGGAACATCTACCCATCCATCTTCTCCAAATATAGGGTCTGCTTTAATTGCATCCCAATTCTCATTGTCATTGGTAAGAGAGACAGGAGGATGTGCTTCATTATCATCCTTGTGTAGAGAGATCATCCATCGTATTGCATCGAAGTGTCTCTCTTGTTCCTTGATCATCTGCATTTGACTCAGTTCTAAGTGACGCTGGTTTCGTAGAATAAAAGAGAGAATATTCTTGAAGGAATTGAGTGTTTCTTCAAGATTTTCAGATAGATTGTGAATAGGATTGGCCATAATTGAATTAGAGAAAGAAATGAAGGATATAGATAATGAGAAATAAATTTCAGTGAAGATTTTTGGAAGAAAAAGGTATATATAGGTGTAGGAATTCGTTTGAAATGAATAGACATTTGGTAGTTATTCAAATTTCAAATTCAAAATCAATAATCACTTCTGACCAGTACATGTCGACATGGTCTTCTAGGGGATGTCGACATGGGTTAGTGAAAATTTATGACAACTTTGATTTTGTGAATAATTGTGTATATGTATATATTTATATAATATACTAACATTTATTCTAGAGATAAGATAAGATAGATAACAAAAAGGAAATTTCATTTCATTACGATAATACAAAGATTAAGCATAATGAACTACACGAACATTCGAAATAAAACAAACTAAGACAAATACAATAAGATACTAAAAACTAGTTAGAAGAAGATGAAGATAGTCCAAGTTTCTTGCTGACTTTTGAAAAGAACTTGTTCATCTTCGAAGAAATGTTATCCAACTTCTTACTAACGGATCGTTTTAAAATCCGTTGATTCTCCACAATTATCTTTTGGTTTTTGAGAAGAGTTTTGTTGGTAGGATTGGATGGATATTCAATACTTTCTAGGGATGTTTCTCCTTCTCCTTCTTCTTCTTCTTCTATTTCCATTTCATCCCTTTCTTCTCTTTCTTCCTCTTCCTCTTCTTCCATTTCCTCATGAGCCAAACGCTCTTCCTTTTCGGTAAGGGTTTCATAAGGTTGGAAATCATATGGGAATTTCATGAGAGAAATGTTTGAGATATTAAAAACTTTTCTTGAAATAAATTCTTCTCCTTTGAAATCCACTCCAAAATAGTTGAAAATCCGAGTGAGATAGATTCCATGGTATAAAGTGTTTTCTCCCATTTCAAAATTTTTAGGACGAAGTTCATCCAAAATAACTTGCGCCCAATTGATATCATAATTTTCGAAAATAGCAAAAAGTGCTTTGCACACTTTTGAGGTAGGATTGTTAAAATTTCCCGATCTTGGGGTCAAAGTATGTTGTAAGAGAAGATTGACAATTCTTGCTTTAGGACGAAAGTTTCGGTTTTTAAATTCAAAGTTTTCATCTTCTTCAAAAATATGATGAAATGTCTCACGATCATGTTCATCGATTTTAAAACTAGAAAGATCCATTCCCGTGCTTTTGCAATTGAGAATGGTACCCAAAAGATTATAATTCAAAACAATTTGAGTGCATTTGACACTACTTCAAATTTCATTCTCATTTGCAATATAAAAACCACGGTTTAAATTAGCATAGAAGATTTTTACAAGATTAGGATAACAAACAAAATCATTTTAGAAGAGTCAATAAGACTTAAAACACCATTGTTTGCAAAAAGAGAATCAATTTCATAAGAAGAAAAATCTTGAAAAATAGCAAATTTTCCGGGATGGACTTTGGCATAATTAGCATAATTGATGTATGCTTTAATTGCCTCCGGATCATTGAATAATTGCTCTTTGATTTTTTTGGAAATTCTCATGGATGTGGGGCTACTTGAAGAAGCCATTAGAGTAGAGAGAAGAGAGCTTGAAGATATGAAGAGAGAGTTTGAATTTGAAAATGAAAGTGAAAAGATATGATAAAAGATAGTGAATAAATAGACTTTCAAAGGACATATTCTCTGGTCAAAAGGTATCTTTTCAGAGAAATAAATGAAGTGAAAAGGTGGAGGGAAATTCAAACATTTGAATTCAAAATTTGAAATTCAAATTCAGGTAGGCATGTCGACATCATGGTAGGGGCCATGTCGACATGTGCCTTTGAATTTTCATGACATGATTTTTCCTAAATTATCTAATATACATATATATAAATATTATTATTAATGTCTATAAAAAAATAAAATAAAAATAATAATATAATAATATGATAATAATAAAAAATAGAAAATAAATTTTAAAATTCAAACAACATATCAATTCAAAATCAATCAATCAAACAATCAAGCAACTAATTCTATGCAAGCAATTTCAACCAATTGTATAATAAACATGTACCTTTTTCTGAGTCCGTTTCTCTGAATTCGTCGGAGTCGTGAACTGCGGTAAAACACAAAGTCGAATTATCCGTCTTCTATTCATCGTCGCTGGAGGATGAGTCAGAGTCATCTAGAGTAGCAGTGAATGCACATTTCCGTTTCTTTGCAGAATCATTGTTTGTAAGAGAATTTTTCTTATCTGGATGTAGACAGTTTCTTTTGATATGACCTGGTTCGTCACAATTGAAGCATTTGATAAAGTTTGGTACTATAGTCTAATTACCGGAATTCTTAAAGTTGCTTCTCTTGGAACTATTCAATTTTCTGTACTTTAGGAATTTCCGAAAATTCCTGGTCATAAATGCTGTCTCTTCATCATTATCACTGTTTGGGTCTGATCCATCGATTAATGCATTGAATGCCATTGATTTCTTTTCAGATGCTTTGCTTTCTTTTCTCCCGATCATTTGAACTTCAAACGACATTAGATTTCCAATAAATTCTTCTATCTTTAAAGTACTGATGTCATTTTCCTCTTCAATTGCAAGTGTCCTTTGATCCCATTCTGGAGTGAGAGAATTTAAAATTTTTCTGACTTGATCTTCTTCCGAAAATTCCTTTCCCAAAGATATTAAAGAATGCACAATATCTTGAAATCGACTATACATATTTGAAATAGACTCATTAGTATTCATTTTAAATAACTGAAACTGATTTGTGAGCATGGAAATTTTGGTCTGTTTAACTTTGCTTGTTCCTTCGTGAGTTACTTGCAAAGTTTTCCAGATTTCATATGCAGACTTACAAACTGACACTCTATTAAATTCATTTCTTTCAAGTGAACAAAACAAAATATTCATTGCTTTAGAATTATTTTGTGCAACAGTCTTTTGCTCAGTGGTCCACTGTGCAAAATTAGTTGTGGGTTCAGAATATTCAGTTTGTGTGATATTCCAAGTATCTAATCCTATAGATTGTAAATATATTTTCATCCTACATGCCCAATATGCATAGTTACTGCCATTAAAAAGTGGTGGTCTGGAAGTAGACTGACCTTCTACAAATGAACTAGTGTTGGTGGTAATAGCAGTACTAGTGTTAGTAGCCATTTTGAAATTTTTCAAAATTCAGATGATGAAACTTTTGAAAACAAGGCTCTGATACCAAATGTGAGAAATGCGGATTAAGGATCTTAAGGCTAGAATTAACACTAGAGGGGGGGTGAATAGTGTTTTAAGAAATTTGTTAATCTTTTTGAGTTTATCTTACTTTGTTAACAATGTATACACTAATCAGACACAGATATGAAAACAAAATCAAACACAGATGCAAATATAAAGTAAAAGCAGTAAAGGAAAGAACACACCGGATTTTATACTTCGAAGTTACCCTACATCCAGTCCCTCAACACAAGTACGGATTTCCTTTCACAATCAATTCAACAATTACAACCCTCGGTTTCAAGGCTACGAGGTACACCCTCCAGAATCACAATCCTCTGGGCAGAGATACTTGATTTCCAGGGCAACAAGTTCACCCAATTGATTTCCAAGGCTACAATCACACCTTCTCTCACTCAATTGATTTCCAGGGCTACAATCACATCTTCTCTCGCTCAATTGATTACAAAAAGTCTATAACTCAGATTAGCACTTGGATCTTGTAGAGATAGTGGAGAGAATCAATACCAAAAATAATCAAGTATGATTCAATGTTGATTTCGGCAGAGTAATGGTGTAATTTTATATTAATAAATGTGGAAGAAGAAGAGAAGTGAAAACCAGAAAAAAGTGATTAAAAATTTGTTAAAACTGACCCCTATTTATAGAAGATCAACAACCATGACCATTCATGAAGAGTTATGGCGAATAGACACTTCTTTTGAAATTTGAATTTTGAATCAAATTGTCACTATGTCGACATGATGCCTATGGGCATGTCGACATCCCTCAGCCAAAAATGATGTTTTGAATTTCTATAAAAATAATATTTATCTTATATAAAAACTATTTAAAACTTTATAAATATACTTGAATATAGTTGAAATTCATAAGTAAATATAAAGAACAATATATACATAATTTAACTATAATTTTATATTTAAATCTAAGCATAAAAAGTTAAATATATTATTTAAAGATAGTTTAAAATCAGGAGTAGTTTGACTTTGAAATTAAAGATGTTTTTGAGGCTAAAATTATTTAAAATCAGGATAGAGAGTTTTGAATCTTTTAAAAGGAAAGTTTTGAAATCATTTTGAAAACAAGATAATTTTGTAAAATCATTTGAATTAAAATTAGTGGATACAAAACAATGTCCCACTAGATTTTCGTAGGTTCCATCCTACTTAGGGTTCCATCCCTTTAACGGGCTCGAAGTGGATTCCATTCCACGAATAAATTGGATATTAAGATGCCAGTGCTTTTCTATGAGTTTTAACAAATATTCCTAATAAAACAAACTTAACCTTGAAATCTTGAACTCTTGATAACCTTGATAATCTTGATACTCATGAGTCTTCTATCTCTATATCTTGAATCTCTATACTATACAGTCTCCATTCTTGATACTTGCATGGTTAGATCCTGCATATACATATATATCTAAACTTGTAATGTTAGTATTTATATTTTATAATCTATTCTAAGGTTGTTATCATCAAAACCATCATCTCATGGACTAACAGTGAAGACGGCGTGCCGTTTCGTGGAGTGTTTCGCCGTGTCACAGCGTGCACGTGCACGGAGAAGGGCATATTTGTGATATCCTGGGATTTCGAGGAATTTAAAATGTGATAATCTCTAAATTTAAATTATTTAAATTGATAATATTAATATAAATAACCAAATAATATAATAATAAGATGTTTTAATTATGGTATAGATTGATTTGTAATAAGAATAATTGTTTAAATTATGTTATTTTATAAATTTGATTTTTAATAGATTTATCATTTCTAAAATTTATAAGTATTGTTTAAATATATATATATTGTCTTGAGTTGTTTTTAAATGAAATAATTAAGTTCAAACTTAATAATGTGTTTATATAAAAATATAAATGTTAAGTTGATTTTAAATTGGATTTTTAAAGGTAAAATGTGAATTTGAATCTTTAAAAGATAATTATTTTAATATATTTGGGTATAAGAATATACGAACAAGACTTTTATTTAAAATAAGGCTTTTGTTTTATTTTTGTCTTCCTTAAAGAGATTTTGTATATAAATTTAGAAAGTATTTATTTAATAGTAAATAAATACAAAAGATATGTTTACACTTAAAAATGAATTAAATATATTTTATTAGAATATAAATGAGTTTTTATTTTCTTTTCTTTTAAAGGTTTCATTTATTTATAATATAGAAAAGCATTTATAATTAAGAAATGTGTTTATTAATTAAGAAATTTATATAAAAGCTTTTAAAACTCTTTTTAAAAATAATATAAAAATGGAAAATTACAAGTGTTAATTTTATATGCATCATAAATACATGTGTAAGGTAATTAAGAATGGATGAAGACAAGTGTCAATTTTCTTTCCATTTTCCTTGATTTTTAATAAACCATAAATTAAGTTTATAAAAGCCTACCTTTCCATTCCCTTTTTCTTTTTCTAATCTCAATCCTCAAAAACCAAAACCAGAAAATGATCAAAACCGAAATCATCTCAAACCAAAAATATACAACCTGAATTCATCTTCAAACCAAAACTGAGATTCATCTGCAAAGCTTAATTCTAAAATTTACAACATGAAATCCTGCAAACATTTCTCAAATTCAAATACCTGAAACCAGGCAATTTCTCAAACCTGAAACCCTTCCTCTGATTAAAAATCAATACCCTGTAATCTAAAATCTTCTCCAAACCAAAGATCTGTAACCATTGTTCTTTCAAGCCTGTAAACTCATTTATAACATGCAAGAACAAAAGGTTTAACACTTTCTTCACCTGGAAGTGCATTTTCAAAACTAATATTCAAGACTGTAATCATTTTCAAGATTTGCATGCAAGAAAATCTGAGGCCATAGCAAAGTTTTCAAGAGCTTTTCCAAATTTAAAAGAAATCAAAACAAGTAGATGAAGTTTCAAAGCAATTCTGGTTCAAAACTTCCAGTTTCTCTGTTCAACATAATAGGTGAGTAAACCTTAAAACTAAACATTTAAGTAGCCTATGAATTCAGTGTTAATGTTTGATTTACTAGTATATGTATGTGCAAGTTTCTTTGCGAATCTATGATGTGAGTATATCTGTTGTTTTAAAACTTCCCTGATCCTGATTTAAGTCTCTGACTTGAAACAATAAACATGAGACCCCTTTTGTTTTGATGTATATGACTTATAGATGAAGTAACTTGTGTTATATGTTAATATCTAAAAGTATGTTTGTGTGAATATTCATATGTACATTGCTCTTATAGTAAAAACAAATATATGAATGTTGATAACCTGTAGATTACCTCTGTTTAAGTTCTCAAGCTCATGCCTTACTTCCAAAATCATTTCTGCTTGATTTTTCTTGATGATAGAACTTAAGGTCCAAACAAAATTAGTTTGTTTGATTGTAAAGTAAGTTTTAAATTTTGTATTTTAATTAAACAAAGCAGACTACTCTGGAAAAACCTTAAAAACAGTTAATGGATAAAATAAGTGATATATTCAAATATCTTGAATTATTAATTCAAGTTTATAAAGTGAATCCCTATACAAAATCCTGATTTTTAAAGCTTGAATCACAATTTTTAATGAACTATTGAATGAGTTATTTGGGTTTGTCTGGAAATCAAGTTTTCGAGCATTTCTGGTGATCACGTGGTCGAGGGTGGTCGGGGTTGTGTGAGGTGATGGAGGAGCCTATGGGGGTGAGTGGAAAAATAGTGGTAGATGGCCACGGCCACGGTGGCGACAGCGGTTAGGATTTGAAATTTCTAACCCTAGTTTAGTTAAGGTAGAAGAATTGATCACCGCCATCTCTATAAGTGATCGAGTCTTTCCAGATTTGAGTAGATGGTAGATGGGGTGTGAAGGAAATAGTGGCCGGAGGCATAGGCTTTCTGATGACCAGAATTTGGAGTTGTGGCGATTACAGTTTCGACATTGTTCCAGTTTTTGAGCTCGAGTGCTCGATTACGTTTTCGAGTTGGATTTGAGGATCGGAGTTGTCGTGATGGTTGAGAAGAAGATGGGCGACTCGTCGATGGCCGGAGCGGTGATCGAAGATGGTGGCAACGTGTGTGCACGTGCACGAGCAAGGGTGTGTGTCAGTGGGTTTTTAGTTTGGGGAAGATGAAGATACTCGTATTCGTACTCGGGAAGGACTCGAGGAAGTTTGCTTTTTGCTTGAAGTCGTTCCAGAGTGATACGCGAGAGAGGAAGTGATAGCTGTTAAAGTTTTTAACAGATGGAAATTTATAGCGAACTGTTTTAAAATTCTCGGGGAGGTCTCGGGTAGATTAGGAGCTGGCTCGGGTTTGCCTTCGGGTCGTTTGTGAGCTGAGTGAAAACTGTTAGCAGTTTAAATTTTCTTTAAATTCAAAACAGTTTAAAATCTAAAATTAAATCTCTGTTTTAATAAAGATGCAGATGTATTGGCTTAGATTTAAATACATATGGGTTAAACCCAAAGTAAATGTTAAACTAGTTTTTAAATTTAAGTAAAGGTAAGTTGTAAATTTAAATAATTAAGTTAAATCAATTCTCTTGAAATTTATTACTTTGTAATAAATAGTTAAATAAATTAAGTTGTATGATTTATTTAACTTAGATATATTAAGTAAAATCTTAAGTTATTTTCAAACTTAAAATAAAGATTTATTAATAAGGATATGTTTTTATCTTAAAAACTTAATTAAAATTTGATAGTTTATGAGATAAATAAAGAATGATTTATTAAATTAAATTAGTTATTAATTAAGGATTTATTAATTAACAGTTAAGGATTTCAAGTGTTTTATTAACTTGTAAATTAAGAATTGTTAATTAATAATTATAGATAAGTAATTAATGATTATTTTAAAACTTAATTAATAACTTAATTTAGTAAGTTAATTTCTAAGATCAAATGTTTTTAATGATAATGTTTTTATCTTAAGATTAATTAAGATTTTTAAAGAGTTGAAATTAATAAAGTTAATTAAGAAATTTAAGTTTAATTAATTTATTTAATTAATTTTGATAAGGATTAATTAAATGATTAAGAGTAAATTAAAATGGTAATTAAGAAGTACTTAATAAAGTTTTATTAAATAATAATTAAGTTTTTCTTAATTAATAATTAAGAGATTATTTATCTCTGATTAAAGTTAATTAAGGATTAATTAACTATTGTTAAGGGTTAATTAATTGTCATTAAAGATTAATTAATAAATAATTATGGATTAATTAAATTGGTAATTAAGGTTGTTAATTAATAATTAATTTTTATTAATTAATAATTTAGAAGTAATTAATTAGTTAATTAAGTTTAATTAATTAATTATAAAAGTAATTAAGGATTGATTACTTTGTATTAAAGGATATTGATTAATAATTAAGGTTTATTAATTAATAGTTAAAGAATAATTAATCAAGGATTAATTAATTTGTTTAAAGGGTAATTAAGGATGAGTTACTCAGTTATGATTTAAGAAATGAATGTGATTTATTTAAGTTAATTAATTTGTTAATTAATTAAGGATAGTCACATGGTAATTGATTAAGTATAGTTACTTAATAAGATTGATTAAGTATAATTACTTAGTGTAAGTAATTAATAAATAAATTACTGTATGTAATTGGAGTAATTATTTAAGGTTGATAAATGAAAGTAATTAATTAATGCATAATTAATTAATGTAATTAATTAAAGAATAATGTAATTAATTATAGTTAATTAATTAATGGAAGTAATTAATTAAGGATCATTAGTTATTATAATTAAGGAGAGTAATTAAAGGTTAATTACTATAAATGATTAAGGATAATTAATTTGTGAAATTAATTAAGGATAATTACTTTATGTAATTAATAATTAATCAAGAGTGATTAATATTTAATGATTAATTAATTAAATGGATTGTAATTAATTAATGGTTGATTAAGCAAAGATAGGAATTAATTCTTAAGTAATTAATTTAATTTAAATTGATTATAATAGAGATTAATAAATGGTTGCTTATGAATGATGGTTGAGTAGAATGTCTGATTTGGTTGATATCTATTGGATGATATACTACGATATATTTGTGATAAATGTGTGATATTTATCTATGTTAATGCTATGTGAATTCAAGTATTAAATTGAAGTGAATTGTTTAAACCTTTAAACAACTTGGCCTTAAAAGATACGTTTTGGATTTCGATGAGACCGGGATCGGGTTTCCGTATACCGGATTTCCAGGTCTGGAGACCCAAATACCACATCGATCCAAATTAACGATAGGTCGTGAATCTCAAGTGAAGATGAAGATTCAGAGTGCAAGGGTTATTGTCGTTAACTCTGAGGGTGATTCCAAAACGAGTGTAACGAGATAATGCCTTCGGTTTCGTTCGAACCCGGAACGAACTTGTATGGATTGAATGCTTTCAAAACATCGTCAGGTGGACGATGAGCATTCTAAGTGAAGTGTTCTAATTAAAGGTAATCGTGACCTCAAGCCTCATCAATCGGGAATGGCTAAAACAGGGGAGGTGCAGCAAGGCTTCGTGGGTAGCGCCCACTGAGAGTAAGGTCATCCCTGTCTAGATGTCCCTTTCTATTTCGACTTAGTGGTACGGTTGCAGTACACAACCATGGGGTGATTTTATTCGGAATTATCCAGTAAGGGATGGTTCCGGCTTTGTGTTGCAGGGGAGCGGGCGTACTCCTCGGTACGGTGATCTAGGCCACGTACTGTGACGGGAGGTACCCCAGTAGCCCTGCCATTGTATGGAAATCCAACTTCCAATAAGTGATAACGGTCTTGATTGTATACCTATGTATGCTGGAATTTAATAATGTAACAATTTCAGCTATTTCATATTTATTTGAAAACCCTAGACCTATTATAATATAACCAGATTTCCTATCAAGTTTTGGTTAGCGTAAGGTAAAAACTTTTCCATGTTTATGTGTGGGAAGTCTTACGTGATACCTTTTGATTTCAAAGGTTTTGAAGTTAAGTAAGTTAACCCGTTTACTCACACCAGACCCATGTCTGACCCAAGTGTTTATTTCTGTTTTATATAAACTCTTGGGTACTCAAATTTTTACGAGTAGCCAAGAGAGTCAGGTTTGCTTTGACGAGTTATCTGGAGGAGCAATGGAGCAGGAGGCTTCAGCGCTGTAGAGATATAGTAGTTCCACTGTGTTGATCTCTGAGTCATTGTTATCTGTGTTGTATCTTATATTGTAGAAACTAGACAGGTGTTTATAACTGTCTAGTATGTGTTGTATATGTTGTGTAACTCTGATAGTTGTTGTATATGATACTATGTAATAGTTTATGTTATTAACATAATTTATTCGTTCCACTGTTTAGATTCTGTTGTTGTTTCTTTCTTTCTTCTCTTCTTTTCTCTTTCTATCCCTTTCTTTCTTATTAGAGATACGACTTTCTGGTCGATGAAAGCCGGGTCGTCACAATATTTGTCTTCAACCTTGAATGGGAGAGGAGAAGATGAGGAGAAGGGTAATTCGGTAAATAGGGGGAAGAGTTTAATTTGTTTATTTTAATTATTGGTTAAAAATCGTTTAACTTCTAAAATTCATATCTTTCTCATACGAGGTGCGATCGAGACGAAACTTTTGCGTTGCGAACCTGACGATGAAAGCTTCGCAACGGAACAGGTTTGGATGGATTTGGAGACTGTTGAAATTTAAGCTAAAATCGGACGTCGTTCGGTTTTAGTTCCAAATCGGAACACCTCGGTGATAATAGAAAATTTCGGTGAGTTAAACTCACCTTTTTGGATAACTAGTATGATTTATAGTTGATAAAATTGTTGAATGATTGTTTGGATAAATTATTATATTTATTAGTTGGTTTGGATATATTCCCGCTTATTGGAGCAGACGAGACCCTCTTACGTTCCCATGTAAGAGCGGATGACCCTTTGTATACGAATCCCGCCTCGTAGTGGTTGATTTATATTTTATGATTATCTAACATTTGTGATGCAGGGAAGAATAGGTTGGAAGGATCCAACGGAATTCCTTGCTATTATTGAATTATATTGTTTGAATAATATTACCCTTATATGGATTATTGATTAATAAATATGATTGTGGATGTTGTAGTTATAACACCATTATATGTTTGAAAATAAAATCCATAGTGATAAGAAAAATAAATATCGATATTGGATAAGTTTTGGGTGGTTATTGGCCTCAAATTGGTATTTTGAAAATACTATAAATTGCCGACTAAGTCGGAATTGGTTTTTGAGACAAGAAACGATTTTTAAATCTGAAATTGGATTTTGGAAATATCTTAAGGATTATCTAATTAAATATATCAATATTTTTTTAAAGTTATTAATTATATTAATATTGTTTTTAAGTTATTTAATTATAATAATATTAATTTGAGGTTGTTTAATTATAATAATATTCTTTTAAAGTTATTTAATTATATTAAAATTGTTTTAAAGTTATATATTCATATCAATATTATTTTAAAGTTATTTAATTATTTTACTATTGTTAAAAGTTATTTGTTTTATAGTTAATATGTTTTAATAATTTATTAAAAAGTTAATAAATTGAAAGATTAATTATTTAAGAATAATTTTGGGTTTGAAATTAATAATAAGGATTATTAATAGGGTTTTAATATTAATTATTATTAAATGGTAATTATTAATTATTATTATTATTGGTTCTTAAAAATATTTTAGAATGATTAATTATTATTTTAGGATATTTAAATTTAATGATTTCCATTTATTTATAATGTTCATTGTTAATAATTATTATGTTTGGAGGCAAATGATTAAAATTATTTATAAATGTTTTCGAGACCTGAAAATGGAGTCGAAGGACTTAGATTTAATAAAGGAGGTTTAAAATGGTTCGAAGATTTAAGGAAGGGTTATTTGTAGGGTGAAAGAGTTTATAAAGGTTTGGATATTTACAAATGAATTTTAGAAGCGGGTTTATAGATTTATAAAAGAAGTTTATAAATGGTATGTGAGTTCATAAAGAGTTATAAATGATTTTGAAAGGTACAAGAAATTTATAAGTGACTGAATTCTTGGTAAAGGAATTATTAATGTTTCGCGGATATTTTATAAAATGGTTTATAGACGATTTTGGAGAATTGTAAGGGGAATTATAAATGATTTGAGAATCGAATAAAAAGGAAACTTTTCTAAGTTTTTTAGATATACTTATACCATTGGAATAAGTATATGACTATTTCTAAATATGGAAATACAGGGATTTGTGAGTATACCTTTTAAAAGTGTTTATATACAAGTAATTTACAAAGTAATTGTATGTATAAAAGACTTATTAAAGGGGGCTAGTGATTGCTTATATACCGAGCCAATGTTGATTTTCCATATGAAATAAAATCCCGATTGAATGTTTGTTATTCGATAGTTAAATAACCGACTATCAAGATTAGACCCAAATGTAATTTTGGAAATATCTAGGAGAAACACGTGAGTTATATGGCACAACCATCTCTGATGATGCTGTACTGTGCGTATAAATCTCGTTTGTTCTTCTAGGATGATGATAAGGAAATCGATCCACTAACGGTTAGAAGGTGATCTCAGATCTTATCGTTGTCTGTTTATTTCCTAGAGAACCGGGGTTGAGTTT
The DNA here is from genome assembly GCA_030737815.1 of Allium fistulosum. Taxonomy (NCBI): domain Eukaryota; kingdom Viridiplantae; phylum Streptophyta; class Magnoliopsida; order Asparagales; family Amaryllidaceae; genus Allium; species Allium fistulosum. The sequence goes on from CM060904.1 coordinate 474,570,099, forward strand.
ACCGGAAATTATCGAACGTTGTTTCGAAGAGACTGGGATCAGATATGTTATCCGAAAAACAGTTCGATCCAACGAATGCATTTTCGAAGTGAAGACATCCGAAGAGCATGGAATCGAAGATAAAGATGTGAAGTGCAAGGGCTAATCGCTACTAATCCTGAGGGTGATTCCAAAATAGATGTAGTAGGAATAGTGCCTTCGGTTTCGTTCAGACCAAAACGGACTTGTATGGATGAATGCTATCAGCACATTGTCATTGGAGGGCAATGAGCATTCTATGTGTAAATTTCTTAAAAGGTAAACGTAGCCTCAAGCCTCATCAATCGGGAATGATTGAAAATCAAAGGAAATGCAGCAAGGCTAAATGGGTCGCACCCATTAGGGTATGTTGTCACCCTTCTAGGTACATCTACATATTTAAGGATTGGTTGTGCATAAGATCTCGATAAAAAGGGTTGCAAAGCAACCGGGGTGATGACATATTCGGTACTATCTAGTAAGGGTTAGGCCGGTCTTGTGTTGGCAGAGGATCCAGGCGAGGTCCTCGTTACATTTTCTAGACGTGTACCATGATAGTTGGTACCAAATGCCTAGTCATTGTATGGAACTCATTCTCCAATAAGTGCCATACTGTTTTGATTGTGCCCAACTATGTTGAAATGTGAGATGCAAGCATTTCAGCTATTTTAATATTTTACTTTGAACCCTTAGACATTATTATAATATCACTGGATTTTCTATAAAAGTGTTTTGGTTATCGTAAGGTAAAAACCCATCCGTGTTTATGCGCGGCGTGGTCTTACGAGATACTTTTGATTTCAAATATTTTCTTATAACTTTAAATCCAATTGGTGTGTTTTCTCATGCTAGTTTTCCAGACTGACTCGGGTGTTATTTTATTATAATGCTCGGGTCAGACCGAGTATATTACAAATTAGTTTGGATGCTTGGAGCCTTAAGGGACGAGTTGGAGGCCCAGAGACGTATTCACGTAGATGGTTATTTTCCGTTGTATTCATTGTTGTGTTATCAGCAATTGTGAGAACAGGCTGTTATAACTGTCCAGGATGAAATAGGTTAGTATACTCTGATTGATGTCTGTATATACACATATTACAGTTTTGCTTTTGTGTAAGATTTGTGGTATATTATAGTTTATTTGTTCCGTTGAGACTGTGTTGTTTAGTTTTCTTCTTATCTTCTTTCTTCTTCTTTTCCCCTAACAATTGGGTTTTCCGACATTCGATTGCTCGGCATATGATACAGTGGATGTATTAGTGTCGATTTTCGAGGGTTGAAAATCCAGTTCGTTACATAGGTCCACTAAAATATAGATTGTCGGTTTGGTTTCCTACAAAAGAGAAATTTGATCAGAGCACTAATAATTATAACTCACAGTGGAAATAAGTAAATATAATAGATCATAATAAGAACTGACCTAGAATTGACATCTCAAATGTCAAGTGCTGTAGCCAGACAATTGCTCCAAACAATACCAGTACCTTCCCTTCTAAATCCTATGGGTTATAACGAGGAAGGGGTTAGAACACCATTCTGGTGATTGGTAGATTATACATCTTATACATAACACTAGCTTATGCCGAGTGTTCACCATTTCTTGTTATATTAGATTTTATCATTAGTCGCTAAGACTCCATCGCTGTGTACGAACCGTTCCCATCTACCTCTTGTATATATACATATATATATATCCCATCTACCTCCTATATATTTAGATATATATATGTGTGTGTGTGTTTATGTATATATGTGTGGATGTATATGTATATATGTGTGCGTGTATATGTATATATATATATATCCAATCATCTACTAATGGACCTAGATTATATCCCCGCTAGTATGTATCGTTTATCACCTCGTAAGGATCCATCGCCTCCTACATCATGATCATGTCACTCAAGGAAATCTGATAGTGCTCAAAGACGACCTTTACTCAATTAGATCCTATATTCTTTGGGGATTTTCACCTTCATCCACTTCATAAATCATGGATATGACCCCACACACCTCCACCCCGTCCATATTTTGAAGGAACCTCCATGAGGGTTAACTAGCCTTGCCCTATCGAACAAACTAACAAACAACTATGGCGGTGCATGACCCAACTGAATCAATCCTAGTAGGCGAAAGAGATCAGTTAACTGTAACCCTATCCTTCTCGTTGAATTCAAGGCAATGATGACGAGCTCGCCAAATATGCAACTTCTACCCATTGTTTTTTTTGAACCCATACGCGCCAGCCCTGCGCGCCTTGTTTCATAAGTATAATTCCACCCATCGTTCATTTAGATAGCCCAGTGCAATCAAGGCAATACCCTCCTCTAAACAAATTTGAAGCAGACTACTCTACAATGCTTGTACAGTCTCACCATCTGCAAAAGGTCCACTCGGTGCCTACCAGTACGGAGGTTCCATTCTAATCATTAACATAGCTTGAGGGTATCCATTCATCTATGCGCAAGCATGTACTCTCCATGGGTCCTACAATTGAATATGCTTTCGCACTTCAACCTATTATAATGACTCTCAAAATCATATTAAATTATAACTATCCACACCCATCATAAACGCATATCTGAGGCTACTTATAACATATGTTTTATATTTATATGTTCTCATTCTTTCATTCTTTCTTTCATTGCCTTTATAACTCTTATAGTTGACTATAAGTCTTAATTTACTATTCATTTAGCCTTTCCTTCTTCAAATTCATTAATCTCTTCCTTCTCAATTCTTTAAGATCTTTGCTTTTTTATTTGTTGGTTCCAACTAACATTTCTATTCCCATTTCATTCACTATTCTTTTTCTTGCCTATTTCTCAAAGCCTCTTTCTTTCATATTGGCATTCGTACTTTATTCACGACTTTAAATCAAACTTTTGGGTTTTACTGCATTTTAATATATTGGAACTAAACTTCTATGCAATATATGTTAAAGTAGTAAATTTCCATATCTTTTCTAAAGACGGGATGTTTGCGTGGTGTTTGTAATTACAAGGAATTGCCTTTTTATTTTTCTTGAAATAGATGGTATAAAATACTGATATTTTTTCTTGTTTTATAAATCTCTTTCATTTTATTTTCACATATGTGTTCACTGTTATTTCAAACGTCACACTTTTGTTATTCTGAACTTGATAATACATAGAAATTTACTTGTAACAGTCCAAGTTCTAAGGTATTAAAATTTCACTAAAACTCCAAATAACAGAATGAAGTTTATTTCAATTTAATTTATGGTCGACAAAATAAAAACAAGTTTTTAATTATAATGCATCCATTCTAATTTTATTCGTTTCAATTATTGTAAAAATACCAATTAATCTAATCATTTTTCAACTATAAAATTAAATCTATTCATTACATAATTACATATATAGAACTAATAATCGATTGCAAAATTGTAATTAGTCATTACGTATTTACATAGGTAAGTTTCATATCTTCAATTATTCATAATTATGAATTTATTCACCACCTAAATACAATTCGCAATCATATAGGAATAGGTTTGCAATGATATAATCTAGTATCATACAAAAATATATAATATTCCCACTCACTTTTTATTAGCGCTCCCAATTCTCTAGATCTAATCTAGATCTAAACCTTGTTATTTATATTCTCCACCTTTGACTCCCTTTTCGGATCTACAAATAACATTTATATAAATCTATTAGAATTTGAATTAGAGGATAGAGATTTATTAATTAGAATTAGATCTAAAGTTTACCTTTGATGTAGCAACTTGATTTGAATCTATTTCCTATCCTCTATCCTTTTCTATTCTTCTCCAAAAAGTAACCGCGCAATCTAGGTCTAATTCTATGTATTTAGAAATTTTCGAGGAGAAAGAGAAATGGTGGAGCTTCCGAGCTCATTAGCAAAATAATGAGTTGGAAGTGAAGCTCTAGGTCCTAATTTATAGAGGTTCAAATCAATGTTAACCGTCAGATGCTCACTTCCCTATTCAAAAAGTCACGGGTCGACCATTCCAACCAATAGGTTGATCGTCCATGGTCAACCCACGCTTGGTCAAGATCGACCTGGGCGGTGCTGGTTTGGTGAATTTTGTGCATTCTCTTATTACGTTGATTTCTTACCTTAAATATCCAATTAACGTTAATTACCATTATCTTATCCCCTATTTATAATTCTTATATGTTAAGTAACAGTTAAGTTTAACAGCAGTAATTAATCGTTAATTAATTACAAATTATTTTCTTAGTTACACAGATGTTTGTTTCCAGTTATATAAATTCAAACGCTAATAAAATTTTCGTTTGATCTCCGATCGAAAAAGTTTATATATGAAAATTGATGAAAAAATCGCCATGAATACACAATGGTGCAAATTTCAAAACCAAATTCTGACATTTGCAAAAATTTCATTTTTCACCATTTGTTATTTATTAATTAATTTCTATTTTAATTAATTAATGTAGAAATGCGGGGTGTTACAATTTATACTTAAATTTCTTTTAGTTTAGCATCTATTTCTCATACAAATTTCATATTTAAGATGACACTTTAAACTTTGAGTGCTTTTGATCTTTCATAGTTATGATTGTGTAGAAGTTGCTATTTACCATTTTCCTCAATTTATGGGCTTGTTTGACTACACCTTGAATCAGGCATGTAGACATGCACACTTGTATAATCACCTAAAACCATTTATTGTTCATATTCAAACTACATCATTTGTATTTTACTATCCGTTTATAATCAAAATGTCAAACCCAAACTATTATGATCATTTATATATTTCAACAAAATAAATAAAGAATAAATTTACTTCACGTTCACCTTAACATTATTATGAATATTCTTAATGCTACTTGTCCTTAGGGTTTGTTCTTTTGTTTGACAAAAGGAGCACGGGAAAGAAGCATTTGAAAGGGGCATGAAATGAGATGGTTGGATGAAATAAGAATGCATTCTTATGTTGTGTAAAGGCATTTATTTTTTTATTATGAATAATTGTTTTTATTTTTTTAATTATTTGTAAATAATATAGTTTAATTAACTTATATTATTTATAAAGTATGAAACACCATAAAAAAGATAATTTTTATTACATACTACTAGTTTGGAATATAAATAAAAAAACTACATAACTCTCTCAAATTTCCCTATTAGATAAATGACAAGCAATCTAAGATCCTGGTGCTTGTCAATCACATAATGAATAGCTTTATAGTTTGCCTCCTTACCATTTATAACGTACGAGACTTTCTATTCCTCATATGGGCCGTTCTCCTCTGGCACGACCATACATCTGGCAATGGTCCATGTCACCTCTAACTCCTACAAAGAAGCTTTGCTCAGTTGACATCTATGAGGTGCGAAAGCAGTAGTAGAGCAATAGGAAATGATGAAACTTGTGGTGTGGGAGATTAACTCCGCAACATCACCCTGGAGAAACTGGGTGTATAAATCGATGTCGAATTGCATGTCGCTAGGTGGACCCTCCATAACTAAGAACTTGCAGGAAGGAGTTCCAATGCAGCCTTCGAATATGGCATTTAACTCCCAAAATTTCAAAGACAAGCAAATCTTAAATTTCTTGTACTTCCTACCATCGGTGTCCCACCATGCATCATATCCTCTGATCGTGTCCTACTATATATTCCAATATTCACTTTCGATCTATATTAGCTTATCCTAGAGGCTCCAGTCTCGCTTCGAGTTTGTTCTTTAATTGATGTTTTATTCTATGCAAATCTTGGTGTTAAAGGCATTGATTATTTCATCGTACCAATAATCAACCCAACCCTTGCGGGATCCAAAGTTGGTGAATCAAACATCGATGAAATCCAACATTCTATCCTCGGTCCAATCTACAATGTGGTGGGTAGACAAACCGGATGGTTCATGGGTGGAATTTTTGAGAAAAAAATCAAAAATTAAAAAAAATATATGATATAAATTTAAGTATGAAAACACAAATTCCAAGAAATTTACCCAAAAAGCAAAGTAGATAAAAAATTAACAAATTTTTGGGTTTGTGTGAAGATATAGGAGTTTTTTGGTGAATAGAAATGAAGGGTGGAAGAGAATATAAAGAAGAGGCGGAGACAACCGTTGGTAAAGACGATGACATCCGATGCATCAGTAGCTAATTGTTGACTAGTTTTCTAAACAATCTCGGAATAATATGAGTGCATAAGATTACTTGCTAACCATTAGACTTAAAAATAGAGAAAATAAGGAGATAAATACATTACTAAAAGTTAAATAACATTGCATATAGAGTGGTTCAACAAAGATACCTATGTCCACTGTGAATTTCTCTTACTATACATTCCTCTCACAAGTACAGGGAATTACAAGAGAATAATAAGAAAAAAAGCGCTCTTAAGACAAACAAAGCTATGTAAGCTTATGAACTTATGCAGTATCAAGAGCACTGAGATGTGCATAGTATTTAGAATTTTTGTATGTTTTAACCAAATTTTTGTATGTTTTAAACAAATTTCAACCAAATTTCAACCAAATTTCAACCAAAAAAGCGCTCTTACTATAGTAGCTGAAGTGGATGGTGGACAGTTGAGATCGTGCTGTAGAGCTGATGGGAAAAGAGCATGACCATTGATCTGACTGTAGAGGTGGATAGTCGACAATTCTAAAGTGTGCCAAATTTTGTGTTGTGGATGAGAATATACCCCTTACCTCTCTGTACTAGGCATGGGCTTGCACTAAATGCGCATTCAATGCTGATGTAAGCCACATTAGTTCAGCCGCCCAACTATAGTGCTTAAGATTAATGGATGGATAACTTTGTCATTTATTTGAGTGCCCACATGGCTAGGCTGGCCGATTAGCTGTAGGTAACACAGAAGAGACAATTTTGTTGAGGATCATGCAAGGAAGACAATTTATGACCAGGCATGAGGCGGTCGGGAGGGTGGCCCAGTGCTGGTCGGAGTTGGTTGTACTGAAGACATGCTTAAAGACAAGAAATTCTTGGCAGATGTGCTACCTGCTAGGGCGAGCTTGGATAGGAACAAAATGTTGGCTAACGTCTTGTCAAGCGATTTTGTCTTATAACTGCTATTAGAAGAAGTTGGATATATGAGAGTTAGTCAAGGTCAAGCCGAACCTAGCTGGACCGGGAGGGGCCGGGTCCAGGTCCTACATAAGTGTGAATGTTGCTCTGATTGGGCCAAATTTCCTTTAAATTGTCTAATAACTACTTACGAAAAAATTGGGCAACACTAACCATTCAGCTTCAACGATTCGCTTAAGTGGGAGTAAATGTATGGGCCCCATGTTTGATGCGTCAAATGTGATGCCAATAATTACTGACCTTTTTTAGCTATGAATGCTATTTTATTCTCTTATGAACATTATTCACCTAACTTTAAAGTCAAAACCAAATGTTGAACCTTAGTCAAAAACTAAAATACTAAATTATCGATAGTTACATGATCGAATGCAATACTTGCGGTATAGAATGCAATCCTTTAGTTTTATAATCAATGTCAGTAATGCACTTCTAATGAAGCCTTAGGAAAAAAGGAACAAGCTTCAACATCATCGTAAAGCAAGAACGTGAATCTTTTGAAAAGTCCAAATGGACCAAAGAGATGAAATAATTTTAGCAAAAGTAAGGTGATGCTTGAATCGAAAAATACTCTAGGAGCTAATCTAACTATAGAATGCCTTTAGAAAATGGTCAGTGAGTACTCTCGAAATGAAGGACTATGGTTGCTTGTTAATACTAATTCAAAAAGATCAACGCGTGCTGTTAGAAGTGGCATCGAAGATGACATGGAGAAAATAGTAATGTGATAATCAATGATAATATTATGCATTTCAAAGCCTTCCTCAAAGCACAAGCACTAGTTACTAGGAGATCAAAGAATTGAAGAGTCACCTTAGTGAGTAACATCCATAAAATAAAACAAAACTTAAGCAAGATGCAGATGATTTGATGTTGACGAGTAATGATATCAAAAATACAAACTCGACCCTATGTTGGAAGATGAACTGTTTTTTGAAACACCATTGAGAAAGAAGCTAAGGATGCAATTGCTTTCGATTTCACATCATTAGCAGTTTAGTGTATATTATACCATGTTTTCGAGTATGATTCTATGTTATTAATAGAAGACGTGAGAGGAGGAGTAGGAAGAGTATAATTTCATAAGCAAATACAAGCATGAACAAGAGAAGAAAATTGTTTTGAGGATCAATATAACAACCCGTCCTTCTTAGTACCTAAAAATCATTGTCTCGTGTTAATGACTGACTTTCGAATACCACAAAAGACTGGTTGTTGGAGTAAAATTAGAACGAAACACTAAACCAAGAAATCGATATGATTTCACAATGAAATGATAATAACAATATATTAAGTAGATATGAATAGAACATGATGAGATAGTATATAAGAGATCGCACCAACTGAAGCAACTAATAAATAAATATCAATAAAGAAAGTCTGAATACATCAACTCCTAGCAACACGGAGTTCTGAAGGGATATCTAATACAACAGCCTCATATACAAATAACAAGTCTGTTATGTAATACTAAAATATGAAATACATTTTAAAAGTCTCAATGCCTTTCTTACAAAATGGTCTAGTCGTGCATCCTGATTGTGTATCCCTAAAAGCACCTGACTCCCAAACTACTCAATCGAGTACCCATGAGTTGTCATGACATAAACAGATAAAGACGAAATGCGGGTCAGATATAAAGCCTGGTGTGAGGAGCCTATGTCAAAATATTGTATATCAAAACTATATACAAGGTCCAGCTGGTCCTCTCCATAAACGTTGCTTAGGGTTAATTTGAACCGTCCATAAACAAGTAAGCCTGTCTCAAAATGATAGGAAATCATACTATAACCTACTCTTCACCTACATCCAACAAGTTAGCACATTTCTATTATCGTATTACACTTTATGATAAAACTATGATGTACAAAACAACATGGCACTAATTGTGACTCAATCGTCACACACACTAGGCTGATAAGGCCAAAACCCGCCAAGTATAGCCACTAATATAAGACCAATACTTACGATGCCCCCAATGCATCATCCACCACCTAAAAATCGTATCGAACCTAAATCGATATATACATGTGCCTAACCACTACATTTGTTTGTCATAAGAACAATTGATAAGTATGTTCTAGCCTATAACCCTTGCTACAATTTACCCATCGGTTTATAGCTACAGTATTGAGATTGAATGTATCCTGCCCTTGGATTGCCTCCGCCTATGGATGTGCAAACGAAACAACAACCACTTATGCTACAAATGGTATATAACTATCAAATCTTGAGGCCAAGTCTGGGAGAAATGGACTCACAACGTATACACAATATCATATAGAATTATATATCGTAATACTCTAGTCGTAATGTTTCAAAATCACCGAACAACTCTATAAAAGTTTCCATACAAGTCCAAATTGTTATCCATAATCAACTATAAGATCAATGCAATCTTTGTTTCTGATTCATCCTTTCGGTCTACCTCAAAACCTATGATTTCAGAATATGTGACGGAGTATGTCCCGCATGGTCTCAAAATCAAATTGCTCCAAAACCTACCAAAGATCCATTGATTGTATCCCCTAAAAATTCATTAATTTTGGTCCAAAGCATGTCTCAATCCGTGTTTGTATGCGAAAGTTATCACGTTTTGATGTTTCGACGAGCAAACTACAAAATTCGACCTACAAATTTTCAAACTTCTGAACCATAATTTAGTTGTTTGAAATTTTAATTTCAGATGTTTAAATCCCTCAAAAAATGCCATAATTCCCTTTGGGTTGCCTCGAAACACTGATCAAACGACTGAATTTAAAAATCCAGTCATCTAAATTCCTGTCATGGGTAGGAGCAACCTTTAAATGATCATAACTTTTGATCCATAGCACCAAACAACTCACCGTTTCTTTCATTGCGATTGTGGTAAAATTATATTCAACCTAGATATATAAAATCATGAATTTACAATTTTTTGAAGTAGTCTCTTTCCCTTGAGTGCTTTTGACATATGGCTCTGTATCATCGAGATAGGTTGCACGACCATCGTTCGACTTAACTTCACATCCTCATTATTCATCGTTCGACATTCAGACGAGTGCCACTTAACACTCGATAAATAATTTTGAGGCAATGAGCCTATACCTTAACCAGTCGAGTTCAATCGCTCGATCCACCATTCCAACTCCATACCCTCCCATGCAAATGATGACTACCACTATAATTGGGTTACTACTCAACAATCCTACTAGTCATCAAAATCAACAATCAAATAATACAATTCAATTTATACCAAACATCCTAGCAAATCAAGTTATATGATTATACTTGAAAAAAATACTTACTGAACTTGATTCTCATCTTTGAAATCCCAATTTAAGTTCATTTCTCATGCCTTAACTAAACATTAGCATCAAAACATGATTTTAACATATCTAGTGATCATAGAGCATAGAGAATAGGACCCACTCACTTTCTTACTATTTCATAAAATTACTCTTTTTTTATACAATATAACTTTTATACTATTTTATAAAATATAACTTTTATTACTTATAAAATTATTCCTTTACATAGGTAATATTTATAAATAAATCATTCATTAGTAAAGACAGTTTCTTTACTTTTAAATAATATTCATAAGTAATAATTAAGTTTCATTAATCACTTAATTAACTTACTCACTTTTCTAAAACCATTTAAATTTGTTTTATTATTACTAGCAAATGATGTGCACTTAATTATATCATCTAACTAGTCTTTTATCCATTACAACTTCCTATACAACCACTCAATTATCCCAAAATCCATTCCTAAGATTACAATCTATTCCAAAAATAGTAATTAAGGTCTTAAATAAATAATAAGATGATATAATCATGTTTATAACATGAGTACAAGCCTAATTCAATCCAAACAATCTCCAATTCTCTTCATATAATCTCATAATCATCAATAAATGAAATAAAGAAGACTGATAAGTATACATATAAAGAATCATCCCACTCACTTTCTTCTTCACCAAATCAAGTTCTAATCACAAAAAACCTATTCCATTCTCTCTTTAAAATTGAGACCTTGCTCCAAACTCCACCTCATGCTATTTCCTTCATAGGTTATGTGAGGAATGAGTAGAGAGGAATTATGGTTATTTTATTGGGATGTATAGAATTTTATTTAACATGATTTGGTTGATTTAGGGACAGGCTTAAAAAAGTGATTAAGGAAAAAGATTAGGAGATGGGAATGAAAAGTAACGATGAAATGAAAATGTATAAGCAGTTAGCTACATATAAGCTAACTTATGGGTAAACAGGCTTAGCACAAATTCATTTCATCCAAATGAAAAAATTATTCACTCTAGAAATTTATCGACTCTAAGCATAGTCAAGTTTATACTTATTTTTCTCACGACAGAAAATCAGTCTAACTATAGGTGTCTCAAATTCTATTTCTTCTGTCTCTGAAAAATCTAATATAATGATTGTCCATTAATTAATGATAAAATATTTAAATTAATCATTTAAATATTCAATCGTTACAATTGCAGGGTGTTACAATCAATAATTATACTTTATATAAAAATACAACTCAAGTTTTTTCTCATATACCATACAGACTTGCAACTAGCTTTATAAAATAGACTTACACAATATTCAAAATAAATAATTATTATTACATTGAAAATTGTGGTCATTCTTTCAGCAAAAAAATTACTTAGACTTAAAGAGTTATTTTGAAAATTGTATCCATATAGATAACGACTTAAAAAAGTTAGTGGTATTCCCTAAGGGCAATTATGTAATTTGTTACATATATCTATCTCTAGTCAATCTTGTTCATCGTAATGGTGTTTGTTTTCCTCGATATACTTTGTTATATTGTGATATAATTAATCAGTAATTAATTTAAAGTAAATAATAAATAATTCCTTAAATAAAAGGTTATATAATTATAATTGCAAATAGTTGCAATCAAGTAATTAATTATAAAATAAAATGACATTCTGTTTTAAACATTCCTAATCAAGGTATTTTGAGAAAAGGATATCGATTCATCCGTTTAAACCAAAGTGCGTAATGCTCTTTAAATTTAAGGTAGTATTTTATTCATGGTTGTTGGAGTCGCCAAGAATTTAACAACCCATAATTTTGGTCATTGGATTTAAAATATTTAATTAGTTTTAAAATTTTAAATAATTGGATTTTGAAATTTAATAACTTATATTCATATATGGGAATTACTTGAATATCTGAATTTGTGAATTAAATATTAAATAATTTTATTTAACTTCATTTAATTAATAAATAATATTGGTAATTTCAATTTGTAAATTTAATTACAAAAATAAATGATCGGATAATATATATTTGGGATCGAGAATATAAAATGATATTTAAAGGTGTGAAATTATCATTCTAATGCATTTTCTCGGATTGATGAAACTAGTGCCATTGGATCTGGAATAATGAATTGTTGTACATCGACGAGTTTCGTGACGATCGGACGTACTGTGTGATCGAGCGAGCTCGAAATGCATAACGATTAATAAAAATTAAAATTTTATAGTGTGATTTAAAAAGACAACTTCTATATACAATGAATTTAGCTCTCAAAAATAGTTCCATTAAGTTTGGAATAGGGGTATTTAGCTAGGAATGCCAGTAAGCATGCCTCGATTGGAGTTCGTGAAATTTCGAGCATGAATAGTACATGTTAGGATTTCTATATAAGGACCCATACTCTTCGTCTTTGCCCAAAACCTAATTTTATAAACCTAATCCCGATTTAAACCTTCATTCAAATCAATGGTCATGGATAATCAGTGAGATGCAGGCATTTTCTAGCGATGGTGTCAACATGGAAGATGACCGCGGGGATGAGACGAGCTTGATGGATGGTCAGATTGAGCTGATTCGTAGCGTGGAGACCAAAATTGGGCGATGAACGGCGCTGGGTTTTTCGTTTGTTCTTGTAACGATTAGACTTTTCGTCGCTCGAAAATCGACATTAATACATTCACTGTATCAATTGCCGAGCAATCGAATGCCGGAAAACCGAATTGTTATGGAGAAAAAGAAGAGGTAGAAGAAAACAGAAGAAAAGAGAAAGAAGAAACCACAGAAACAGAAACAATATCAGAATCTCACATTCACAGCGGAACAACATATAATAGATAAATGAATAATCTTTAAATCAAAGAACTATGTCATTTTATACATTACATCATCATCAAAGTTTACAACAACAGTATACAACACAACTGGACAGTTATATGAACTTGTCCATATATAGAATACACAGCAGAATAAATAATATCATATACAAGTGGTACGTCTCGTCATCCAACTCGCCACTAAGCTCCATAGCACTCCAAAATCCAGAATAATCTGATAACCAAACTCTAGACTGCCCATGTGGAAAATGATGGGCACCCAGAGTTTAGGAAGGAAACAATAAACTCCGAGTCAGTCATGGTGACTGGTGTGAGAACTAAAACAGTTTATCTTTAAACAATCAACAACAAAGCAAATAGAAAAATATTCGCAATGCTTTTAGAAAATGAAACTACCATAAGACCTCCCATGTAACATCCCGAAAATTTTCGACTTTCGAAAATTCAACATCGATACTCACTTTATCGACTGCTGAGCCATCGAATGCCGGAAACCCGAAGAGTTATGGTTTTAAGAAAAAGAAAAGGTAGAAGAAGAAGAAGATAGAAGGAAAAGAGAAGAAAGAAAGAAGAACAACAAAACAACAACAGATACAGAGCAGAGACAATATCAGAATCTCACATATCGCAGCGGAACAATATATAATAGATAAATGAATAATCTTTAAACAAAGAACTATATCATTTTATACATACATCAATCAGAGTCAATATACAACTCAATACAATACATCACATCAATGGACAGTTATATAAACTTGTCCTCATACAGAATACACAGCGGAATAAATACTATCAGATACAAATACTACGACTCGTCATCCAGCTCATCTCCAAAGCTCCAGAATATCCAGAATATCCTGATAATCTAACTCTAGGCTGCCCGTGTGGAAAATGGTGGGCACCCAGAGTTTAGAAGGGAACAATAAACTCCGAGTCAGTCATGGTGACTGGTGTGAGATCGTAAAACAGTTATCTTTAAAACAAACAGAGGAATATTTTTAAGGTCAATTCGAAATGCTTTTGGAAAATGAAACTACCATAAGACCTCCCACCACACACACAATGCAAACGCAGAATTGGAGGAGATTTCTTCTTATGATAGTCAAAGATGCTTACTACGCAAAAATCAAATCATTTTTGATATTATTATTAGTGCATAGTGTAGAAAACATTTCGAAAGTATAATATTAATCTTAGCCAACATACGACCAGTATCGTATGCCTACTATAGCTACCATCCAAACAGTGGGGCGCCACCATAAGTGAATGGCAGGTTCTACAACTAATACCGTACAAGGCTCGTATTGTTTCTTTGGATTTCCAACAAATGGTCAGGCTAAGGAACTTCCTATCCACGATGGGTACGTCCCTGGAATAGACGACCCGAGAACCTAACCGGATCTCTGCCAACACAAGGCCGGGTTACCTCTGCAAAAATAGGTAACTACTGACACGCGTATGCCATCCCCCGATCGTCACCGATCTTCCCGAGGATCCCCGATTCGCAACAAACCACATAGAAAAAATAATGCAGTAACCACAGAGGTTAAGTATCTGGGCTCCATACCATGATACCACCTTTATCCAGAAGGAATGACATACACTAAGGGGCGCTACTCCCTAGAACCTTGCTGCATCCTTCCTGTTTCGACCATTTCCGGGGTGTGAGGCTCGACGAAGTCTCGTCCACAAAGCTACGCTTTCTCAAAAAGCCCTGCTTCGGGTCAAACAAAATGATCAACCTATGATCACAAAGATATAAGATCAAACAAATGATCATATCACAAATGATCAAACACTGATCATTTCACAGCAACACTCAGTATGCCACGTTACCAAATTGGGATATATCGCTGATAAATTTCAACTACATAACCTCTGAGCTCGTACGTCTCGGAGAAGGGTGTTAAGCTAAGAGAATAAATTCTCCGCCACCAACAGAAATGTATTTGAAAGAAATCAGCTTAATATCTCAAATTGTAACGTCAGACACACAATCCATACAAGTCTGTTCCGGGATCGAACAGAACCGAAGGCACTTCTCACGAAGCCCTTGCATTTCCGGATAATTTTCAATCACGTCAGGACTTCCCGTCACTAAGGGTGATAAAACCTCTAAATCGAAGATCAGTCGATGTAGAGTAACTCGACGGTAACCCTTCCGTTTTCAAAAATATCCGGTCTTCAACACCGGTCTTCAAATGCGATTCATAACGACGTATCACATATTCGGAATGGGTTATACGACCCCATGGTCCTTTCCCGGCTAACCCGAATAGTGAGCGATTATTCAAAAATAAGTGTGGCATTCAAATTCATCCAATTCACAACAAATACCTATCTAAAGGTAATTATTGATAGTCGGTTATTTAACTATCAATAAAGATGCGCAACATCATCAGATTCCAAATAATTTTCCCAAATTATTTCATCTTCAAAAATATCTTTACTAGATATATAATTTCCACACTTAACCATTTGAAAACAATTTCAAATTAATTTCCACATTTCAATTTTATCTTTAAAAGATAAAATCTCAAAAACAGTTCATTTCATATTGGAAAAGCATTTCCGTACTTATTTAAAAATAAGTAATTCACAAATCATTTATTTTCAACATTTGAAAATATTCAATATACTTAAATCAATATTAAGTATACATTTCATTCTTTAAGGAAATCATTCTCTTTAAACACATTTACTTGAGTCAAAACGAATGTTACGTAAAACATCGTTACGACGACTCAAAATCACTAGTATAGGGATTCGGATTTTAATAGATATATAAATCCCAATACTACATCAAAACATTTCCTTTCGGAAATCATTTACTATAACAACAGTGTAATAGTCCACCATTTCCTTAAATTTCTCGATAACATCTATTTCAACAAGAACTGCGGAAATCTCTGCTTTCGATTTATAATACATTTTAAAACATCTTTAAAACGTTTAACCTCATTTTTAATATCACTTTTCCAAAACTATCCATTTTAATTAACGATATATTCACTATCCAAAATCGTGAATATACTTTACTATTTATATTTCACTATTTTCTACACGTTTTATTCCAAAAATAATTCGCTATCCAAAATCGCGAATATATCTCCTTTGATAATCTTCTATATTTAATTTACCAAATTCAATCGATTGGTTTCCAAATTTATAAAACAACGTTTATAAATTCCATTTTCTATTTTCTATAACAACTCCGGTTTATAATCTCATTTTATTAATCTTCAAAAATTCACTTATAAGAATAAGTGATTTCGGATTTATAAAACAACGTTTATAAATCACATTTTGTACTTTATAACGATTTCAACTTACAAAATCATTTCATTTTGCAATTTCTATTTATATCCCATCTAAGTGCAAAAGTCAAATTTATAAGTAAATTACTTATAAATCGTTTATTCTACAACATCTATTCACTTTATAACTTCACGTTATAAATCTATTTATTTCATTCACTTATGAAATCCTTTTATACTTCTTTTTAACACTTATAAAAATTCGTTTTATAAGTCAAATATTTTGATTTACAACATATCAATTTTATAAATCTTTCTATACAAATCGTTTATAGTTATTCAAAATTCCAACTTAAACCATTTTATAAATAAATCGACTTTTATTTCAAAAACGACACTTCGGTTATATTTCACTAAAAATTATAACTTTTATAACTTTAAAATTTTTTTTTTACGTTTATAAATCGATTCAATAATTTCATAAAACGTATATTTTCAAAAATCACTTTAAAAACCCTTTTAAAGTAAAAGTCGTTATTTTTACATTTCAAAACTGAATCCGATGATGCAACAGCATCAATCAGTCCATCACAACAGTCAAATATCATATATCATCATATGATAACAGAATATATCAAAATATCTGTAAATAATCAATACGGTGAGGAATCCAGTTGGATCCCTCCAACCTGTTTCCCTGCATCCAAAAATGTTAGCACAATACCAATTCCGCTCCAGTACGGAATTATCGCGGTATATAGGTTTTTATAAATCCGCTTACTAACGGCGCAATAGGGTCTCATCCGCTATACGAGGCGGGAAATCATCAATCCAATATATACATATGCCAATATGTATATACTGCTATATATATATATATCCTATCATATCTAATAGCACATTCAAACAAATCAATCAATAACTGCAATTCAATTATAAATCTGAGTGAGAAGATCTCACCGTGATTTCAATTCTGATTTCAGCGTTTATTTCGAATAAAATTAAACGTGCGTTTAATTTTACCCGAAATTTTCGCTAGCTCCAAACGACTCCAATCCAGTTGCATCGTGTAGTATTCATCACTACGATCCCGACGCAAAAAATCTCATTCGAAAAGGACCTCGTACGAAAGAGTTACAGAGTTTTAAACATTATACGATTAAATATATCTATATTAATTTACATTTCATTTTTATTTATTTTTTTACAACCTCATCATCTGCCGTTCATTCTATGCAATTAATCCAGGCCGCACACTAGTGCTTCTCCCACCTCCCTCCAACGTTCGTTTCCAGGTTTCAAAGAAACCCAATACGCCGCCACATCTCATGAATTTCGCAACCATCTCCAATACCTTAAACGTTGATCAAGCTCCTTCATTCCATGCGCCTGGCTCCCCTCTACACTCGACCGAGATAGCTTGAAGCTCGGCCACTCCCACGCATCGCAATGACGTGCGAAACGAACGAAAACGCGGCCCCATAGCTCCTCGATTGTTGCGCCATTCTAGATCTTGTCCATATGGATTTAAAGATCACATCACCCTCTACAAGATTGTAGTTGAACAAATTTGCTAAATATTGGTGGATTTAGAGAAATTGAGGGAGAAAGGAGGAGAAGTGCTGGCCGTTCGTATAGGGGGTGGCGGCTACGTTCCCAAACCCTAATAATATTTTTTTTTATTTTGTGAAGAGAAGGGGCCTATTTATAGAAGTTTGAACGACACTATTCATTTCGGTTTTCCCGAACTCCGATTTACGCGCCGAAACTGGCGTTTCTGGGGTTTACCCCGCGTTCCGAACGCAATGGAACAGGTTTCGGAAGCTAATTCGATCGTCTGTGTGAGATATGACGATAAACGATCAATTTAAATTAAACCGATTTAAATCGATTTCGAGGCGTTTTAATTTGTACCGGACAAATGGTAAATCCAAAAATTACGAAATTTGAAACCATGCAATAATATCACATTACGGATCCGATGAAACTGGTTTCGTCGAAATCCGACACTGTTCGAAAAATGACTATTTTTAACTCGATGATTTAAAATTAAAACGATATCGATGCGTTTCGAGTTGCCACGGTCAAACGACAACTCTGATGGATACGAAAATTGAAATCCGATAATAACTAACTATTACGGATCCAATGAAACTGGTCTCGTTCAATTCTGAGACTGTTCAAAAATTGGCTATTTTTCAGTCGATAATTAAATATTAAAATATTCAATTTTCACAGATTAACTTTAAATTCAATTTTAAAAGTTCTATAACCTTTCTATAACTCCAGTATGATTTAATAAAGTCTTACAAATCATTTAAAATCATATTCAATCCAGATTTCAATTAATTCTGGAATTTCACTATTAAATTAACGATTTAATTGACCAAATAAAATCCAATATTCGAATAATAAATTATTCGACTTCTTAAATTCATTTACTAATATTTAAAATCAATTAAATATTCAAATTTTAATTATCAAAAATCCTGGGTCGTTACAAACTTCCCCCCTTAAAAGAATTTCGTCCTCGAAATTACAAGTCAGGAAGAAAGGTCCTTAACTCGTCTACTATTTTCCACAATCTAATAGTTTTATCAATTTATCAAAACAAATCTTTCTATTAAAGATTCGTTATCATTCAACTCGTTTTCCAACTTCAATTATAAGTTCAAACAACATTGTTAACTCCTGAATTCAATATCGAGTTTAAATTCAAATTTTAAACTTTCAAGATTTCTCAAAATTTTCTAACACTCGAAATTTTCGAAAAATTTCGCCAGCGTCTCCTTTGCGCGGTTAACATGGCACGACTACAAAACGTCCCTACGGACTCTCAGATTTCAAAAAGAAAAGAAAAGGCCAAGCGGCTAGACCAGAAATCATCAAATCTCATATTCAAATTTAAATACTTACCTTTTGTCGAGCCATTCAAATTTATCTTCGAAATCAAAATTTCCAATTCCTTTATAACCTGTATATCCTACTAGCCATAATATCTAGTTACATATCCAAATCATTTTGCAAACTCCATTACAAAATTTTCAATATCAACTGCTTATACATCTCTAATTCACTATTGAAGTTATATATTCAATTTCGTTCAATTTTGCATTTCAAATTCCATTTGAATTTAATTCATAATTTCAATTCAATTTGAATTCTATTTAACTTCTGAATATTGAATTTTATCAATTATCTTTCATTCACAACTGTATCATTTTAAATTAGTTTCATTTACTAATTTATCACAAATTGTAATTCACTTTATTCAAATTCGGTTTCAACATTCAGTTTTAATCTTATTCACTTCATTTATTCAAATTTATTTACTCATTCACACATTCTTTCATTTTCAATTTGAATCTCATTTCTATCAAATTCCAAATATTTTATAAGTCTTCGACTTATTTACATCTTGATTTATAAAATCATCTATACATTCATATTACTAATTCTATTCCTTTATGAATTTTATCTTCAAATATTTTTCTGGAACTTTATTTCAAATTATATCTCACATTAATATTTCATAAATATTTCTACATAGTATTCCAGAGTTTACTAACATTTCAAAAACCATTTTTGAAAACAGTTCAAATTATCCTTTGAATTTTCGAAAACAAAATCCAAATTTTCAAAACAACTTCCATTTAAAACAATTGGCAGCAATTCCTCTTTTGGAAACCCGAAAATGAACACCGGTGATGTCGCGATCATCATCGGAATTATTTTCCAGCGACCGGAAAGAGTTTAGAGCTTTCATCTCTCTAAAATACTTTTCAAACCCTTGAAATCCATTTTCAAATCCAAAAAGGTTTAAATTTCCCAAATCTCCAAAATTTTCAAATCATTTTCAAAACATTTCCAAAAACTTCTCTGGAATTCCGTTTCAAATTACAAATCACATTTATAATTTACATTCTTTAAGTTTCATTTGTACATGGATTTTATTTCTTAACTTTGGAGTTTATGATTTCAATTTCTTATTCAATTTCAATCATAATAATTTAATATTATTACTTCTAACAACCATGCAACCATATACTATAATACTTCATAGAAAAACAATTCTTTTCTATACAAAAATAGTTTTGGGTAAAATTATCTCATTTACCCTATTTAAAACAATACTGTGCCGAATTGTTCTATATAAGTGTTTAGAGATCCCTATCGATAGAGTTGTACGGACAATACCGACCAGAATCCATATACCACTCAACAAATCAATCATCACAATATAAAACAATTTTATATTCACTAACAAATACGCACTCGTATCTATTATTACACTCAACTCATTCTAGAGTACTGCTGACTCTATCTCTAATGAGTAACACCCAACAGAGCAGGGTTGTCGCTTAACCATATGCTCTGATACCAAATGTAACATCCTGAAAATTTTCGACTTTCGAAAATTCAACATCGATACTCACTTTATCGACTGCTGAGCCATCGAATGCCGGAAACCCGAAGAGTTATGGTTTTAAGAAAAAGAAAAGGTAGAAGAAGAAGAAGATAGAAGGAAAAGAGAAGAAAGAAAGAAGAACAACAAAACAACAACAGATACAGAGCAGAGACAATATCAGAATCTCACATATCGCAGTGGAACAATATATAATAGATAAATGAATAATCTTTAAACAAAGAACTATATCATTTTATACATACATCAATCAGAGTCAATATACAACTCAATACAATACATCACATCAATGGACAGTTATATAAACTTGTCCTCATACAGAATACACAGCGGAATAAATACTATCAGATACAAATACTACGACTCGTCATCCAGCTCATCTCCAAAGCTCCAGAATATCCAGAATATCCTGATAATCTAACTCTAGGCTGCCCGTGTGGAAAATGGTGGGCACCCAGAGTTTAGAAGGGAACAATAAACTCCGAGTCAGTCATGGTGACTGGTGTGAGATCGTAAAACAGTTATCTTTAAAACAAACAGAGGAATATTTTTAAGGTCAATTCGAAATGCTTTTGGAAAATGAAACTACCATAAGACCTCCCACCACACACACAATGCAAACGCAGAATTGGAGGAGATTTCTTCTTATGATAGTCAAAGATGCTTACTACGCAAAAATCAAATCATTTTTGATATTATTATTAGTGCATAGTGTAGAAAACATTTCGAAAGTATAATATTAATCTTAGCCAACATACGACCAGTATCGTATGCCTACTATAGCTACCATCCAAACAGTGGGGCGCCACCATAAGTGAATGGCAGGTTCTACAACTAATACCGTACAAGGCTCGTATTGTTTCTTTGGATTTCCAACAAATGGTCAGGCTAAGGAACTTCCTATCCACGATGGGTACGTCCCTGGAATAGACGACCCGAGAACCTAACCGGATCTCTGCCAACACAAGGCCGGGTTACCTCTGCAAAAATAGGTAACTACTGACACGCGTATGCCATCCCCCGATCGTCACCGATCTTCCCGAGGATCCCCGATTCGCAACAAACCACATAGAAAAAATAATGCAGTAACCACAGAGGTTAAGTATCTGGGCTCCATACCATGATACCACCTTTATCCAGAAGGAATGACATACACTAAGGGGCGCTACTCCCTAGAACCTTGCTGCATCCTTCCTGTTTCGACCATTTCCGGGGTGTGAGGCTCGACGAAGTCTCGTCCACAAAGCTACGCTTTCTCAAAAAGCCCTGCTTCGGGTCAAACAAAATGATCAACCTATGATCACAAAGATATAAGATCAAACAAATGATCATATCACAAATGATCAAACACTGATCATTTCACAGCAACACTCAGTATGCCACGTTACCAAATTGGGATATATCGCTGATAAATTTCAACTACATAACCTCTGAGCTCGTACGTCTCAGAGAAGGGTGTTAAGCTAAGAGAATAAATTCTCCGCCACCAACAGAAATGTATTTGAAAGAAATCAGCTTAATATCTCAAATTGTAACGTCAGACACACAATCCATACAAGTCTGTTCCGGGATCGAACAGAACCGAAGGCACTTCTCACGAAGCCCTTGCATTTCCGGATAATTTTCAATCACGTCAGGACTTCCCGTCACTAAGGGTGATAAAACCTCTAAATCGAAGATCAGTCGATGTAGAGTAACTCGACGGTAACCCTTCCGTTTTCAAAAATATCCGGTCTTCAACACCGGTCTTCAAATGCGATTCATAACGACGTATCACATATTCGGAATGGGTTATACGACCCCATGGTCCTTTCCCGGCTAACCCGAATAGTGAGCGATTATTCAAAAATAAGTGTGGCATTCAAATTCATCCAATTCACAACAAATACCTATCTAAAGGTAATTATTGATAGTCGGTTATTTAACTATCAATAAAGATGCGCAACATCATCAGATTCCAAATAATTTTCCCAAATTATTTCATCTTCAAAAATATCTTTACTAGATATATAATTTCCACACTTAACCATTTGAAAACAATTTCAAATTAATTTCCACATTTCAATTTTATCTTTAAAAGATAAAATCTCAAAAACAGTTCATTTCATATTGGAAAAGCATTTCCGTACTTATTTAAAAATAAGTAATTCACAAATCATTTATTTTCAACATTTGAAAATATTCAATATACTTAAATCAATATTAAGTATACATTTCATTCTTTAAGGAAATCATTCTCTTTAAACACATTTACTTGAGTCAAAACGAATGTTACGTAAAACATCGTTACGACGACTCAAAATCACTAGTATAGGGATTCGGATTTTAATAGATATATAAATCCCAATACTACATCAAAACATTTCCTTTCGGAAATCATTTACTATAACAACAGTGTAATAGTCCACCATTTCCTTAAATTTCTCGATAATGTCTATTTCAACAAGAACTGCGGAAATCTCTGCTTTCGATTTATAATACATTTTAAAACATCTTTAAAACGTTTAACCTCATTTTTAATATCACTTTTCCAAAACTATCTATTTTAATTAACGATATATTCACTATCCAAAATCGTGAATATACTTTACTATTTATATTTCACTATTTTCTACACGTTTTATTCCAAAAATAATTCGCTATCCAAAATCGCGAATATATCTCCTTTGATAATCTTCTATATTTAATTTACCAAATTCAATCGATTGGTTTCCGAATTTATAAAACAACGTTTATAAATTCCATTTTCTATTTTCTATAACAACTCCGGTTTATAATCTCATTTTATTAATCTTCAAAAATTCACTTATAAGAATAAGTGATTTCGGATTTATAAAACAACGTTTATAAATCACATTTTGTACTTTATAACGATTTCAACTTACAAAATCATTTCATTTTGCAATTTCTATTTATATCCCATCTAAGTGCAAAAGTCAAATTTATAAGTAAATTACTTATAAATCGTTTATTCTACAACATCTATTCACTTTATAACTTCACGTTATAAATCTATTTATTTCATTCACTTATGAAATCCTTTTATACTTCTTTTTAACACTTATAAAAATTCGTTTTATAAGTCAAATATTTTGATTTACAACATATCAATTTTATAAATCTTTCTATACAAATCGTTTATAGTTATTCAAAATTCCAACTTAAACCATTTTATAAATAAATCGACTTTTATTTCAAAAACGACACTTCGGTTATATTTCACTAAAAATTATAACTTTTATAACTTTAAAATTTATTTTTTTACGTTTATAAATCGATTCAATAATTTCATAAAACGTATATTTTCAAAAATCACTTTAAAAACCCTTTTAAAGTAAAAGTCGTTATTTTTACATTTCAAAACTGAATCCGATGATGCAACATCATCAATCAGTCCATCACAACAGTCAAATATCATATATCATCATATGATAACAGAATATATCAAAATATCTGTAAATAATCAATACGGTGAGGAATCCAGTTGGATCCCTCCAACCTGTTTCCCTGCATCCAAAAATGTTAGCACAATACCAATTCCGCTCCAGTACGGAATTATCGCGGTATATAGGTTTTTATAAATCCGCTTACTAACGGCGCAATAGGGTCTCATCCGCTATACGAGGCGGGAAATCATCAATCCAATATATACATATGCCAATATGTATATACTGCTATATATATATATATATATCCTATCATATCTAATAGCACATTCAAACAAATCAATCAATAACTGCAATTCAATTATAAATCTGAGTGAGAAGATCTCACCGTGATTTCAATTCTGATTTCAGCGTTTATTTCGAATAAAATTAAACGTGCGTTTAATTTACCCGAAATTTTCGCTAGCTCCAAACGACTCCAATCCAGTTGCATCGCGTAGTATTCATCACTACGATCCCGACGCAAAAAATCTCATTCGAAAAGGACCTCGTACGAAAGAGTTACAGAGTTTTAAACATTATACGATTAAATATATCTATTTTAATTTACATTTCATTTTTATTTATTTTTTTACAACCTCATCATCTGCCGTTCATTCTATGCAATTAATCCAGGCCGCACACTAGTGCTTCTCCCACCTCCCTCCAACGTTCGTTTCCAGGTTTCAAAGAAACCCAATACGCCGCCACATCTCATGAATTTCGCAACCATCTCCAATACCTTAAACGTTGATCAAGCTCCTTCATTCCATGCGCCTGGCTCCCCTCTACACTCGACCGAGATAGCTTGAAGCTCGGCCACTCCCACGCATCGCAATGACGTGCGAAACGAACGAAAACGCGGCCCCGTAGCTCCTCGATTGTTGCGCCATTCTAGATCTTGTCCGTATGGATTTAAAGATCACATCACCCTCTACAAGATTGTAGTTGAACAAATTTGCTAAATATTGGTGGATTTAGAGAAATTGAGGGAGAAAGGAGGAGAAGTGCTGGCCGTTCGTATAGGGGGTGGCGGCTACGTTCCCAAACCCTAATAATATTTTTTTTTTATTTTGTGAAGAGAAGGGGCCTATTTATAGAAGTTTGAACGACACTATTCATTTCGGTTTTCCCGAACTCCGATTTACGCGCCGAAACTGGCGTTTCTGGGGTTTACCCCGCGTTCCGAACGCAATGGAACAGGTTTCGGAAGCTAATTCGATCGTCTGTGTGAGATATGACGATAAACGATCAATTTAAATTAAACCGATTTAAATCGATTTCGAGGCGTTTTAATTTGTACCGGACAAATGGTAAATCCAAAAATTACGAAATTTGAAACCATGCAATAATATCACATTACGGATCCGATGAAACTGGTTTCGTCGAAATCCGACACTGTTCGAAAAATGACTATTTTTAACTCGATGATTTAAAATTAAAACGATATCGATGCGTTTCGAGTTGCCACGGTCAAACGACAACTCTGATGAATACGAAAATTGAAATCCGATAATAACTAACTATTACGGATCCAATGAAACTGGTCTCGTTCAATTCTGAGACTGTTCAAAAATTGGCTATTTTTCAGTCGATAATTAAATATTAAAATATTCAATTTTCATAGATTAACTTTAAATTCAATTTTAAAAGTTCTATAACCTTTCTATAACTCCAGTATGATTTAATAAAGTCTTACAAATCATTTAAAATCATATTCAATCCAGATTTCAATTAATTCTGGAATTTCACTATTAAATTAACGATTTAATTGACCAAATAAAATCCAATATTCGAATAATAAATTATTCGACTTCTTAAATTCATTTACTAATATTTAAAATCAATTAAATATTCAAATTTTAATTATCAAAAATCCTGGGTCGTTACATCCCGCCACACACACAATGCAAACGCAGAATTGGAGGAGATTTCTTCTTATGATAGTCAAATATGCTTACTACGCAAAATCATTTGATTATTATTATTAGTGCATAGTGTAGAAAACATTTCGAAAGTATAATATTAATCTTAGCCAACATAGACATTCCGAACTATGCCTACTATAGCTACCATCTAAACAGTGGGGCGCCACCATAAGTAAATGGTAGGTTCTACAACTAAAACCATACAAGGTTCGTATTGTTTCTTTGGATTTTCCAACAAATGGTCAGGCTAAGGAACTTCCTTTCCTCCTGCCGAATGGGACCGCCTCTGGCTGGACGTCCCGAGAGACAAACTGCTCTCTGCCAACAAGGCCGGGTTACCCCTGTAACAGGTAACTCACGAATATGTCATCACTCGGTCCTTTGGGACCTTTATCCGAGCGCTCGGTAACCATCATCACACATAATAAATAAGTGTATCCACATGAGTAAGTATCTGGGCTCCATACCATGATACCACCCCTTTCCAGAAGGAAATGACATACCCTAAAGGGCGCGACCCTCATAACCTTGCCGCAACATTCCTGTTTCGACCATTTCCGGGTTGTGAGGCCCTGACGAAGTCTCGTCCACAAAGCTACGCTTTGTCACAAAGCCATGCCTTGGGTCAACAAATGATCAACCTATGATCACAAAGATAAATGATCAAACAAATGATCATATCACAAATGATCAAACACTGATCATCACACAGCAACACTCAACATGTCACATTACCAAATTGGGAATATATCGCTGATAAATTTCAACTACATAACCTCTGAGCTCGTACGTCTCAGAGAAGGGTGTTAAGCTAAGAGAATAAATTCTCCGCCACTAACAGAAATGTATTTGAAAGAAATCAGCTTTACATCTCAAAATGTAATGTCAGACACGTAACCATACAAGTCTGTTTCGGGTTCGAACAGAACCGAAGGCACTTCCGAAGAAGCCCTTGCAATCCGGGTATTCACAATCCCGATAAAACTTCCCATCACAAAGGAAATCTCTATACCGTAGCTAACGGTGCAGAGACAATCGATAGGTCATCCTATCGTTTTCATAAACACCCGATCTTCACCACCGGTCTTCAATACGATCCACATCGTCGTATCACAAATTCGGAATGGGTTATACGACCCAAAGGTCCTTTCCCGGCTAACCCGAATAGTGAGCGCTTATTCAAAAATAAGTGTGACATTCAAATTCAAGCAAATCACAACAAATACCCATTCAAGGTAATTATTGATAGTCGGTTATTTAACTATCAATAAAGATGCGCAACATCATCAGATTCCAAATAATTTTCCAAATTATTTATCTTTCAAAAGTATCTTTACCAGATATATAATTTCCACACTTCAACTATTTGAAAACAATTTCAAATCTATTTCCACATTTCAATTTATCTTTGAAGAGAAATCTCAAAACATTCCACTTCATATTGGAAAAACATTTTCATACCTATTTAATAATAAGTAATCCACAAATTCATTTATTTTCAACATTTGAAAATATTCAATGTACTTAAATCAAAATTAAGTATATATTTCATTCTTTAAGGAAATCATTTTCTTTCACAAATTTTATTTGAGTCAAAACGAACGTTGCGTAAAACATTGTTACGACAACTCAAATCACTAGTAGAGGGATTCGAAATTTAAATAGATATATAAATCCCAATACTATATAAAACATTTCCTTTCGGAAAGCATTTACTATAACAACAGTGTTATAGTCCACCATTTCCTTATTCCTTGAAACGTCTATTTCAACAATAACTGTTGAAATCTATGTTTCGATACTTAACACGTTTTAAAACATCTTTTAAAACAATTACTTCATTTCATAATATCCCTTCTCCAAAACATATCCATTTTATCTAATAATATATTCACTGTCCAAAATCGTGAATATACTTCCTTTAATAAGCTATATAAACTTAACTTATCAAAATAAGTCGTTTCTCGGATTTACAAATCTATGTTTATAAATTCTATTGGTATTTTTTTAACAACTTTAACTTATAAAAGCACTTTATTAACCAAATCAATTTATAACCCAATTATATACCAAAAATTCATATTATAAGTTAAATACTTATAATTCATTTATTTGTAAAAATCATTCTTTTAAAACTTCACAAATTATAAATCTTATTACTTATCAGATTTACTTATACTTCATTTTAACACTTTAAAAACTCCTTTATAACTCAATTATTTTGATCTATAAAATATCAATTTTATAAATCTTATATATATAAACCATTTTAAAATAAATCAAAAATGTCAATTTAAATAAACCAATCCTTTTAATAATTTACAAATCCTTATTTTTAAACTTCCAAAAATGGATCTGATGATGCGACAGCACCAAATATTCAATCACAGCATCCAAACATCATATATCATTATATGATAACAGAATATACAGCAATATCTGTAAATAAATCAATACGGTGAGGAATCCAGTTGGATCCCTCCAACCTATTTCCCTGCATCCAAAGATGTTAGCACAATACCAATTTCACTTCATAGTGAAATTATCGCGGTATATGGGATTTATAAATATTATCCGCTATTATGCGGCGCAATAGGGTCTCATCCGCTATACAATGCGGGAAATCAACTCCAATATATACATATTCCAATATATATATATTTCTATATACATATATAATACCAATTCCACTTCAATGTGAAATTATCGTGGTATATGTTTTTAATAATTAACCTCCGCTTAATAACGGCGTATAATGTCTAGTTATCACAATAAATAGCAATCATCATTCAATCCACACAATTATCACTATCAACTATTTTAAATCTCAACTATTTAAAATTTAAATCGAAACAAAACATTCGATTGAGTAAGGAGTTCTCACCTTGCTTTCAGTACAGTCGTAGCGGTTTATTTCGAATAAAATTAAACACGCGTTTAATTTTGCCCGAAATTTTCATCGACTCAAATTGATTCCAATCCAGCTCCATCGAAAAGAGCTCGACAAAATGAAGCCAACGCAATTCGTTTCGTCGAATTCCGACCTCGTATGACAAAGTTATGATTTTTAGAAGTTAATACAATTTCATATATACAAATTTCAATTTCTATTTCAATTTTAAACCTTTGCTTTCATCCTGGCCGTTCAAATTCTCTACCTCAGATCTGGGCCACCCTTTCTTTCATCTTCCTCTATCATGTTTCCACCAGGTCATGTACGTGAGCAAGAACCCAAAGCTCACCTACTACATCTCGAAGCCACTCCCTCCATCGTCCACTAGAATTCGATCGGCCATCACCAAATCGTTCGTCTATGCAAACTCCACCTTCGGCCATGATCTGGGCGAGCTCGGCCACCCTATGTGCCTTGAAAAACGTGGTGATAGCAGCAACTTTGAACACGTATTGCCATTGATTCGTGACGTATTTTCCGATCATAACCGTTGAAATAGAAGATCTTGACGTGCTCTTCAACTTTGTAATTGAAGATTTCTTGTAATTATTGATGGATTGGGAGATAATTAGAGGAGAAGGATTGAAATCGCTGGCCATTGAAATGATAATGGCGGTTGGAAGAGATGAGTTAGGGTTTTGCTTGTTAACGTGTATATATATATATATACGTATTTATATAATAATATTAAATTCATTTTAAAACAACTTTTTCAAACGATCTCCAAATCACACGTGCCGCCTGGCGTTCGTAAGGTTTACCCCGCATTCCGAACACAATGGAACGTGTTTCGGGAGCTAATTCGGTCATCTGTGCAAGTTACGGAATTAAACGATCGATTTTAAATTAAACCGATTTAAACCGATTTCGATGCGTTTTGGCTTGCCCCGGACAAACGGTACATCCGATTGACACGAAATTTGAAACCATACAATAATATCACATTACGGATCCGATGAAACTGGTTTCATCGAAATCCGAGACTTTTTGAAAAATGACTATTTTAACTCGCCAAATTAATATTAAAACAATTTCGATGCGTTTCGAGCTGCCACGGTCAAACGACAACTCCGATTGCTACAAAAATTGAAATCCGATAATAACAAATTATTACGGATCCAATGGAACTAGTTTCGTCCAATTCTGAGACTGTCCCAAAAATGGCTAATTTCACTAGTCGATTAAATATTAAAATATTCAATTTTCACAAATTAACTTTAAATTCAATTTTAAAAGTTCTGTAACATCTCTATAACTCCAGTATGATTAAATAAAATTTTACAAATCATTTTTAATCACATTTATTCCAGATTTCAATTATTTCTGGAATTCCACTATTAAATTATCGATTTAACTACTCAATTAAATCCAAATATTCGAATTTTAAATTATTCGACTTATTAATTCTACTTATTAATATTTAAAATTAATTAAATATTCGAATTTCA
This sequence comes from Allium fistulosum, assembly GCA_030737815.1. Taxonomy (NCBI): domain Eukaryota; kingdom Viridiplantae; phylum Streptophyta; class Magnoliopsida; order Asparagales; family Amaryllidaceae; genus Allium; species Allium fistulosum. The sequence goes on from CM060904.1 coordinate 474,600,747, forward strand.
AATGTCAAAAATTCTGGGTCGTTACAAACTTCCCCCCTTAAAAGAATTTCGTCCTCGAAATTACCAAGTAAGAAAAATGCACAAAATCCATTAACTTCCCAAAATCCACTTCGTGAAAATTTTATATTCACCTTTTCCAAAACCTTTAACTTCAACCAAACAAAGGTTTCCATTTTCTAGTTCAATTTGTATATTTTCATTACAATTTAGAAATCAACCTTTCATTAACAAAAATTTCCAAAATTTCCCGAAAATTTTCTAACGCCTTAAATTTCCAAAAAAATTCGCCAGCGTCTCCTTTGCACGGTTCGATCGTAGTAGGATCACAATTGACATAAATATGTATACATCGACCCACCCGGTCGGAAAAGCAGAAAAACAGTTCATATTTCCTTTTTTTTTATTGCGTAGGCGTACCTTTTTAGCATTTTTAAAGCAAAGCAGTTATTTATTTAGCATTTTAGCGCAACCAAATCAACCGAACGGTAGCCACCGCACCTGTACTTACTCAATTTAAACACGTAAGTGATATATATATATATAAAATCTATTCACATTTCACTTGTTTACAATAATAACAAGTAGTTTTCATAAGCAATACATGTGATATTCATTCATAAGCACATATTCAAGGTTTTAACACTAGTTTCATTTGTTTGCAACCAAATTACATACCAATCCATTCAATCCGAATAGTTTCAACTCAATTTCTTACATTCAATTCATTTTCAATTAGTTTACATTCACTAATTTACATTCAAATTGGTTCACTTTCAATTCAAATCAATTTCTATTTAAATCTACTTCACTTTCAGTTTAAATCTAATTACATAGCTTCCAATTTTAATCAATTTAATTTCATTAACACTTAATGAATTTTACTACATACAATCAACCAACAACCATCAAACAATCAAATCATAACCAACATAACCAAATTATTTAATTTACTTTACTTTCAAATTTGGTTTACCACTTTTAATTAGCTTTATTGAATTTACACTTACATTTATTATTCCATATCAATTTACTTACATCCAATTGATTAACATTAGTTCAATTCAATTGCTAATTCATTTAACAAATAAAGTTGAATTTTATTTATATAGCTCAAGTTCACATTCATTTAATAAATTCACTTTATTAATTTACTTTGATATCACAATCAACTTCATTCAACATTACTTAAGTTATTTTCCATTTCAAACATCATTTGTTCAAATTAACTCAAGTTTCCACTTATTAATCAAATTTAGATTCCAATTCTATTTAACTTTTACCAAAGTCAAAATTTATTATCTCATATTATAAGTTCAAAACTTGATTACTTGTATTCAATAATTACAACTTAGATTTTATTGATTCACTTATACTTACTTTAATTTAACTCCATCCTTTAAGTTAAATTCATTCTTATCAAAATTCAATTTGTACAAGTTATCAACCCATCATCATTCTCATAAATATTTTAAATAGGATTCCAGAGTCTTTTCAACCTTTCAAAACCATCTTTGAAATCAATTCAAATTATCTTTTGAATTTCCAAAACCAAATCCAAATTTTACAAACAACTTTCATTTAAAATAATCAGGCAGCAATTCCTCTTTTAGAAACCCGAAAATAAACACCAATGATGCCGCGGTCATCATCGGAATTATTTTCCAGCGACCTGAAAAGAGTTTAGAGCTCTCATCTCTCTAAAACATTTTCCAAAATATCAAATCCTTTCAAAACACTTCTCTGGAATTTTATTTTAGATTATAAATCACATTTACAAATCTTTTACTTATAAAATTTCACTTCTTATATATATAATTATTTTACCATTGTAAATCATTTTAATTATAACTTCATACTTATAATTCATTTGCTTATATAATTTACTCTTTCACAATTGTTGTTTTATTTAACTCATTCAAACAACTTTTATTAACTTATATATATTCACATTTTCAACAACCAAACAATCAATCATATACACTTTAATAATTTCCGAAAAATTATTTCTTTATATACAGAATATAATCAAGGTAAAATTATTTCATTTACCCAATTTTAAAACAATATCGTGCCGAATTGTTCTGAACAAGTGTTTAGAGATTCCTATCGATAGAGTTGTACGGACTATACCGACCAGAATCCATATACCACTCAACAAACCAATCATCACAATATAAAACAATTTTATATTCACTAACAAATACGCGCTCATATCTATTATTACACTCAAACTCATTCTAGAGTACTACTGACTCTATCTCTAATGAGTAACACCCAACAGAGCACGGTTGTCGATTAACCATATGCTCTGATACCAAATGTAACGATTAGACTTTTCCTCGCTCGAAAATCGACATTAATACATTCACTGTATCAACTGCCGAGCAATCGAATGCCGGAAAACCGAATTGTTATGGAGAAAAAGAAGAGGTAGAAGAAAACAGAAGAAAAGAGAAAGAAGAAACCATAGAAACAGAAACAATATCAGAATCTCACATTCGCAGCGGAACAACATATAATAGATAAATGAATAATCTTTAAATCAAAGAACTATGTCATTTTATACATTACATCATCATCAAAGTTTACAACAACAGTATACAACACAACTGGACAGTTATATGAACTTGTCCATATACAGAATACATAGCAGAATAAATAATATCATATACAAGTGGTACGTCTCGTCATCCAGCTCGCCACTAAGCTCCACAGCACTCCAAAATCCATAATAATCTGATAACCAAACTCTAGACTGCCCGTGTGGAAAATGATGGGCACCCAGAGTTTAGGAAGGAAACAATAAACTCCGAGTCAGTCATGGTGACTGGTGTGAGAACTAAAACAGTTTATCTTTAAACAATCAACAACAAAGAAAATAAAAAAATATTCGCAATGCTTTTAGAAAATGAAACTACTATAAGACCTCCCGCCACACACACAATGCAAACGCAGAATTGGAGGAGATTTCTTCTTATGATAGTCAAATATGCTTACTACGCAAAATCATTTGATTATTATTATTAGTGCATAGTGTAGAAAACATTTCAAAAGTATAATATTAATCTTAGCCAACATAGACATTCCGAACTATGCCTACTATAGCTACCATCTAAACAGTGGGGCAACACCATAAGTAAATGGCAGGTTCTACAACTAAAACCATACAAGGTTCGTATTGTTTCTTTGGATTTTCCAACAAATGGTCAGGCTAAGGAACTTCCTTTCCTCCTGCCGAATGGGATCGCCTCTGGCTGGACGTCCCGAGAGACAAACTGCTCTCTGCCAACAAGGCCGGGTTACCCCTATAACAGGTAACTCACGAATATGTCATCACCCGGTCCTTTGGGACATTTATCCGAGCGCTCGGTAACCATCATCACACATAATAAATAAGTGTATCCACATGAGTAAGTATCTGGGCTCCATACCATGATACCACCCCTTTCCAGAAGGAAATAACATACCCTAAAGGGCGCGACCCTCATAACCTTGCCGCAACATTCCTGTTTCGACCATTTCCGGGTTGTGAGGCCCTGACGAAGTCTCGTCCACAAAGCTACGCTTTGTCACAAAGCCGTGCCTTGGGTCAAAAAATGATCAACCTATGATCACAAAGATAAATGATCAAACAAATGATCATATCACAAATGATCAAACACTGATCATCACACAACAACACTCAGCATGTCACATTACCAAATTGGTAATATATCGCTGATAAATTTCAACTACATAACCTCTGAGCTCGTACGTCTCAGAGAAGGGTGTTAAGCTAAGAGAATAAATTCTCCGCCACCAACAGAAATGTATTTGAAAGAAATCAGCTTTACATCTCAAAATGTAATGTCAGACACGTAACCATACAAGTCTGTTCCGGGTTCGAACAGAACCGAAGGCACTTCCGAAGAAGCCCTTGCAATCCGGGTATTCACAATCCCGATAAAACTTCCCATCACAAAGGAAATCTCTATACCGTAGCTAACGGTGCAGAGACAATCGATAGGTCATCCTATCGTTTTCATAAACACCCGGTCTTCACCACCGGTCTTCAATATGATCCACATCGTCGTATCACAAATTCGGAATGGGTTATACGACCCAAAGGTCCTTTCCCGGCTAACCCGAATAGTGAGCGCTTATTCAAAAATAAGTGTGACATTCAAATTCAAGCAAATCACAACAAATACCCATTCAAGGTAATTATTGATAGTCGGTTATTTAACTATCAATAAAGATGCGCAACATCATCAGATTCCAAATAATTTTCCAAATTATTTATCTTTCAAAAGTATCTTTACCAGATATATAATTTCCACACTTCAACTATTTGAAAACAATTTCAAATCTATTTCCACATTTCAATTTATCTTTGAAGAGAAATCTCAAAACATTTCACTTCATATTGGAAAAACATTTTCATACCTATTTAATAATAAGTAATCCACAAATTCATTTATTTTCAACATTTGAAAATATTCAATATACTTAAATCAAAATTAAGTATATATTTCATTCTTTAAGGAAATCGTTTTCTTTCACAAATTTTATTTGAGTCAAAACGAACGTTGCGTAAAACATTGTTACGACAACTCAAATCACTAGTAGAGGGATTCGAAATTTAAATAGATATATAAATCCCAATACTATATAAAACATTTCCTTTCGGAAACCATTTACTATAACAACAGTGTTATAGTCCACCATTTCTTTATTCCTCGAAACGTCTATTTCAACAATAACTGTTGAAATCTATGTTTCGATACTTAACACGTTTTAAAACATCTTTTAAAACAATTACTTCATTTCATAATATCCCTTCTCCAAAACATATCCATTTTATCTAATAATATATTCACTGTCCAAAATCGTGAATATACTTCCTTTAATAAGCTATATAAACTTAACTTATCAAAATAAGTCGTTTCTCGGATTTACAAATCTATGTTTATAAATTCTATTGGTATTTTTTAACAACTTTAACTTATAAAAGCACTTTATTAACCAAATCAATTTATAACCCAATTATATACCAAAAATTCAAATTATAAGTTAAATACTTATAATTCATTTATTTGTAAAAATCATTCTTTTAAAACTTCACAAATTATAAATCTTATTACTTATCAGATTTACTTATACTTCATTTTAACACTTTAAAAACTCCTTTATAACTCAATTATTTTGATCTGTAAAATATCAATTTTATAAATCTTATATATATAAACCATCTTAAAATAAATCAAAAATGTCAATTTAAATAAACCAATCCTTTTAATAATTTACAAATCCTTATTTTTAAACTTCCAAAAATGGATCCGATGATGCGACAGCACCAAATAGTCAATCACAGCATCCAAACATCATATATCATCATATGATAACAGAATATACAACAATATCTGTAAATAAATCAATACGGTGAGGAATCCAGTTGGATCCCTCCAACCTGTTTCCCTGCATCCAAAGATGTTAGCACAATACCAATTTCACTTCATAGTGAAATTATCGCGGTATATGGGATTTATAAATATTATCCGCTATTATGCGGCGCAATAGGGTCTCATCCGCTATACAATGCGGGAAATCAACTCCAATATATACATATTCCAATATATATATATTTCTATATACATATATAATACCAATTCCACTTCAATATGAAATTATCGCGGTATATGTTTTTAATAATTAACCTCCGCTTAATAACGGCGTATAATGTCTATTTATCACAATAAATCGCAATCATCATTCAATCCACACAATTATCACTATCAACAATTTTAAATCTCAACTATTTAAAATTTAAATCGAAACAAAACATTCGATTGAGTGAGGAGTTCTCACCTTGCTTTCAGTACAGTCGTAGCGGTTTATTTCGAATAAAATTAAACACGCGTTTAATTTTGCTCGAAATTTTCACTGACTCCAATTGATTCCAATCTAGCTCCATCGCAAAGAGCTCGACAAAATGAAGCCAACGCAATTCGTTTCGTCGAATTCCGACCTCGTATGACAAAGTTATGATTTTTAGAAGTTAATACAATTTCATATATACAAATTTCAATTTCTATTTCAATTTTAAACCTTTGCTTTCATCCTGGCCGTTCAAATTCTCTACCTCAGATCTGGGCCACCCTTTCTTTCATCTTCCTCTATCATGTTTCCACCAGGTCAGGTACGTGAGCAAGAACCCAAAGCTCACCTACTACATCTCGAAGCCACTCCCTCCATCGTCCACTAGAATTCGATCGGCCATCACCAAATCGTTCGTCTATGCAAACTCCACCTTCGGCCATGATCTGGGCGAGCTCAGCCACCCTATGTGCCTTGAAAAACGTGGTGACAACAGCAACTTTGAACACGTATTGCCGTTGATTGTGACGTATTTTCCGATCATAACCGTTGAAATAGAAGATCTTGACGTGCTCTTCAACTTTGTAGTTGAAGATTTCTTGTAATTATTGATGGATTGGGAGATAATTAGAGGAGAAGGATTGAAATCGCTGGCCATTGAAATGATAATGGCGGCTGGAAGAGATGAGTTAGGGTTTTGCTTGTTAACGTGTATATATATATACGTATATATATAATAATATTAAATTCATTTTAAAACAACTTTTTCAAACGATCTCCAAATCACACGTGCCGCCTGGCGTTCGTAAGGTTTACCCCTTATTCCGAACACAATGGAACGTGTTTCGGGAGCTAATTCGGTCATCTGTGCAAGTTACGGAATTAAACGATCGATTTTAAATTAAACCGATTTAAACCGATTTCGATGCGTTTTGGCCTGCCCCGGACAAACGGTACATCCGATTGACACGAAATTTGAAACCGTACAATAATATCACATTACGGATCCGATGAAACTGGTTTCGTCGAAATCCGAGACTTTTTGAAAAATGACTATTTTAACTCGCCAAATTAATATTAAAACAATTTCGATGCGTTTCGAGCTGCCACGGTCAAACGACAACTCCGATTGCTACAAAAATTGAAATCCGATAATAACAAATTATTACGGATCCAATGGAACTAGTTTCATACAGTTCTGAGACTGTCCCAAAAATGGCTAATTTCACTAGTCGATTAAATATTAAAATATTCAATTTTCACAAATTAACTTTAAATTCAATTTTAAAAGTTCTATAACATCTCTATAACTCCAGTTGATTAAATAAAATTTTACAAATCATTTTTAATCACATTTAATCCATATTTCAATTATTTCTGGAATTCCACTATTAAATTATCGATTTAACTACTCAATTAAATCCAAATATTCGAATTTTAAATTATTCGACTTATTAATTCTACTTATTAATATTTAAAATTAATTAAATATTCAAATTTCAAATGTCAAAAATTCTGGGTCGTTACAGTTCTTGGTGGCGACGGAATGGTGGGGTCAAGGCCAGTGCCACTGGGTTTGTTGGGGTCAGGGCTTCCTTCTGGTAGAGTGCAGCGATGGATGGTGGCCTACGATGGCAGTGCTAGGCAGTTAATCGGAGTCGTGTTTTACGGGCCTAGGGTGTTCGGGTATGAGTATTTAGCCATCGTGATTTGTTAATTAGGGTAATTATAGGATTATCCATGTAATTAGTAAATAAATTTTATTATCTAATTCTCTCATCTTATAAATGCAATAACTTGATCATACTAGGGCCAAACGAACCCAGCGAGTTGCATCATACTCGTACCGTCATTAGCTATGCGATGGAATTGAATTTGATGGATTGGATCTTGTAGAATTTTTGTACTAAAATTGGATGCCCGTTTGGTTTTTTCAAAATGGAAAGCTTCAGCGATAACTGGAATTTCGATAAGTTTACTCACCTTTAAATTAACTATATAATATCGGTGATGCTATAAATTTATTATTGAATGCTTGGTTGATAGTTTAGATATCGTTGTTGTTTGATTGATTATTTATTTGAAATCCCATTTTGGAAAACGGATGATATATTAACTTAATTGCTATGAACCCATATGATTGTATATATTATCCATAACCATTGTTTTGAAGAGAATATTTGTAAAGAGACCCTGAGTGTTTTTTTGCCAATAAGTATTATTTATTTCCTTATGCTGCTTATATAGATGTTTAGTTGAAATTAATCACGATAGTCTATTTAAATTGTTTAAGTGTCGTTATAGCAATTTTTGCCATATCGTCAATTATTGAATATCATCTCCTAAATCCTTTGTGTATATTGAACATAAGCTTGTATTTTCACAAAATTAGATGTTTAAAATTCATTAATTATTTTAATTAATGATATTTTAATTTAATTAATCATTTTATATAATGATTATTTGAATTTAATAAATTGTTTTAATTAATGATGTTTGAAAAGTAATTAATTATTTTAATTAGTTATTATTTGAATTTAATAAATTGTTCAATTAATGATGTTTTGAAAGTAATTAATCATTTTAATTATGAGTTTGATAAATCATTTTAATTAATGATGTTTAAAAGTAATTAACCATTTAAATAATGATATTTGAGTTTAATTAATTATTCTAATTAATGATGTTTTTAATTAATGATGTTTTTAATTTAGTTAACCGTTTTAATTAACGATGTTTGAATCTAACTTATCATTTTAATTAACAATATTTGACTTTAGTTAATATTTTTAATTTATGGTGTTTTAAAAGTTAATTAATTGATATAATAAAAGATTTTTAAAGTAAATTAATTCTTAATAAATTATTTTAAAGTTAGTTAATCGAGTTACTGTCTTAAAATTAATGAACTGATTTAATAAGGTTAAAAAGTTAATCTACAGATTAAATAAAGGTGTTTTTGAGATAATTAACTGTTTAGTAAAGATATCTGATTGGTTTATTAAGAGAGATTATAAATTTGATGAAATATCTTTCGCAATAATTAATATTTTTTAAAATTATAAAAGAGTATAAATGGGATTAATAATCTTTTGGGATAATAATGTTGGTTTAAATCTATAAAAGGGATTTTTAATTTGATTTATTTTGTTTGAAAAAATTAATGCGGTTTTAATAGTTATAAAAATGTTATATAAATTATCCTTTGGGATGATTTACCTTTGGTATAAAATTGGCAAAAGTAATTTAATCGATTTATTATCTTTTGGGCTAATAAATATTGTTTTAAAATTTATATAATAGTTTATAAATGAAACGATCTTGTAATAAGAACTATTTCAAAATAAAGCTAAGTGTAAATTGTTTGGTTTTATAATAAAAATATTTTGACATTTGTTTTGACCTTGGTTTTAATATGCTTAGAAAATATAATTTCCCCTTTGAAACAATAGTTTAAGAGTGTTTTTAAAGTGTCTTTAGAAGTATTGTGATGTGAAAACCAAGTGAAAACAACCATCTTATCATTCCCAATAATTGATTTACTATTGACTTTGATTCTGCTTTCTTCTTTATATTTCGTCACTCTAAGACGACGTGTTTCTCATTCGAGCCTTGTTATCCTTTGTCAAAAATGACTAAACTCAAAGTGCGAATGAGGGCCAAGCTATGTGGGGTTACTCCTATTAAGGTGTTTTCATATCCAATCAAGATTGGATTCGGTATTATGCATTGAGATGTGAAATATTCGGAGTCTCGGCAACAGTTGGCAGGGTCCAACTTGGAGAGCCATCGAAGTTCTCAAATATATTTCTAGAGGTATACTTTCGATAAGTGGGGCGCACCCTCCTAGTCATTACTGGAAAAACTTATCCTTTTGCCTTATTGATAATTCAAATCTTTGAATTGTTTCCTTAATTGCATGGAGAAATGCCTTGTGCTCCTCTTTGTGTTCAATTATTTGTGACCATTCTTTCAAGTTTGCAATTTGATATTGTTTATACCCATTCATTTAGTATGTTATTTGTTCTTACTATTACCCACCCTTTTATTTGGATTGTTTCTGTTGTTTATTTCCATTCTTTCTTGACTGGATTGTTGTTTTGATTTTTTTCCCAATTCTTCATTTATGGATGTTATTCTTGTGAAGAAAAAACCTATTCCGCGTTAGCGAGATGGTCTCGCAGAATTTTTATATGTTCATCATATTACTTGAGTTTTCTCACGCTGGTTTTCCAAACTGACCCAGGTGTTATTTTATTATAATGCTCAGGTTAGATTGAGTTTTTCCCAGGTTGACTTTGGTGATATGGAGTTATTGGAGAAGAGCTGGATGTTTACCTATTATAGTGTTTTATTTTCCATTGTATTATATTGTGTACCTATCAACAGTTGTAAGATAAAAATTTTATAACTGTCCAACCGATAAGATTTATTTTTTAACTCTGATGTACTTTGTATTTTGGAGTAACATTTTCGTTGTCTTTGTTATATTATATGTTGTCGATTTCGCTGTGAGATTCTGATTTTCCTATTCTCTGTTCTTTTCTTTTTACATTACTCTAACAATCTACCTTTCCGCCGATTGAATGTTCATCATTTCAATACCGTGGATGTACTCGGTGTCAACTTTCGATGGCCGAAAATGCAGGTTTACTACAATTTGGTATCGAAGTTGAAGATTAAGCGAGAACCTTTGCTTTGGTAGGGAATGGCTCACTAGAGATAGAGTTAGTAATACCTTAGAGTGAGTAACTCATTAAAGATATGGTAAGTGACACCCTAGAATGAGTTTGAGAGTATCATATATTATGAGTGTGTATTTGTTATTTACTATAAAAACGTATGGTGTTAGTTACTCTATTAGTTGTTTATGAATTCAAATTGAGAATGTGGGATGCCACGTTGTCAAAGGGATTTCTAAACACTTGAACAAGACAAACAGACATGATATTGATTTTTGAAAATTTGGTAAATGAAATATTTTACCTCTATTTTTATATATAAAGGAATAATTTTCAAATTTATATAATTATTTATAGTGTTTGTTTGTTAATGATAATACTTCTTTATTAGGATTATTATTTGATTTGTCGTGCTCAGATAGTTTAGGAGCATTGACTATTGTTTGTTGATTCTTAATCTATGCTCAGTTAGTTTATGAGCATATATTGTTTGATAATTGTAAGTACATTAAAACGTACCCCTTGTGAATTACGTTTCACAATTTGAATAAAAGGTATTTGGAGTAAATGTTAAGTAATCTTTTAATAAAGGTTGTTTAAAATAATCTAAATGATAGGCTAGGACATTTAGAGATTAACTATTTGAGAAAAATTTATTATAATAAAGGACAATTATTATAATATGAAATGATTTTATATAATGGTAATTTTATATAAATTTGGTTTATAAAATGTGTTTTAAAAATGAATTTTGAATTTAAATCACAGAGTTGTTTGAAATAATTTTGGAAGGTTTTGAAAAATATATATAGTAGTACTACTTGAAAGTATTTCTAAATAAAAATATTTTGGAAGTGAGATTTTAGATGGAATGCATTCTCTGTAGGGTAATTTGGAGGGAAAATGTTTCGATTAATTTTGCGGTGGTATAAATAATCTTCTAAGTGATGATCAGATGTTTGCTTAGGCGAACGTTATGGGGCACTTAGTAAATTATTCACTTTCTCATTGTGTGATCGAAATGAGTTCAAATCCGGACGAACCTAAAATGAGTTTTAGTAAATAAATTGTTGAAGTTATTTCATATAGAAATATTTGTCGGATTTTTCAAAAAGGAGATTTGAAATAAAAACCAAGTATTTTAGTTCTTAAGTTTTCTTAAAGGAAATTTATTTAAAACAAAAGATATTTGATAAATAATTTGATAAATGTAAAATTTAAAACTCTTGGATTGAAAGAGATAATTTAACTCAAGTTTTGAGTAGTTTAAATTAGATAGAAAACTTTTGGTAAATTTATTTAATTAAAACCATGGTTTTTTTAATCATATAAGTTGCATAAATTATTTAGTCATATTGAACCAACCCATGAACATTTTTCCTTAGAGCACTCTAAGGTAAAGTAATCCAAGGGTTGACTTGGTTTTTAAAGATCAATGTTTTGTCTAAACTTTCAATTAAATTTCGAGAAAAATTAAAGTAAATAACAAATATAAAATTGGTGTTTTGTGTATACTATGCTCTTAGGACCTAGAAGAGCATTATACAAGTAAATAAGATAGAGTAAGCTTTTATTTGTTTTTTTATAAAGAATTATTTTTGTAAAATATTTATAAACTTAGGTCAAAATTTATGAAGTAATTCATAAAATAATTTTAGCGTTGAACAGAATAATAAATGGAAAACATAGGGATTTAGAAAGAGATTGGTATAATTAAGAAACTAGTCGAACTAAGTACGTAAGTTATATGTGAGGACAAATTTCTTCGGCTCCTAGAAATTGACATAAATACATCCTCGGTATTCACGTGCTGTAAATTCAAGTGCCGGAGAAGTGGATTCTCAAGGGTAAGAAAGAAAAATAAAGCCAGAACAGAATCTCACATATGTTATTTCAACAAATAATCTTTACAGTGGAAATTTAAATACATTTATCAGAGTTAAAAACATGGACAGATATAAAATCCTGTCCTTCCAAATGCGGAATACTATGGTATAAGAGTGTGGTGGAAATAGTCAAAATCTTTAGAAAATCTTTAGGCTTCATGCTTCGAGCTCCACCCCATTTTCTTCTAAACTAAACCTGACTACACTGCCAGGGAAAATTAGGGCACCTAGAGTTTAAGGAAAAGGAAAATAAACTCTGGGTCAGTCATGGGACTGGCGTGGGAACTCAAAATACGTGTTTTGAAAATAAAAAGGTATCTCATAAGGCCACGCCGCACATAAACACAGAACGGGTTTTTACCTTATGATAACTAAAACATTCTTACATAAAAAAAAGGAAATTATTTTTAATGACATATCTTTGAAAACATTTGAAACTAAACTTATCAATCTTAGCCAAAATTGTTACATCGATTAAATTCCAGCAATACTAGCCACAAAGCGGGTTCTACAAACAAACAGGAAGGCGCTTATTGGAGAATGGATTCCATATAAATGACCAGATGAAGGGACTACCTTCCGACAGTAAATCTCTAGAGGAATGTACCGAGGCCCAACTGACGGTCCTCTACCAACACAAGACCGACCTACCTCTTCCTAGATAGTACCAAATATGTCATACCCCCGGTCGTTGCCGACCTATCCGAGAATCCTCGTAGCATACATCCATATTAATTTAAATCCGAACGTCATAGCGGGTAGAAATATATCTAGAAGGGGATGATCATACCCTAATGGTTGTGAACTATATAACCTTGTTGCATCTACCATGTTTCGGTCATTTCCGGGTGTGAGGCCTAAGGTAATGATTACCATTCACATAGCACATCATCTTCCTTTGAATGCCACACTGCAATTCCCTCGATCCTTATTGACTTCCACAAACATACAACCACCGAGCTCATACGTCTCCGAGAAGGGTGTTAAGCTAAGAGAAGCCTTCTGGCCACCAAGCAGATGTATGTTTATAAAAGTCAACGATGAAATTTCAAGAAAGCAATGTCAGACATCCATCCATACAGTTCGTTCTAGGAATGAATGAAAACGAAGGCACTCTTCGACCACATCCTTTTGGGAATTAACCCTAGGATTAGTAACAAGTAGTCCTTGCAACCCAAATAATTTTAGAAATGAAGGGACCACTCCTACTTTAGTATTTGGGAGCTAACCAAAATTATCAACAAGTAGTCCTTTCAACCCAAAGATCTTTGGTCTTCATCCTTCATTCTCTCTATCAGGTCTTTATTTTGTGAATGCATACATTGGTTCAAAGCGGTTTTTGGATAAGAATTTACCCAAATCCGACCCCGGTTCCTTCGAACCAATCATCGACAAAAAAGAGGTTTGTGAATAGGGAATCATTCTTTATTAAGTTCTTTTTATCAAAATCTCTTTTAGAGATATACCTTTCCAAAATATTCTTTCCGGTATATACGAATTATTAAGCCTCTCTTATAACATCATTTGATTTCTTAGAACCCTTTTTAAAATTGGACTAATTCGAAATTGTTTCATTCTTTCTCTTAGGAAAATACTTCCAAAATCATTTCATTTAAGCCTTAACAAAGATTTCTTAATTTAAAACTCAAAACTTTGATTGAGTTAAAAACCATGTTATCTAGGATGTTAATCCAAAACCAATAAATCTTAAGTGAGCAGAATCTATAGAAATAATCTAATTCTACTCAGTATCGATTCCCATATTCAACAAATACTACCGGTGGAATAATGGTGAAATCACCTTTTGAGTTCCACGAATAGTATGAGTTCCCTCTTCGGGCTTTAATACCGAGTACAAGAAGATTATCTCCATAAAATCCAAGTTGTTCAAATCTGGAAAATATTATTCTTTATTCTTTGGAAAATTTTGATCCGAGTAAATCAAATTTACTATCCCCTCCATCAGGCTAGTCCGGATAGCCAGGGAGAGCAAGAAACATGTTTTCCAAGCTCAAGCTTAGACACTCTCTCTAACACACATAAGGCGGTCAAGTAATTTGGTCGATCCTAAATCATTAAAACATTTAATCATTCCGTAAATCCTTCAAATTACCTTTAAAACATTTTATTAATCATTTAAAAACATTTATTAAGATTTGGAAAAGAATTGCTAAGTTTAAAACTTTATTTCAAAAGTTATAGAAAAGTGCTGCGACAAAGTGTTGCGGAAAGTGCTTTTCAAGCTATATTGATCAAAATGAGTTATTATTATTTGAAAATTTATTTTTATTAATAAAATCACTTTTAAAACATTTATAAGATTTATTCCACATTTTTAAACATTTTAAAACATCATTTTAGAGAAATCCAGTTTTGGATTCCGAACTACAAAACCATGATTTTTCCAAAAACTTGTTTTACTCATATCTCAAAATCTACGTATCAAAATCTCAATTTTATTCCTTCATTGGATAATTATGGATATAGCAGTTCGGAAAATTCTTATCTCGAAGAATTCCGAGCTAAATTTCAACTTTTACACTTGTTTAACTTTTATGGAACGAAATCGTGAACTGCCGTTACGCAACGCGCTTATTTTTGACTAAATTTTCCATTCTCATTCAAACTTCACCAAAACACTTTTAAATGTTTAAACTCAATTTAAACCATTTTTAAGAGATTTAACATTCCATATATACCATTTCATTAATTTAAGGAAAGTGATTTCCTTTGTGCTTATCGACATGTATTTCCGTGACTTGCATATATTTTCAACATTCATATGGAAACAACCAAACTTGATGATCAAAGCATATTAAACATCCATTTGAAAACATCATATCATCATCTAACATATAGTATAATAGTTTAGGAGTTCTCATCTTCATTTTTCCTTCGAGCAAATAGAAAATCGGCTATAGCTCCGCTACGATCGAGCCAAAGCAAACGAAACCAAGCCTACGACTCAAAGAGAAGCTCAGCCTAGCTTTGGTGGACATGGTGCTTATGGCCAAGGTGGTGTGGGGGTGGTGGTCGTTGATTTTGGAAGAGAAGTGGAGGAGTGTATATCTCTTTTTTATGGTACTTTTTCTAACTTTTATAAATTATGTTTTTAATGAATAAGAAGCCATTAGAGAGCTCTTAGAAAGCCTGAAAAAGAAGCGGAAGAAGAAGTGAAATGGTGTTAGGAAAAACCTTAGAATAAAATATTGAATTGTATAATTACCTAAATGCCCCTAGCCCACACCCCCTAGCCCCTAGCGCACAGCTCCCCACCCGCCAAGGCCATGTGATGGTTGATGTGAGGTTATGGTGTGGTGTTGTAAAGTGATGGTTGCTTTTTGGTTACTTAAAGGTTAAGCTTTTGAATTATTTAATCATTTTTGTGATATATATATGTATATGTATATATATATATATATGTATATATATATATGTATATATATATATGTATGTGTGTATTCATGTATATATGTGCATGTAACATATATATATATATATGTATGTACATGTAGGTGCATAAAACTTTGAACATCATTGAACAATTTTGTTCGTTAAATCATTGAAGTCAAGAGAACCGATTATCGGTAACATTTTCACTTATTTATTAACGCACACATATTTGTAAACAAAATTCAAGATTAAATTTCTTATCATTTTAAACAAATTAAAATGATCATATTTGAATTATAAAACCATATAAAGTAATAATAAAAATTATTTACGATAATTGCTATTATACCGATAAAGCGTTGTCGATTTTTCCTTATATTTTCAAATCAATTATATCTCTTTATAAAACTATTACAAATGATTCATTATGTCTTGATTTAATTTAAATAAATCTATATTTAAATACGATGCCACTTATCGATATAAATTCCGAGGAAAATATTTTTGTAAATATTTATTCAAAATAAGTTTACTATTACTTATTATCACTTGAAACAATATTATCTGTATTATCATCTTTTATTTTAAAATAAATACAATTTATGAAAGGGATAAATTGGCGGGTCGTTACAGACTCCCCTTCTTAAAAGAATTTCGTCCCCGAAATTACCCAAAACAGAAATCCAAAGGTTTTTCCCAAAATATTTATTTTTAAACTTATACCCATCCAATGTATATAGATCACCCGTATGCAATATCTAATTCGATCTTCTATTCGAATTCACAACTTTACTTCCAAACTAATATTGATCCCTCGATCCTTTAGTGCGGACTCTGACCAGGCTTTCTGATCAGAACTTTAGTTCTCCTTGCAAAGCTCTCAACTATGATTGAAAACTCAATGATCTAACCACAAACCCTCCTCAATGTTCATCGTCAAGAATCGAGTGATAAATCCTTTTTCGGACCGGTGTAAACATCTCAAAGTTCTGCACTTGAATCTTAGATTAAATCATGCGACTAAATAATCCACATACTTCATATGTATTTATTAACCTTTCTAAATTTTTTGATGAAAACATTTCATAAAACTTTCATTCTTTATTCCAACTTTTATAAAGATACTTCTTTATACATAACCATTTTATATTTCCAAACATTTCAACTTAAAAAAAACACCTTTCCTTTCAAAGGATAATTATCTTTTTTTCATACTTTTCTAAACATATCTTAGTGGTTTATGGTAAAATTAGTTCTAAATTAATTCATTAAATTTGGTAAATTACCATAAACTTCCTTTAACCAATATTAAATGTGAAAACATTCTTTATTTAGTTAAAACTTACTTTGTCAATTAATACTCTTTTATTAAAACTTCCTTTATACATATATATATATATTCTTTACTTATACCAGTTTTAATACTTAAAAAGTATTTATATACTTATTCAAATGTTGTAAGTATATTTAATAAAATTTTCTTAATTTAAAATAAAATCAAACTTATTCCAATATACTTATTCTTTTCTTTTGTAATCAACATTTTCTATGAAAGATTCCAATATTCGTTATTATCTTTAAAATCCCATAATTAAAGATCTAAATATGCTTTCTACAATTTCTTCCAAAGTTCCATTTAAGGGTTAATTTTTTTTTTCTAAAATATCGTTTACTACAAACCCAAAACCATTCATTAATAACTTTAAATATTTATTTTAAAGATCGGTACTAATGTACAGTTGGGACAACATCATATTATAAATCTTCGCATTCTTGCATCATTTAAATCTTTCAAAACTGAGGTCCGAAAAAGAAAATTTTTCCTCCCCTACTTAAACAAATACAATTCAAAACACCACATCAAAATAAACATCCCACTCATACTTATACATACTCAACTTCTCATACTCTATTCTTATTCTTCCGAGTCCGAAGATAATGGTGGACTCCAACTTCCCAGATCAATCATCACTTCCCCTTCTCCTTCTTCCTCACTGTCCAGCTCATCATCAGCCTCATTGCCGTCTTCCTCTTGTGCTTCTCCCATTTCCTGGGTAGCCATGGCTGGTTCCATGGAACATGTGTCCCATGCCGACTGGTATTCCAGGAATAATTTCTCCTTCTTCTAACTCCTCTAGTCCTTGCACGTTTTCCTCCCAAGGGTTTTCAAATTCTTTGACTCCCTCCTCATTGTTGCTTTCTATTGCATTCCACTCTATAGCTGAACTGGATGATCCCTCTTGCCATATAACATTTTCCCCACCCATATCCCATATTACATTGCTGCACTCGTTAGATATGATAACACTAGGGTCTTCCATCGGCTCTAATTCCTCCTCCATCGGCTCTATCTCCTTATGTTTTGATTCTTCTTCCATTGGCTCATCCTCTTCTATCGGTTCCAAAATGGAACTTGTGGGATCTGCTACCCAATTTCCCTCCAAGGCCTGCCCGAGTTCGTCGTCGCTAGAGATCATAATTACTTGTAGAGCTGGGGTGGTATAATCATTTTGGCCATAGGGTATCCATCCTCATCCCTACAAGTGTATAGGGCATAGTCTTCCTCGATCGAAAACCCACCATTGCTAGGCGGATATCTGGCTGTTCCTCTTCGTCGTTAGAGAGAACTATGAGGCTATCCTTCTCGCCCCAATTCGCTCTAGAGGACTCCCTTTTCTCATAACTTCCCCCATATGGTTTCTACAAGGCAAACAATCATTCTTTTAGACACAAGTAGTAGGTAATTGCTAGCATATTCTTAGGTAGAGATGTTTGATCAATACTCAAAAAAATTGTTCGAGATTTATTTCTGAAGATAGCTTTTAAAATTCTTTGTATAAAATATTTATTATTTCGAAAATTCTTTGAAATTTTTACCAAAATATTCTTTTCTTTTCAAATACATATATTTTTAGGTAAAATGATTTCATATAAAACCAAATTCATTTGTATATTTTATTAACAAATACACACTCATATATATTACTCTCAAACTCATTCTAGGGTGTTACTAACCCTATCTCTAATGAGTTACTCATCCTAGGGTATTATTAACCCTATCTCAAATGAGTCATTTACCCTTATCAGTCTCAGGTATAAGCTCAACCTAAGCTCTGATACCATGATGTGAGGATCCATTTCTTTGACTCCCAAAAATCAACACTAATACATTCTCGGTATTTACGTGCCATAAATCTAAGTGCATGAGAAGCGGATTCTCCAGGGTAAGAAAGGAAAATAAAGCCAGAAAAGAATCTCACATATGTTATTTCAACAAATAATCTTTACAGGAGAAATTTAAATACATTTATCAGAGTAAAAAAATGGACAGTTATAAATTCCCGTCCTTACAAATGCGAAATACTATGGTACAAGAGTGTGGTGGAAATAGACAAAATCTTCATAAAACCTTCAGACTTCATGCTTTGAGCTCCATCCCGTTTTCTTCTAAACTAAACCTAACAACTAAGCTGCCTGGGAAATTTAGGCACCTAGAGTTTAAGAAAAGGAAAATAAACTCCTGGTCAGTCATGGGACTAGTGTGAGAACTCAAAATACGCATTTTGAAAATAAAAAGGTATCTCATAAGACCACGCTGCACATAAACACGGAATAAGTTTTTACCTTATGATAACCAAAACATTCTTATGTAAAAATAAGGAATATTATTTTTAATGAAATATCTTTGAAAACATTTGCAAGTAAACTTATCGATCTTAGCCAAAATTGTTACATTGATTAAATTCCAGCAATACTAGCCACAAACGCGGGTTCTACAAACAAACAGGAAGGCGCTTATTGGAGAATGGATTTCATACAAATGACCAGGTGAAGGGACTACCTTCTAGCAGTACATTTCTAGAGGAATGTATCGAGGCCCAACTGATGGTCCTCTACCAACACATGACCGGCCTACCTCTTCCTAGATAGTATCGAATATGTCATCACCCAGTCGTTACCAACCTATCCGAGGATCCTCCTAGCATACATCCACATTAATTAAACCCGAACGTCATAGCGGTTAGAAATATATCTAGAAGGGGATGATCATACCCTAATGGTTGCGAACCACATAGTCTTGCTGCATCTACCCTATTTTAGTAATTTTCGGGTGTGAGGCCTAAGATAAGATTACCTTCCATATATCACATCATCTTCCTTTGAATGCCACACTGCTATCCCTCGATCCCTATTGACTTCCACAAACATACAACCTCCGAGCTCATATGTCTCAGAGAAGAGTGTTAAGCTAAGAGAAGTTTCCTTCTCCGCCACCAAGCATATGTATGGTTATAAAAATCAACGATGAAATCTAAAGAATGCAATGTTAGACATCCATCCATACAAGTTTGTTCTGGGACTGAACAAAACTCAAAGCACTCTTCTACCACATCCTGTCAGGAATTAACCTTAGGATTAGTAGTGAGAAGTCCTTACAACCCAAAGAATTTTAGAAATGAAAGGACCACTACTACTTTAGTATTTTGGAGCTAACTGGAATTATCAATAAGCAGTCCTTTCACTCCGAAGATCTTTGGTCTTCATCCTTCATTCTCTCTATCAGGTCTTTATTTTCCGAACGCATACATTGGTTCGAAGTGGTTTTCGGATATGAATTTACCCAAGTCCGACCCCGGTTCCTTCGAGCCAATCATCGATAAAAAAGAGGCTTGTGAATAGGGAATCATTTTTTTATTGATTAACTTCTTTTATCAAAATCTGTTTTAGAGATATACCTTTCTAAAATATTATTTCCGGTATATACGGAATTATTAAACCTCTGTTATTACATCTTTTGATTTCTTAAAACCCTTTTTAAACTTGGACTAATTCGAAACCATTTCATTCTTTCTATTAGGAAAATATTTCCAAAATTATTTCATTTAAGTCTTAACAAAGATTTCTTAATTTAAAACTCAAAACTTTGATTGAGTTAAAAACCATGTTATCTAAGATGTTAATCCAAAACCAGTAATTCTTAAGTGAGTAGAATATATAGAAATCATCTAATTCTATTCAATTTCAATTCACGTATTCAATAAATACTATGGGCGGAATAATGGTGAAATCACCTTTTAAATTCCACAAATAATACGAGTTCCCTCTTCAAGCTTTAACACCGAGTACAAGAAGATTATCTCCATAAAATCCAAGTTGTTCAAATCTAGGAAATATTCTTTTTTATTATTTGGAAAATTTCGATTCGAGTAAATCAAATTTACTATCCCCTCCATTGGGCTAGTCTGAATAGCCAGGGAGAGCAGGAAACTAGTTTTCCAAACTCAAGCCTAGACAATATTTCTCTGACACCCAAAAGGCGGTCAAGTAATTTGATCAACCGTAAATCATTAAAACATTTAATCATTCCGTAAATTCTTCAAATTACCTTTAAAACACTTTATTAATCATTTAAAAACATTTATAAAATATTTGGAAAAGAATTGTTAAGATTAAAACTATATTTCAAAAGTTGTAGAAAAATGCTATGAAAAAGTGCCGCGGAAAGTGCTTTTCAAGCTATATTGATCAAAATGACTTTTTATTATTTGAAAATTCATTTTTATTACTCAAATCACTTTTAAAACATTTATTAGATTTATTCCACATTTTAAAACATTTTAAAACATCATTTTTAGAGAAATCCAATTTTGGATTCTAAACGACAAAACCACGATTTTTCCAAAAACTTGTATTACTCATATCTCAATATCTACTTATCGAAATCTCGATTTTATTTCTTCTTGGAAAATTATGGATATAATAGTTTGGAAAATTTTTAGCTCGAAGAATTCCGAGCTAAATTCCAACTTTTACACTTGTTTGACTTTTATGGTGCGAAATCGTGAACTGCCATTACGCGATGCACTTATGTTTGACTAAATTTTCCATTCCCATTCAAACTTCACCAAAACACTTTTAAATGTTTATAAAACATTTCAAACTCATTTTCAACCATTTTTAA
Source organism: Allium fistulosum (assembly GCA_030737815.1). Taxonomy (NCBI): domain Eukaryota; kingdom Viridiplantae; phylum Streptophyta; class Magnoliopsida; order Asparagales; family Amaryllidaceae; genus Allium; species Allium fistulosum. The sequence goes on from CM060904.1 coordinate 474,622,526, forward strand.
GAGATTTAACATTCCATATACACCATTTCATTAATTTAAGGAAAGTGGTTTCCTTTGTGTTTATCGATGTGCATTTCCGTGACTTGCATACATTTTCAACGTTCGTATGAAAAAAACCAAACTTTATGACCAAGCATATTAAACATCCATTTGTAAACATCATATCACCATCTAACATATAGTATAATAGTTTAGGAATTCTCACCTTCATTTTCCCCTCGAGAAAATAGAAAGTCGGCTATTGCTCCGGTACGATCGAGACAAAGCAAACGAAACCAAGCCTACAACTCAAAGAGGAGATCGGCCTAGCCTTGGTGGAGATGGTGCTTATGGCCAAGGTGGTGTGGGGGTGGTGGACGTTATTTTGGAAGAGAAGTGGAGTAGTTTCGGACTAGTTTTGAAGTGGTTTGATATTATAAACCAGTATATATAGTTCTTTCTTCTTTTATTTGTGGTACTTTTTTCTAACTTTTATAAAAAAAAATTACGAATAAGATTCTATTAGAGAGCACTTAGAAAGCTTAAAAAAGAAGAGGAAGAAGAAGTGAAATGGTATTAGGAATTTGTGAGAAAATGGGTGGTATATATAAGAAAATTTTTAGAATAAAATATAGAATCATATAGTTACCTAAATGCCCCTAGCCCACACCCCCTAGCCCCTAGGGCACGGCTCCTCTCCCCCCAAAGCCATGTGATGGTTGATGTGAGGTGATGGTGTGGTGTTGTGAAGTGATGGTTGCTTTTTGGTTACTTAAAGGTTAAGCTTTTGAATTATTTAATCATTTTTGAGATATATATATATATATTTATATATGTATTCATGTATATATGTGCATGTTATCATGTGCATGTAAGATATATATGTATGTACATGTAGGTGCATAACACTTTGAACATCTTTGAACAACTTTTGTTCGTTAAATCGTTGAAATCAGGTGAACCGATTATCGATCACATTTTCACTTATTTATTAACGCACATATATTTGTACACAAAATTAAAAATAAATTCTAATATTTTAAACTAATTAAAATGATTATATTTGAATTATAAAACATATAAATTAATAATAAAAATTATTTACGATAATTGCTATTATGTCGATAAAGCATTATCGATTTTTCCTTATATTTTTAAATGAATTATATCTCTTTGTAAAACTATTATAAATGATTCATTATCACTTTATAACTATTCAAAATGAATTATCCTTATTTGAAATAATTATGTGGAAAATTAAAATAATTATTAAATCATTAAATCTTGATTTAATTTAAATAAATCTATATTTAAATTCGATGCCACTTATCGATATAAATTACGAGGAAAATATTTTTTAAATATTTATTCAAAATAAGTTTACTATTACTTATTATAACTTAAAACAATATTATCTGTATTATCATCTTTTATTTAAAAATAAGTACTATTTATCAAAGTAATAAATTGGCTGGTCATTACATATGTAGATCATTTTATTCACATGGTTCTTGATCTAGGACTCGAACAAATAACTTCAAGTGGTTCACACTAGTTCGAAAAAGGATTCTCACTTGATTCTTATTAGCGAACACTTGATTCGAATTCTTAATATGATACTGAAGTTTTCTATCATAGTATATAGTTATGCAAGGAAAATGGAATTTTCTAACCAAGAAACCTGATCCGAGTCGGCTCTAAGGGAGATCGAGTGAGTGATACTAGTTCGAAAGTATAAGTCTATGTATCCGAGCAAGTGATCAAATCAAATATTGCGTACAGATGATTTATGTATGTCATACGAACTTAAGTATAATTGTATATTTAGTATGTGGTTTAAGAAAATTTGTGAACTTAAGAAAAATTCTAAATCTAATCGTTAGTCATTTGACATTTTTAATAATGTTAAGTGTTAAACATTTTCCCTTATGAAAATTGATTGATTGATAATGTTAGTTTATTTTTATACTGAATATGATTTGATTTGATTGGTTGTGTGATGTATATACCATAATTTATAAGCTTGAATTTAGAAACAGAGATTTTTGAATTGTTTTTTATTAGGACTTAAATCCCGGTGGTTTTGAAATCTTTTTAAAAGAATTTTTGAAATGATTATGAAAAGAAATAGTAGTAGTATGATTTGAAGTATTTGAGAAATATTATTTCGATAAAAAAAATAGAATTTGTCCCAATAGATATTTGCAAAGTGTTTTACAATATTTTTATTTATTATGATGAACGACTAAAATTAAAGCGTGATTAGGAGTTTCCTCCATTGTGAGACTCATTAGGTGCAGTTACTAATTTGTTTTTAGGAGGTACCAGAATACCACTGGAGGCTCATTGTTTTTTTAGAGTTACACCATGCTCGGAAAGGGGGCGCACCCTTCAGTTATGTTGGACTAGTTCTGATATATTTCTTCTTGGGGGAGTTTTAAAATATATCTTTGAATATAAAACCCAAGAATTTGGTTCTAAATTTATGGTTTGAAAATAGTGGATACATAGCATTTATTACAGAATATTCTATGTATTTTGTTGCATATAGTTGATATGTTGCTTTTGGGTTGCATGTAGCATTATTTCATACAAAAGTTGTTTGTAGATATATATCATGCTAGCTTTTGCATGTAGGGTTGCCTTATTTTTGTCAGTTTCATCTTATTACCTTGCTGCATATGATTGTTACATTGTTCATGCTGTTTGAATTCATAATAGAAATAGCTAGTGTATTGCACTTTTGTTAGCCTGACTCTCTTGTGGATTGTGTAAGTACAAGTAAGTAAGAGATTGCTATTTGATTCTTGTGCACATGCATTTGCATCAAGATAATAAGTTGCTAGCAAAAATTTAAAATTAAATGCAAAGTACGTAGTAGATTTAGAAATCTAAATTGGTTGATGATTTTTGCCCCAGGTATGGGAGGCCACTCGGCTTTTGTTTTCTTTTGATTGGTTTGGAGCCCATAGAGGCAATTTGTTGTTTTTCCGATCGAGCTGTGCAAAGGAGATGTTGCTGAATTTTTTCATAATATTTGGGAATTAATTAAGTAATAAGTTAATAACTCATTATAATTAATAAGTTTTTAAACCTTAGGGGTCTAGTGACATTTTCTTCCTTGGGAATTTCGGAGACGAAATTCTATTCAGGGGGAGAACGTAGCAACCCAGAATTTTGGTCATTGGATATTTAATATTTAATTAATTTTAAAAATTTAAATAATTGGATTTTGGAAATTTAATAACTTATATTCATACATGGGAATCACTTAAATATTTGAATTTTTGAATTAAATATTAATTAAATAGATTTAATAATTTTATTTAACTTCTTTTAATTAATAAATAATATTGATAATTTCATTTTGTAAATTTAATTACAAAAATAAATAGATTGGATAAATATATATTTTAGATCGAGAATATAAAACAATATTTAAAGGTGTAAAGTTATCATTCAGGGACACTATCTCGGATTTTGACGAAACTAGTACCATTAGATCTCGAATAATAAATTGTTGTACGTCAACGAGTTTCATAATGATCGGACGTACTGCGTGATAGAGCGAGCTCGAAATGCGCAGCGATTAATTTTAGAAAATTAAAATATTATAATTTTATTTAAAAAATCAACCTTATGTATATGATAGAATTAGCTCTCGAAATAGTTCCATTGTATTCAGAATAGGGGCATTTAGCTAGGAACGCCAGTGAGCACGCCTCGATTGGAGTTCATGAAATTTCGAGCATGAATAGTACCGGTTAGGATTTCTATATAAGGACCCATACCCTTTATCTTTGCCCAAACCATAATTTATAACCCCAGCCGCCATTTAAACCATCCTCCAAATCAACGGCCATGGTGATCAGCGAGATGCAGGCATTTTCTAGTGATGGTTTCAACATGGATGATGACCGCGGGGACGAGACGAGCTCGATGGATGGTCGAATTGAGGTGGTTCATAGCGTGGCAACTAGAATTCGGCGATGAATGGCGCTGGGGTTTTTCATCTTTTCTTGGCGGCGACGGCACGATGGGGGCCAAGGCCAGTGGTAGTGGGTTCCTTTGAACTGGAGCTTCCTTCTGGAGGAGTCAGCGAAGGATGGTGGCCCACGGTGGCAGTTCTAGGCAGTTGAACGGAGTCGTGTTTTGGGTGCTTGGGGTGTTTTAGTTAGAGTATTAAGTGAACGTAATTTGTTAATTAGAGTAATTCTAGGATTATCCATGTAATTAGTAAATAAATTTTATTAGCTAATTCGCTAATCTTATAAATGTAATAACTTGATCATATTAGGTCTAAATCGAACATGGCGAGTTGCATCGTACTAATACTCTCATTATCTACATGAAGAATTGAATTGAATGGAATGGATTTAGAGCTTGTCGAATTTTGTACTAAAATTGAATGCACATTCGGTTTTAGTTCAAAATGGAATGCTTTAGCGATAATTGGAATTTCGGTGAGTTTACTCACCCTTAAATTAATTATATAATATCTATGATGCTATAAATTTATTATTGCTTAATTGATATTTTAGATATTGTTGTTGTTGTTTGATTGATTGATTGTTTGTTTAAAATTCTATTTTGGAAAACAGATAACATATTAACTTAATTGTCGTGAACCCATATGATTATATATATTATCTGTACCCATTATTTTGTAGAGAATATTTATAGAGAGACCCTAAGGGGTTTCTTGCTAATAATAATAATTTATTTCCTTATGCTGCTTATAGTGATGTTTAGTTGAAATTAATCATGATGTTCTATTTAAATTGTTTAAGTGTCATTATAGAAATTTTCGTTATATCGTCAATTATTGAATATCATTTCTAAACCCTTCGTATATATTGAACTTGAGCTTGTATTTTCACAAAATTAGATGTTTAAAATTCATTAATCACTTTACTTAATGATATTTTAATTTAATTAATCATTTAATTTGATGATTATTTGAATCTAATAAATTGTTTTAATTAATGATGTTTTAAAAGTAATTAATCATTTTAATTAATGATTATTTTAATTTAATAAATTGTTTTAATTAATGATGTTTTAAAAGTAATTAATCATTTTGATTATGAGTTTAATACATCATTTTAATTAATGATGTTTAAAAGTAATTAACCATTTAAATAATGATATTTGAGTTTAATTAACTGTTTTAATATAATGCTATTTGAGTTTAATTAACCATTTAAATAATGATATTTGCAGGCAGGACTGATATTTTTAAGCTAGTATGGAGAAAAGTCCCTCAATATAAAAAGAAAAATAGGGAAAACACTGTTATAACAAATGGTGTAGGTTAAAGGAAAATGCAGTTCGTATTGCAAAGGGAAGTGCAGTTGCTATTGATAGGGTTGATGCCCATGTTAAACCATCAACTGATATAGTTCGAGCTGCCAATCAATCAGCTACAGTTAATATAACTACAAACAAGTTTCAAGTATTGGCAAATGATGATGATAATGGACTTGAGGAAACATACATAGTAGTTCAGGAAAAAGGTCATGCAAATGTCGATGATGTAGAGGAGGGTGAATTTCTCGAAGTAGACTGCCCTTTTCCTCCTCATGAACTCGAAGCTCTTTTTGTTACTCCTCGAAGTGAGTCTTTAGCCCTCTCTTCTTTACACACTTCTGTTTTTTCCTGTGATATTGTTGAGAAGGTTATTTTCCCTAAAGAAAATGATGATTTTCCTAGGGATGATCCCGAAGTCACAGCAGATTCTGGTTGTACAAAAGATGTGTGCACACCCGGACTCATGTGCATGAGTACAGTCAAACAGGTTATGTGGAGGACAATAGCATACCCAATTTGCACCAGTTTGAAATTGAACATCAACATGAAGAAGGCCACAAACAAAATAGTGAAACAATTTCTGAATCTGACATCTGTAGGAAACTTGAAAATCAAATATTGCATCTTGTTCAATCCATGCATGAAAATATTGATCCTCCATCCATTCATTCCAATACTTTACCTTCAAACTATTCTCTACCCACACAGTCACAACCCTCTCTACCTCCACAATTCCCCTACATCAACAACTCCACCATCCCTAGTTGGATTGACAGAGATAAACATATTCCTGCTATCAACTCCCTTGTTAGCACTGTTCCAATCACATCATCTCCCACTTCAAAGAATATCAAGTCCAAATAAACTTCTTATAATTCAGAATCTCCTGCAACCAGGAGCAAGAAAATCTCCAACCACTAATCCCTGTAATTATGATAACACAAAGATTTGGAGTGTGGAATATTAGAGGAGCCCATAGTCATTTAAAGCTTGATCAAGTTAAAAATCTCATACTTTTGCATGACTTGAAAATAATTGCTATTCTAGAAAGAAAGCTAAATCTTCCTTTAACTTTAAGAGCTGCAAACTATATAAATCCTTCTTGGAATCTTTTACATAATCTTTGTGATACAGATTATGGTAGAATTTTTGTACTCTATGATTCTTCCTCCTTTTCCTTGTCAACGATTCTCTCTTCAAGATAGTTCATTCACACTCATGTCAAATGTACCCATTCTACAATTTCCTTCTACCTCACCTTTGTCTACGCTGATAACTCATCTACTTCTAGGCATAAATTTCTTCCTCACCTTAGGCGGGAAACTCATCCATGGCTAGTCTTGGGTGATTTTAACTGCTGCATTCACCTTGATGACAAACATGGTGGTCTTCTCCTTCTTCCAAAGCACATCCAACCTCTTAACATTTCTGCTTCTGACTCAAATCTTCTCAAAATTCCATCTTCTGGTTCTAGATTCACGTGGAACAATTGTAGTAGGAGTGGAGTGAGAACTTTCTCCACCATTGACCATGCCTTCTGCAATCTAATTTCCCTTTCTGTATGGCCCAATATATCTGTTCTTGTTCCTCCTCCTATACTATCTGATCACTCTCCCTTAATTCTCTCTTCTGGTTCTCCTGTGGTGAAGGAAAAAGGAGCTTTAAATTCTTCAATGCTTGGACACTCTCCTCTGAATTCAAACCATTAGTAATCACTGCCTGGTCCACTAAATGTTATGGTAATCCAATGTTTATTTTATACAGGAAACTCAAACTTGTTAAGAAGGCTCCGAGAACATGGGCTACCAAACTGTATGGTGATGGTTCAAAGCGGTCTACACACATTAAAGAAAAGTACATAAAGGCACAAGAATACATGATGAACCACCCTGACTCTTCTCAGGCTGCTAAAGAGGAAGGAAAATTATTCACATTACTCAACAAGGCTCTTGATGTTGAAAGCAGCATGAAAGAACAACAGTTGCATAACAAATGGCTTCAGTTTGGAGACAGAAATACCGAGTTCTTTCATGCTTCGATCAAAATTAAGCAGGCAAAGGAAAATATACATATGATTCGTGCACTCTGTTCATCGCTCCTGATCAAATTGACACTGCCTTCCTAGATTACTACAGGGGTATTCTGGATAACTCATCTAATTTTGCTCCTGACCTTAACATGTTTGATGAAGTATCTCTTCTTTCACTCAGCTCTGAGCATTCTGCGTTGCTCGTTGAAAAAGTTACTAATGAAGAAATAAAACAAGCACCTTTTACTATGAATAAGAAGTCATGTGGGGGCCCTGATGGATTCAATGTTCATTTCTTCATAACTTGTTGGGACTTTATTCAGAATGATTTTTGCAAAACCGTGCACAATTTCTTTGATAAATGTTCTCTCCTCTCTAAAGTGAATGCTACCAACCTTGTCTTGATTCCTAGAACAATTGATGCAAGCGCAGTTTCTTCTTTCAGACCTATTTCATGATGTAATGTAGTATATAAGTGTTTATCCAAGATTCTTGCAACTAGACTTGTTCATGTACTTCCCTTCATAATCTCACAGAAGCAAGTGGCCTTTATTCTCAAAAGAAATATAATGGATAACATTCTTCTTGCTCAGGAGCTTCTCTGTGGTTATGGTAGGTCAAATGCTTCTCCTACAGCTATGATGAAGCTTGATATTATGAAGGCATATGATTCTGTTCACCGGACTACCATTGTTAGGATAATGGCATTAATGGGTTTTCCTAAACCTTTTGTGGGGTGGATTTATGAATTCATCTCAACTCCAAGCTTCTCGCTTATACTTAATGGTCATTAAGTTGGGTATTTCAAAGCAAAGCAAGGGATTCGGCAAGGGGATCCCATCTCCTCTTATATTCTCATTCTAGTTATGGAGGCTTTAACTAAACTTTTCTACATCAAGTATAATTCCTTTTCCATGCTGGTATTCTGGACCAAAGCCTTCATTTTGCCTACAAAGCTTTTGAAAATGATTAGAAGTGCAATGTTGCGCTTTCTTTGGTGTGGATTTATTCATAGTAAGAAGCCTATTCCCGGCCCTTTCAAACTCATTGAATATCCCAAAGACAAGGGAAGTTTGGGAGTAATTAACATTCTAAAGTGGAATTTGGCAGCTTTTAGTTCTCACTTCAATGAAGTTCTCTCTAGGCATGGAAGTGTTTGGGTGAGATGGGTGTGGACTCATAGAATTGGTTGCAATAACTTTTGGAGTGTGATGGTTCCGCAATTATGTAGTTGGACATGGAGGAAGTTACTTGAATTAAGGACTACTTTTCTTCCTTTCATATGTATGAAGATGGCTACTTCATTTGATGTTAGGTTCTGGCATAAACCATGGGTGTCCCTTGGTTTGATCCTTATCAACTTATTAACTCATCAACAAGTTCAACAATCTGGAATTCCTGTCACCGCAAAGGCTACTGACTATATATATCAAGGCAATCTCCAACTAACTTACACTTCAAATTAGCAGCTCAGAGCTGTCTGGAACCAAATCTAAGGTGTCAGTATCGAAACTGCGGAAGCTGACCAAGTTTTTTGGAGAGACAGCCTCCATTCCGTCTCTCATGCTTATAGTTTACTTACTGGGTTGAGCAGTGCGCCCAATTGCAGGTGGCTGAGGATAATATGGAATGATGACTCCAACATAAAGGAAAACTTTATGTTATGGAAAGTGGTTCATAATGCATTGCTTACAAGAACTGTCATGCTTAATATGGGTTTGAATCATGGGAACATGTGTTATTTCTGTTCAAGCATTCCTGAAAGTGTTGAGCACATATTCTTTGAATGTGATGCAAAACTTACCATGTGGAGAAGAATAATGATGGTAGCAGGATGTAGTGCCTTATCTACCCCTCCAACTATTGATTTGAACATAATCTACAAATCAACAAGATGGAGAACCATGAAATCCCGACTGTTAACCCTATGCATGAAGAAATACTTCTATGTGCTTTGGAAAGAACGTAATAGAATTTTTTTTGAAAAGAAGAGGAGAGCTGGTGAAGTATTATGGAAAGACATGAAAAGTGAAATTTATGAAGCTATTCTGAGACTTCTTGTGTTTCCTCCTGCTTCGAGTCTGACTTAGAGATAAGTGAGCCTATCTTCGGGTTGCTTGTGTGTCTCCTCAAGTTTGTTTCTCTTTGTTTTCCTAGTGTGTGTTTGTATTCTTCTATTGTTTAGTCTAGTGTGGTTTTCTTTTTTGAGGCTTGAAGTATGTTTCGAGCTTCTTCTTTTTATTATTCCTTGCAATAAAAACAGGTAGGGGTCCTGTCAACCCCGCTAGCCTTTGCTAAAAAAATTAACTGTTTTAATTAATGATGTTTTAATTTAGTTAATCTTTTTAATTAACAATGTTTGAATCTAATTTATCATTTTAATTAATGATATTTAACTTTAGTAAATATTTTTAATTTATGATGTTTTAAAAATTAATTAATTGATTCAATAAAAGAGGTTTAAAGTAAATTAGTTGACCTAATAAAAGTGCTTTAAAGTTAATTAACTGATTTAGTGTCTTTCAGTTAATGAACTGATTTAATAAGGTTTAAGAGTTAATTTAATGATTAAATAATGGTCTTTTTTAAGATAATTAACTTTTTAATAAAGATATTTGATTGGTTCATAAAAGAGGTTATAAATTTGATGAAATATCATTCAGGATAATTAATATTGTTTTAAAATTATAAAAGAGTATAAATGGGATTAATTATTTTTTGGGATAATTAATGTTAGTTTAAATTTATAAAAGGGGTTTTAATTTGATTTATTTTATTTGGGAAAATTAATGTGGTTTTAAAAGTTATAAAAAGGTTATATAAATTATCCTTCAGGATTATTAACCTTTGATTTAAAATTGATAAAAGTAATTTAATTGATTTACTATCTTTCAAGAGAATAGATATTGTTTTAAAATTTATATAATAATTTATAAATGAAATGATCTTATAAAAAGAATTGTTTCAAAATAAAGCTAAGTGTAAATCGTTTGAGTTTATAATAAACAATGTTTTGACATTTGTTTTGACTTTGGTTTTAATATGCTTAGAAAATATAATTTGCCACTTTAAAAGAATTTTTCAAATGGTGGTTTTAAAGTTTCTTTCGAAGTATTGTGATGTGAAAATCAAGCGCGAGTGAAAACAACCATCTTATCATTCCCGATAGGTTATTTATCGACTATCGACTTTGATTATGCTTTCTTCTTTATATTTCGTCACTCTAAGACGATGAGTTACTCATTTGAGATTTGTTATCCTTTGTCGAAAATGACTAAACACAAAGAGTGAGTGAGGGCCAAATTATGTAGGGTTGCTCCCATTAGGGTATTTTCACATCCACTCTAGATTGGATTCAGTGTTGCGCATTGAGATGTGAAATATTCAGATTCTTGGTAATAGTTGGCGGGTCCGGCTTGGAGGGTTCTGAGAGTTGTTGGAAATCTCAAGTATACTTCTAGAGGTATACTTTCAGTAAAGTGGGCCACCCTCCTAGTCATTGTAGGAAAAACTTCTCTTTTTCCCTTATTGTTAGTTCAAATCTTTGAATTGTTTCCTTAGTTGCATGGGGAACTGCCTTGTGCTCTTCTCGATATTCACTCTTTCAAGTCTGAAATTTGATATTGTTTATGCCCATTCATTCAGTATGGAATTTGTTCTTACTAGTACCTACCCTTTTATTTGGATTATTTTTGTTGTTTATTTCCATTCCTTCTTGACTGGATTGTTGTTCTGATTTATTTCCTAATTCTTCATTTATGGATGTTATTCATGTAAGGAAAAAACCCGTTCTGCATTTGCGGCATGGTCTCATAGAATTTTTATATGTTCATCATATTACTTGAGTTTTCTCACGTTGGTTTTCTAGACTGACCCGATGTTATTTTATTATAATTCTCGGGTTAGACCGGCTTTTTCCCTGGTTGGCTTTAGTGATATGGAGTTATAGGAGAAGAGCTGAATGTTTACCTGCCGTAGTGTTTTATTTTCCACTATATTATATTATATACCTATCAGAAATTATAAGGTCGGAATTTTATTACTGTCTCATTGATAAGGTTTATTTTTAACTTTGATGTAACAATATTTACTCTTTGTTACATTATATGTTGTCGATTTTGCTATGAGATTTTTGATTTCCCTATTCTTTGATATTTTCCTTTTAGTTTACCCTAACAATTTTCCTTTTCGATGATTTGATGTTTGGCATTTGAATACCGTGGACATATTCGGTGTCGATTTTCGATGGCCGAAAAGGCGGGTCGTTACAAAAGGGTTATGTACTCGTTTAAAAGTATCCTGCTGGTTGATACAACTAGATCAAACTGGAAATCTCAATGTAACGATGTTACACATTTTCCTCAACTTGAGAATACATTGAAACTTCAATATGAATACTCTACTTTGATTATAGTTAAATCATGTGTAGTTAAAGCGCTTAACGATTCTATAGCGGTGGAGGTGCAAAAAGTTATAATGGAAATAAAACGAGAATATAGCGGAAAACTATAGAAGTGCAAAAGGTTGCATTAGATATATAGTTAATATATTCTAATTCTCATATCATTTATATAGTAAAAAATATTGTTTAATCTTATACAACAAAATCAAAGAATATAATGATTTATGCAATCCAAATTTAGCGACTTAATAGATTTCTAAATTATATTGAGTACTTATGCTTTAAAATTAGATCTTTACCCCCGACTTTTTTAATTTGGTTTAAAAGAGAAGTAGTCAAATCAATCTTTTTATATTAATATTGCTAAAGCATGTGCTAAAGAGCCTTGATTTAGCGGGTGTAGCGGAAAATAGCAAGGCTTAAAATAGATCTACTGTTTAATAGTACTAAATTAAAAAAATCTCGATCAAAGAGCGCTATGCGCTATAATGGGGATTTTACAGGGCTTTAGCGAGGTTTAACTGCATAGGTTAAATTATGGCATAATGATTTATCAAGAGACTATAGTTGCGTCTAAGTTGAAGCATTGGAAGTGAAGCATTATTTAATAGAAAATTCGTCCTAATATCTACTTAGAGCAGAATGATTAATAAAAAAATGTTACTATTGAACCAATGAATTTTTTATGGACTAATCGATTTGAATGTGGATAATATTAGAGTTTTAACCAACATTAAATTCCATATGTCCTAATGATATAAGGTTATTGTGAAGGGAATATGTGTAAATTATTGTCGCTATGGTACCTCTCAAGGTAATATAAAATATGGTTTTACCAAAAAGTTCTATAAGTGATTAATTCGGCCAAACTGCCATATCACTAGCTAAGGTGACGTGTGAATGTTAATATTTAAATTGTTCAATATTAACCACTGTTTGAACCAAAAATGGCCTAAATACACAGAAGTTAAAGTAGAGAATAAAAAGTGAAGAAAATTAAATAAAAACGAGTAAGAAAGAACACATTACAATTTATAGTTGTTTGATAAATCAAGGCCTACATCCACTTAATGATTTTATTGCTTATATTCTGACTTGGAAGCAAAAGTTCTTATAGGTCGATACAAGTTCCGACACTTGATTATAGGAAATTAGAGTAAAGAAAGCAAGAGCCAAAAGATCCTGAATAATGAGCCCTACCCTCCTATTTATTGAGGTAGGGTGACTAAAATCTCACACAAAATATATCTAAACCATTCTCCACACTTTAGACTATTCTCTATGAAAATAGGTCGCCACTTCATCAGCTTGCATGTGTCAGTACAACTCCAAGGGTAGGGGTCGATATCGACCCCTAAGATGGCCTAGTCGTCTTAAATTCGTCACTTAGGCTCGTCTTGTGGTTAGCTTTGTGATTCCAAATTTGTTTACACCAATATTAGCTTGTTTCTAAGTCCAAATGCTTGAGTCATGAAAAAACAGAGTTGTTGATTTAAGAGTTCATGATGATCGATAGATAATTGCACTGGATCAACAAAACACTTGGGATAGGCTTCTAGGATCGAGTATAGGGCATAGGTAGAAGATGGTGAAAATACGGTAGGGATCCTGCTATATGGAATTATACTAATGCGAAAATAAACTAAGATAATATGGTAATATGGTAATATGAATAAAATAAAACAAGCACACCAGGAATTTTTATACTGGTTCGAACTTCCCGTTCTACGTCCAGTCCCAGACTCATTCTGGAATTTCACTAACAACAATCCTCACTTAACCCGGAGGAATAGGTTTACAACAACCCTTAAACAGCCGAACAAAGGACCTGAGCAGCAGAACAGGATTTTGCCTCAGCAACCGAAGAGGACTTCACTTGCCTGAATAGCAGAACAGGACTTCAACTTATACATAAGGTATTTGACACAGTGTGTTCTCAATAACACGAATTTGTCTCTTGATAGTATAATCTTCCTATAATCTTCTCCTTTTATGATATATATATATATATATATAGTGTGATATGCTTTGATAATAGTGAAAGATAGAGTGATCAATGATCATAGAATGAAAGCAGTTTGAGTGCAGTTTTAAAATAGAGAATAGATAAGAATTCAAGAATATTAAAATTAGATTCGGTAAGTTGTTTGTTGAATTCTATAATCTATTTATAGTGTATAAAGAGTTGCAACTATAGACGAAAAGTTATATTGAAAAGAACAGGTGAAACCATTGATTTTGAAAGAGTTTCTCTTCGGTGAAGAGAAGTGACTTTTCAAGAAAAATAGCAATTGAAGAAGTTCAGCCGTCTGAAAATAAATTTCAGACTTCTGAAATTTGAAGCGTGCAAACCAGAGAAAAAATAGGCTATTTTTGCCTAGATTCAAACGTCTGAAATTACGAAATCAGACGTCATAATATTGTTAAAAATTTAAATTTCCCTTCAGATTCAGACGTCTAAATAGGTCATTTCAGACGTCTGAATTGGGCCTGAAATTGAGTTTTAGTCTTGAGCAAAGGTGTGTATTTATATATATCCAAAGGAGAGATTTTCACAATATTTTAATTCTAAACAATGACTCAAAACAACATAAAAGAAGCATGAAGATTATATGATTCCAGTCTTGTAGATATTCCTGCAAAAAATATGTTAGCAATTATTGTATATAGTTGTCGTTGTCAAAATACATAGTAGACATCATAACCGATGTTTCAACAGTCTCCCCCCTTTTGACGATGACAACTATATACCAAACTCCCCTTGTCAAAAAGACATCAACACCTTTTTCTCCCCCTTTGTCATTGCAAAAAGGTAATCAATAATTTTATAAGATAAAACAAAGTAGACATTAATTAAAAGATTACAAGATAATAAGGAGTTCAAGACAAATAACAAACATCATAATAGTCCAGAAATAAAAAAAATAAGAATCTAGGACTTGAGTCACTTCCAACTTCATCAACATCATCATCACTACTAATTCTATTCTCCGAACTTGATGACCATTGAAATGGAGTGGGGTTGAAAACTTCGGTAGACAATGAGGTTGAACAACCAATACGTTCCCAAATTTTGTTAAGAAAGCCTCGAATGGAATTAAAACGTTTTTCAGATTTCCGTTCAATTTTTATCATTCGGTTTTGAAGCTTTGCTTGATTTTGGGAAAGTGTTACTAAGGCATTCCTTGAGCTTGAGTCGGGAGAAAGAATCACAATATCTTTATTGTCTTCTTCTTCCATTAGAGGAATAATTGGTTGAGTATGAGAATCGTGACGACGAGGTTGTGGCCGGTTTTGATCACGGTTGGCAACCCATTCTTGAAAAGAGATATATGCCAAACTTTTCGGGTGTTTTGGCAATCCCATAAGACCTAAGGTTTTAGAACCAAGTTCTTTGATTGAAGAATATTCAGACTCAGGAAACAGAATGTTGAAATTTTAAAGGATTTTCATAATGTAAGCACCATAGTGGAAAGTCTTATATCATCTCCGATGATTGACATCCATGAATTCTTCCAAAATTATTTGACCCCAATTTATAGGTTGACCGGAGTACATAGCATATAGAGCTTGGAAATTTCTTTTATTAACAATCTCATAAATTCCCGTCCGTGGAATAACAGAACGAATTAATGCCCTATGAAGAATGCGAGCTTGAGGACGAAGTTGAATAGAAGTGAGTCGAGTAATATCATCATTCAAGAATTGATGTGAAACTTCATCTCTATTATTCAAATCTAAAGACACATCAATCTCATCTAAATCGTTCCCGGTTGATGGACATCGTAGAATTTCACCAAGCCTTGAAATTGGTAGATATATTTTAACTCCACATACCAAAGTCCAAATACAATCATTGCGATTGTGAGGAGTATGATGGTCTAGATTCATATTTGCATAAAATAATTTTACTAAAAGATGATTAATCTTGATATTGTTGGCATCAAAAGAAACAAGAGACTCTAACCCATTAGCTCTTACAAATTGATGAATACGATAAGCGCTGAATTCCTCGAATTTGATGAAAGCTCCAGGAAAAAAAATTAGATCTACTCATTTGAGCAAATCGTTGCCTAGCTTGGTCGTTCCACAGCCACTGATCAATGTTTGGTGTAGATGAAGAAGATGATGGTCTCGATCTTTTTGATTTTGGTGCCATTTGATTATTTGAGAAGAAGGATTAAAAAAATGGAGAAGGAAAAACAGAAATGAGAAAATGGAGAATGTGAATAAAGTAAAGGACGGGTTTGAATAAAGGGGTAGGTGTCTTGAAATTCGTGCAACATAAATTCGAAATTTGAAAAAAATCTCCAGATTTCAGACGTCTGAAAAAATTTTAGACGTTTGAATATAAGAAAATTGAAACAGAAAGAAATTAGTGTAATTTTGCCTATTTTAAGATGTCTGAATTCACTGTTTCAGACGTCTGAAACTGAAGGAAAAAATATTCATCTACAATATGCAGACGTCTGAAACAACAAGTTCAGACGTCTGAAATTTGAATTTTTACAAGAATACAATTATTTTAACAAATATGAAGATACAAGAAATTATTTATCCGAATCGCTTGGAGTTTTGCACTCTTCCGATTCGATCTTGGTTATCTCCGTGTATGGTCGCAAAGGAGACCAATATGGTTGACATTCCCAAGAGTTTAGTGGAACCGAAGGACTTTGTGGACTCGGCTCCCATGGATTCAATCCAGATGAAGTTATTTGATGAGATATTGAGGGTTGAACTACATCTTTCTTTGGAGATGTACCACAGAATTTCAAAGCTACTTGTTCAATAAAACTAAGTCGTTTAGCATTAACTTTCTGTTCGTAATACATCTCTCATTGCAAATCCAACTGTTCTCTTTGGTAATGATGAATCTCTGATATTTTCTCTTTGGTTGATGGAGAGCCAAAGAAAAGAAACCGTCGAGATTTCTTCTTTTCAGGAGTATAACTAGAATGTTCACGAGAAGGACAAGGTCTATTTTTTTCATGAGGTGTTGGAGTTGCTAAAATTTCAAGAGACGATGTAGAATAAGATGATGGAGAATTGTCAAAGTTAGAGGCCATGGAGAGAAGTAGAATGATCAAGTTGAATTCCATTGTAGAGAGAATTTTCTTTTAGAAAACAGAAAACAGAAATTCCTTTGATGAATAAGAAGACTAGGATTGTATGTAATTAAAAGATGATAGAAAGCTTATATATAGAATTTAAAGGAATGGCTGAAAATCTTTAGTTAGTATTATCCATTTGTTAAAAAGAAACTAAAGGTAAAAAATAGCAAAAGGATATTAGCCAAACATTTTCAAATAGAATTTTTAACAGAAAAAATTTAGCAGAGAACAAGTTATAAAAATCATAAATTTTGAAGAGAAATAATACCAAGTTCTCGTCTCAGTTTTATAAAAACATTTTCTAAAAGAGGTTTTGTAAAAATATCAGCCAACTGATTTTCAGAAGAAACAAAATCTAAATTGATTGTCCCTTTTTCAACATTGTCACGAAGAAAATGATGACAAATGTTAATATGTTTTGTTCGTGAATGATTGATAGGATTTTTAGACAAGTTAATAGCACTAGAGTTGTCACAATATATAGTTGAATTTGATAAATTTATATTGAAATCTTTAAGTGTTTATTGCATATAGATTACTTGAGTATAAGCCAAAGCAGCAGAAATGTATTCTGCTTCACATGTAGAAAGAGAAACACAATTTTGTTTCTTACTAAACCAAGATACAAGTGATTTTCCAATAAAATGGCACGTACCACTTGTACTTTTTCGATCTGTTCGAGAACCACCGAAGTCAGCATCACTATATGAAACTAATTCGAATGGACATTCTTTAGGATAGAATAGACCAAAATCCTTTGTGTTTATGAGATAACGTAATATACGTTTCACTGCTCTTAAATGTGATTCTTTTGGATTGGCTTGGAATCTAGCACACAAACAGACACTCATCATTATGTCAGGACAACTTGCAGTTAAATATAGTAATGATCCAATCATACTTCGGTATTGCTTCTGATCAACACTTTTGCCACTGTCATCTTTTTCAAGATGTGTTGTTGTACTTATTGGAGTTGATTTGGCAGAAGTATTTTCCATTCCGAAACGTTTGATTAAATTATTACAATATTTTTCTTGATTGATGAAAATTCCATTTGGAAGCTGTTTAATTTGTAACCGAAGAAAATATGTTAATTCTCCCATGTGAGACATTTCAAATTCTTTGGTCATTATTTCTGAGAAATCCTAACACAACTTGTCATTAGTAGAACCAAAAATGATATCATCAACATAAATTTGAACTATTAAAATATCCTTTTCCGAATGTTTAATAAAAAGTGTTTGATCAACTTTTCCAATTTGAAATCCCAAAGAAATTAGATAAGTCTTTAATCTATCATACCAAGCACGCGGTGCTTGTTTTAAACCGTAAAGAGCTTTCTTAAGTTTATAAACATGATTAAGAAATTTCTTGTGAATAAATAAGGGAGGTTGTTCAACATACACTTTTTCTTTTATATAACCATTCAAAAAGGCACTTTTAACGTCCATTTGATAAAGTTTGAAATTGTGAAAACATGCGTAGGCCATTAAGATTCGTATTGCTTATAGTCTAGCGACTGGAGAAAACGTTTCATCATAGTCAATTCCTTCTTCTTGATTGTATCCTTATGCAACTAGTCTTGCTTTATTTCTAGTAATGTTACCTTGTTCATCTGCTTTGTTTTTATATACCCATTTTGTTCCAATAACAGTTTGATCATGTAACAACCCGAGATTTTATAACAATTAACTATCGTCAATGTGACGCTTAAATTGTTTGTTTAATTCAGCTGGAGTTTTAATTGATTGCGTTTCTTTGAAAAAGTTGTAAAGCAGTTCGGGCTTTAAAATTTATAGAAGCCCATATTTTAGTTTAGAGCTGCCTTATCCAAGGAGATAAAACGTCCCTCCCTCCTTCATTTCGAATACCCAACCCAATTCATTTTCTCGTTCCATAACCCTAACCAAACAAAGGAAAAAAAATGGTGGCTCGCCTTCGTTCCTCTTTTCAAAATTAGGGCAAGCTCGTCAGTTCGTTCGTCCCCATTTGAACTTCTGTCGATTTCGACTTCAACCGTCTGCATCGAAGCTATTCACGAATGCTCGATTTCAACTTGGTCGCCTTGCTTTTGAGAAGCTCGCCTCGGAGATGCTTCGACCGCTTCTTCTTTAGTCGAGCTCGTGAGAAAGAGGTGAGTTTACTCACATCTAATTCATACTTCAGACGTTGGGTTTTCTTGGCTATTCGATTTCATTTGAGTTTGCTGTGGTTTGATTTCTTGTCACTTGTTTACCTCGGCAGCTCATTCTGTTAGATGTTGGAAATTTATGGTGTATGTGAATCTCTTATGTGACATTGACTTGTTCGTATTTTTGCTATGCTTCGCATTCGATTTTGTTTTGTGGTTATGAATTTTGTGGCTCCGGCCATTGTCAGTGTTTTGAGATTGAACTATTTGATATGTCATTTGCAGTTCCACTTGAACATCTGGATTTGAGTCTATTCATTCTGACCTTTGCCTTGTTGAGTCAGTGAAGCAATTATAGTTTTGAACTAGTTGGTCTGCATGTTGTAGTCTTGATGAACTGTAACTATGCAATTATACTCGTTGTAGCTACTGCACTTGATTCTGGCTTTTCCTCATTGCTTCATCCATTCACTGTGGTGCATTTGGCATTTGTCATGCTGGATCACTGTCTGCATTCATTTCAAATGTTGTTGATATTAGCTGTTTCGTTTGTCAATCCATATCATTGCTGTAATTGCTATACTGTATCCATTTGAGTAGCATTTCTTTGATCTTTGGTCCCTGTAGTGTTGACATTGTAATTATGTTGAGTCAATTGCCAATGTATGTCTTGATGCATTTGAACTGTTGTTCATTTGAATTTTCTTTGTTGCCCAGTCTGGCTTCACCTGTGTATAGTTTCGAGTTGCACACTGTAAACTTTGTTGTTCCCTTGGTTGCACTTTGGGTATCACTGACGCTCATATGTAGTTGGCCTTGTTGCAGTTGACCATCATGTATATTTGTCTTCCACACCGTTGCACATGTGTAGTTGTAGCAGCACTGTTGTTGTAATTAGGTTGTGACATTGGACTTGAATCTACATACATGTTGTCCATTTTATAGTTGAACCTGAACTGTCCTCTGATAGTTCATATATTCTCCAGTCTGATTTGAAGTGGTCTCCACTACATCCACTTGGTCATTGCTCCATGCATTGTTGACCTATTCGGATTCTTGGGCAATCATGGCTTTTATTTGTAATAATTCGAACATGCCTTAGGTATTATTTCGACCTCTGGTCATTTGACTTTAGTTGTTTTTGCCTTGAATTGTTGCCATGAGGATCACGTGCATATTCTATTTAAGTTGCATTATCCAGTTTTAGTTTTGAAGAAGCAATATATTTTGCCTTTTGCTTCGGCACTGTCTGCAATGTTGCATACTCATGTCATATGTGTTCTAGTCTGGTTTCTCTTGACGACAAGTGGTCCAGATATTGTTGAGTCCCTGTGTACTAAGTTATTTCACTGGTGCGTTTTTTTGTGGTGCACATTCCTGTTTCACTGTCCTTATGAGTGTGCTACCTTCTCTTCATGATAAGTTGAGCTGGTATATTTGTCACAGTGCATTCGAACTTGGTTGCATTGGATTTAAATCCACTGTCTTAACTTGTACTTGATTTGTTGTTGGTTCTTTTTGAACCTGTCTCTGTGATATACTGTGATTATCCATTTTATATGTCGCAGTCTTGAGTTTTATGTAATGGTCATGGGTGTCTGCTGCACTATATAGTAGTCGTGCTTGTGCATTTTGACGTTGTCGGGCCACCATGGCAGTGCATTGTCAATCTGGTTAGCCTGTAGTTACATGTTTTCACCTAGTAGTTTGCATTGGATCTGGTATCATTCTTTGAGGCAGTAGCATATCGTTCCACTTCGATCTTAGTTCTGACTTCTAGCTTGTGGACTTGGTCTTGTGATCTTGCTTCATCACTTGGTGTTGTCTACTCGGATAGTGAACAACATGTATCTTATTTCCTCTGTGTTTCAGTTTGCTTACTTGAGCTGGTATGCCGCAAGTTGCCTTGAGTTGAACCCGTGTGCTAATTGGAACTCGGGTTTGACCTTGTGTTGTGTGGTGATTTTATTTGAACTTCATTTGTGTTGAACCCGATTTCGGGGTTTGACCTTGTGATCATTTGTGACTTTCACTGAGCTTTTGTGTATCTCATGCGATAGCGGCGAGGCAGTACATGCGTGTGTGTACTGCAGCCCTATCAGATTTGACAGTTTCAAATTGGTTTAGTCGATTTGATAAATTGTTTATTTATCTCTGTTGATGATTTAAATCTGCTGATTTTTGTTAAACACTGTTAAGTGTTATATTGACCGTTATCCGGTTTCTTTGTTTAAAGAATCGGATAGACGGGAATTATTGTGACTGTCGTCTATTTAAATTATTACTGCCTATATGCACTAATAAACTGGTTTGAATTAGACTGACCTGGGTATTATTTTCTTTTGAATGTAATACTCGGGTCAGACCCGAGTTATTTCAGGTTGTAGATTTTCTTCTTTGAGTTGCTGTTCAGGATATGAAGACTTTTCACATCTTCTGAAGTTGTCAATGTCATTTTGTAGTAGTCGTGTCATTGTATAGAACGATATGTATTCATGTATATTAGTCGATAATGTACTTGTATATATAACTTCTAGAGTCGACAGTTGTAGTTGTATCATATGTATTGTGTCAACTATGTATTAATTGACATCAGTTATATATATATGAGCATTTTGTTTTTATCTGTGTTCCGCAATTATATTATCTGTGTTATTGTTATATCTAATGTCCTAAACTATTATGAACTATCGTAGTTTGTTTTATACTGATAATTGGATATGTCGATGGGAGTAAATAAATAATAGATGAAAAATAAAAAGTATATACCACTCCTATCGAGATAACCAATAGTAGTGTAAGGCCAATTACGGATGGTCGCTCCTATCCAGCCTTATTCTTCGTAATAATAGACAGTATTTCTTTTAATACTCTTTGTTATTATGAGCATAGAGGTGGGGCGTCACAGTTGGTATCAGAGCCAGGTTTATGGACATAATATAAAACATAACTTGGATGGAACATATGTTACAACTATTGGTCGATGTTTTATTTGTACTTTGAGTCAAAACTAAAGTTTTGAAATTTGGATGAAATTTTTAAATAACTTTATTTAAAAATAATAGTGAAATTGTGTTCTGATGATTTGATTGATTTGTGTTCTATTTATCAGAGTGCGCAGCGGAAACAGTGAAACAGTCTTCGCTGAGTACAACTGATAATCATTTTGATTTAAAAATCGAAATACGAAATTGATATGAATTTCATTTGTTGTTTACATAACAGTAATTATTTTGTTTCTTTGAGAATTTCGAATCTGAATTGAGGATTCGAAGAAATTGCAGATATGTGATTTTTGTTGAAATTTCCGCTGGCTTTCTTTTGTACTAATCATCTATTGATTAGCTTTTGCTGTTTTGAATTATCTTCATTGAAGATACCTTCGAATGATTTCTTTGTTCATTCCGTAATACGTGCAAAAATTTGAATTGCACGTTATTGCATTTATTTTACGTTGAACCGATGCTTGGTTATGAAACGTATTTTGTTGCCGTTGTTTTTATAACGGAATTTCTACACCAATGCTATATTTTGAAGCACGGTGTTTTGTGGCATTTTGATGAATGAAAATTCTCTGATATTACATTTTGATGTAAATGGTTTTGATGTGATTTTGACGTTTTAAAACTACTGTCGTTTTGGCTTCAGTAACCGTCAAATTTTTAAAAGTGGATTTTCTAACGGATATTCCGCAATGCTGATTTTGTGACCCGTTTTTACGGTATTTTGAGAAGTACAATTTCCTTATCGAAATTGTTACTAATATTGCTGCTTTAATCACGTGATTGGAAAATCATTTTGAAATGAAAATTGTTTTATAAAATTTTAGCAGTTTGCGTTTTCAAAAGAATGAGAAAGCGACTTAAACGATTCAGCAAAATCGAGGATTATGACCCCTTTCTTTTACTGTTTCGCTTAACTCCGGACTTGTTCAGTTGAGAATGTGAATTGTTATTTTTACAAAATAAATAAAATTGTTTTCAGAAATTTTAACAGTTTGCGCTTTCAAAAGAATGAGGAAGCGATTTAAACGTTTCAGCAAAATCGAGGACTATGACCCCTTTCTTTTACTGATTCGCTTAATTCCGGACTTGTCCGTTTGAGAATGTGAAATGTAATTTTACAAAATACACAATTTTGAACTTTCAAGGAAACGATGAAGAGAATCAAACGATTTAGTAAAACACGTGGTATGGGACATGTGCGTTTGCTATTTCGGTTAATTCCGGACTCGTTAATTGAAATATTTGATGATTTCGTGTGCTTTCGAGCCACTATGAGGACCTTCGGGTCATTTGTTGGGCTTTCGGGCCACTCTGCGGACCTTCGGGTCATTTGTTGGGCTTTCGGGCCACTCTGCGGACCTTCGGGTCAAATACCAGTACTAGACCTTCGGGTCACTCTGCGGACCTCCGGGTCAATCTGATGGGCGCCAAAATTATGTTGAGTACTTGGTAGGCTTCGGCCACTCTGAGATGCACGTGCGGCGAATTAAAAACTCGCCATCTGATGGGATCGATCCAAGCTTTTATGTTGATTTTCTAGTCTTCTTAATTGATTTCTAGATATTTGTTGTTTCCAATTATCTGCAGGTAATTGGATATTTGTTGATATGAGTTCTGATTATCGTTTTTGATAATCAGATATTTGTTGTTTCTAATTATCGCTTGTGATAATTAGATATTTGTTGATATGAGTTCTGATTATCGTTTTTGATAATCAGATATTTGTTGTTTCTAATTATCGCTTGTGATAATTAGATATTTGTTGATATGAGTTCTGATTATCGTTTTTGATAATCAGATATTTGTTGTTTCTAATTATCGCTTGTGATAATTAGATATTTGTTGATATGAGTTCTGATTATCGTTTTTGATAATCAGATATTTGTTGTTTCTAATTATCGCTTGTGATAATTAGATATTTGTTGATATGAGTTCTGATTATCGTTTTTGATAATCAGATATTTGTTGTTTCTAATTATCGCTTGTGATAATTAGATATTTGTTGATATGAGTTCTGATTATCGTTTTTGATAATCGGATATTTGTTGCTTTTAATTATCGCTTTAGATAATTAAATATTTGCTGATTTCGAATTTAATTATCGCTTTAGATAATTAAATATTTGTTGCTTTGAGGTTTAATTATCGCTTTAGATAATTAAATATTTGCTGATTTCGAATTTAATTATCGCTTTAGATAATTAAATATTTGTTGCTTTGAGATTTAATTATCGCTTTAGATAATTAAATATTTGCTGATTTCGAATTTAATTATCGCTTTAGATAATTAAATATTTGCTGATTTCGAATTTAATTATCGCTTTAGATAATTAAATATTTGTTGCTTTGAGATTTAATTATCGCTTTAGATAATTAAATATTTGTTGCTTTGAGATTTAATTATCGCTTTAGATAATTAAATATTTGTTGCTTTGAGGTTTAATTATCGCTTTAGATAATTAAATATTTGCTGATTTCGAATTTAATTATCGCTTTAGATAATTAAATATTTGTTGATTTGAGAAATTTGATTATCGTTTTTGATAATTGAATATTTGTTTTCTGACTATCGTTTGAGATAATCAGATATTTGATTTGTCTTCTGATTATCGCTTGAGATAAGTAAATATTTGCGATTTGAAAATTCAATTATCGTTTTTGATGATTGAATATTTGCGATTTTTGAGATTTGAGCTTCGTCTTTTTCTCTGGAAATTCAGGTGAGTAATTTGAATTACTCACATTCAATTCGTGCTCTGTATGGGATTTCTGCTCTGTTTTTCCTTCTCTTTTAGTTGCTGGAACTCGATTGATTCTTGCTTTAGACAGTCGTCTGATTTTGATTCCTTGATCCCCACGATGTTGATTCTTTTGATTTGAAGCAGTCGAACCTTTTGATTTCTTATCTAATACCTCCCCGCTGACACTTGCTTTGCTTATACATTCGTCGTTGCCATGCTCTTTTGGTTGTTACCTTTTATCCATTTATTCCCTATGATTGCGTGGACGCAATTTTTATAAGGAGGGGAGTCTGTAACAACCCGAGATTTTATAACAATTAACTATCGTCAATGTGACGCTTAAATTGTTTGTTTAATTCAGCTGGAGTTTTAATTGATTGCGTTTCTTTGAAAAAGTTGTAAAGCAGTTCGGGCTTTAAAATTTATAGAAGCCCATATTTTAGTTTAGAGCTGCCTTATCCAAGGAGATAAAACGTCCCTCCCTCCTTCATTTCGAATACCCGACCCAATTCATTTTCTCGTTCCATAACCCTAACCAAACAAAGGAAAAAAAATGGTGGCTCGCCTTCGTTCCTCTTTTCAAAATTAGGGCAAGCTCGTCAGTTCGTTCGTCCCCATTTGAACTTCTGTCGATTTCGACTTCAACCGTTTGCATCGAAGCTATTCACGAATGCTCGATTTCAACTTGGTCGCCTTGCTTTTGAGAAGCTCGCCTCGGAGATGCTTCGACCACTTCTTCTTTAGTCGAGCTCGTGAGAAAGAGGTGAGTTTACTCACATCTAATTCATACTTCAGACATTGGGTTTTCTTGGCTATTCGATTTCATTTGAGTTTGCTGTTGTTTGATTTCTTGTCACTTGTTTACCTCGGCAGCTCATTCTGTTAGATGTTGGAAATTTATGGTGTATGTGAATCTCTTATGTGACATTGACTTGTTCGTATTTTTGCTATGCTTCGCATTCGATTTTGTTTTGTGGTTATGAATTTTGTGGCTCCGGCCATTGTCAGTGTTTTGAGATTGAACTATTTGATATGTCATTTGCAGTTCCACTTGAACATCTGGATTTGAGTCTATTCATTCTGACCTTTGCCTTGTTGAGTCAGTGAAGCAATTATAGTTTTGAACTAGTTGGTCTGCATGTTGTAGTCTTGATGAACTGTAACTATGCAATTATACTCGTTGTAGCTACTGCACTTGATTCTGGCTTTTCCTCATTGCTTCATCCATTCACTGTGGTGCATTTGGCATTTGTCATCCTGGATCACTGTCTGCATTCATTTCAAATGTTGTTGATATTAGCTGTTTCGTTTGTCAATCCATATCATTGCTGTAATTGCTATACTGTATCCATTTGAGTAGCATTTCTTTGATCTTTGGTCCCTGTAGTGTTGACATTGTAATTATGTTGAGTCAATTGCCAATGTATGTCTTGATGCATTTGAACTGTTGTTCATTTGAATTTTCTTTGTTGCCCAGTCTGGCTTCACCTGTGTATAGTTTCGAGTTGCACACTGTAAACTTTGTTGTTCCCTTGGTTGCACTTTGGGTATCACTGACGCTCATATGTAGTTGGCCTTGTTGCAGTTGACCATCATGTATATTTGTCTTCCACACCGTTGCACATGTGTAGTTGTAGCAGCACTGTTGTTGTAATTAGGTTGTGACATTGGACTTGAATCTACATACATGTTGTCCATTTTATAGTTGAACCTGAACTGTCCTCTGATAGTTCATATATTCTCCAGTCTGATTTGAAGTGGTCTCCACTACATCCACTTGGTCATTGCTCCATGCATTGTTGACCTATTCGGATTCTTGGGCAATCATGGCTTTTATTTGTAATAATTCGAACATGCCTTAGGTATTATTTCGACCTTTGGTCATTTGACTTTAGTTGTTTTTGCCTTGAATTGTTGCCATGAGGATCACGTGCATATTCTATTTAAGTTGCATTATCCAGTTTTAGTTTTGAAGAAGCAATATATTTTGCCTTTTGCTTCGGCACTGTCTGCAGTGTTGCATACTCATGTCATATGTGTTCTAGTCTGGTTTCTCTTGACGACAAGTGGTCCAGATATTGTTGAGTCCCTGTGTACTAAGTTATTTCACTGGTGCGTTTTTTTGTGGTGCACATTCCTGTTTCACTGTCCTTATGGGTGTGCTACCTTCTCTTCATGATAAGTTGAGCTGGTATATTTGTCACAGTGCATTCGAACTTGGTTGCATTGGATTTAAATCCACTGTCTTAACTTGTACTTGATTTTTTGTTGGTTCTTTTTGAACCTGTCTCTGTGATATACTGTGATTATCCATTTTATATGTCGCAGTCTTGAGTTTTATGTAATGGTCATGGGTGTCTGCTGCACTATATAGTAGTCGTGCTTGTGCATTTTGACGTTGTCGGGCCACCATGGCAGTGCATTGTCAATCTGGTTAGCCTGTAGTTACATGTTTTCACCTAGTAGTTTGCATTGGATCTGGTATCATTCTTTGAGGCAGTAGCATATCGTTCCACTTCGATCTTAGTTCTGACTTCTAGCTTGTGGACTTGGTCTTGTGATCTTGCTTCATCACTTGGTGTTGTCTACTCGGATAGTGAACAACATGTATCTTATTTCCTCTGTGTTTCAGTTTGCTTACTTGAGCTGGTATGCCGCAAGTTGCCTTGAGTTGAACCCGTGTGCTAATTGGAACTCGGGTTTGACCTTGTGTTGTGTGGTGATTTTATTTGAACTTCATTTGTGTTGAACCCGATTTCGGGGTTTGACCTTGTGATCATTTGTGACTTTCACTGAGCTTTTGTGTATCTCATGCGATAGCGGCGAGGCAGTACACGCGTGTGTGTACTGCAGCCCTATCAGATTTGACAGTTTCAAATTGGTTTAGTCGATTTGATAAATTGTTTATTTATCTCTGTTGATGATTTAAATCTGCTGATTTTTGTTAAACACTGTTAAGTGTTATATTGACCGTTATCCGGTTTCTTTGTTTAAAGAATCGGATAGACGGGAATTATTGTGACTGTCGTCTATTTAAATTATTACTGCCTATATGCACTAATAAACTGGTTTGAATTAGACTGACCTGGGTATTATTTTCTTTTGAATGTAATACTCGGGTCAGACCCGAGTTATTTCAGGTTGTAGATTTTCTTCTGTGAGTTGCTGTTCAGGATATGAAGACTTTTCACATCTTCTGAAGTTGTCAATGTCATTTTGTAGTAGTCGTGTCATTGTATAGAACGATATGTATTCATGTATATTAGTCGATAATGTACTTGTATATATAACTTCTAGAGTCGACAGTTGTAGTTGTATCATATGTATTGTGTCAACTATGTATTAATTGACATCAGTTATATATATATGAGCATTTTGTTTTTATCTGTGTTCCGCAATTATATTATCTGTGTTATTGTTATATCTAATGTCCTAAACTATTATGAACTATCGTAGTTTGTTTTATACTGATAATTGGATATGTCGATGGGAGTAAATAAATAATAGATGAAAAATAAAAAGTATATACCACTCCTATCGAGATAACCAATAGTAGTGTAAGGCCAATTACGGATGGTCGCTCCTATCCAGCCTTATTCTTCGTAATAATAGACAGTATTTCTTTTAATACTCTTTGTTATTATGAGCATAGAGGTGGGGCGTCACATATCACTTGGTCGAGGAACAAGTTCCCAAACATCATTGCGTTCAAACTGATTTAGTTCCTCTTGCATAGCAATTATCCAATAATCATCTATGGAAGCTTCTTTGGGATTCTTAGGTTCAACATTTGAGAGGAATGATACATGGCCCATTTGGTTTAGTTGACTTCTAGTTCGAATGTTTGAATTAATTTCTCCAATAATATTTTGAACAGGATGATCCCGTAATATTTTTGGTAGAGATCTTAATTCAATATTACTTTTATCAATAATGTTTTCATTGTTTTCAAGATTTGTAGTTTCTATATTTGTGATGTCATTCAGAAAATCTTCATCATCCTTTTTACTTGGTTTTTGTTGAAAATTTTCATTGAAAGAAACATGTAAAGTTTCTTCAATAGTTTTAGATCTTTTATTAAATACGCGATAAGCTTTGCTACGATCTGAATATCCTAGAAAGATTCCTTCGTCGGATTTCGCATCGAATTTTCCAAGCTGATCTTTTGTATTTAATATAAAACATGTTGAACCAAAAACTTTGAAATAAGAAATCTTTGGCTTTCTCCCAGTAAATAGTTCATAAGAAGTGTTTTTCGTAAGAGGTCGAATAGAAACACGATTCAAAACATAACAAGCAGTTGCAACAGCTTCTGCCCAAAAATGTTTTGAAAGAGTGCTTCCATTTAACAAGGTTCGTGCACATTCTTGTAAGGTTCTATTTTTACGTTCTACAATTCCATTTTGTTGGAGAGTTCTAGGAAACGAAAAATTATGAAAAGTTCCTTTCTTTTTACAAAAATGGTCAAAAACTTCATTTTCAAATTCTCCTCCATGATCACTTCTTATATTTTTTATTTTCAAACCTTTTAAATTTTGAATACGTTTGACAAAAACTTTAAAATGCTCAAATGTATCACTTTTGTTTTTCATAAAAATGGTCCAAGTATATCTAGAGAAATCATCTACTATTACAAACACATATTTATTATGATTTAAGGATTGAACTTGGAATGGCCCAAATAAATCCATGTGTAGTAATTCAAGTGGTTGTAAAGTAGAAATAACTTTCTTAGATTTAAAAGATGATTTAGTTAATTTTCCTAACTGACATGCATCACAAATATGATTGACTTTAAAGTTCATTTTTGGTAATCCTCTGACGAAATCATTTTTAGAAAGTTTGTTAATAGTTTTGAAGTTGATATGACAGAATCTTTTATGCCATAACCAAGGATCATTTTCATTAGCTATTAAGCACATATCTGAATTGTGGTTGATTTTCATATTCAGAACATAGATATTTCTGTCTCTATTTCCTTCAAATATAAGATTTTTATCTTTATCAAATATGCTACACTTATTTTCAGAAAAAGAGATTTTGAAACCTTTGTCACATAACTGGCTGATACTTTAAAGATTGTGTTTTAAATTTTTGACTAATAAAACATTAGAAATAAGAGGTAAATTAGATGTACCGACATTGCTGACGTTGCCTTTTCCAATGATATATCCTTTGGAATTGTCTCCAAAAGTGACAGAACCTCCGTCTAAGTAAGTGATGTTAGATAGCATATTTTTGTCTCCAGTCATATTTTTTGAGCAACCGCTGTCGAGTATCCATTTTCCTCTCTTTTTAAGTGGGTCCTGTAAGAAAAAAAAAAATTTGGTACCCACTTTGTAATAGGGTACTAAGAGTTAGATCTTAGGAAACCAAACCCAAGTAGGTTCAGTATCCCCTTTAAAAATATAATTCTGATTTTTATGAACTGTTTCCAAAAAGGTATTTATATATTTATTCCTAATCAAACTATTGTTTGTTTTAGGAACCCATATTTTTATGGTTTTAGAATTATTTTTACTTTTTGGAAAAATATTAGAAATATTTCTTATTTCCTTTTTAGGTGGAGATTTTGATTTCTTAGTGTATCCTAGTCCCTTTTTATTAGAAGTGGATTGAGAATTTTCAATAATATTGGATAGATTTTCTTTACCTTTATTAAAGTTAGAAATATTTCTAGTAATATTATCTAACTTGCTTTTGAGGCAAGAATTATCTAATTCTATCATTTTGATCTTACATTTTAGCTCATGATTTTCAGAGACAAGAGAATCATTCTTTTCTTTTTGAGTTTCAATTTCTTGACTCAATAGAGTAAGTTGAGAGTTATCATTAGAGAAGGTATCTTGAAGTTTTCCAAGTTCTTCTTCTAATATTTTCTTTTCATCGTTTAGCATATCTCTCTCGAATTCTGCTTTTCTCTAATTTTCTAGAGCCTCTTTATATTTCCTTTTGATACTTTTTAAGTTATCAAGAAGTTCTGAATTTATTTCAATCATATCATCAAAAGTAAGATCATTTACCTCATTCTCTGTAGCCATAAAACAAACATTTGCTTGTTCTTTCTCACTTTCACTGTTGCTTTCTGAAGAAGAAGAGGAAGAATCCGAGTCATCCCATGTTACTGAAAATTCTTTTCTTTTAGATTTGTCCTTTCGATTCTTATTGTGATATGTCTTCTTTTGTTCGGGACAATCCTTTTGCATGTGTCCTTTCTTGTGACAGTTGAAGCATTCTAGTATAGATGAAGATGGCTTATTTGAATTGTTGTTGAAGTTGCGTTTCCCATTGTTTCGATTTCCTTTTTTATACTTCAAAAACTTTTTAAAGTTTTTAGCAATGAATGCTAAGTCTTCTTCATCCGAGTCTGATTCTTCTTTCTCTACATGAAATGCCATATTCTTTTCATCTTGTGCTTGTACCTTTTTAGCCTGCAAATTCACTTCATAGGACATTAGATTTCCTATCAATTCGTCTGGTTTCATGGTAGAAAGATCATTAGCTTCTTCAATAGCTAAGACATTTCATTCCCATTCATCCGTTAGAGATTTAAGAATTTTTGAAACAATATCAAAATCAGAATACTTTTCTCCAAGTCCTAGTAATGAGTGATATATATCTTGAAATCTAGAGTACATATCGTTTATCGATTCATCCTGCTTCATTCTAAAATTTTGAAATTGACTTTTGAGCATGGATATTTTGCTTTGTTTAACTTTGTTAGTTCCTTCATGAGTAACTTTAAGTATTCTCCATATTTCATAAGCAGTTGTGCACATGCTAACATGGTTAAACTCATTTCTATCTAAAGCACAAAATAACATATTCATAGCTTTGGCATTTGCAGTAGCATCTAGTTTTTGTGTGTTTGACCATGTAGAGTATTCGGTTGTAGGAATGTTATATTCGGTTTGAGTGATATTCCATGAGTCAAAACCACTTGCTTGCATATAAATACACATTCGAGTTGCCCAATAATTGTAATTCATACCGTTGAATAGTGGAGGTCGTGCAGTAGATTGACCTTCAGAAAAACTAGTGTTATCAGTGCTGGTGTTGTTTTCCATCTTAGCAAAGTATCAGATAACTTTGTAACGGTTATAAGAAACTTGGCTCTGATACCAAATGAAAATACGGTAGGGATCGTGCTATATGGAATTATAATAATGCGGAAATAAACTAAGATAATATGGTAATATGAATAAAATAAAACAAGCACACTAGGAATTTTTATACTGGTTCGAACTTCCCGTTCTACGTCTAGTCCAAGACTCCTTCTGGAATTTCACTAACAACAATCCTCACTTAACCCGGAGGAATAGGTTTATAACAACCCTTGAACAGCCGAACAAGGGACCTGAGCAGCAGAACAGGATTTTGCCTCAGCAACCAAAGAGGACTTCACTTGCCTAAACAGCAGAACAGGACTTCAACTTATACAGAAGGTGTGTTCTCAATAACACGAATTTGTCTCTTGATAGTACAATCTTCCTATAATCTTCTTCTTTTATGATATATATATATATATAGTGTGATATGCTTTGAGAATAGTGGAAGATAGAGTGATCAATGATCAGAGAATGTAAGTAGTTTGAGTGCAGTTTTAAAATAGAGAATAGATAAGAATTCAAGAATACTAAAATTAGATTCGGTAAGTTGTTTGTTGAATTCTGTAATCTATTTATAGTGTATAAAGAGTTGCAACTATAGACAAAAAGTTATATTAAAAAGAACAGGTGCAACCATTGATTTTGAAAGAGTTTCTCTTCGGTGAAGAGAAGTGACATTTCAAGAAAAATAGCAGTTGAAGAAGTTCAGCCGTCTGAAAATAAATTTCAGACTTCTGAAATTTGAAGCGTGCAAACCAGAGAAAAAATAGGCTATTTTTGCCTAGATTCAGACGTCTGAAATTACGAAATCACGTCTGAATATTTTTAAAAATTTAATTTTTCCTTCAGATTCAGACGTCTGAATAGGTCATTTCAGACGTCTGAATTGGGCCTGAAATTGAGTTTTAGTCTTGAGCAAAGGTGTGTATTTATATATATCCAAAGAAGAGGTTTTCACAATATTTTAATTCTAAACAATGACTTAAAACAACATAAAAGCAGCATGAAGATTAAATGATTCCAGTCTTGTAGATATTCCTGCAAAAAATATGTTAGCAATTAATATATATAGTTGTCATTGTCAAAATACATAGTAGACATCGTAACCGATGTTTCAACAGATGGGACCTACCTGTGGAGGAAAGAGGGATCGGTATCGACCCCTAAGCACGGATCGGTACCGACCCATAACTTAGGTGGATCCACTATACTTTTGTCTTGGGTTGTTTTGGTTGTGGCCTTGTAACTCTATTTGTGTTTGGTTTCTGGACTTTGGGGTTATCTCTCTAGGCTTCCTGCCTCGGTAACTCCAAGTTCGATTCATCCTATTTGCCGTACTATTGCCTGGTCAAAAGGCTGGATAA
The DNA here is from genome assembly GCA_030737815.1 of Allium fistulosum. Classification (NCBI taxonomy): domain Eukaryota; kingdom Viridiplantae; phylum Streptophyta; class Magnoliopsida; order Asparagales; family Amaryllidaceae; genus Allium; species Allium fistulosum. Next base: position 474,655,706 of record CM060904.1, read on the forward strand.
CACTTCCTCCCAAAGTACATCTCATTTCAAACATGATGTTCTTTGAATCGAAACAAGTCAAGATTGCTGTAAAGGACTCGACTCTATGTTTTGAAGGTCGTTGTCCTTCCTGTGGATTGATTCTATTAAAAGTCATGTCCATGGCCATTCATCACGACGCTCAATCAATATTTAGGATTATAAATTTGGAGTGTACTCTCACGATCTATCACTCTGAACTTGATAATTTTAAACCGATTCCTTCCATTGATTTCTCAGGTTTGAATCCGATTCCCCTTAACTTTAGTCGTTGGTTTGGATATGCACACATATGCACTTTCACGTGCACGTTCTTGAACAAGTCTTTGTCATACACCTACATATACATATATTTCTATATAGGTTTTTTTTAAAGAACGGGTCTCATTATCGACCCCGTTTCTTGGGTCGGTATTGACCCTAGACTTAGGAGAATCACCCAATGTGTAACGATCCCGGTTTTGAATCAACTGTAAATTGGTAATTAAAATAATTTTTTGGATTAAATTGTGAATAAATTTGAATTTTTCCAAATTAAATAAGATATTAGTTTGTTTATATATAAATTGATTTTAAATTGAAATTTGGATTTGAAATTCAAATATAAATGAAGTTTGAAATTGTTTTCTAATTTTAATATATATATATATATATATATATATAGTTAGAAAATTATGTTTTGAAATTAATATAGAAATTTTCAAAGCTATTTGAAAAGTTAAATTTTTATATTTTTAAAGATTTTTATATATATATATATAATTATATAAATAAAGGAAAATGTATATAAATAAATAAATATTTATTAAATTTGATAAAAAGGTTTAATACATTTTATTTTGAAATTTAACTAGAGATAAATGAAATCTGTTTAAATAGTTCAAATCTAAGAACATAAGCTCCGGCGTACTAGATTTTGACGTTTGAATCTACGACATTTGAATACAAGTGAAGTATGGATGTCGATTTTCGAGCGCCAAAATCTGGGTCGTCACATTTGGTATCAGGGCTAAAGGTTGAGTAAGAACTTTAGCTATGGAGTATAACACATTAGGTAACTCATTAGAGATAGGGTGAAGAATACCCTAGAATGAGTATCCCTAAGATATCCGTCCGTATGCCTGAGTAAATTATCTTACTATTCACTGATAGTAAGTATGAGTGCAAGAAGAGGATGAGATAAGGGACAGGGAAATACCACTATAAATGGTCAATACCCTGTAACAACAAGGAAACAATCTTTTCTATCAATCTTCTTTGATCATCATTCAATTTCAAATTCTCTGATGTCTTCATGGCAGCTACAAGAAGAAGCTTCGATATGATAGTGGCTCTGCGAATCGTTGTAGATAAGTTCCTAATTCGTATTCTTTTCATCCGTTTTCCATCAGCTTTTCGTTTCTAAGTGAATTTGAAATTTGAATTGAAATAAACTGGTTAACGAAATATGTAATTAAATTAAATTGTATCGATAAAACGATTTCAATTAAAACCAAATTTTAACTTCTATTGTAATCTCTTGTGAGAATCAAAATCCAAAGAGGGACAAGCTAGTGTATATTTTGGGATATTCTGACTTGAGTATCCATTTGTCTATTCTTTGGGTCTCGATATGTTCTACGAATGGTTAGTTATCCCTTCGAACTGACCAATGCCCCTGCATCTTCGTAGATCAGATGACCCGAGTATTTCGTGAAGTATTGAATGAGTTCGTTCTCATATTTATTGTTGATATTCTGATTTGGTCAGCCAAATGCAGAATAGATATTCAGTTTGATCTGGAAAAATAATTCTCTATCTTTGTGTGTTCATCTATTCTTTGTTTGTCTCCCTTTCTGTAAATTTCGAGGACGAAATTTTCTTGAGGGGGGGAATTTGTAACGATCCCGGTTTTGAATCAAATGTAAATTGGTAATTAAAATAAATTTTTGGATTAAATTATGAATAAAATTGAATTTTTCCAAATTAAATAAGATATTAGTTTGTTTATATATAAATTGATTTTAAATTGAAATTTGGATTTGAAATTCAAATAGAAATGAAGTTTGAAATTGTTTTCTAATTTTAATATATATATATATATATATAGTTTGAAAATTATGTTTTGAAATTAATATAAAAAAATTCAAAAGCTATTTGAAAAGTTAAATTTTTATATTTTTAAAGATTTATATATATATAATTATATAAATAAAGGAAAATGTATATAAATAAATAAATATTTATTAAATTTGATAAAAAGGTTTAATACATTTTTTTTGAAATTTAACTAGAGATAAATGAAATTTGTTTAAATAGTTCAAATCTAAGAACATAAGCTCCGGCATACTGGATTTTGACATTTGAATCTGCGGCATTTGAATACAAGTGAAGTATGGATGTCGATTTTCGAGTGCCAAAATCCGAGTCGTCACACAATGTCTATGCCCAAATTTCAGAGCTATAGGTATATAACCCATTCCTTCTATTCTAACTACTTGCCTTTACTTTACATTTGAACTGAGACTCCATGCTCCCTAATACTTCTTGCCTGTGATTCAAGACTCCCCAAGCCTTCGATCATTGTTAGCCACCATCTTCACCTTCACGAACCTCATCGACGCCGTTAGAGCCTTGCCTGAGTAGACACCTCCACATTCTGACCTAATCGACCCAAGCCCTAATTCCACAACTTGACCCCTTTTAATCGAAACCTTCTCTTTGATCTAGGTTGGTGTTGGACTTGGATGAGGAGATGCACGAGTTTGCCATGGGGGTCCGTGGTCAAAGCACGTGTTGGCAGCCATAATTTGGTAACATCCCTAATTTTGATAACATCATTCAGAAGATTTAATTAGATAAATTAAATAGAATAATGATGATAAAGGAATTGAGATTTAAATAAATTATGTAATGGACTATGCTTAATAATAAAACTTAATGGGCTTAAATTGGTTTATAGGTTAATTAAACTAAACATGGGCATATTAGTAAATAGCCATTATATTAAACACGGCTATACACTTCTTACCATTGCCAATTCACATTTCATTTCTTAATTCCATAAATCCAAATCTGAAACCTAAGAGCCGACCATTACCAAGGAAGAAAAAGAGGAAAAATTCAATCTAAAGCTAAGGATCAAAGCCAGAAGGATTAATCAACAACCAATCTCAAATTCCTTATCATATCTAAAGTGAATAATAATCCATTCCATCTCTTTTTGGTTTTTATAATCATATGGTTTCAGATTTAAGTATTTATTGTGTTTCTATGATATTTTCGATGATGATATGCTAAGTTATTTATTGTTTGATTTAGACAATTTATTTATATGCAAAAACTCGTACAGTTTTGGGATAAAAACCGTGGGTTGTTGATTTTAGAATGCCATGGAAAATTTTTACGTTAAGTAAAATATGATTTTGGAGATGGGATTGAATTTGCAGAATTTTCCAGGCTATAGACAAATTGTTATGAATTTCTAAAGGAAAATATGGTGTAATCGGGTTTAAAATTTATTTCGAGAATTTTAGGGAGAAACTGGGTCTGAAATTTTAATATGTTCGATTACATAAAGAAATTGAATTTTTGTGATTTTTAGGGATTCTTCCCAATTGATTTACTAGGGAAAATAAATTATTTTAAAAGAAGGACTTTTCTGAAATAATTGGTTTTGGTATATGGAAGGGCTTAAACGTTATATTTTTATGATTTAGATCTGATGAAAGTGCACCAGTTTTAAATGTAAAGTATTTGAAAAGGTTTTATGGCAGACAATCAACAGTTTACAAATGGCAAGTTGTTATAAAACAATTACAAAAAGTTGCAATGTTTCAGCCTTTAAATCAAAAAAGGTGTCCCGCCTCAAATAGTAGCACCCTTCGACTCCATTGATTATGATCCATCCTAGTCGAAACATACACAGTCGAAACCTACATAGTCAAAACCAATACACAAGGTATCACTTAGATGGTAAGCAATGGATTGGAAGGAAGGAAGAAGCCTTGGTGTCGAACGGTAAGCTTTCGATGGGGTCAAAACCCTGCTTCATTTTCAAAAGTTAAACTCTTGCCTTGTTTTATTTAAAGCTTTCGACATAGTCGAAACACATGCTTTCGAAAAGGTTTTATAAATGGCTTTTGAAGAAGGTTGCTATATTATGTAAAGGGGTTAGCTTTCGAAGGGGTATGTTTTCCTTAAATAAGAGCTTCCAAAAGGATTGGTTTCGACCAAGTCAAGACCAAGCCGCTAATTTACCTTTAGACTGCACTGAAGCCATCTATGCTGTTGAAGGGTTACTTCTGTTTTAACATAAACTAACCCTTTTTCCTAAATGCTTTCGAAAGTGGTTGAGGGTTTCGAAGGCAATGGAGTCGAAAGGGGGTTTCGACTCTATCCTTCAAAGTTTTAATTTAAAGGATTATGCTTTCGCTTAGATGGTCCCGACACCATCCACTTTTCCCTCTAAATAATTTTATAATTGGTTTCGAAAGAGATACTTTCATATAACCACTTTGACCCAAATGATAATTTAAAGAGTAAACCCAATGTTTTCAAAAGGGATACTTTCATTTGTTCCGAATCTATGTTTAAAGGACGTTTTGACACCCTCAAAAGGTATATTTGGTTTTGAAAGAGAATATTTATCAAAGGCTTCGAAAGGCGTGTTTATTATTTTTTGAAAAGAAGTTTTTGCTTTCGAAGGAGGTCATCCAGAGGTTTCGAAAGTGATGTTTTAAAGTTTCAAAACAAGTAACCCACTCTCACTTTAACAAAAAGGAAACACCATGGCATAAATAAAGATTTTGGAAGTATTACTTTTTTATATACTTATTTACATTATTACTAACCCAGGAATGCATGTTGAGGAAGGGTAGAATAACCAGTTAGGTTGACCTAGTAGTGAATATAAATAGGAATGTTAAAACCCTAAAACTAAAGATATTGGTAGGAGCAAATAGGTTTATAGTATGCCTATGAAAATTGTATATAACTAATGATATTGGCAGGGGCCAACAAGTTCATAGTCAGCCCATGAAAACTATGATTTGATACTAGCAGGGGCCAGTAGGTTTGTAGTTAGCCCATAAAAACTATATCCGAATTAAGATATTGACAGTCAGTCAATAGGTTTCTAGTTAGCCCATGAAAACTAGGATAAGAGAAAAGATATTGGGGTTACCAATAGATTCTTTGTGATCCCATGAAAACTATGAAAGTGGAAAGATAGTCCATAAGCATTTAACAGGTTAATAGTAACCCTTGAAACTATAATTAAGACAGATAGTCATAATGAACGGGGTGGGTAATCTAGATTTGATTTACTTGTTTTGCATATCATTATAATATTTTGAAATACCATGTTTTTAACCATTGTGGATGCAGGAGCACATAATATGGTTTATAAATGTTTTAGGATGCTAGTGTGGGGAAAACCCGTTTCGTTAATTGGCGTGGTCTCACTAGATATCCAAATGATTTGAGATGGTAGATTATTATTCATACAAGGTTTTATGTCTGACTCGAAGTTTTTGTTTTCCCCTTAAACTTTTGGGTACTCAATTGATCTTGCGTAGGTTGAGAGTTAAGGTTTTCGGGTGTTCTTTAAATGAATAAAGCTTTCGAAGACATGCAGGAGGCAAGCTTTTTATTAGAGTTCTTTTATTTCCGCCGTGTGTTTTGATTGTAAAGGCAAATTGTTTAGTGCCTTATTATATACTATGATCAACCAAGGAGTCATCTTCATATGTCGCTCCTGGCGTATTTTGATTTAATTATATTTTATCTGAACATGGTCTGCGTACTGGGATTATGTAATCAATTTGAAATATTTTGAAATGGAATGTGTTTAATGTTTAAAATTTTCCATATTCTTGTGTTTCTGTGTACCAATGTATCAAATATCACCGTATTTGGTCACCGAGGATTAATAACTATGGATGACTGCAGCATCCGTAGCCGTTAGTTTTGGGCCTCCAAGTAGGGGGATGTTACATTTAGGATCGGAGAAGATGGAGAGGGAAGGTGGAAATTATTTGAGTTGCGGGGTCGGGGCAACTCCGGCACCTAAATGAATTTCCACCAACTCCAAGTTCACAAGCAAACTTTGTCTTATGGATTTGTATCGATCCCCTTCTTCATCTTGGAGTATTTCCAAAGCATAACCGATAACTTGAAGCTTGTCAGGGTGGTCGGCAGTGACTGTCACTTTGAGCAATAGCCAGACTTTTAATACGAACAACAACAAAATATCCAAAGTCTGAACTACATAACATTACACGACATTACATTAGGATTCACTTTAGTACAGAGGTACATCTTGTAATTAATTTAATGTCGATTATCTGTCGAGTTTTTATAGAAATGGATCAGAGACGTACCAAACTCTTGCTCCTCAAGCCACAAGTACATCCACTTCAAGATATGTTGAATCTGATGCCGAATCAAGTTCAACTATGACTCCATATGCACAACAAACTCCGGTAGAGCTTGCACAACAACCCGAAAATCCACAAATGGAACAACAAGTTCCAGAGAATCCAGTTGACCAGTAGATGGGCCAGGAGTAGATCCTACACCCAACACCCTCGAGGATGCCATAATTTTAAATGTTCCCATTAATTATATTGCCTCCAAAATCGATAAAGGATTCTTTGGAGAATATGCAATATGCATGGAATTCCATTCGATGATGTCCTATTCGCATCTCACAATCAAAGAGGTTACAGTATCCTAGATGGTTATATTTCCTGCAATAGATATATGTGCTTGGCAGGCTGCAACCCACCCATCATTCAGTTCGTCCATCAAGTTTTGAATTTCATGAGGCTGGCTCCAACACAGTTGCATCCAAACAATTATACCTTCCTTCTCAGCACATACCTTCTCTTCACTGAACAGTTACACCAAGCGCCCAACGAATAGGAAATTCAGTACACATAGAGCTTCAAGAGTCGAAAAGAAAGTCCATCCTTAATCTACCTGGAACCGATCAGGGGTTTTAGGGTAGTCTCCGGCACATGGAAAAAGTTAGGCTATTTAATAAACAGGTGGTTCTAAGTCCATTGTCCTTTCGAATTCGGACGTAGATGGCTATCTGAACGTAAGTCTCATTCCATGTGTATTATATGAATTTGCCTTATAGTCTGAAGGCTTAATTCTTATCTTGTTTTTCTATTCAGATGTTCCAATGAGACCTAATAGCATGACACTTTCAGATGCCATTAATGCTCTTACGACCGTTTCGGTAGAAGATCTAGATATCATAACTCTTATGTGAGTTGAGAATTTTCTCGCTTACGGTTTACTGGAAGCAGACCATAGTACTGGTATAATCCATGTGGTTGCTAGTGATCATGAAAACATTGACAATGATGATCAAATCTCACCTAGAGGAGGCAACATCGATCCAAATGTGCCCTTAGTCCCAAGTCCCGAGGTTGGAATTAAAGAAATTTTGAGCAAACATAAGAATATGTCGAGGAAGGCGAGATATTAGGTGAAAGTGGTGAGGCTGGCCAAGGTAACATTGACATAGGCCATGAGTCTTAGACTAAGCAATCCAAATATGATCAATAGTCTGCTCCAACGAAGAGGCTAGTAGTGAAGATTTTCAAGGCATAGACTTCTATGTATCCTTGCCAGTCACAACTGTAGAGAAAACGCCCTTTATTCCATTAACAGGCACATTTGTTGGATTAGGGTCAATTCCTACCGAGTGTGGCTCCTTCGATATCGGTAACATTAGTCTAAAGGTCATCGACTCCCCTACCCTCTTTAGTAAGGATGCCATCCCTACTAGTGTGGGAGAGATCACTCCCATGAACATAGCTCTAGCTCACGGTCCGTCGGAGGGATACTAGGAAACTTATACATATGTGCACTTCATGCCATTGCACAACACTTGACTTTCCTCCTTGTTTGTTGGATCTAACTTCTTTTCGTTCTATTTGCAGAATCCTTGGAAAAATGAAAATATGTACTCTAATCTGTAGAAGATCATACAATTCGATAGCGGAAATGCTATCCAAGTGCTTATCTTCAAGGCAGCAGCCAGGCCTCGAACTCTAGGCACCGATTCAATTATGATAGAGGTAGTCATGATAGAGATGACCGAGATAGAGATAATTGTAGCAAAGATTATATATCACGTGACTCCGGCACTAGGTATCGCCCAAGTCTAGGTCTCCTTCTCCAAAGGACTTAGATAAGCATTCAGATGGTAACAATGACATCCCACCAGGTGGCATATCTCATGCTCTACCTTCAACTTCTATTCCTACTCAGCAGTTGAACTCGGCCCATCACAATCGATCTTCTGACCACGAGCACCAAAATAGTGGTTCTGAGACTTCTCATCACAGACTTGGCAAAGAAACTATTGAAGCTCTAGCCATCTCTACGTGGAAACAACTTGTCGCTAGCGCTCGAATAGCTGAACTGGAGGATCAATTTCCAAATATTTGCTTTACTTAATTTTGTGCCCAACTTGAAAAGAATTCCATCTGACGTCCAAAAGATGGCCGTTGCTTGCATGGCTGATGTTCATAATCAATACAACGAATGGTCATGAGCAGTTGAAAAAAACTCCAAGGTTTCGAGGGAAAGGCGGCTCGAGATCAAAAATTAGAAACTCATCGAGGCCAACAACAAAATAATCAAAGCTCATCTTGATGTTAAGGTTGAAAAATTGAGGAAATCACAAGCCGAAGTTGAGAGGAAGTTCGAGGAAACCATCAAGGCACTCAAAGATGAGAGGACCAAGCATCTGGATGAGATAGAGAAAGCGTTCCAACTGAACCATGATTTGGTGTTAGAGAGATGTCATGAACAGGAGTGCGGCTGAACTGAAGACCAAGCTTGATCATGAAAAAAAAGAAAAGGAGGAAGCACTCCAACAGGCTTAGGATTAATGCGATGAGCTGCTCAACGCTAAAGAAGAGAGGGACAAGGCGGTCAAATGTGCTTGGGATGTAGATTCTCTTGTCAAGAGGGAGGTTGAGGCCATAGAGCAGTGGATGATGGATAGGTTTGAATCTGGGCTCATCAAATACATCGCCAATTTTCTCAACTTCCTCAACCTAGAATGGCTTGGTGATGATTATCTCAAGGTTCTGGGCTTGACTGGGGAAAAATTATCTCGAAGGAGAAATCATTCTTGAAAGGTGGCGAGGTGGACCTTGCCCTACTGGAGAAAGAGGTACTGATAGACGATGAGCACGGTGTGCTGAGAAAAGGTAAGCCCATTCTTCATTCAAAGCGAGCCACCATTGTACATAAAACTTGAGCGATGGCTCAGGATCGATGCTACATGATGCCACTACTAGCCAAACACCTAGGTCTCAAGCTGCTCTAGATTCATCCTCTGATCTTGGGTATGATCGAGAGAATCCCCAGAAGCATAAGCTTGCTATCCTTTCTCCCATCCTGGAGGGAAATTCTGGTGGCACTCTGGGTCACACAGAACCCCAAACAGAAGAAGGTATCTCGCTGACTTCCCATGCATTTCAGAGGGTTGACGTGTCACTAATCTACGTCACTAAACTATCTATTCATATCTCTTAAGTTTCAGGTCCGTCCCAAATCGCTCCTCTTCCTAATAAGGAATCTCAACCAGGGCAATAATTGTCTGCAATGGAATCAGTAACCATTACAACTTTAATAACTATTCCAACCATCCAGGTTGAAGTAACTCCTGGCCTTGATAACCAAATTATTGATGTTTTGCTTGATGAGGGGACTTGTGGAACTCAGGGTGCTCAGACCGACGATGATGTTGTGATAACTGGAGTGTCTAAGCCCTATCGGGTCCCACCATGAACGATCTTGAGTAGAAACATGATCTTGCCAAAGTGGTCAAGTTAGAGAAAATTGAGAAGCAAATCCTCCTTGCCACAGAGCTTAAGTATGAGAAGTTAGAGGTCATCCCCCCTTGTTTATCCATTGTCTTGCCAGGGCAGACTATCTTTTCTTCGGTCCATATTCCTCCACCTGGTAGCGCTCAAAGCATACCTGTAAGATCTTCGCAAAGTACTCCAGCTTCCCTTCCTCCGCCTAGGAGTACCCAAAGTGTGCCCGCTGGATCATTGCAGAGCACTCCATCTAAGGAAAAAGGAAGTACGGGAAGAGTGTGGAAATAGCCAGAGGGATCGAGCATGCCTTCTTCTACAAAGAAGAAGGAGAAGAAAGAAAGAAAGAAAGAAGAGGCCCAAGAAGTGACCGTCTGTCTTCTTTTTTCCTTTTGGTTGTACATTAGTACTTAAGCTTTTTTCTATTTTTCTGCTTTTGCTCTTTTTTGTTTGTTTAGGCATAAATAACTTGTACTTATCCTTCCAAGTTCCATTTTGAATGTTAATAACAAAGACTTTTTTGTTTCGTCAATTCTTTGTGTGAATTCACCTAAGTCATTTTAGAAATGCACCTTCCATTCAATGTAATTATGATCCATTCTTTCTATGGATTATTACCGGACTAAATCCTTAGCTCGTTCTGTAATTTACTGGTGTTTCGTCATCTTGTAATGTAAGGTAATTGTTGAAGCGCAAAACTTTGGGCATTAGTTGGAGTTAACTACTTAGAATCATTGTCCGTACATCCTCGTCCAGGATGTTTATTTCCTATCGCGCTTAACTCTGGCCATCGACTCAAAATTCATAGGTAAGATCCCACCTTATGCTAGGTGAGGACCTTTTTTTTTGCCTACTTCGGGCTAGATGTTGAGGATTGGACGGTCTTATCATATCCATCTCGATTTGTACTCAAGCCCCAAATATGAGGACAAGAGTTAAGCGAGTGAATGTCATATCACATTCGTTTTGATTTATACTCCTGCCCCCACACCAAGGGCGAAAGTTAGTGAATGAATGGTCATGTCATATCCGAATCAAGTTTATACTCCAGCTTCCAATGCGAGGACAAGAGTTGGCTAATGGACGGTCGGGTCATGTCCATTTAGTTTATATTTCTACCCTCAGTCCAAGGACAAGAGTTGGCTGGTATCGGTCTTCGGATTCCGAGAAGAAATTTAAGGGTCCGATTATGGACTATAGATGTTTGGTTGGCACCTAACTCTGGGTACTTATAGACCTGCACTATTCACATGCAGATTCATTTGAGTTGGTCAAGTCACAACTCTTAAGTAATGGAAAGGCAGAGTCTTGGACTGGAAAAGCCGTTTTATTCCATGAAATACGAGAAAATATAGAATCTGTCTTATTACACGACTCTAGCCAATGATTTACAAATTTATTTCTATGTGCAATAGCATCATAAGTGCTCTTTATTCCACGCTCTCGAGAGTGTAATCCCATCAATCGTCGCAAGCCTGAAGGTTCTGTCTCTAAGCTTTTGCTCTATTGCTTATGGACCTTCCTAAGTCGGACCCAAGTTTCTAGGGCCCAGGAGGGTTCGTTTGAGAACCATCGCCAATTTCGAAGGTTCGATTCTTGGCCTTGGTGTTGTAATATCGGGCAACTTTGTGTCAACATGCAGCTGCCCTCAACTCAGTTGCGTCGTCCATCCCATCGATCATATCAAGAGACCTTAGCAAGACTTGCTTATTAGTCCATGGATTGTAGTAAATCACTCGATGAGAAGGTACTTTCAATTCAATTGGAATTATAGCCTCTAATCCATAGGCTAGGACGAATGAAGAGTGGGTAATCGCTGATTTGTAGGTTGTTCTATAAGCCCACAATACTAATGGAAGTTCATCGACCCATTTTACTTTGGCCTTTTCCAACTGCTTCTTAAGAATGGAATTGATTATATTATTTGCTCGTGGAACCGTCGAACTCCAAAAAGAAAGAAGATATTAAGGACTACAAAGTTGATATTATGGACTATAAAAAGAAAGAAGATATTATGGACTACAAAGTTGATTGCCCGTGGAACTCCAAAAAGAAAGAATATATTATGGACTACAAAGTTGATTGCTTTCTTTGTGGTGTTCGTAGCTAATGGCTCTGCCTCAGCCCATTGGGTGAAGTAATCAACTACGACAATGGCGTACTTCACGCCACCTTTAGATATCAGCAACACACTGTTATATCAATTCCTTAAACAACAAACGGCTAAGACTGACCATTTGATTAATCTCCATTAGCGGGGCTCTCGAAATCTTAGCAAACCTCTGGCACTTGTCGCACCTTCTAGTGTAATCGGTTGCATCTCAGTTGACTGTTGGCCAGAAGTACCCATAGTGGAGAATCTTCTCCACCAAGGTTTATCCCCCACTGTGGTTGCCGCAGGCCCCTTCGTTCACTTCTTTGAAGACATGTTTAACCTCGTCATGAGCGACACAATGAAGATAGGGGTAGAAATGCCCTTCCTGTACAGCAATCCTTCCTGTATAACATACCTCGAAGCTTGGTGAAGGAGTTTCCATCGCTTATTTCTCTTGTCGGGAAGGATTCCTCTCTACAAGTAGTCTTTTATTGGAGTTATCCATGACTTTCTTTCAGGTTCAGCCTCCAAGATCCATAAGCTACAAATCCTCAGAACTAACCAACTTAGCCAGTGAGTCGGCCTTTGCATTTTCCTCTTGGAAATATGCAGTATCATATTGTACTCAATGCCATTAAGTAGCTTAAGGACTTGGTTTAAGGTAAGGGGCTAGCCTTAATCCTTTTGCTTGAAACTCTTTCCATACTTGACACACCACTAGCAAAGAATCATAGAAAATATGTAAGGTATTTATCTCCAGTTCTTTGGCAGTCTTGAGTCCCACAACAAAGGTTCATACTTCGCTTTGCTCTTTGTTGCAGAAAATTGAGTTTCAAGGCATAAGAGATTGAATGTTCCTCAGAAGTGACGAGTACGACTCCAGCACCGGAACAACGTCCGTTTGATGCACCATCCATGTACATCTTCCACCTAGCATTTTGTTTACCACTACTCTCCAGAGTATCGTCTCATGTAGTGAATACAGCTATGAAATTCACCAAAGCTTGACCCTGGATAGCCCTCCAAGGGTGATAGATTATATCATGTCAGCCCAATTCAATGTTCCGCTCAACAGCCATCCAGAAGTATCAGGACATTGCAAGACTTGCCGCAAAGGCTACTCGATAAGAACCTTGATCGGATGAGCTTGAAAGTAGGGATGGAGCTTTCTCGAAGCAATCAACAGACAGTATGCGAGCTTCTTCAACCTCGGGTAATTTCTTTCTTCTCCCTTCAATTTATTACTGATATAATAGACCGGTCACTGGACGCAGGATTACTCTTGTATCAGTGCGGCACCTAAAGCATGCACCGACACTGCTAGGTATATAAACAGGTCCTCCTCATCCAATGGCTTTGAGAGGATGGAGGTATCTCCAAGTGATCCACCAAAGCTTGGAATGCATGTTTACATTTTCAATTCCATTTAAAATTCCCTTTTCCTTTCTTAGTGGCGTCAAAGAAAGGAATGCATTTGTCTGTGGCTCTGGAGATGAACCGACTCAGGGTGGCGACCTTTCCATTCAAGCTTAAGAATTCTTTGATTATTTTCGGGGCCTCAATCGTTCTCAATGCCTCAATCTTTTTGGGATTGGCTTCAATCCCAAGGATTTCACAACGGAGCCCAAGAATTTTCCTGATGTAACGCCAAAAGAGCATTTCAAGGGATTGAGCTTCATCCCGTATTTTCAGAGGATGCCAAACATCTCTGCTAGATCATCAACTTGTGGTTCACCAAATGCCGCGACTTCACAAGCATGTTATCCACGTAGACTTCCATCGATCGTCCAATCTGATCTTTGAACATCCGATTTACGAGCCTTTGGTAAGTTGTTCCTGCATTCTTTTATCCAAAGGGCATCACCAGATAGAAATACAGTCCGAGGTCGGTTAGGAAGCTAGTGTGTTCCAGATCCGGGATGTGCATCGAGATTTGGTTGTATCAAGAGTACACATCCATAAAAAAGTAGCTCATGTCCAACTGTCGAATCCACCAATGATCGATCCTCGAGGGCAGAAGTTGTCTTCCAGGCATGCCTTATTCAAATTAGAATAGTCAATGCATGTCCTCCACTTCCCGTTTGTTTTCCTCACCAAGACAAGATTAGATAACCTACTCTGGGTATAAAGCATCGTAGATGAAGCCATTGCCTTTAGCTTGTCCACCTCTTCTTTGAGCGCAGCGGATCTCTTAGGATCCAGGCTGCGGCGTTTCTATATCAAAGGAATGCATTTGGAATTTATGTTTAATGTATGGCTCACTATCCCGGCGAGATCCCACACATTTCCGAGTGTGCCTAGGTAAATACATCCCAGTTTGCCCGAAGAAAGCCAACCAACTTCTTCATCACCCTTGCATCGAGTTATGATCCGACCTTCAGGACCTAATTTGGATCATCCTGCCAAACTGGAACAACAATCGTCAACTCGGCTGGAGCTGCACTTCCAACTTCTGGCTTTTTACATCAGTTCACGCCCTCATGGAACCGACTAGGTGCCCGAGTCGGAGCTTAGGCTGTAGTTGCTATGCATCCAAAGCCTTAATGCAGAGGGTCCCCTCCATTTTTTATCCCTTCTCCTTTCACCTTGCCTCCTTTAGCTCTATGATGTAGAATTCACGGTCAGTCACCTGATCTCCTTGGATAATCCCTACACCATTCTCTATAGGAAACTTTGTAGTCAAATATTAAGGTGCCAATAGGCACTCTGAACTCAGCCAAGGCCGATCGGCCCAGAAATGCATTGTAAGCCGAGTAAATGTCCAATACAAAAAATGCATGACCGTCACTCACTTGCGGTCACCTTCGCCAAGTACCACCGGTAATTCTACATATCCAGTTGGCTCAATAGCCGTCCTATTTGGACCCTATATTCAAGATTTACATGGTTTCATATCCTTCACTCTGAGCAACATCTGATCATAAGATTTTTTGAATAGAATATTGATTGAACTCCCGCAGTCAACCAACACCTTATGTACTATCGTAGGACCAATCGTGGCTGTGATCACGAGTGGGTCAATTGTTGGAGCTTCCACTCTATCAGCATCTCTGTTTCGAAAAACAATATCGTTAGTCATTGTTCTACATTGTTTTGCTAGAGTTCCATCCTCAACTGCAAGGTAGCTCTCATCCATAACGTGATTTATAGCACCAACATATCTGTCCATTTCAGCTAGACTCTTATCAACAGGGTGTGGCCCTCCGATAATTGTATTAATCACTAATGTTTTTATACCCTCGTGAATGCCTCAAAACCAAGCTCAGCTTGCCCCCGTTGGGAAGACAACCCAGGGGCGCTAGAGTTTCCTAGCCTGCCATCCTACAGGGCTTTCACATATTGTTGTAACTTTCTGTACAAATCAATTTCTCAATCATATCTCGCTAGTGTCTGCACTTCTTGGTATCGTAACCGTGAGTTTCATGGAATCTGTAGAACTTTCCTAACTTCCTCTCCTTCTCAGTTGACTCTCTTGGAGCCATTTTTTGTACTATTTAGTTTTTTTGAGTTGCCATATAGATATTCTCTATTAAATTATTCAGTTCGGTATGGCTGTCGTATTTGGGAGTCCTAATATGATTCTTGTTATCTAGCTTCTTCTTATCCATTCTATTCTGGTTACGACTTTAGTTGGAGTTGGATCTCAGGTTGAGTTGGTTGGACAACTCCGTTTCCATACCGAGGATTTTAATTCTCAGCTTCATTGGTAGCTCTAGAATTGGTAGAACGGTCACTTGTTGATGAAGCCATTGAAAATAGCTTTTCTTAGGTTATTGAAAATATGACTAGTATAAAATAATATAGGAAAATTAGATCTATCTCTTGGAATTGAGAAATCCAATAGTAGATGATAGATCCAAGTAGCTTAAGAATCTCGCTCTTAGTGAAAGCACCAAAAATTTTGAACCAAAAATGGCCCAAACACCTAAAAGTTTAAATATAGAATAAAAAATGAAGAAAATTAAATGAAAATGAGTAACAAAGAACACACAAAAATTAATAGTGGTTCGGAAAATCAAGGCCTAGGTCCACTTAATGATTTTATTGCTTATATTATGACTTAGAAGTAGAAGTTCTTATGGGTCGGTACAACTTTGACACTTGATTAGAAGAAAATAGAGTAAAGAGAGCAAGAGCCAAAAGATCCTAAAAATGATCCCTACCCTTTGTAACAACACTAATTTAATTAACATTATTTAGGCGATTTAATTAGATAAATCAAAATAAAATAATGTAAAATATTAAGGAGATTGAGATTTGATAATTAATAGAGATTGTGCCTTAATGAATGAGTTAATAAGAATGGTTTAAAACTTAATGAGAAGGAGGAATACATGCTAATGGCAAAATGGACATAGATCTAAAATCATAAACATCCTCCGTCATTTCATTCATTTACAAACAAAAACTAAAAGAACAAAGCCGACCATAGCAAAGTGATTCAAGAGAAGTAAGGCTAGGGAAAACAAGATCAAAGCTTAGGGAAATCAAATCAAATACAAATCTAAACGTTCTTAAGCCATTCAAGATGAATAATAGTTATGCACCTCATGTTTTTGTTTTTGTTTTTGGTTTTAAGCATAAATCAGATTCTTTTGCTGATATTATGCTCTACTATGATAGTTTGAATAATTATATGCTTATTTTTGAATTTATGGAATTTATTTATGAAATTAAGTGATATGATTGAGTTAGAAACCTATCTTATGATACCCAAATAACTTGAAATTTTAATATGATGTTCAAAACATTATTTTGGAAGTGGGTTTTTAGTTTCATAATTTTCTGGTTAATCAGAATATTTGGTGAATTTTCTAAGATTGGAAAAGGCGATATTTTAGGTTTAATTGTTGAAAATAATTAAATTACGTGTCTGATCTCGAAATTTTTATATGTTAAAGAATATAATAAATTGGATTTATTATGATTTTTGGGGATTTTTCTCAAGTGTTTATGATTAAATATGAATTAATTAAGCTAAAAAAGCTAAACTATTATATTAAAATATCAATATAAAAGTATGGTTTGATATTTTGGAAATAAAAAAAATCTGCTTTATAGCAGTTTTCTAAAAATGATTTTGATAAAGAAGTTTTTTATCCAATGGTATTTTGACAAATAAAAGGAGTTAGAGAAAATATTAATTTGAATAGCAAAATTGTAGTTTCTAGGTTATTTACCACATTTCCACTTCAAAGTCATGGTTGCCGAAGTCCAACATGCCGCTGTTATATATTAATGAATACATAGGATATCATTCTAGATGATATGCAATGAATTCAGGAAGGTTGGAGTCGACGTCGGCATAGATACCATCGACATCACGAGCTTTGAAAAGAATGACGTTGCTTTTTCCCTCAAACACTTCAATTACGTCGCTTTTGTCCTTGTCGACATCGACAAAAGCAATGCCGCTTATTAAGGACACTGACTCTATTGGTTCGATGTGACTTATTTCTACATCAATGATTCCACATGTATTGACTTCGACAATATAGGCAAATATGCCACTTTTAGCTATACCGACATCGTTAATGTCGATGTCGCCTTTATTCAAAATCATATGTTTTCAAAGAGCGCTATAATGCCACTCTTAATGACTTAGGCTCTAATGAAGCCGCTTTTTTTCCTTAAGGCAATGCCGTGATTTAGCTATGTCGACCCTATTCTTTTAAGACTTATTCCTATGCAAACCAAGTTTTATACCTTAGGATGCCAACATTCCATGAAGTGCGACGTCTATGTTATCGGCCTTAAGGCCTTACGTTTTAAAATTTAAATACTTTTAACATATTTTTATATTAAAGAAGGGCAAAGACCTTTAATGGCGATGAGGTCGCCAAGCTTTATAAAAATAAAGCGTTATGTTGTTTTGACTTTATAGCATATGGTTTCAAAGTGAGTTAACTTCCAAGTGATTTAGAGACTTAATAATAATATTTTACAAAAGCATATATCCTGTCCTAAATGTTTTGGGATAAAGTAAAGGACTATAATTTTCATTGTTTTAAAGATATAATTTCAATGTTAAATCATTTATAAAGGAAGTGGTTTTAAGGAAAGAGAAAAGGTTATTTAGCCCAGAATTTTACTAAAGAAATTATTGTTCTTATCACATTTGGATGGACCGTGATAGGATGATTTGACTCAGAGATTAGAAAACCAAATACGACTGGTATAGGGAAGCGCCATGTACTTTAGCTGTTAGCCCCTAGTTGATATAAGTCCAAAATTCCAATGTGTAAGGCTTTGTCAAGTATAAGTCAAAAGGTAGGTTTATACACAAAAAGGAATACATAAAGACATGGTAGGTTATAGGCTAGCCTGCAAAACTTTAGGTTCACAATAGGCCTATAAAAACTATGAGATTGACATATAGTTAGGTGAATAGTAGTATAAGTGCATTTGGATAGACCATCCAAATTTCTTCTAACAGTCAGTTAGAAAATTTGGTATATCTGGCAGGCCCGAGTCAGCCATGTAGGTTGGTAGCTACCCTGTGAAAACTAAACATTGGGACGGATAGTCCATTGATTTGATGGGTAGTCATGATTACCTATGTAGCATGCATGCACATTATTGTTTATATTACTTGTTATAACCAATTTGGTTGTAGGACTTTTATTTGCAAAAGATATATTTTAAAAAAGGGATATTAGTGAGGGGAAACCTGTTTTGCTCAGTGATGTGGTCTCACTAGATATCCATAAATCGAGATGGCATATTATTATTCACACTAGGATTTTTGTCTAACTCGAAGTTTATGTTTTCCCCTTAAACTCTCCGTTGCTGAAAATTTGATTTGAGTGGACCAAGAGTAAGGGCTTTATAGGTTAAGTAGGTTTTGGCGAATATAGCTTCCACAGACATGCAAGAGGCAAAGCAAGCTATGTATGAGTCTACCTATTACTATTATCCACTATGTTATGTCAGTTGTTGTATGAATGTATTGACAGTAGATGTATCTATCTATTTAGTAACTCTAATCAACTAAGGGGGGATCTTCATATGTTGGTCTTGAAGTATTTTGTCATTATTAGATTTTATCTGAACCTGGGCAACGTTTAGGATTATGTAACGAATATGGACTACTATCTTTAAATGAAATGTGAAAGTTTGCTTTGAAATTATGTTTAAAATTATTTCACATTCTTGTTCTTTTGATGTTAAGACACAATAACATGACCACATTTTGTCACCAGAAATTAATACTGTACATAGCTGTATCATCTATAGCGCTTAGTTTCGGGCCTCAAAATGGAGGATGTTACAACTTGGTATCAGAGCATGGGTTTATGTAAAACTAAATATTTTGAACTTTAAAAAGAGTATTAGAAAACATAATCCAAATAAATCAAAGAATAAGATTGGGGTATAGGATAACGATATAGTAACGTACTTGTCTTTGCTATATATAATTATATGCTTTATCTCTACTCTTCCTCTCTCTTAGACCGTTCTTCCCTATCTTATTAAGGTTCGGATGCAGATTTAAGGAAGTAAGATATAGAGGTAGGAAACGGAAAAGTGAATCTCGATGGAGAAAGCATCACTACACATGGAAATGTCAGCCCAATACTAGGAGGAATTCAGGTCGACAAACAGCTGCAAATATAGGTGCAAGAACACCACCGGTTGATACGGGAACAATGTATCAGTTCTTTGTCAACATGATGCAAGCATGAGCTACCATTGGATTAGTTGGTGGAAATGCTGAAGGAGTTAATTAGGAAGTTCCAGTAGTCAACAATTACGTTGTTTTGAGTAAAGACTATGCAAGGCTTAGAGGGAACCGTTTATTGGAATGGAGGATGCAATTGAAGTGGAGAATTGGTTTTTTCATCGTGAAAGGATTTGCATTGTACTGGTGGAATAGTTTGACTGTTGAGGTAGCAAAAGAGACTCTGACTTGGGCAGAGTTTAGGAGAAGGTTTGAAGAGAGGTTTATATCAGAAATTGCCAAATCAACTCTGCTAAGAAAGTTTGTTGAGTTCTAGAAGTTTATATCACGGTGCTTTAGTATACGCAACTAGATTTGAGGAGCTACCCTGGTATGGGTATTCAACCTTGGATACAGTGATCAAAAGGAATGAGAAGTTCATCCATGGACTGAGACCTGAGGTTGGTAAGGCAACTTTACTACATCTCAGGTATCCATGTGATGTAGTCATGGAGATGGCTTTGAGAATGAAGAGATGCTTGTTTTGTTCAATAATAACAAGCCAGTAGAGAGTCAGGGTGGACAGAATCAGAAGAGAAAGTTTTACTAGAAGAAAGGAGCTCAAAAGGGTAGAGCTACCAAAAAGGAAAGTCTGAGGTTGTGTGTTACAAGTGTGACAAGAAGGGACATTATGCACATAAGTGTCGAACTGGCAAGGGAAATGTAACAACCCGAATTTTAATAGGTCCGGATTTTTCGCAAAAATGCTGAAATCCAAGCCCACTGAAGCCCAAGTTGGGTATCTGGTATCCTACAAATAGGCAAAGACAAACATATAAGAGCTCAAATAAATATCTCACAGCGGAACTGACTAAAATGTAATAGTAAATACTCACCGAGATAATAACACTTTCACAACAAGTGTCTCAAAGCTGGAAAGTCTCTGCCATCTATCTAACCTGTGAGATGTTATGAGGAGGGGGTCTGTAACGACCCGGAATTTTCGAACCCGAAAATTCCAGATAGTTATGAAAAAGAAGAAAGAGATAGAAGAAGAAACAGAAAATACACGGAATCTCACATTCGCAGCGGATCAAAATACAATATCAAATAATAACAGTTTACAAAGAATACTGTATATGTCAATTTACAGTTATAATACATCAGAGTTATAATCATATACTCTAGCAGTGGACATATACAAATCAAATATGTCTCAGACAAACAGAAATAATAGTCACAGCGGAACACTCCATACGTCCTGCCATCCAGCTCGCCTCCTGAGCTCCAGAACGTCCTTACCTGAAAATCTGTAATACTCGGTCTGACCCGAGCATTACATCAAAGTAACACCCGGGTCAGGCTGGAAACCAGCGTGAGTAAACTCATCTAACATGAAATACCAATACATACATTTATTTAAAACCCGGGTAACTTATATCAATTTATAACTTCACAAGTCGTTATAGACATCACTTACAACACACATCAACTTCTAAGTACCAGAACTTAGATTAAATGATCCAATTTACTTAAATCATTCCATACCAGCCTATTGATTTCACACATCAATCTATAAAGAATCGAAGTGGTTCGAGGAATTAGCAAATACCCGGCTCCGGTCTCTTCGGAACCAATGTCATCTTAATCCAAGTTATTCAATTTAAAACAATTCAACTTAAAATACAGGATGTTAATGTTTTAACTCAATATATTATATCACATTGCATCATACATCACATACCAGAGGTATCAACTAATCTAAGGCACACAATATCATTTAATTATTCATAAGTAGGATAAACCAACCATACCATCTCAAATTAACTTAATTTATCCTCAATTGAATTAAATCAATTACTTAAATTACTTTTGAATCCTGATTATTAATTAATTACAAACCCATTTAATTTATCATATTAAAATCATCCATCTTAATTAACGCTCGTTGATTAGTTATTCTTTAATTGCATCAAGTAATTAATCACATAGATTAATTATTCTTAACTATTCACGTTAATTAATCTCTAATTAATTAATGACATCCATTAATGATTCTTAAACACTTCTAGTAATTAATAGTTCTTAGTTAATTACTTCCATAATCAACCTTAAGTAATCACAAATAGTACATAACCATTCTTCTAATTACTTACCTTCATTACTTTAGTTAATTAATTAGTCATAAATTATTGAAACTTAAATTAACCTTTAAGATGAAATTGGGTCTTAATTACCTAACATTAATTTATACATGTTTTATTAAAAACCCTTTGAAAGGAATTTGGTTAAACAACCTTAAAACAATTTCTTCAATTAAAAATCTTACTCTAAATTAACATAGACACATGGGCCGAGGCCCACATCCAAAATAATTTGACCCGCACCTAAATCCATCAAGCCGTAACCCAGACCCAATAAAACTACCTCTTCTCTTCATCCTTCTCTTCTACCAACCCAACAGATCCAGTTCCATTAGCAAGAACACTACCAACCATGACCAACTCAGGTGTTAAAAATTCATCTTCGATCGAAACAAGCAATACTCCGATAAGACCCCAGACCACACTGCCCAATCGCACGCGACAACAATGCGAGAACATCAGCCTGGAACACTCGTGCACGGCGACACTCGTGCACGTACACACTCATCTCGTCGACCATCTCGCCGACGTGACATCGCCAACAAGTCTCCCACCACTTCCAGATCCCATCTGCTACCTTTCCGAAGCCAAAAATTAATTCGATCGAAACTCGATCAAAAATTCACCACTGCAGAAACTCGAAAACAACCCACCTCCCAAGATTAACGATCTGCTCTCACCTCCGGCCACGAGACCGCCGACCATTATCCCTGAAGCTTCAACATCCTACCTAACACCCATTCGCGCCAATGCGGTACACCCCGGCATCTCCACGGCATCGCAAAACTCTCAAACCCACTGATGAACACAACATACCTAAAACCCTTCTTTGTTCAATTCTGGCCACCACAGTCATTAGAAAAATACCCAAGTATTTTTCCCACCCTCGGCAATTCCCCAGCCACCTTCACCTACAACCCTGTCTCCATCTACCATGCCAATCAATGGCGGTAACCAAAAATGCACAAAACGATCATCTCGACATTTCCCTTAAATCAACAATCTAAAAATCATGAAATGCATACTAAAAATCATGATTTCCCACCCTTAATTCATTCATATAATTTAAAACAGAAATCGAATTTATCGATTTTTATCACAAATACACAGTCCCATTGTTATTACAGATTTGATGAAATTTTAAACCCTGAAATTATTTTTAAAATTACTGTCATACATTAACAAACATCCTTCATTTAAATTTCAAGGTCATATGATGATTAGATTAAGACTTTAGATGTTTGAAGACAAGCATGGACTGGGACAACTAGAACAGTGTAGTTAGGTGTGTATATATATATATATATATACAGATATCTTCCACACATATATCTACATATCAATTTAAATTTAAACTAAGAATTGTCAAACATATTCAATGGAAATTTCAGAACACACATACATACAGATAACCCCAAATTAAACTTCTTTTCTTGGAAAGTTTACTCACATTTTTTTTTCTTCTTTTTAAAACTGCTTGCTTTGTTCCCTTACTGCCAGGCTTTTATCACTTGATCTTTTTTTTTAAAAAAAAAATCAAGAACTTTATCTATGTAACCTAAGTTTATAAGTTGCAAGTGTAACCATATAAGTTTCAAACTGCTGCTACTTCAGACACTATCTTACGTTAACTATCACCCATGGCAACATATACAAATACTAAACTTAAAATCTTAATCAATCAAAAATTCAAATCAGAAATCACTCATTCAATCACAGAAATTATGGCACGAATTACTCATAACAAGATATTTGAACTTAGAGAGTAGTTGTGAAGATTACTCACAAGAAAGATGAACAGAGCAAGCTGAAGAAACTTGTCTTTGAACTGAAATTTTTAAACAGCTACTATGTTTTGAATTCCAGCTTGAATCTGATGTTGTTGAGTTGCTGAATGATCTTGGGTTTGAATGGCTTAGTTACGAAAGAATGAAATAAAGGAAGACAAGGTGTAGATATAAATCAGATGGTGCCTTCCACCGCAAGCATCTCCCTTTTATTTTATTTTTCTTTCAGTTTGCTTTTGAAGAAAAGTTCGACCTGACATGCTCTCATTGATTTTTTCTTATAAATGGAGGCTGAGACAACACTTGGTGGCTGCATTAAATTGGTTGTACCATACTTATCCTTTTTCCTTCTTCTTTATCTCGTTTGTACAGGTATGAAGATATCCAGTGTCTTCTTTTATGAACAGGTTGGCTAAATATTTTGAAATGACAAAATTTGGGCTTGAGCAGATAGTATTAAATGCCCTGTTTCTTAATATGTTTACATATTATAGTGATGTTTCTGCTGTGTATAGATATTTGTATAAAGATATATAATTGGCAGGTAGATATATGGCTTGTGCATGAAGATATTTTGTATAAAACATTTGTGTTACTACCAGCTTGAATAATGTTTGCCTGATTTGACTTTATAGATTTAGTCTTGTGAATGAAGATATTTTGTTCAAAGACATTTGTTTTATTATTTCATAGCTTACACAATATACATACTTTTGTGTCTGGTTTTATTTTAATTTTATACATTTGTCTTCACTAATAAAATTGTTATAGTTGTTTACATATATTTACCCTTTGTTGCTTACACATCAAATCACTTAATTCTTGCTTTTGTTTATTTTTTTATTCTATTTTAACAATCAATATTTAAATTTTATTCATATGGCTTACTTATATTTTATACTTATATTTCATATTGATAGAATTTGAGTTTATTTTAAACATTATTATCTACAGATATTATACTAAATGTTAACAAGGCAAAGTATTTTAATTCAGTTATATAAGGTAGATTTTATTGTACATATTTTAAGAGATTTATTGTAAATTTTCAAAAATCAAATTCCCCTTTAAAAATGCAAATCTATATAAACAAATGGCAAATATTTCCAAAAGTCATATTCGTCTTTAAATAATGAGTTTACATTTTATTTAATTGGATTAAATATTTATCAAAATCATACTGCTAAAATACCGGGTCGTCACATTCCTCCCCCCTTTGAATCTTTTCGTCCTCGAAAAGGAACGAAACCAGTTTTATTAAAATGCTTAAAATTAGATAAATATTCTGTGATCATTTTTAAATCACTTTAAAAATCTATATAATATCACTAAAATTGTATTTATAAAAATACTTTTATAACTCGATGTTTCAACAAGTCCATCCTTGTTCTTATAGAGATTCAGTCATACGTTGATCAGGCGTAGGACTGAAAATCTATAAGTACTCGGTAAACTCGTTTCGAACACCCAGTAGAAATACTTTGGAAAATAATTTTATTGAAAATATAGAAAACAGTTTCGAAAATAGAGAAAATATCTTTGGTAAAAATGCTCTGGAAATCATCACACCCATCCATGGTCGCAGTTAACCCGATGGTTACGTTGCCGTCCCGGCAAAATCCACAGATAACTGTAGGCATCCGCGCCCCTCAATTACGCCATGGAACCCGCTACAGATCGCAGCTACAACTGGGGTTACGTAGCTATCACAGCAAAAACCCATATAACTGTAGGCATCAGCGCCACCGAATTTCGCTGCCAAAAGAATGAAACTCCTCCACTTGACCATAGACCGCAGTCTACCGATGTTGCGCTGCCATCCCGACAGAATCAAGTGTAGACTGTTGGCACTCATCCTCCACACGATTTTCGCTATGGTCCCCACACAGTAGATCGCAGCGACATCGAATTACACTGTCGTCACAGCATAACCCAAATGCCCCTGTAGGCATCAGCGCCATCGACTTTCGCTACCAAATAATCCTCAGGAACTAGTTTGTCCGGACTCCTCACAGGATCAACTTTAGAACCTCCCCTTTAGAGGCTCAAGGCAGTACCACTCAGTGGCACTCCTGAGAAGTTCATTCAAGGGAGCGCCTTTTCCCCCAGAGCTAATATCAAAACACTTTATACTATACACATATAGTATTTTCCAAATCATACACCGAGTATGAATCACATATAAGTGCCTTTACACAAAATCGATTCCCAAAATCGATAATTCTCCAAATAGGCTTTTCCAATTTCAAATATTGATTTTACTCAAAAATCAAAAGGCTTTTCAGAAATCCATAGGTTCCCAAAATATTTCCTCAAAATCATTTTCACCAAATCCTTTTTATAAATACATATATAAAAAAATTTCGAAAAATCTTTGGATCAATTTGTACTGGTATAAATTCACTTTAATACTTCAAATATTTTCAAAAACCATTTTCTTCTGGCAATAGATTCAACAAGGGGAGTTTTCCATATATAACAATGATATATAACTTCGTTTAGCCCAAATCAATATTCAAATTTGATTACCTTTTATAAAGTCATTTACCATATTGCTTACTTCCATAAAGTAAATTTTAACCATAGAAATATTCAATTTCATTATATTTCACAAATATATTTTTCACTTCAAAAACCATTTTACATTTCTTATCCACAAATTTTTAATATCAATATTATTCAAACCCGTACAATGTCCACATATCATTCGTACGCAATATCAATTTGATCGCTCACTCGATCACACAATTTCACTTCCGAACTAGTATTGTCCACCCGACTTCCTAGTGCGGACTCAGATCTGGTTTCTTGATCAGAAACCGTCATTCTCCTTGCATAGTCACACCTATGATAGAGAATATCCAGAACCAATCAAAAATCCATATCCAGGTTCGCCGTCGAAAATCGAGCGAAAAATCCCAACTCGGATCGATAATACTATCTCGAAATTCTATGCTCGAATCTGGATCAAATCACTATGCAAATAGAATAATATACGTACATCCGTATTTTCTTCATTGATTATCAGTTAAATCAATTGCCTTTCTATTCATCCTCACTTTGATCTTATTCACTTATTCATATTTGCCTTAATCCCCATTTGGATTACCACTTCACTTCTTATCGCAGTTGGGTATTTAATCAATAACAGTTGAACCCTGACTAATTTAGAAAATAGCTTGAAAATGTAAAAATAGGTAAAAATGAGAAAAATAATTAATAGTTTGCAAAATAGCTGTAAAAGAGTTAATTAACTGTAAAATAGTTGGAAAATAGTTAAATAGAAATAGAAATTTTAGATAATTACAAAATAGTTGTAAAATAGTAATTAGTTTGTAACATAGTTGAAAAATAGTAATTAGTTTATAAAGCAGTTGAAAAATGGTTAAATAGCTCAAAAAAAATAATTGTAAAACAAGTATAAAATAATTTGTCTTTAAGAAAGAAAGGTTGAATTTAATAGCTTGGAAAAATAAGTTTATATTAAAACAATTTATATTGAAAATAGTCCAGAGTCAAAACTGTTCACTTTCTCAACAATTCAATTTTCATCAATTCAATTTAAATTTCCATTTAAATTGACCCAATTCAAATAACTCCAAATTCCATTGGACTTGATTTAATTCCAATTCCCATTTGAATTAGAACTCATTTAATCTTCACTTTTATTTTAAATTAATCTAATTCAAATTTTCCCATTAATTCAAATCAAATTCAGTTTGAACTAACTCAATTTAAATCTCAAATTTAAACCATCTCGAATTATATATATTCGAGTTAAAATTTCAAATGTTGATTTAACCTCTTAAATCAAACTAACCTTTATTTTTAAATCAATAAACCAAATCTTTAAACAATTTAATTCTGAGTCGAATTCTAAAAATTCCATTTTAAATTATCTTTACTTAACTTATTTCAAAGTTCAAATAAGAGTTCAAAAAAAAAAAATTTATCATAAAAAGTTCATTTATTACCAAATTTTATCTTCCAGTTTGAAATTAGTTCTTAAACAATTTTAATTTTTAAATTCAATTATTAACATTTCAGTTCAAAGTGATCTCATATCCTTAATTCAAATTAAATTAAATTTCCATTTTATTTCAATACTGGATATATTACCACGCTTCATTTCTCATTCATTTAACAAATCCAATTCACAATTCAAAGATTATTAATAACAATAGGATGATATTATCCAATTTATTCTAAATCATCCATCCATTTCCAATTTCCAAGTCTCAAACCCATTTGAGATCACTCATAACTTCCCATTTAAACCAATCATTTAACTTTCCCAAGTTAAATCTCAATTTCATATTGAAATTTCCAATTCAGGTTGCCCTTTAAATTATTTAACTTCCCCAAAGTTAAATTTAATTTACATAATCCAATCAATTTACACAATTGGAATTCCCATTCAAATTTTTAAACATCAGATTATAACCTTCCCACTTAAGTTTAAAACTTGCTTCACTTTGGGTTCCACATCACATTCCAAGGAAAATCCAAAACTCTACCTTAGAGTTTATTTCATATTTATTTCCTTCACATACCAGGCTACCTTTAAATTTTAAACTACCATTGGTTTTAATTTCAAAACAATTCCCTTAAAAATCTTCCAAACATTTCTTATTTTAAATTAAGACTATATCCAAAATAGTCTAAATTATATTATTTGTTATTTCCTTTAACACTTTGAAACAATTAATTGTCTCTAGACTTAGGTTTTAAAACTTCACAATTTTAAACCTTCTTCAATTTAGATGTTATACTCATCTTAAAAGTTTACTCATTTGACTTACTTATTAGCACTTATATATCATTATTATACACAATAACTATATATGATAATACCCAAGATAATCATATCTGGATACCAATCCCTTTTTATCTTATCCCCACTTTTATAAATTCAAGATTTAATTTCAGTTTGAATCACTTCAAACTTACCTTTATTTAATTTTAATTTCAATTTGGTTGTAGTATATTACTTAATTTAACAGGCAATTTTCCTTAATATTTATTAAAGTAAAATATTGCTTTATATATCAAAATATGATCTTATATGAAATCGTTTAAAAACTTTATATATAAAAATAACAAGTACGCTCTCATATATACATACACTCAACTCATTCCAGGTTACTATTGACCCTATCCCTGATGAGTAACCCATCAGAGCCAAGGTTTTCGCTTAACCTCGCTCTGATACCAACTGTAACGACCCGGAATTTTCGAACCCGAAAATTCCAGATAGTTATGAAAAAGAAGAAAGAGATAGAAGAAGAAACAGAAAATACACGGAATCTCACATTCGCAGCGGATCAAAATACAATATCAAATAATAACAGTTTACAAAGAATACTGTATATGTCAATTTACAGTTATAATACATCAGAGTTATAATCATATACTCTAGCAGTGGACATATACAAATCAAATATGTCTCAGACAAACAGAAATAATAGTCACAGCGGAACAATCCATACGTCCTGCCATCCAGCTCGCCTCCTGAGCTCCAGAACGTCCTTACCTGAAAATCTGTAATACTCGGTCTGACCCGAGCATTACATCAAAGTAACACCCGGGTCAGGCTGGAAACCAGCGTGAGTAAACTCATCTAACATGAAATACCAATACATACATTTATTTAAAACCCGGGTAACTTATATCAATTTATAACTTCACAAGTCGTTATAGACATCACTTACAACACACATCAACTTCTAAGTACCAGAACTTAGATTAAATGATCCAATTTACTTAAATCATTCCATACCAGCCTATTGATTTCACACATCAATCTATAAAGAATCGAAGTGGTTCGAGGAATTAGCAAATACCCGGCTCCGGTCTCTTCGGAACCAATGTCATCTTAATCCAAGTTATTCAATTTAAAACAATTCAACTTAAAATACAGGATGTTAATGTTTTAACTCAATATATTATATCACATTGCATCATACATCACATACCAGAGGTATCAACTAATCTAAGGCACACAATATCATTTAATTATTCATAAGTAGGATAAACCAACCATACCATCTCAAATTAACTTAATTTATCCTCAATTGAATTAAATCAATTACTTAAATTACTTTTGAATCCTGATTATTAATTAATTACAAACCCATTTAATTTATCATATTAAAATCATCCATCTTAATTAACGCTCGTTGATTAGTTATTCTTTAATTGCATCAAGTAATTAATCACATAGATTAATTATTCTTAACTATTCACGTTAATTAATCTCTAATTAATTAATGACATCCATTAATGATTCTTAAACACTTCTAGTAATTAATAGTTCTTAGTTAATTACTTCCATAATCAACCTTAAGTAATCACAAATAGTACATAACCATTCTTCTAATTACTTACCTTCATTACTTTAGTTAATTAATTAGTCATAAATTATTGAAACTTAAATTAACCTTTAAGATGAAATTGGGTCTTAATTACCTAACATTAATTTATACATGTTTTATTAAAAACCCTTTGAAAGGAATTTGGTTAAACAACCTTAAAACAATTTCTTCAATTAAAAATCTTACTCTAAATTAACATAGACACATGGGCCGAGGCCCACATCCAAAATAATTTGACCCGCACCTAAATCCATCAAGCCGTAACCCAGACCCAATAAAACTACCTCTTCTCTTCATCCTTCTCTTCTACCAACCCAACAGATCCAGTTCCATTAGCAAGAACACTACCAACCATGACCAACTCAGGTGTTAAAAATTCATCTTCGATCGAAACAAGCAATACTCCGATAAGACCCCAGACCACACTGCCCAATCGCACGCGACAACAATGCGAGAACATCAGCCTGGAACACTCGTGCACGGCGACACTCGTGCACGTACACACTCATCTCGTCGACCATCTCGCCGACGTGACATCGCCAACAAGTCTCCCACCACTTCCAGATCCCATCTGCTACCTTTCCGAAGCCAAAAATTAATTCGATCGAAACTCGATCAAAAATTCACCACTGCAGAAACTCGAAAACAACCCACCTCCCAAGATTAACGATCTGCTCTCACCTCCGGCCACGAGACCGCCGACCATTATCCCTGAAGCTTCAACATCCTACCTAACACCCATTCGCGCCAATGCGGTACACCCCGGCATCTCCACGGCATCGCAAAACTCTCAAACCCACTGATGAACACAACATACCTAAAACCCTTCTTTGTTCAATTCTGGCCACCACAGTCATTAGAAAAATACCCAAGTATTTTTCCCACCCTCGGCAATTCCCCAGCCACCTTCACCTACAACCCTGTCTCCATCTACCATGCCAATCAATGGCGGTAACCAAAAATGCACAAAACGATCATCTCGACATTTCCCTTAAATCAACAATCTAAAAATCATGAAATGCATACTAAAAATCATGATTTCCCACCCTTAATTCATTCATATAATTTAAAACAGAAATCGAATTTATCGATTTTTATCACAAATACACAGTCCCATTGTTATTACAGATTTGATGAAATTTTAAACCCTGAAATTATTTTTAAAATTACTGTCATACATTAACAAACATCCTTCATTTAAATTTCAAGGTCATATGATGATTAGATTAAGACTTTAGATGTTTGAAGACAAGCATGGACTGGGACAACTAGAACAGTGTAGTTAGGTGTGTATATATATATATATACAGATATCTTCCACACATATATCTACATATCAATTTAAATTTAAACTAAGAATTGTCAAACATATTCAATGGAAATTTCAGAACACACATACATACAGATAACCCCAAATTAAACTTCTTTTCTTGGAAAGTTTACTCACATTTTTTTTTCTTCTTTTTAAAACTGCTTGCTTTGTTCCCTTACTGCCAGGCTTTTATCACTTGATCTTTTTTTTTAAAAAAAAAATCAAGAACTTTATCTATGTAACCTAAGTTTATAAGTTGCAAGTGTAACCATATAAGTTTCAAACTGCTGCTACTTCAGACACTATCTTACGTTAACTATCACCCATGGCAACATATACAAATACTAAACTTAAAATCTTAATCAATCAAAAATTCAAATCAGAAATCACTCATTCAATCACAGAAATTATGGCACGAATTACTCATAACAAGATATTTGAACTTAGAGAGTAGTTGTGAAGATTACTCACAAGAAAGATGAACAGAGCAAGCTGAAGAAACTTGTCTTTGAACTGAAATTTTTAAACAGCTACTATGTTTTGAATTCCAGCTTGAATCTGATGTTGTTGAGTTGCTGAATGATCTTGGGTTTGAATGGCTTAGTTACGAAAGAATGAAATAAAGGAAGACAAGGTGTAGATATAAATCAGATGGTGCCTTCCACCGCAAGCATCTCCCTTTTATTTTATTTTTCTTTCAGTTTGCTTTTGAAGAAAAGTTCGACCTGACATGCTCTCATTGATTTTTTCTTATAAATGGAGGCTGAGACAACACTTGGTGGCTGCATTAAATTGGTTGTACCATACTTATCCTTTTTCCTTCTTCTTTATCTCGTTTGTACAGGTATGAAGATATCCAGTGTCTTCTTTTATGAACAGGTTGGCTAAATATTTTGAAATGACAAAATTTGGGCTTGAGCAGATAGTATTAAATGCCCTGTTTCTTAATATGTTTACATATTATAGTGATGTTTCTGCTGTGTATAGATATTTGTATAAAGATATATAATTGGCAGGTAGATATATGGCTTGTGCATGAAGATATTTTGTATAAAACATTTGTGTTACTACCAGCTTGAATAATGTTTGCCTGATTTGACTTTATAGATTTAGTCTTGTGAATGAAGATATTTTGTTCAAAGACATTTGTTTTATTATTTCATAGCTTACACAATATACATACTTTTGTGTCTGGTTTTATTTTAATTTTATACATTTGTCTTCACTAATAAAATTGTTATAGTTGTTTACATATATTTACCCTTTGTTGCTTACACATCAAATCACTTAATTCTTGCTTTTGTTTATTTTTTTATTCTATTTTAACAATCAATATTTAAATTTTATTCATATGGCTTACTTATATTTTATACTTATATTTCATATTGATAGAATTTGAGTTTATTTTAAACATTATTATCTACAGATATTATACTAAATGTTAACAAGGCAAAGTATTTTAATTCAGTTATATAAGGTAGATTTTATTGTACATATTTTAAGAGATTTATTGTAAATTTTCAAAAATCAAATTCCCCTTTAAAAATGCAAATCTATATAAACAAATGGCAAATATTTCCAAAAGTCATATTCGTCTTTAAATAATGAGTTTACATTTTATTTAATTGGATTAAATATTTATCAAAATCATACTGCTAAAATACCGGGTCGTCACAGGGTCAGAATTAAAGTTATGGTGAAGGAACAAATTATACACTTCTAAGCTTAATTCTACATATACCATTTTATTTCCATTATGTTATATTAGGTTTATTGGGTTTATAATACTCTCGCCTCTGTGCGTGAATCATACCCATCTACTCCCTAGTAGATTAAAACCTAATAACTAATATATATGTAGCTATATGCCCAATGACCGCATCGGTCCTAGGTACCACCCTTAGTACCTTCTGTATCCTCCTCGAAAAGGACTCCATCGTCTTGCTCCTAGAGGGTGCTGTAACTACATCTGTAAAGGACAGCTTCGTAAGTCCTACAATACAGATGTTCCGTCGTCTACTATGAAAATGTAAAACTGCGTCCGCACTAGCCTATACTAATGATTGGACATCCACAATGTACCACCCAATGCGTACTTTGAGGACTATACGTAATCATTTTGTCTACTCCCTGAATCCCACCAACAAGGTCTATCTTGTACGGAACACAGTCGGGGATTTTCTATATCTGTAAAGGACAGCTTCGTTAGGCCTACAATATAGATATTCTACTTGGTCTGTCTCTATTCTCATCGTGGCTATGGCCCTACGTAGCCACCCCTCAACTAATCGAAAGACCTATAAAGAGCTAAGTGGTTGTGCCCTACTGCAAACAATCTAAACATCCAATTGGCTACGCCCCTCATCCAATGTCTCGATAGTGAAAGAATCATTGGCCTGTTGGTTTACCTCTAGTCTTTCCCGAACTCATTCTTGGTTGATGATGGCTTGATCTCCGCATGCGACTATCCTCTTGCGTCCTGCCTATAGGTCCTACCCGCTAAAACCTACTCGCAAGTCAGAGTACGGTGTCATACGAATATCCTACTCCATTCATCTACCTTTTGACGTCCTATAAATGTCCGCTTCGTTAGGCCTGCAATGCAAAAGCAGTCAAGGCATAATTTCTTGATGGAACATCTACAGACCTTTCTCCGGGGATGCAGCTTCGTTAGGCCTACCCCAAAAGGCAATCCTAGAGTACGCTTACGTCCAATTGAAGTCTCGTACTTCCTTCTAGCCCAAATTAACTAAGTTGGACGTGTTATTTCTGTGCTGAAATATGTGATGAACTGCTTCGTTAGGCTCTTCATCCTTTGGGCTGCTCCAAACGCATCTTATCATTTTATTAGATCCTACGTCTAATCTTTTATTATGAGTTTAGTCTACTTTTCTAATTATGTTGGCTACTTATTTACCCTAATTACCATAAGCTTGTCCTAGCCTCACCTAACTATTGTGAGACCAGCAGTTCCTGACTGAAAGGGAATGCTGTTGGTATGGGCCTTCGTTCTATGCTTGCATATTAACTTAGTGTAAGTTTTAAAATAAGCCTTTTCTGTTATCTCTAATTATAACGTATGTTATAATTATACTTGCAATTGTTACTTCTATATTCTTTTATAATCTCCATGTTATAAATATAATTGCAAGTGTCTCTTTTCTATTTTAGTCTGTCTTCTTTTATTATGATATTGAATTCTCTTATATTATATGACAAATCTTGGCTTGGGATTACGTTCGACTATCACAAATTTACTTATCATAATAACTTCTTTGCATTTATTCTACTATCTGCGTAGTAAATGCAGATCTAGGCACATTCCTGTTTATTGTTTCTAGTCTTGTTAACTAATTAACTTGATTTCTTCTTTAATTTCTTTAACTCTTCACTTTATTTTTTCTTTTCTAGGAAGTAGTTCTGTTCTATTTTGTTGGTTACAAAAACTGTGCTAAAAATCCATTTCCATATTTTAATACTAAGTAATGCTATAAACAATAACTCGAAATTGCAAGATATTTCTTTTATTGTTTCTTTAACTATTGGGTAATGCAAAATATAGAAATGTCTCTATTTTACACTAATTCCCTTTTCTTTCTTTTATTCTTGCAATTACGTTTATCGTTATTCTTACTATATTAAACTATGGAAATGTATTCTCTTTTCTAAACCAACCAACTAATCTATCACTGACTTCCCAATCAAGTTATTAAATTTTCCCCTTTTGATTTATTTCTCCCGTTTTAGCATAATTTACTATAAATTTCTTAATTTTAGGCTTATGCCCTTCTCTATAACTATTAAGCCTAATATTATTCATATTTAATTGGAATTCTATCTTTATTTTCCATATAAATAATAATTAAATATAAGTTCTCTTATAAAATTTACAGTTTCAACATAACTAATTAGCAGAACTAATTACTGAAATAAATGCTGAATTAAAATATTTAACAGAAATCTAACGATAATATATCATAAACGTAAAAGATATATAATTTAAATCCACACACAAGTCATCCTTAGCTTTGCTCCATGGTCTTAGATCTGCTCCATGGCCTTCCTGGATCCCCTTCTAAGGTGTCTAATATTTTTATTAAGAAGATCTTCTACCCAAAAATGTTTTCTATTTAGGGTTCAGCCTCAGGCAATGAACCAATTGGGAGAAAATTTGATTGTGAGAAAATAGCTAGGACTAGGGTTCTATTTATAGTGTAGCTTGGGGATCTCAGACTGTCAGATTATTGGATTGAATCTGGAGCCACCACGTCACAGGGTCGTTTAGAGCCATTAGATCCATCAACGTATGGCTCCGATTGAATAAAAAAATCAAATCTATTTGGTTCGGCACGTCCCTGGACGATTTAACGTCCAGGGGCAAACGCGGGTCAACCTGTGTTCTCTTTGGGTCGACCTTAGGGTCGACCTATGGGTCGACCCATATATATATGTATATTTATTTTTTCTGCTTTCTTGTTCTTTTTGTAACTTCTTCGTATTAACTCGGATTTCGACAAGTTATATATGAAAATTGATCAGAAAATCGCCACAGACATAATGTACAAGTTTCGATGCCATATTCTGACAATTCCAAAAATGTTTATTTTCACTGTTCATCGTTATTTGATTATTTAATTAGCTAAAAATGCAGGGTGTTACATTTTCCCACCCTTTGGGAAATTTCGTCCCTGAAATTCGACAAGGGTAAGATTATGTCATTCCTCGCATCAATCACATCCATTTTGTGTACATCCAATTTTGCGACCATCTGCGTCCTTGTGCAAAGTGTCATTCAACACAAAATATATACATGTACATGAATTTTGAAGCAGTACCTCCTATATGAATGCTTTTCTTCTTTAAAATTTATTTTAAAACATGATGCACACACCCTAAATATACTTGCAATTTCTATATAAATGCAATCTTTTGAAAACTAAAATGTTTTTCATCCAATTTTTCCCACACTCCTACTGAATAGGGGTGTAGTTCAACGGATTTTACATCCAAATCCTTCCACACAACTTTTAATATTCGAATTTCAGAAAAAATCTAATTTTCCGAACTCGATTTCTTATGTCAGAAAGAAGGTAGAAAACGAAAAACCTTACGTTTACCATTTTACTTTTGTGCATCTCTTTCCCCGTACTTGGAACTTATGCCGCTATTCTATACAAATCTCTATTTTCTTTCCCAAGCATGGTTTACATAAGAAAATTTTTCCTTTTCAAACTTTTTTTCCAAGCTTAATTTATGGGAAAAATGTATTTTTCTTTTATAATTCTCATTTATTTCTATTGACGTTTCTGTCGCTTTTTTTAGAGCTTACTATTTTTCTTTTAGTTACTTTTATCTGCTTTTACCTTTTCTTTTAATATAGCAGCTAAACACAGCTATCATCTATGGCTAGGAGGCCTAGGACCATGTCTACTCTGACACAGAAAGGTCCTACTCTAGGAATCCAAGTAAATCATATGCTCCTCCTGCCGCCTATTACTTTTTACTAACTTATTCTGTATTACCCACGATGAATAAGATCTATTCATCTCTTCCTTTCCATACTCAAAATGGAATAACCAAGTCTCATTTATTGCAATGAATAAGGATTTTAATCTATGTAGTCTCTATTTAAGAAGGGAACTAAGCTTGGGGAAATTTTCTCTTTACCTTTACTTTTCACTTTTCCCCAACTAAGGTCTATTTAACCCAATCACGTGTCTTACTATCTTACTAATATCACTTTACTATTCTTCTATAGTCTACACACATGAAGCAACATTCCTAGGTTCTCACTAGTGTCCTATACACTTTATAGGGACTTTTATTATTACTACTAAAAGTAATCACTGTTATCTCCTAAACAGCTTTACACTTTTCCCCGTCATACCAAGGAAATGATTCCTATCTACTCCATATTTAAAAGTTTGGTTTGGTATTTATCATTTCATTTTAAAAATTAAAGCTTCTAAATTTTTAAAACATAAAATCCCAAAATTAAAAGGTACTTGGTTACTTAATATTTTATCTTTCTAGACTTGCATCTTCGGCTTTCTGAATTTAAATATTTCCCCAAACCTAGAGGAGAAAACTTACAAATTCTAAATTCAAAACTTACCCCTCCTTTTCTTTTAAAGACCTTTACAGCTTTCCTTAAAAATATTTTGGACTTTTAAATTTAACCGTTTACTAAGTTTTTCTCTTCCAAAAACTTATTTACTTTTTCACCAAACCATTTTTATTTAAAACATGCATTGCTTATTCTTAAAACATTTTCTTTTTTCCTGACTTCCAAAAATGTCCTCACATGTTTTCAAATCATCTTCTTTTCATAGATTTTCAAATTTAAAAAAACTGGAGTAGATAAAAACAATTATTTTATCAAAAATCCTTTAACTTTTCTACTCTTCCAATTACCTAACCTTGGAGGAGTTTCTAACTTACTACAAATGGGGACTTTCTACAAAGGCAAGCAACCAATGCGCATAATCAATGGAAAAACATGAAATTTCCATTACTTAGCTTTCCTACTAAGGCTCTCTATAATATCCCTTTTAAGTAACACTGTCTCTAATTATTACACTTCTTATTACACCTAATGGCTTTATACCTTAATGTATTGGAACTACTTTCTCTTATGAGAAACCATTAACGCTAAAACCTTCTATGAATCCTTTAAAAGAGGATTTCATGTTTGTGTAAAATTATAAGGAACTTATTTTATAATTTATCGAAATAGGCTATACAAAATATGGTGCTTTCCATACCTTGTACATCTCTTTCGCGTATCCCTTATAACTTGCACAAAACATCTTTATTTTTGTGTTTTAGTTTCATAGAAAATTATATCATTATTCATTTCATTCCAATAGATTAAAGTATGTTTAATCTATATTCACTTACAACAAATATTTCCAATGAAATTTATTAATTTCCTAATATCCGACTTACATCTTTTTTAGAAGAATCCATTTTCAAAACTGTTTTAACATTTTCATAACTAGAAAACATTTCCATATACTTATTTAAATAATAAGTGTGCTTACAAACCAATTTATTTCTATACTTAGAAATTATCTTTATTTACCTACAAAGAAACTAGCGAGCTATATATGCTCTATAATTCTTCAAAAAGAATTAAAACTCACATCATATAAAAACCAATTTAAATTTCATACTACTTTTTTTTTCAAAAACCCAATATTTACTTCAAACATACCAACAATTATATTTTTCAACTTTTCAATTCCAAAAAGTTTCGTTTTATTGGGATAGACATAAAGTGGATTTTCTTCTTACTACCCAAGGAATACCCTTTCTAAACCTTGGAAATCTCATTTCCTTACTAAAATCTCCTATTCCTTCAAAAATAAAAATTCCCTCCCTATTATCCCTAGGGAACTTTCCCACTTCTTATGACATATGGATACTAATCTTCTCTCAAAACATTGCTTATTGTACACTATAAATTGGTAATAACTTAGGGCTCAACACTCTTTGGTCATCCCAAACCCAACTAGCAAACTATGCACAAATGTACTTCTAAAAACTTTCCATATGTTAAAATCTATAATTAGGGACTATTTGGATTTTAGTACATAATATTTTTATATTGTATTCAAAAATACAAATACGTTCACTCGCTATCTACCTAGGAACCCTAAACCTAGGCTCCGATACCAAATGTAACAACCCGAATTCCAATGGGTCCGGATTTTTCGCCAAAATGCTAAAATCCAAGCCCACTGAAGCCCGAGTTGGGTATCTGGTATCCTGCAAATAGGCAAAGACAAATATATCAGAGCTCAAATAAATATCTCAAAGCGGAACAGACTAAAATATAATAGTAAGTAAATAATCACCAAGATAATAACACTTTCTAAACAAGTGTCTCAAAGCCGGAAAGTTTTTGCCATCTATCTAACCTATAGGATGTTATGAGGAGTGGGTCAGAACTAAAGTTTGGTGAATAGACAAATTATACACTTCTAAGCTTAATTCTACATATACCATTTTATTTCCATTTTCTATTATATTAGGTTTATTGGGTTTATAAAACTCTCGCCTCTGTGCGTGAATCGTACCAATCTACCCCCTAGTAGATTAAAACCTAATAACTAATATATATGTAGCTATATGCCCAATGACTGCATCGGTCCTAGGTACTACCCTTAGTACCTTCCGTATCCTCCCCGAAAAGGACTCCATCGTCTTGCTCCTAGAGCGTGCTGTAACTACATATGTAAAGGACAGCTTCGTAAGGCCTACAATACAGATGTTCCGTCGTCTACTATGAAAACGTAAAACTGCGTCCGCACTAGCCTATACTAATGCTTGGACATTCACAATGTACCACCCAGTGCGTACTTTGAGGACTATACATAATTGTTCTGTCTACTCCTTGAATCCAGCCAACAAGGTCTACCTTGTATGAAACTCAGTCAGGGATTTTCTATATCTGTAAAGGACAGCTTTGTTAGGCCTACAATACAGATATTTTACTTGGTCTGTCTCTTTTCTCATCGTGGCTATGGCCTCACATAACCACCCCTCAACTAATCGAAAGACCTCTAAAGAGCTAAGTCATTGTGCCCTACTGCAAACAATCTAAACATCCAATTGGCTGCACCACTCATCCAATGTCTCGATAGTGAAAGAATCATTGGCATGTTGGTTTAGCTATAGTCTTTCCCGAACTCGTTCTTGGTTGATGATGGCTTGATCTCCATATGAGACTATCCTTTTGGGTCCAGCCCATGGGTCCTGCCCACGAAAACCTACTCGCAAGTCAGAGTACGATGTCATACGAATATCCTACTCCATTCATCAACCTTTTGACTGCCTATAAAGGTCCGCTTCATTAGGCTTGCAATGCAAAAGCAGTCAAGGCATACTCTCTTGATGGAACATCTACAGACCTGCCTCCGGGGGTGCAGCTTCGTTAGGCCTACCCCGGAGGGCCATCCTAGAGTACCCTCATGTCCCGTTGAAGTCTCGTACTTCCTTCTAGTCCAAATTAACTAAGTTGGACGTGCTATTTCTGTGCTAAAATTTGTGATGAACTGCTTCGGTAGGTTCTTCATCCTTTGGGCTGCTCCAAACGCATCTTATCATTTTATTAGATCCTACATCTAATTGTTTATTATGCGTTTAGTTTACTTTTCTAATTCTGTTGGCTACTTATTTACCCTAATCAGCATAAGCTTGTCCCAACCTCACCTAACTATTGTGAGACCATCAGTTCCTGACTGAAAGGGAATGTTGTTGGTATGAGCCTTTCTTCAATGTTTGCTTATTAACTTAGTGTAAGTTTTAAAATAAACCTTTTTTGTTATCTCTAATTATAACTTATGTTATAATTATACTTGCAATTGTTACTTCTATATTCTTTTATAATCTCCATGTTATAAATATAATTGCAAGTGTCTCTTTTCTATTTTAGTCTGTCTTCTTTTATTATGATATTGAATTCCCTTTAGTTCTCTTATATTATATGACAAATCTTGGCTTGGGACTACGTCCGACTATCACAAATTTACTTATCATAATAACTTCTTTGCTTTATTTCTACTATCTGCGCAGTAAATGTGGATCTAGGCACATTTCTGTTCATTGTTTCTAGTCTTGTCAACTAATTAGCTTGATTTTCTTTAATTTTCTTTAACTCTTCACTTTATTCTATTTTATTCCAGGAAGTAGTTCTACTCTATTTGGTTGGTTATAAAAACTGTGCTAAAAGTCCATTTCCATATTCTAATACTAAATAATGCTATAAACAATGACTCAAAATTGCAAGATAATTCTTTTATTGTTTCTTTAACTATTGGGTAATGCAAAATACAGAAATGACTCTAGTTTACACTAATTCCCTTTTCTTTCTTTTATTCTTGCAATTACGTTTATCATTATTCTTACTATATTAAACTATGGAAATGTATTCTCTTTTCTAAACCAACCAACTAATCTATCACTAAATTCCCAATTAAGTTATTAAAATTTCCACTTTTGATTTATTTCTCCCGTTTTAGCATAATTTACTGTAAATTTCTTACTTTTAGGCTTATGCCCTTCTCTATAACTATTAAGCCTAATATTATTCATATTTAATTGGACTTCTATCTTTCTTTTCCATATAAATAATAATTAAATATAAATTCTCTTATAAAATTTACAGTTTCAACATAACTAATTACCAGAACTAATTACTGAAATAAATGCTGAATTAAAATATTTAATGAGAATCTAATGATAATATATCATAAACGTAAAGGGTATGTAATTTAAATCCACTTACAAGTCGTCCTTAGCTTTGCTCCAGGGGTTTTAGAAAACGATTACCTGAGTTTGGAGTTTAGAATCTCATTTTAAATCATCAATTTTTCTTTTAATTTGATGGATTTTTCTTTTAAAACCCTACTCCGGAGAGTAGAGCTAGGAAATTCAGCTGCCCGCCACACTGATCTCCTTTTTTAACTAGCCCAACCCAGAGCATCAATCCTCTACCAAGTTGTAGGTTTTATTGAGGATAACCTCTCCAAGCCTTAAGGGAAACATATCTCAGCTGCGGGACTCGAACCTGCAACCTCCAGGAACTTTGTTCTACGGTTTTATTGATGGATTTTTCATGTTCCGAAAAGCTTAGATCATGTGCTACAAGTTTAATCATTGTGTTTTCTGGAATTTTGAAGTTTGCTTGGTCGAAATTATGGTTGTATGTTGCTGTCCTGAGAGCAAAATGACAGCAACAACAATCATTGACCTTTGAAGTGTATTAGCTCGTTTTTGCTCTCATTCTCTTTCGATTTTGATGTTGTTTTTGAGAGCTATGATGCCTATCAATAGGCTAGCTATATTTGGAGAATTTGAAATTCAAATTTAAATAGAATTTGAATTGATTTTAGGTTAGTTTTTTTTTGCTGGAAACTAGATTCAATAAGGAATAATTTCTCTTCAGGTTACATTTCGATATTTTACCATTTGATTGACCTGAAACAGATTTGAAAACAGAAGTATAGTTCTGTCTTTGATAGAATTTCCTGAGTTTGTTACAGGTTTAGTCTTATTTATTGGACGTGCTATTGCTTGATGCTTCCCCATGGATCTTGAGTCTCCATCTTTAGATGTTTTGTTCCTTTGTGTAGCATTTGAGTTGCTATCCCTTGACTTGTATTTATTGAGTGGTCGTCATACCACATTGATGTAATATTTGTATTATATTTGATGTATCATTATATATGTATATATATGTATATATGTTACTGTTCCGTGATGAGTTATTCATTTAGTTATGGTGTTTTGTTCTGATAGATCCATAGCCATCTATAGCTTTGTATTGATTATTTATTGAATATGTCATTCCATTCGAGTTGAAAAAAAATAGATAGCATTTGTCGACATGTTCAGTAGATAATTAAGACAAGGTTATAGTTGGTCGCCCCTAGCCAGCCCTATTCTCCGCATTAGCAGACAGAATTACTATGTGATTCTCTTTGTTAATGTGGGTCTCGGGGTGGGGCATTACATTTAGCTCTGCTCCATGGCCTTCCTGGATCTCCTTCTAAGGTGTCTAATATTTTTATTAAGAAGATCTTCTCCCCAGAAATATTTTCTATTTAGGGTTCAGCCTCAGGCAATGAACCAATTGGGAGAAAAATCTGATTATGAGAAAATAGATATAGCTAGGGTTCTATTTATAGTGTAGCTTGGGGATCTCAGACCGTCAGATTTTTGGCTTGAATCTGGAGCCACCACGTCACAGGGTCGTTTGGAGCCATTAGATCCATCAACGTATGGCTCCGATTGAATTAAAATATCAAATCTATTTGGTTTGGCATGTCCCTGGATGATTTAACATCCAGAGGCAAACGCGGGTCGACCTATGTTCTCTTTGGGTCGACCTCTCTGGCTTTGTGGGTCGACCTATGGGTCGACATATATATATATATATATTTCTGCTTTCTTGTTCTTTTTTTAACTTATCCGTATTAACTCGGATTTCGACAAGTTATATATGGAAATTGATCAGAAAATCGCCATGGACATAATTGTATAAGTTTAAAGGCCATATTCTAACAATTCCAAAAATGTTTATTTTCACTGTTCGTCGTTATCTGATTATTTAATTATCTAAAAATGCAGGGTGTTACAGGAAAGGAAGTTGTTAGAAAGAAGAACATTAGGTGCTTTAATTACGACAAAGTAGGACATTACAAGAACAAATGTCTGGAAGTTGCCAAGGAAGAAAAAGGAAAAATATTTGCTTTGGAACCGGCTAACTCAAGACATATAGATAAGGAAAAAGGAAAAGCTGTGATGGGAGTTACGCTTTTGATTCATGGTATATATGTTAGAGTACCATTTGTTATTGGTGCATTACATTCTTTTATATCTTATCATTTGGTAGGAGCTTAACTTAGAACCCTCATACCTAGTTACTTCGTTAAGGGTTGTGAATCCGATAGGAGAGTATGCAACTTTAGGGATGAGATGTGACCAATTAGACTTTGAATTATTAGGTCATATATTTTCCTGCAATTTGCATGTGTAAATTTCGTAGGCTTTGGGATTATTTTAGGTATGGACTAGTTAAGTAAATATGATGCTAGGATATTTTTCCATGATAAAAAAGTATCACTAAGACACCCTAATAGTAGTGACCGAATTGTATACTAAGTATAGAATCCAAGTTTGGATGTTTGTTCTTTGTTGGGTGTATAGAGGAGGAAGATGAGTTGAATTGGGTTTTCGTAATTAGACATTTTGCAGATATTTTTGAGCCTGCTACAA
The DNA here is from genome assembly GCA_030737815.1 of Allium fistulosum. Lineage (NCBI taxonomy): Eukaryota > Viridiplantae > Streptophyta > Magnoliopsida > Asparagales > Amaryllidaceae > Allium > Allium fistulosum. The sequence continues at coordinate 474,699,709 of CM060904.1, forward strand.
AACTACCGTCGAAACGAGTTTTTGAGTGTCGAATAGATCTTATACCATGAGTTGAACCCGTAAGTAGACTGCCTAGCAGAATGACACCGTTCGAGATGATGAAGTTAAAGGTGCAGCTGGTGGACTTAGAAGGGAAAAGTTTTATAAGACCAAGTAGTTCGCCTTAGGGAGCGGCCGCAGTGTTTGTGAAGAAACTGGATGGATTATTAAGATTGTGTATCAATTATCATAAGTTGAATGAAAAGACGATAAAGAACCGATTTCCCCTGCCGAGAATCGACAATTTATCTGATCATTTGAATGGAGCCAAAGTGTGGATTTGGCGACAGGGTTTCATCAACTAAGGGTGGCGGAAGACAATATTCCATTGATGGCGTTTAGAATAGGATATGGTTCGTAAAAGTGGTTAGTAATGCTATTCGAATTGACTAATGCGCCTACCTTCTTTGTGAGTTTAATGAACCGAATCTTCTGACAACATTTAGATAGATTCGTATTGGTATTCAAAGATGATATTTTGATATATTTAAAGGATGAAAAAGGTCATGAGATTCATCTTAAAATAGTGCTCGAGACGCTGAGGCAGCATCAGTTAAAAGCGAAGTTTTGAAATGTCATTTTTGGAAGGAGGTGAAGTTTCTTGGTCATATAGTCTACGAAAAAGGGTTGTCATCCATCTAAGATATAAGAGGCTAATAATTAGAAGAGACCCGAGATGGTGACTGAGATAAAGATTTTTCTTGATCTAGTTGGCTACTAACGGAAATTCATCAAGGATTTCTCTCGTACAACGGTGCTGATGACTAAGCTAACAAAGAAGGACGTGAAGTATGTTTTGATCGATAAATATGGGGAGGCATTCTAGAAGCAAAAACATTTATTGACCAACGCGCCCGTGTTAGTAGTTCCAAGATGGGAGTCAGGATTTAGTGATGTATATTAATGCATGTAGAACATGATTAGGAGTTATATTAATGCAGAGGGGTAGAGTAATAGCTTATTGTAACACCCCATATTTTTGGTAACATTGTTTAGAATATTTAATTAGTCAAATTAAATAAAATAATGTGTTGATTAGGAGATTGAGATTTGATTTTAATTAAAGGTAGCTGTTCCATTTAACCAATGATCTAAAAGAAGAATTAAAATGAAATAGAGGAGGGGTAAAATAGGAAAGATGACATTCTTATACCCTTAAACCTTGGTCGTGTATCTCATACATGTTCATTTCATTTTCATTTGTTAAAATTTCAAAAATAGAGGTCGGCCACCATTAACAAGAGCAAGAGGAAAAAGATAGAGAAAAGCTAAGGAAGAAGCTTAACCAAATCAAATCCATTCAAATCTCACGCTCCTTAATCTCTAAAGCTAAGGAAGAAGCTTAACCAAATCAAATCCATTCAAATCTCACGCTCCTTAATCTCTAAAGCTAAGGTGAATAATGACTACATCTCATATTTATTTTGTTTTCGGTTTTATGATGCAATCCAAATTTATTCGCAATGATTTGCCATTTTTTTGAATGATGAAATGATTATATATACTTGTTGATAATTTATGCTTGTTCATATAGATTTTATGATATGTTTTAAGGTGAAAGCCCAATTAAATGACATCCAAATGCTTTGCGAATTTTTATGTAGATCAGAAATGATATTTTAGAGATGAGTTTCAATTATCAAAATTTATGTGGATTTTATATGAATTTTCTAGTTAAGAAAATGATTATTTGGGTATAAAATTATTTACGGTTAAACAGTTAATGGTTTGGGTCTGAAATTTATATATGGTAGAAAACATATTAAAAATGATTTTTTGGAATTTTTGTAGAATTTTCCTAAGTGTTTTAATGGATATATAAAATTATTTAAGGTATGGGACCTAAATGTTTTATATATTTTTGAAAGGAGAATGGGCTTTTTGTAAATAATTCAAATTTGTTATTTTTGGAAAATCGGCAGTACTTTTGGAAAAGAAAAATTTGCAACCAATCAAATTTAGACAAACAAGGCAGGTTAGGTATAAAGAAATAGTTTAAAAATGACAAATCTATATGCTTTTTCATGTTTTGATGCTTTCGGCAAGGTCAATTGGTTTTAAACAAATGGTTTCGAATGGATTGCACCCTTGTTTTTGAATAAATGCTTTCGACTAAGTCGAAACCCACAACTGCCGCTTTTTACCTTTCGACCCAGATTGGTTTCGAAAGGTTGCTTTGGTTTTTAAAACTTGGCCACTTCTTCAATGCTTTCGAAGGGATGGTTTCGACACCATCACTTCTTTACTTAGGAAATGCTTTCAAAAGAGAAGCTTTCGACTTAAATGTTTTAATGACCCTTTTATCTGATTGAAGTATAACCCAAATGGTTTTGAAAGAGATAGTTTATTGGTTTTGAAAGGTGTTTCCACATGTTTTAAATTAAACCCAAGTGCTTTCGAAAGGTAGGTTTCGATTCTTTCAAGAGGTTTTAAAGGAAGGTTTCAAAAGGGGTGGTTCCCAGTGGTTTCGAAAGGGTTGAAAGGAAAGGTTTTCCAATGTTTTCGAAAGGCAATATTTAAAGGTTTTAAAGAAGGATATCTAATTTTTTAAAGCTTTCGAAGGAAAGGCTTTTAATGGTTTTGAAAGGAAGTTTTTGACTTTTAGCTTAGGTTGAATAATGGGTTTTACTTGGTTTCGAAAGGGGTACTTTTATGTTTTCAAAAAGAGTACTTTCAATGGTTTCGAAAGGGGTACTTTCAATGGTTTCGAAAGGGTTGTTTAAAGGTTTTAAACAAAGGTTTCGAATGTATTAACTAGGCATTATAGCCTAAGTGTCTACAAGTTAATAAGGATTTTAACTTATTTTGGGGGATAGGTAAGCATCATTAAATCTCATCAACATTATTTTGAGTAAATTATATATAACATGGAAAATAACTTAGAGAAAAGCTAAGAATATATTTTTCTTTGTATAAGTATGATTTAAAAGGTTAAATCATTTTGAAATGGTTTTCAAGTAAAAAGATAAGGGGTAGTTAACCCTAAGAAAATGATTGCAGACTAATAGTCCAATTTGAGGACAGATAATCTAGTTTGAGGACAGATAGTCCAGTTTGAGGGCAGATAGTCCAGTTCTCGGACAGATAGTCCAGTTCTCGGACAGATAGTCCATTTATTACTTGTGAACAGATAGTCCATTAGTTACCTGTTTTTAGCATAAAGGACATCGCCATTATTATTATAATCAGTTTGATTAACCAGTTCGGTTGCAGGAAAAGATTTGCAAAATATATGTTTTGAAAAAAATATTTGTTAGGGAAAACCAGTTCCACTAAATGGCATGGTCTCACTTAATATCAGTAAACCAAGATGTAGCAGTATTATTCACACCAGGCTTTAAGTCTGACTCGAAGTTTCTATTTTCCCCTTAAACTCTCGAGTGCTCAAAATTGATTTGAGTAGACTGAGGGTTGAGGTTTTAGTAATTTTGGCGAATAAAGCTTCTAGAGACGAGCATGTGGCTGACGGACAGCTATTTAGGAGTCGCTATTTTACTTTTATTCCGCTGTGTGTATTAAGTCAGATATGACTATATTGACTCTAAACAACCAAGGGGGCATCGTCATATGTCGCCCTTGGCGTATTTATTGTAATGCTTATATTTGATCTTTACTTGGGAAACGATCATTGTAACGACCCGTAATTTTCGATAATTAAAAATAGTTAATTTAATAAGGTTTTTGTGATTTAATGTTGGAAGAAATGAAATTTTGTGATTAAATAATAAGAATGTAATTGGATTAAATGGTAATAGTATTAATTTAAGGTAATTTACAATTGCTTTGAATGTAATTCTAATTAATTGAAATGATTAAAAAGTTATAATTAGTTATAGATGGTAAATTGATTGTATTAATGATGTGTGTACAATTTATAATTGGATTTAAAGAGCAATTGATAATTTAAATGTTGATTAATTAATAAAATAATGTGTAATAAATGGTGATTGGATAGAATTTGTTTAGTATAAGTTGTTATAACAATTGGTGGTAAATAATGAACTTACAAATGTGTATTTTAATGACATTGTTTCAAATGTAATTAATGGATAGGAATACCAAAGGCTAATTGTAATAAGGGATATAATTTAGGAATATAAGCGGTAGAAAAATAAAATGAATAAATTTATTAAAGGAGAAAACATATGATTATTTATTTGAAATGTGTTTTTAGCATAGAGTAAGAAATTAATTATTTGTAAGTAAATTTCCAACTCATGTTTGTAACCAATAATGTTAATAGATATGTTTGAAATACAATTTAAAGGAAAAAAATTGGATTAACTATCTTCCCAGTAATCAGCGTATGTTTTTAAATTTAATTATTGGAATTAATAACAATTAAAATCTTTCCATTAATAGGAAATAGAAGTGAATTGTAATTTATTAGTGATATGTGCAACTTACGTTTTGTGTTAAAAATACAATAATTATTTTAATGAGAAATATTAAGTTAATTGGTGTATTCAATATTATTTATGGTGTGTAAAAAAAATATTAGTTAAATTAACATATATTTATGTGTATATTTGGAGTTAATGAAATATATTGATGGAAATATACGTTTTAAAATTGAATTTCAAAAGTTGTTGCAGTATACTAATCCTTCCATCCTCATTAATGTATTACCTTACTTTATTCTGCTGCCATCTTACAATTCGTTGACCCCTCTCTTTTGCATATTTCATTCTATTTTTTCTCTCACTTCTTGCCATAAATTGAATTATTACTGAGGCGTTACTTTGCATTTGAAATGAAGTGTGTATGGGAATTAATTCATGAATTCATTTTCATGCACTATTCACTCATGCATGCATTCATTTCCCTTCAAAAAAAAACTATTCACGTTCATTAATCTTTTCATTTATTTATCTTCTCAAATTTCAACCGCCCCTTTCATTTATTTATTTTCGTTATTATTTTCTTTTACTAAATACTAGCCTCTTTTGGTTTTCCTGTAAGTTTCATTTATTACACGTGAGCCTTGCCCTGAAATGTTTCCTATTAATGAAATTAATTGAGGTAGCACACGTTTTGAAATTTTATACCCAAAGTATTGCTTGCTTTGTAAACATATCTTTTAAAATTCAAACGTGTATTTTTCATTCTTCGTTTAATACCTGCCTCATTTCTTTCCTCAATTTTGTTTGTTTTTTTATTATGGTTGTTCCTTCTTCTTTTTCTTGCAACTGCATCTTCTCAAACATGAGTTTCATTGTATATGTATACATATTTTTTTCACCTTTCTTCACCTTTTTACACCATGTACTTTTATATTGTTATAACACTGCAAGTTCCTTATGGGTTGAAATGATACATACCCGAACGATCTATAGATTAGGGAAAAATTGTTATGGGTTGAAATGATAGACTCGAGCGATTTTATGGATTTTATTTAATTCGGGATTGCGGTTTGAAATGATATATAACCGTAAAATTTTAAATTGCGGATTGAAATGATAAATATCTGTATCACTTGACCTTAGGTTAGAAAATTATATACGGACACTGGATTAGTTAAATTAAGTGATTTTGAATCTTTAAATTTTGAATTCAGTTAACTGGTATTTTGAAATAGAAATTTGATTTATATAAACTGAATTATTTTCGAAAGTACAAGCGTAAATGTTGAAATTGGAATTGATTTAATGAATTGTTCAAAGGATTTAAATTGGAATTTCAAAGTTGAAGTCTCAAATATAAATGAATTTATCGGAAATTGAGTTATTGTAAATGTTTGGATATAACTTTGAAATCTACTTTAAAATTAATCTAAACTATTTAATCAATTTAAAACTATTATTTATTTATTTAATCTATTATAACCTATTTAATCCAATTTAATCTATTTTACCTATTTTAAACTAATTAAATTTATTTAATCTATTTTAAATCTATTTAATATAATTTAAATACATTTAATATATTTTAAATTTATTTAATCTATTTAAAAATTTACTTAATATAATTTAAATCAATTTAATCTATAATTAATCTATTTTAAAATATTTTAAAACTAATAAAATCTATTTAATCTATTTTAAATCTATTTAAATCAATTTAAATCTAACTAAATCAAATTCAAATCTATTTAAAAACTATTTTTACTATTTAAACTATTTTAATCTATATAAATTATTTTTAAACTATTAAAACTATTTAAGTCCATCTAAACCATTTTCTAAAATTTCAGACTATGTAAAGTTAAAGTATTTATATTTAAATCCTTGATGATGATACATCCTAAGTTGGGATTTGAAATTGATACCCTTTTTGTGAAATGACATATTTGAGTAAATATGACGACTTTGGAAAGGAGGATTTAATTAACCTATCTTACCGACACTTTTGAAGTGAATATGATTTTGAAAGTGATATGGTTTTGAGAATATGATATTTTGATATAAATTGTGAATTGACTTTTGAAATGTAAAGAACCATCCGGTGTGAAATAAGCATTTGGTTGTTAAAGACACCGGGATCGGATATTGTCATACTCTCTGCCAATACCGAAACCACTTTAACAACTGTGTACGTGGTGGAGATTCCAGAAATGAAGTAGGATTGTTTGGCCAACGATTCTATATGAGGTATTTACGTGACCCTAAATCCCATGAGTCAGCTGGATGTGGCTAAAATCAGGAGCCACGCTGGGCCAAGTGAGGTCATTCCTCTGATCGGACACATTTCTTCGATACCATTCCATTACTTTGTGATTGATTTGGTGGCTACCCCTTGATTTGATTTTGGGAGTGTGTTCCAAGGTGGGCGGTAGTAGCTGCTATGCGTTTCCACCAGTCCGGATACGCAATTGATATATCTACCCTGGGCATTGCCTCGAGTGCCTTGTCGCATACCTTATCGCGCCTTCTACGAGTTTGTTTTGTACCATACCTATAGAGTGCCCTTTAGGTAAACCACCAGTTTATGGAGGAGCATATGTTACTGTATAGACTATGGGAATATATAAAATGTGTTAAGGGGGATATGTGTAACGCCTTAACGCTATTTTAATACTTTTACTTTACTGTAGACATATTATAATAGCATATTGTACTACATAGTAGATAGTTTAACGGATCCTTAGGAGATGTGAATCCTGAACATCTCTTAAGTTACTGCACCCACATTAGACACTGGATAAGAGATGTCAAACCCCGTAAACATCTCTGACGCCATTACACACATATTTACCGTTGATTTAACTTACATAAGATCTTTTAGTTCTGACTCGAGTGTTTTTTTTTCAATTCACTCGGGTCACCCAGAGCATTTCAGGGTTGAAGACCTTATTTATGGAGGACGAAGATTTGTACTATTACTATTTATGATATGTATTCCACTGCATCATGTTGTTCTGCTGCATTTATCTATTTCTTTATTCTTGTTTTATGTAACTCTGATTTTTGTGTTGTAAAAGAATAATCAAATGTATTTATAAAACAGCTTCATGAACTATTATTTGGTTATTATATTTTGTCATTCCGCTGCGAGATTCTGTATTTATTTTATTTCTCTCCTTTTCTTATTTACCCCATAACAATCTTCCCTTTTGAATGGTTTGAGTCTGGCATGTGTGTCTTTTTAAAACGTCCAAAAAGGCAGGTCGTTACAATTATGGATTATGTAAAATTGAATGTGGAACATGTTTTGAAAATGTAATTAGAAATGTTGTTATTTTGAGAAATTTGTGATTTTGTTTCATTTTCAAGTGTCTCTGATATTATGGATACCATTAGCATTGCCATATTTTGTCACCAGAAGTTAATACTATAGATTACTGCAACATCTGTAGCGCTTAACTTTTGGCCTCCAAATACGGGATTTTACACTTATGCTTGGTGATAGCTTAGACCGCACAAAGTTAGGTATATAACCCATGACTTGGAGTTAACTGTCGTAATTTTTTATTTAAAGGTGTAGAGATATTACCTTTTGGGAGAACGATTTGAGTTATATATGGATCACAAATCGCTAAGATTCTTATTCTCACAAAAAGAGTTGAATATGAGACAGTAGAGGTAGTTGGAGTTTTTAGCTGCTTATGATTTTGGAATTGATTACATATCGGGGAAAGGAAACAAAGTTGCAGATGCACTTAGCAGGAAACTTCAGAATGTGGTTTTAGCCATGTTTGCTGAATTGAAAGATTTAGAAGCATTGACTACTTGTAGTGTGCGGTTAACATCGACTGCTAATTCTAGTCAGAGTATCACAATGTTACCTTGTTTGGAAGTTCAACCATTAGAAGATTGGAACATGGAACTGAGATTGATGATTTGAAGGATTTTTATAATGACCAGAATGGATGGTTGTGAAAAAAGGGACGACTGTGTGTTCTCGATGTTAGGGACGTAAGGAAAGAAGTTCTTAGGGAGTTGTTAGATCCTGCCATTTTTTAGTTTCAATGAGACAACTATATGTTTCATATGTATATATACAATCACTATATATGCAGGAATATATACAAGGAAATATGACGATCGACATCAAAAGTGGGCTAAAATTGAAGAAAACAAATAGGTTTCATATCTTAATTTTTATTGGTCTAGATTTTATATACAATCTCCAATTTGATGAATACACACACATAAATATATTTTGAAAACTATCTTTGCAATATAACTATTTTATAATATATGTTTATTCAAAGAAAATAGTCCAAATCTCATTTTATAAAGAAAATATAGCATTTTAAAGCAAATGATCAAAATAGTTCAATTTCAGACGTATGGAATTTTTATCCCTGGCATCTGTGTACGTTTGAATTATAATACAATATAAAATAAACAAAACAGTTTAGTTCCAGATGTCTGTCACTTTCATCATAGACGTATGTATACTTTCAATATAAAAGAACATTTTAGTTCAATTCCAGATGTCTAAATTTTTTATAGTTGACGTCTATTTTGAATCTAGATGTCTAGTATGAAAATTCCAAACATTGTTGACTTTGTTTTTGTTCTTGTGCTTTCTAGAATTTTTTATATTCATCCAGACATCTGGAAACTTTGCTCAGACTTCTAGACCTAAAGAATAGAGACAATTCTTCACAGAAATTCAAAATTTGAAGAGTCGTCTTCTTTCTCAAGAGTTACAATTATTCAAATGTTTGCAACTATTGATTTAGAACTTTTCAAATCTATATATAGAGTTGAGATTTCACTTTTTAATTAACTAATTCTTTCTATCATTCTAATCTATACTTACGTATGATTTACAAATATTCGCAACTAATTACTTTCTACAATTACATGTTCAAATCATCGAAAGGGTATACTCAAATAGACTTATCCGTGTTGTCTAGAACACACAGTCAAGAAATTTACTACCATAGGTAGTCGAAGTCCCATTGAAGTTGTTATAGGCACGAAGTCTTATTCGGTAGCTTAGGCTTATTGTAAACCTATTCCTACGGGTTAAGTGAGGTTATAGTTAGTTAATTTAGAAGGAGTCCGGGATTAGACGTAGAATGGGAAATTCAAACCAGTATAAAATCTCTAGTGCATGATACTTATTGCAATTTTTATACTGCCAGTTTGATATAAGTTTTTATTTAGTAGATATAATCATATTACTCGATCCGCATAGACCTTTATTTGGTATCAGAGAAAGACTATCATTTAAATGTAACATATTTTTTGGATATTCAACTAATATGGACAATAATATTGCATTAAGATTTGTTGAAGGTCGGTCTGCTGCACGACCACCATTATTTAACAGACTAAATTACAATTATTGGTCAGTTAGAATGAGGATTTAAATGCAAGCAAATGGCAATGACACTTGGAATATCACTTAACAAGAATATATTGTACCAACCACTTCTTATGCACAATGGTCAAACACATAGAAACTAGATGCTATTGCAAATGCTAAAGCTATGTATATATTGTTTTGTTCTTTAGATAAAATGAGTTTAATAGAATTAGTATGTGCATATCAGCATATGAAATTTGACGTACTCTCAAAGTAACACATGAAGGTATAAACAAGGTCAAACAAAGCAAGATTTCAATGATTAAAAATCAATTTCAGAATTTTAAAATGAAGCAAGATGAAACTATAAATGATATGTACTCTAGATTTCAAGACATATATCACTCACTTCTGGCACTAGGAGAAAATACGCTAATTTTGTTATTGTTTCAAAAATCTTAAACTCTTTAATTGATGGGTGGGAATGAAAGGTCTTAGCTATTGAAGAAGCTAATGATATTTCTACCATTAAACTAGAAGAGTTGATAGGAAATTTCATGTCATGTGAAGTGAATTTTCAGGAAAAACGAGTATAAGCTCAAGGTAGAAAAACAACTGCATTTCAAGTGGAAAATGAAGACTCTAATGAAATGATGAAGATATTGCACTCTTAGCTAAAAATTTCAGAAAGTTTCTGAAATTCAAAAAAAGAAGAAGTTTGGCAACAATAGAAACATCAACAACAATCCGTCAACTTCTTCACTCAAATGATAAGAATGTAATAAGATGGGCCACATAAAAAGAGACTGTTTATAATGACAGAAGAAGGACTTCAAAAATAAGAATGAGAAAATTTATAGGCAGAACACGCAGGCTTTTTCAGTAACTTAGGATGACTCAGACTCTTCGTCGTCGTCAGATAGTGACAGTGATTTCGAACAAGAAAATGTATGCTTCATGACTACTAATGATGATGTAAGTGAACTTTCATTTAATGGCCTACTTGAGATAAATTCTAAGTTATTAGACAAGCTAAAAGATTTGAATAGAAAATATAAAGATGTATTAGCAAAATTGAATAGAAGTGAATTAGACCTTGACATGCTAAAAGATGAAAAGAAAATACTAGAAGAAGAGTTAGTAAAATCTTAGGATTCATGTACCAATATATCAACACAGTTCACTATGTTAAGTGATGAAATAGAAACTCAGAAAAATAAAAATGATATATTAATAGAATAAAATTACGATTTAAATTCTAGTAATAGAATATTAGAGTTAGAAATGTAGTCTTAAAACCAAGTTAGGAAACATTACTAAAAATGTGTCTAAATTTAGTAAAGATAGAGAGAATCTTTCTAAAATTATATAAAATCAAATCTATTTGTAGTAAAAGGGGATTAGGATATCAAAAACCTAGAAAAGAATTTAAAACTAGGACTAAAAATTATAGTTCACTATATATGAATTTCAAAAAGAAAAATGATAGTCAAAAGAAACAAATAAATAAGTCCAAGACTATACAAATTTGGGTTATAAAGACAATCAATTATTTGATAATAAATAAGTATATAGATAATTTTATTAGTAATTTTCATAAAATTTCAAATTTCATTTTCAAAGGGAACTCTAAACCCTGTTGGGTTTGGCTTCCTAAGACCTAACTCTTAGGACCTAACAGAGATAGTGGGTACCAATATCATTTCAATATTTTTTGCAAGTACCTAGTAAAAAGAGAGGAAAATGGATACTCAACAATTGTTGCTCCAAACATATGATGGGGAACAAAGACATGTTAACAAATATTATTTACTTAGATAGAGGTTACGTTACTTTCGGAGATAACTCTAAAGGATATGTCATCAGAAAAGGAGACATGAGCAACAACGGTCATGGAAGCGATCATAGCACAATTCAACTTGCTGGAAATAGGTTTTTTTTAGCTTATTGCAGCCACCAGATGATATTCCTAAATATCTCCCATTGGATCAATACAATCTACAACGAAAAGGTAAAGGCCCAATGATCGAAGAATATAAAGAAGTTAAGCATGGTGAAGGAGAACATATAGAACTGCAAGAAGAAAGTGAAAACGAATCCATGCAAATTATCATGGGTGATTACAAATCCTACACTAAAAAGGAGAAACTTCAATCCGACATCACTCTATCAAGGAATCAAAAGAAGAGTGAACGTCAAATGTCTAAGGGCTTTTCACATGTCAACTCTCGTCTTGATCATATTGAAACAATTATCAGGTAAAAAAAATTTAATTTTTTCTAAAAACTAAAATAAAAATAAATTACTAATCTTCTTTTACTTTATTACTCCAAAAACACATATTACTCATAATCAAAATTTCATTATTTTAGTATGCTTTCATGGGAACCGGGCTTTCATTTCATGGATGAATTCTATGCTTTTTTGGACATCCTACATTTTCAAGCTGATTTGGATTTTCATATTTTTAAGTTAGTATTGTTTTATGATATATTGTTGTCATGTAAGTTTTATATTTGATGAACTTATGGTAAGTCTTGTTGTGTACCATTAAAAATTGGGTTATTTTTGTACTTAATGTGATGGATATGTGCGGTGTGAAGGTGATGTTTCCATGTTATGGTAAAGTTATGGATACTTGCTATTACAGCTGTGATGTTATAGTTGTATCGTTCTACTTATAAATGGGCTATTATATCATGTTCTTGTTATTCTATATGAATGTTTTGTTATATGCGCCATATCATCATTTCATATGCTATATTGTTTTAGTTATGATCTTATTATGTTCTTTGTATTTTATAAGTTGGATACATATATTCCTTTTTGTTAATGATCAAGGGGGAGAAAATCCAGGAATATTGATAGGAGAAGTAATACTTACTTTGCATTCTTATTAATTGAAATATATAGTTGTCACCATCTAAATGGGGGAGAATGTTAGATCCTGCTTTTTCTAGTTTTAATAAAACAACTATATATTTCATATGTATATATATAGTCATTATATCTGCAAGAATATATACAAGGAGATATGACGATTGATATCAAAACCAGTTTGAAATTGAAGAAAACAAATAGGTTTTATATCTTAGTTTTGTAGGTCTAGATTTTATATACAATCTCCAATTTGATGATTACACACACACAAATATATTTTGGAAATTATCTTTACAATATAACTATTTTATAATACATGTTTATTCAATGAAAATAGTCAAAATCTCATTTTATAAATAAAATATTGCATTTCAAAGATAATGAACAAAGTAGCTCAATTTTAGACATTTAGAATTTTTATCCCAAACATCTGTGTTTGTTTAAATTTTAATACAATACAAAATGAATAAAATAGTCCAGTTCTAAATGTCTGTCACTTTTATCACAAACATCTGTATACATTCAATTTAGAAGAACTTTTTAATTCAATTCTAGACATTTGTATTTTTTATACTAGACATCTATATTGAATCTAGACATCTGGTAAGAAAATTCCAAACGTCTAGAGGACTTGTTTATGTTCTTGTGCTCTCTGGAATTTTTTATATTCGTCTAAACATCTGGGAACTTTTGCACAGACTTTTGGGAACGTTTGCTTAGACTTTCGGACCTAACGAACAAAAACAACTCTTTATTGAAATCCTAAATTTGAAGTGTCCTCTTCTTTCTCAAGGGTTGCAATTATTTAAATAGTTGCAACCATAAATTTAGAACTTTTTAAATCTATAAATAGAGTTGAGATTTCACAATTTAATTAACTTATTCTTTCTATCTTTCTGATTTATACTTGTGATTTGCAAATATTCTTAGCTATTCACTTCGTACAATTACACGTTCAAATCATCATTTCAAGGAGATTATAGGAAGGGCTACTCAAATAGACTTATCCATGTTGTCTAGAACACAATCAGTAAAGGAATTTACTACCATCTATAGTCTAAGTATTGTTGAAGTTGTTACAGGCATAAAGTCCTATTCGGGAGCTTGGCGGATTGTAAACCTGTTCCTTCGAGTCAAGTGAGGGTATATTTAGTTAATTTCAGAAGGAGTCTTGGACTGGACGTAAAACGGGAAGTTAGAACTAGAATAAAAATCTATGGCACACTTTACTTATTGCAATTTTCATATTGCCAGTTTGATATAATTTTCATATTGGCACCTAGGTTTGTTGGACCTTTTCCTATTATAGAAAGGATCGGGAAACTCACTTGCAGGATAGAGTTACCAAGTAGTTTTGCAGTAGTCCATAATGTTTTCTATATTTCTCATCTATGGAAGCGTGTGCATGATCCAGAGGCTACTATTACTCCGACTGCATTGGAAGATTTAGTAGTAGAACCTGATCTGACTTTGGTGAGACAATCAGTTTGAGTTGTAGCGAAGGATGAGAAGAAGCTAAGGAACAAGATAGTCAGACCTGTAAAAGTCCAATGGAGGGATGATGAGAGAAAATGTGTTTAGGTAATGGAGAGCAGGATTAGGGACACTTATCCTGACTTATTGGATGGTGTGTTTTACATCTTTGTTTTATCTTGATGTACGTACCTTATCGTAATTTTAAGGATGAAATTATTTAAGGAGAGGAGTCTTTAACAACCCAAATTTTAATTAACATTAGTTAGGAGATTTAATTGCATAAATTAAATAAAATAATGTTAAAGGTTAAGGAGATTGAGATTTGATAATTAATAGGGGTCGTGCCTTAATGAATGAGTTAATAAGAATGGTTTAAAACTTAATAAGATGGAGAAATATATGCTAAGGTAAAAATTGGAATAGATCTAAATTTTTAACATCCAGTGTCTAGAGGCAAAAAGCTAAGCGCTATAGATGGTGCAATCATCTATAGCATTAACTTCTAGTGACGAAATATGGAAATGCTAATGGTATCCATAATATCAGAAGCACTCGAATATGAACGAGATCATAAATTTCCAAAAAACAATAGTTTAGTGATTACATTTTAAATAGAATCATATCCGAGTTACAAAATCCCCAAAATGTATCCCATGTGTTAACCTGCCTTTTGGAAAGGCGGTATATATGCAGATTTAACCCAATAGACTTCACGGTTATTGAGGATAGAATATTATGGGTTTGGTTCGAATGGATGGATGGATGATCAATTACGGATAATAAATATGAATATGAAGTCAGGATTAAGCACAGTCAATGAATAAACAATGCTGGGTACTTGGAATATGGATTTTGGCAAAGGTCGAGTTGCTTCGGGTCATCCAAGGAGTTGCTTTAGGTCAGCTAAGGAATCACTTCGGGTCGGCATGGACTTCACTCTGGGTCGGCGTTTGATTGGCTTCGGGTCGGCATAATACTTCGGGTCGGCATGTTACTTCGGGTCGGCATGTTACTTCGGGTCGGCAATGGTATAACTTCGGGTCGACATCGGGGTCAACTTTGGGTCGACATAAAATAGAAGTTGTATCAACTTCGGGCCGGCTATAGAGATGAGTCGCTTGGGTCGGCATACGTTTCATTTCGAGTCAGCATGGACCTTACTTCGGGTCAGATCGGCATTTGCTTTGGGTCGGCGTAGAAGCAACTTCGGGTCGATAGAGGAAGATCAAGCTCGGGTCGACATACGTGTTACTTCGGGTTAGCATCAAGTTGCTTCAGGTCAGCGTTGAGTTTTCTTCGGGTCGACATATCACTTGTTTCGGGTCGGCATAAGATCAACTTTGGGTCGGTATATGATGGACGATTTGGGCTCGACGATCATTATGGTGGGCCCATGTAGGTGAGGAGGCCATGTAGCCGGAGTTTCACCTATAAATACAGTAGGTCTGGCTTCAAAAAAAGGACCTTCATTCTGTTTCTCTTCATCTTCCACCTAGAGGCTACTCTGCCCTTTTTATTCTGGAATTCTTGATTGTAACTGTAATCAAATTTCAATATAATGAAAAGGATTGTTCTGGAGTGGTCGTAGGCTGGAGTTAGCCGAACCACTATAAATCTTGTCTCTCTTTTACTTGCTTTCATTTTAATTTTGGTTATTCTTCATATTATATTCTCTACATATATTCTATCTATGATCTATGACTGGATATTAGTGCTTTCACTTATAGTTGGGTGTTGGTGGTCAATTTTGACCCCAAGATTTTGGTGCTTTCACTGAGAGAACTTGCAAAGATAGGATCTTGGATTTGAAAGCTTGGGAACTTGGATTTGGAAAGCAATGGCTAGGAAATCAACAATGAGACAGAGAACAAAGAGGAGCCATCATGAAGGAAGTAGCTTCCTTAGGAGCTAATCAGACCTCAATCTTCATTACCAAAGACAAGATGGAAATGATGATGGACGCTATGCAGGAAAGGTGCTAAAGAGACTGGAGGAAATCCAAGATCAAAACCAGGGAAAAGAAACAAGCAGAAATTAGAAGGCTTAGATATGGATTGGATCAACCAGGGGAAACCCTCGACTAAGGAGAATGGATCAGCACAACTCCCCATGGAACTGGGGGCATGGATTTGGATGGCTTTGTTTGGAAATGGATAGCGGTGATGGAACAAGAGCAGCCATCATCCGCCAAAAATCAGAGCTAGCCCGGCTTAAGGTCACAGGTCATCATCTCTTGATGGCATGAACTAAATACTAAATAATAAATAATAAATCCTACACTAAAACGGCTAAGTTACTTAGTACGGGATTGCGAATGGTCCTTAGGCATGCTTTGAGATGGCGATGAACCGCCATAATAAATGATTTCGAAACTCACTCGAACGTTAAATCTAACATTAATAATACTAAGTCCCATCCGGGCACTGACAATTCGCGTCGAACAGCATACGATCTCGAACGAAACTCGATCTCGAACGATCACATTTCGCCTCGAACGGCACACGATCTCGAACGATCACATTTCGCCTCGCACGACACATGATCTCGAATGATCACATTTCGCCTCGTACAGTGCACGATCTCGAACGATCACATCTCGCCTCGAATGACGCACGATCTCGAACGATCACATCTCGCCTCGAACGGCGCACGATCTCGAAAACTCACATCTCGCCTCGAACGGCGCACGATCTCAAACGCTCACATCTTGCTCGAATGGCCCACGATCCCGAACGATCGTTACTAATAATCAGCCACGATCACTGATTGTTCATAGGTCATCAATGGGTTTTGAACATTGGACCTCAAGTAATTCAAAACATGCCTTCCTATCGCAAGGCATGTTTTGGGGGGCAAAGTGTTAACCCGCCTTTTGGCAACGTAGTATACAGGCGGATTTAACCCAATAGACTTCATGGTTATCGAGGCTGGAATATTATGGGTTTGGTTCAAATGGATGGATGGATGATCAATTATGGATAATAAATATGAATATGCAGCCATGATTAAGCACCGTCGATGAATAAACGATGCTGGGTACTTGGAATATGGATTTTGGCAAAGGTCGAGTTGCTTCGGGTCATCCAAGGAGTTGCTTCGGGTCAGCTAAGGAATCACTTCGGGTCGGCATGGACTTCACTCTGGGTTGGCGATTGATTGGCATCGGGTCGACATGTTACTTTGGGTCGGCAATGGTATAACTTCGGGTCGGCATCAGGGTCAACTTCGGGTCGGCATAAAATAGAAGTTGTATCAACTTCGGGTCGGCATAAGTTTCACTTCGAGTCGACATGGACCTCACTTCGGGCCGGATCAGCATTTGTTTCGGGTCGGCATAGAAGCAACTTCGGGTCGGCAGAGGAAGATCAAGCTCGGGTCGGCATACGTGTTACTTCGGGTCAGCATCAAGTTTGCTTCGGGTTGGTGTTGAGTTTTCTTCGGGTCGGCATATCACTTGCTTTGGGTCGGCATATGATCAACTTTGGGTTGGCATAGGATGGACGATTTGGATTCGACGATCGTTATGGTGGGCCCATGTAGGTAAGGAGGCCATGCAGCTGGAGTTTCACCCATAAATACAGTAGGCTTGGCTTCGAAAAAAGGACCTTCATTTTGTTTCTCTTCATCTTCCACCTAGAGGCTACTTTGCAATTTTTATTCTGGAATTCTGGATTGTAACTATAATCGAATTTTAGTATAATGAAAAGAATTGTTCTAGAGTGGACGTAGGCCGGAGTTAGCCAAACCACTATAAATATTGTCTCTATTTTATTTGCTTTCATTTTAATTTTGGTTATTCTTCATATTATATACTCTACATATATTCTATTTGTGATCTGTTGTAACGCCTGTATTTTTAATTGTTTTAAATTATTAAATTTAATGTGGTTATTAGATAAAAATGGTTAGAAATAAAATTAAATGATTTATCAATGTAGTTATTGAATATGAACTTGAATTAAATCTTGAAATAAACAATTTTGAAAATTTAGGAATTATTTATATTGAAATAAAATTATAATCAATAGTTAGAATTGGATCATAAGTGTTGAATTATTTAGATGGAAATAATTATCGATAACTAAATTCATTTGGAAATTTATGATCGTTAATATAATTTATTACATAATTAAATTGTTTAAACTTAATATTGAAAATTTTGTAAATAATTGAATTCTGAATTTAATATGAATGAAAATGATTCCGGGAGTTGATTTAAATTTTATTTAAATATGAATGAAGATTGTTAACATTTAAAATTTGATTAAAAGTGAATTATTAGAAATTGGAAATTTTATATTTTAATTGATGAGTAAAAATAGCCATTTTGGCCACTATCTCGGATTTCCACAAAACCAGTTTCATCGGATCTGTAATAGTGAATTATTGTTGGATTTCAAGTTTCGTATCGATCAGACTTATTGTTTGGCCGTGCAAGCTTGAAACGCGTAGAATTTATTTTCAAATTTTAATTAAATTAATTGATTTTGAAAAGTTATCTTCTGCATACGATCGAATTAGGCCTCAAGACTAGTTCCATTATGTTTAGAATGGGGCAAAACAATATAAATGCCAGGCGGCACGCTTCATTTGGAGCTCGAGAAATTTCGGACGTTTTAGGCTAGATATTTTCTAATCTAAATAATAATATATACCGTCAAACGCTCCTATTCAAACGAATCAAACCCACGCCCTATATGCCGTACCTATCTCCCTTTCCCCTCTTATTTCGAATCCCAGCCTTCAAAATAAAAAATAAATAAAAAATAAAAACAAATGAAGAAAAAAACAAATGCATAAAATAGAGATGTCGATCTGGGCGAGCGCGAGTAGGCGGAACCACGAGGTACGCGCTGTAACAACCTGCATATTTATCGATTTTTATATTTAAATATTTTATTTAAATATAACATCGTTCGTCGGATTATAGTCCGAAAAGCTACTTTTTGCGAACAGTCGAATTAGGACTCGAGTCCACCTCCATTGAGTTCAAAATGTCGTTTGTGATCTTTTTGAGTGTAAGCTTCGATATGTTTGGAGCTAGTCAAAAATTTGACCATTTTCACTTTGGGTTTGGGTTTGGTTCAGCCCTATGTTTTAACTTAACACTCCAAACTGAAACCCCCTCTTCATTTCAGTTCTAAAGAGATTAATGGTGAGTGGAATGGGAAATTAAAACTCCAAAACCCTAGTTTCCATCTACAAATCAAGTTCTAGCTCCAAATCAATAGAAGAAGCTTTGGTAAGTCTCCTCTTCTTCTTCTCCAACTCATTCTCTCTTCAATCTCAGAAATTACCTAAACCTAACTTAGGAAATATTTTCTTTTGAGCATAGATTGAAGCTTCTTGAGTTGTTATTAAAGAGGGATTGATATTAGCTTGTTCTCGTGCTTCTCATTTGTGCTTTTGTGTAAAAGGTGAGATTTTTATCTCACATCTATATCTATATTTATCATTGTTGTTAGGTATGAATTCCTAACACTTGTCCATTTGCATTTGATTTTGGTTTGGATTAATTTCGTGTATATTCCAATTTTGGTGTTTTGGTTTAAATTATGTGAAAATCCTTTTATGGATGTTTGAACATGTTTTTGGTGATGCATCGAAGTGCCTATTGGACTGGGTTGCCGATTGGCGTAAACCCTTAGTGTTCATCGCTCGTTCGATCGCATTTTGGTTCGGATTCGTTGATTTTTGAGCTAGGCTGTTTTTTTTTGCCTAGCAGAAAAATTCAGACGTATGAAATAAAATTCAGACGTCTGTCACCTAATTTAGACGTCTGTGACAAAAATACAGACGTCTGTGATATAATATAGACGTCTGTAATAAAAAAATTAGACGTCTGAATATAGTTCAAAATGTTTTCTACTCTCTGTTTCAATTTTTAACCTCTGAACCGTCTGTCATAAAAATTCAGACGTCTGAGATTAAATTCAGACGTCTGTCATAAAAATTTAGACGTCTGAACGGCTGATTTTGCCTAATTTGCCTATTTTCGAGCAAATTACCAAGGTTTATCGATTTTTGTCGATCCGACTTATTGTTATCAATTATTATCGAGTTTGATGAATTCTTTCTTTGGACTTTTGAGAATATCCATTTTTGATGGATTCGTTATTGATCTCTTTGGATTTTATTCACGTCTTCGAATGTGAATTTTTATGATTGATTGTTTCTACAATCATTTCTTTGATTTGTCACTTTAAAAATATAAAGGTTT